>BSUD01000002.1:132123649-132197322 GCA_033239045.1 Fagopyrum esculentum
AAAAAAAAAGTTGTGAAATTGAACGCTTGAATGATTATTAATAAAATAAATAATTTTAATTAAACCATACAAATAAATAACATTAAAAAATATAATTATGATATTTCTAAAATATTCTAAGGTTATAGGTTATAGAATAAACAGCTTAATTTAGAAAAATATTAAAAATTCATTTATTTAAATTTAACATTGATTATTTTCTAAAATCTATCTGTTAAATGTTTGTTATTAGAATTTTTTCCAATTCAAAATTCTTAATAAATGTACATAATACAATTTTTACCTTATTTTGTTCAAAATAAAAACGTCTCTGCTCAATGTCTGTATTATCAACAATATAGTTTTTATTTATATAAAACTAATTAATATACATATATACATATATATATATATATATATATATATATATATATATATATATATCCTATATACATTATAAGATTGAGTTCTCTTTTGGAACAGTACGGGGCTTTAAGCTCCTTCCCTCGTCCGTTGGGCTTATTCACCTGCTACATTCATGATTTGGGCTTTTTTTATATTAAGTGATTTGGACGGCCCATTTCTGTTATCCTTCTCCAGCACGGTTTTACGTCAACATTTTCGTCTTCCACCGCTTCCACGTTCTGCAACTTCCTTAGCAGTCGACACCTTTTCACCGCTTATCATTCTTCGTGCGTGGTGGCGTCTTCTCCTCTTCCGGCGTGGTGTCTTCTCCTCTTCCCACCGAATACAGGTATGTGTCAATCCTCTCCTTGTCTTCCACATCTTTAAATGGGATTCAAACCCTCAATTTTATTTGGGTTTGCACTTCCCAGTTTCTCATGTTTGATAAAAAAAAAAATTCGTTGGCAGGATTACGAACATGGATGTCACTATTAGAGATGAGGCTTTTTCATTCGAAATTTGGAAGACTTCCTCTCAATAAATCCGATGAGTGAGGTTCTTCGCCGTATGAAGTTCGCAAACGGCCTGACACTTGCTTCTCTTTACATCCAAATGATGTTTGACTGAGTTTTTTTTGTTGTTGATATAAATCAGAGGTAGAACCTCGGTGACTATGGTGTACACAGTCACAGATCGTTGAGAGAAATAGAAAGAGGGAGGTGGGAGAGACAACACAGACGACCGCTCTGGTGTCGATCTTTTTCCTTCTACCGCGAAGGCAGTTAAACTGACTGGCTTACATGCTTCTCCTCTTTCTCTGGTTGTCGGTCATATGATATTGATCAGATCTGACCTTTCTTTTATTTAGATTTTGATTAAAACTTTCGTTTGTTTTTTGTATCTTGAATTTTGGTAATTTGAAGCAAATTGCATAGATACATATGATTTAATCCTTTATTGATCCTATGATGAACTTTTCTACATATTCAGCATGTTTGCCTCAATACTGTTTAAGCTCATACAATTTAAAATTTTATGTGCAGAGGAAACAGGTGATTGAGATCACAACTGGGAGCACAACCTTAGATGAGCTATTAGGCAGCTCTATTTTCTTTTGAAAATGAGTATTGACATCAGCAAATTAGAGACATGTGAAACTAAATTAGTAGCTGAAGATGCAGAGATGAGATCAGGTAATTGTAGGAAGGAATAGGATGTGGTGGGAGCGTATATTGAGAGATCTATGGAGAAAATCATGAGATTCCAACTTCAAGTTTGTAGTGCAAGTAGTAGAAGAAATGTTTTTGGAGAAAATTATGAGATTCCAACTCAGAGTTGTGCCTCTTTTGTCTGGGGAGTACAAGCGGCCATAGAAGCACTATCTTAGATTTGAATTTGATTTGAAATACACCATTACCAAGTATTAGTTAGTATTTCCTCTGCTGTTTGAAAATCAATACAGTTTTATTTAAAGTCATGGCTTGAAGAATTATCTAATTAGGTGTTCAACTTGGAGTTGTTTAAGGTTTTTTATTTTATTTTTACTGTTGCTGTAAAAATCTTGAGTTAGTTTAATATTCTTGTTGAGTTTGGTTTCTCTTGTTGAATTGATAAAAGACATAACCAGACAAATTTGTATGCCCATTTCTTTCCTTTAAGTTTAGCAATACCAAAAGACATGTAACCGAATAAATTTGTATGATTTCAACAATAAATCATTTAGACAAGATGTTGCACTTTCCTATGACTAAAACTAATTCTAATTACTATTACGTTATTATTGTTATTACCGTTTATTAACCGTAAACATAAACATCCGACGGAAAATAAAATTATGACACGCGCGCGCGTTGCGCGCCGGCGCATCTAGTATATATATAACATTAAGAGAATCCCTTTAATATGTGCTATTTTTTTCAAAATTTTTAAATGGGTCAATTGGTCAGCAACACAATTGATTTTTCTGAACACATGTATAACTTGGACTTCCTCAAGGAAGCGAAGAACCACTCTAGAGTCGGATACGATCATTCGATCTTCAAAGGACAGCTTCAGAGTCCTTGGAGTATCTTGATAACACATATGTTATCACCCTTAATTTTGATTTTTTTATGTTTAACTTTATGGCATCTTTTAGTCCAGCTTTTAGAGCGAAAGTTTCTTCTTTGATTATCGTATAAAAGTTGTTTTTCCTAGCGTCCAAACTAATAATATTGCCGTTATGATTTTGAATAACATAACTAATAGAAGTTATGCGCGAAAGGCATTTTGATCCATCTATTATACATACTAAAACAGAGCAAAAGGTTGTTGACGTGGTGCACTATGGAAGCAATATTTTCGACATAGAGCTCTCACAATTAACGCCAATAAATCTTTATTTTTTAAACTGTTTTTCAGCTAGAAAATCATTTGTTATTAAATTAACTATTTTATTGGAAACGTTATCACGTTACTTTTTATTGTTGGCACGAATCTATTTTGGAACAATTTTTTTAATAACTAAATGAACTCCGATTTCTGTTAGTTTTCGAATTCTATTTTACGTTCTATATTTACGTTAAATACTCTTGGAGTTATATTTTTGAGACAATTTTTTCTTTTTTTGTATCATTATTAGCTCAATCTATTTACGTTAAATTTTCCGAGGGATTTTGTTATCACACATCGATTAGCTACTAAGGTTGATGGCTTTAGAAGTTGTATAAACAGAGAGTCTAAAGATTATACAAATAATACATTTCTTGTCTTATTATTAAGTTCAACTATAATTATTATTCATATTGGATTAATATACGATATGTGAGATCGTTAACCTACAACTATCTGAGTCGTAATATTTTTCTACTAAAATATATATTAAGTAATCGTGTTCTTCAAGTTTAATTTTTGGGATGATTTTTTCAATTTTTTTGAAGGATTATCAACCCAAACGATTCTTTTGTTAAACAATTTTTTGTTTAGTAAAATTTAAAAATATATATTTATTTTTTGTTCAGTCCGATCTATCTTATCTTATATATATTAAAGTAGGAGCCTCTATTGCCACGTGTCAAACCACGGTTCTCCCAACCCCCAAATTTTTTTTTAAAAAGTAGTTTTAAATTTAAAATCTATAAAAAAATATTTTAGTAAAGTCGTTAATTAAAGTTAAAATATATTTAAAATATCTTTGAATTTTGTTATAGTAAATGTCAGTAAAACAATTAAATTTTAATTTTAGAAAATATCTTATCTTATCTTATCTTATATATATTAAAGGAGAAGCATCTATTGCCACATCATACCAAAAAAAAAGCATCTATTGCCACATGTCAACGTCATGTTTCTCGAAGCTTAAAAAATTATTTTAAAAAGTGATTTCTAAATGTTAATATAAATTGGAAACTGTTTTCTATTTTTTTTTAACAAATATATAAATAAATATTTTTATAAAAATAGTTTTAAAACTTTTGCGGATTTTTTTTACCAACAAACATATCTTAACAAATTAATTTAAAAACATAATTAATTAGAAGAGATAAATACTTAAAAGAGAGTTAAAAATCATAATAATGATTATAATTTCATTCTCCAGATTTTATATTACAAAAATATACATATAAATTTCTAAGTATTAAATATTTATTAAAACTCAACCCGCACAAAGTGCGGGTAATACACTGGTTTACCTTAAATTGAGGGATTTTGTTATCTCACATCAATTACTTACTAAGGTTGATCGTTTTAAAACATGTATAAATAGAGTCTCTAATGAATATACAAGAGTATAATTATTATTCATATCGGATTAATATATATTACGTGGGATCGTTAACCTACAATTATCTAGGTCGTTAATGTCGTAGTAATTGTGTCCCTCGAGTTTAATTTTTTGGACACGATTTGTTTTTTTGAAGATTGTCAGACTGATCTACTTACGTTAAATATTTTCAAGAATTTTGTTATCCCACATCGATTAGCAATTAAAGTTGATAAATAGGGAGTCAAAGATTATACAAATAATACATTTTTTGGCCTTTTGGTTAAGTTCAACTATAATTATTATTCATATCGAATTAATATACGTTATGTGGGATCATTGTCCTACAATTATCTATGTCATAATGTCGAACATTGATGGCGTTTGTATAATTTTAAACAAATTCTTGATTAATTTTTTATATTTTTTTTAGTAAATCAAATAAATAATTTTCCATAAATATATATTAAGTAATCTTGCATTGAAGATTTATTTTTTTGGGACGATTTTTCTTTTTTTTTTTAAAGATTATCAACATGACATACTTACATTAAATATTTTGAGGGATTTTGTTATCCCACGATTACCAACTAAAATTAATGGGCTTTAGAATTTGTATAAATAGAGAGTCCGGAGATTATACAAATAATACATTGAGGTATATATATAATACTCTAACAATAATCTTTTTTAATACATTTTTAATTATATCCTTTGATTTATAAAAAAATTATTTTGTAATCTTTACAAATGTTAGTCATATTAGTTAATAACAACGATTGATTTAGATAAAATATTCAATACATAATACATAAAAGTGAAAATATAATTTTTTATTAAAAAATATCTAATACATAATACATAAAAAAAATAAAAAAAATTTATATAGAACAAAATCCGTAAGATGCCGAGTTAAAATTAAGGGGGCGTATTCAATTAAGATTTGACAGGAATTTTTTGGAGTTTAAAAGTATATGTGTCTTTAATATAGATTTTTAAAAGTCCATATAAATATGTAGGTATTCGATTATGATTTAAAATTTTTTATAAAATTCCTATGGTATTTAAAAGTTAGTTGATTTTAAGAGAATCTATTATTTCATTGATTTTGTAGGATTATTTATTACTTATGTAAATACCAAAACTTTATAGAATTCTTCACAAAATATAAGATTTCTATAAAATTTGTATTGACTCTATATAGAATTAAAATATGCTATGAAATCAGTAAATTATATAATTATTAAAAATCAGTTAAAATTTTTAAAAGTTTAGATTGAAACACCCCTATATTTATGAAATTCAGGATTTAATTTGTTACATTGGAAGTTATAAGCAATTTGTTTTTTGTTTTGGGGAGAGGTGGTAGATGGCAACCGGCGGAATCCAAGTGATCGTCAATCTCAGGTAGGGCCTCAGACATGGGGGCCACCACAGCAACGCGACGCAGTTCCATAGCTCCATAAAGCTTTGACCTCACAAAATTCCCAAAAAACCCCAATTTCCCTAAATCAAGATCAATCAATCCATCGTCATCTTCGATATCGACAACAATACAATTCGAAGAGAGAACGAAATCAACCTTCACAAATCACAAAATACCATTTGTAACCTTCTCATCCCCAGAATTTTCTCAATAACTTCTATTTTATATATATGTATCCACGATATATATGAGGCCCCGCACGCGAGACCACTCTCCCTTTTACTCAAAAACCCATCCCTACACCCATATCCCCGAACCCTACAAGTCATACGGCGCATTCGGAAGAAAGCCTAATTCTCGCAGGAGAATATCTTTCCGGCAATTCGGTCGGCTAATACTCGCAATGGCTGGCCAGTCTCGGAAATGGATGATCCTGGTGGTTACCATCTGGATACAGGCTTTTACGGGCACGAATTTCGACTTCTCCGCCTACTCGTCAGAGATGAAGTCGGTTCTAGGGATTTCTCAGGTCCAGCTTAATTATCTCGCAACCGCCTCCGATTTCGGCAAGGCGTTGGGGTGGTCGTCGGGGCTTGCGCTACTTCATCTCCCCATTTCTGCGGTGATGTTCCTTTCGGCGTTCATGGGATTGTTTGGTTATGGTGTTCAATGGCTAATTCTTCGCAATGTTGTTTCGCTTCCTTACTTCATGGTGAGTTAACGTAACCAATTTTGATTCTTCTCTTTCTGTTTTGATTCTGTTCCGACTTCTGATTGAGATTTCATCATCGATCTTCATTTTATGTTCTTATTGGGAAAAGGAATTGCGTGTGTTATTGTCCATTTGCCTGTTTATTCCGGTTCTGTTCAGCCAGTCAGATGGTCTGGGTTTACTTCTGTTTTCAAAACCGGGTTAATTGCTATCATAGATTTACTTAGCTATAAATAAGGCTATTATAATGTATTTCTTGGTTTTTTTAAAATGTGGGAAAATTTATGAAGTAATCATGTATTCTCACATGATAATACACGATGATGGTCTGCTCTCCAATAAGCTAAAGGATGGGAATTTGATGGTGTCTAATGAACCAATTTTGATGATAGAAAAAAATAAAATAATCTAAAGTTTTAAAATTAGTAAAAAGTTACTTCCTCCGATCATAAATAAATGACTTTTTAGCCATTGACACAATTATTAAGAAAACTCATAAACAATCTTAATTTTATAAAGTTTTTTCTCAAATTTATCACTTATTAAATGTTCACCGCCCTTTTAGACCAATGAGTGAATATTTTATTATGAAAATATTTAATAAAAACAATTTTCAAGAACTATTCTCACAATTCTCTCTTAATTAATAACCTTGAAAATATAAAACGACATTTAAATTTGATCAAAATTTAGATCCTAAAAAGTCATTTATTTACGATCGGAGGAAGTAATATTTTGTTAATTTGTTATAGTTCACAAATGCCACGTCATCAATATATTTTTTACTTGTAAAAAATCTGAAAGAAACATTTCCAAAAAGAAATTATGAGAAGTCCGGATTTCTTAAGCACAATTTATTCATAATTTTTTACCCCAAATTTTATTTTCCAAAAAAACTCATAAAAAAAAGGATTTTTTTCCTGAAACTTTAGACAATACTTTTACGTGAGCTAATAGTTTTGAAGTTTATGTTTTTTTTAAAATTCTAGGATGATGGTTTATATCATACTCGGGAAAATCTTTTATTAAAAAAATATTGCGTGAAAAACCTGATTTTTAATCATTGATTTTTTCATAAGTTTTCCGGAATATTTTTCATTATTCTTTTTAGAGGTAGACACTTAGTTATATGTGATAACTAGTGAACTTATCAAGTCATAAAAATATTAATTTTTAGTAATTTATTGATGACAACAATATCAATAAATTACTAAAATGTGTGAAAATCTATAAAGTAATCATGTATTTAGCTATAATACATGTGACAACAAAATAGCATGTATCGTGTATGTCTATAATAAGGTTATGGGTGACTTGTGAGGGTTGTGAAAGTGGAAATATGGCCCAATTAGTTAAGGTGGACCATACTTTTTCAGACTAATAATAGAAGGTGATGGAACAAACCATCCTATCATTGTTTAGCCTCTAATGAAATTTGGAGGATTATCATCTTCATGGCACAAATTTCATTGACATGATTTTCTTCACTTATATTCTCTTAAATGTTGACGTATCTTTCTTTTGTTTTGGTAATCTAGGAAGAAACACACATTAATTAGACAATGATCTTGCTGTACAAACTACAAAGTATAACTGTCACCAGCATTGTTCTGCTGTTCTAATCAATTGATAATTCCACAGGTGCTTTTTCTATGCTTACTCTCAGGTTGCAGCATCTGTTGGTTCAACACCGTCTGCTTCGTCCTCTGCAACCGGAACTTCCCAGCTAACCGAGCACTAGCAATCTCGCTAACAGTAAGCTTTAATGGAGTCAGTGCTGCCCTTTACACTCTTGCAGCTAATTCAATTAACCCTTCATCGGATTCTCTCTACCTGCTCTTAAACGCCCTCATCCCGCTTATTACATCCATTGCTGCTCTCATCCCCATCCTACGACAACCTGATCTTGAACCCCTCCCACCCGACGCAGTCCAATACGACTCAACTATATTCCTCTCCTTGAACGTATTGGCTGTCATCACTGGCTTCTACCTTCTTTTCCCAAGTTCAGCTGCTTCCGGTCTAACTTCAGCTCGCTTGCTCTTTGGAGGTGCCCTGTTTCTCCTAATCTTGCCATTGTTTATCCCCGGGATTGTGTATGCAAGAAACTGGTTTAAGAGCAACATCTATTCTAGCTTTCGCATTGACGGCTCTGGCTTTCTTCTTGTCAAAGATGATGATCTTGAGGCTCACAAGGAGCTCATCATTTCTAGTGACAGCAGCTATAGCAACATCATTCCGATACTTGATTTAAACTCTAGTATATCTACCAAGGAGATTCCGAAGGATGGCTGTTGTGACAGTATATTCGGGAAAGATCAGCTGATTATGCTCGGGGAGGAGCACCCCGCTTGGGTTCTTGTTCGTCGGGTTGACTTTTGGCTTTACTATCTTGCTTATTTCTGTGGGGGAACCATCGGACTCGTGTTCAGCAATAACCTTGGACAGATTGCCCAGTCTCTCGGCTTTCACTCGCAGACTTCAACACTCATAACTCTCTATTCATCTTTCTCCTTCTTTGGTAGGCTTTTGTCTGCTGCTCCGGATTATCTTCGCACGTAAGTTAGCTCACTTAACCGCCATGCTTTCGTTTCAGTATCTTCAGGGATTTCAACATGCTAAATTCTGAATGAAGGCTTAAATTGCCTCACTAAAATAAGCCCCTGTTTGGTTGTAACTCCGGAAACAGAAATGGAATGGAAATGAATCTAGTCCACATGTGTACTTGTTAATGAAATTTTTTGGAATTATTTCGGGTGGTGGACTAGATTTGTTTCCATTCCGTTTCCGTTTTCAGAATTAAAACCAAACAGGCCCTAACAGGATCTACAATGTTACAAACATGTGATGTTGTTTATTGAACTGCAGGAAATTCTACTTTGCGAGGACAGGGTGGCTAGCGGTTGCACTAATACCAACCCCAGTGGCGTTCTTCCTATTAGCGAGTTCAGGAAGCAGCGTAGCGTTGCAAGGGGGTACAGCACTGATCGGTCTAAGCTCAGGCTTCATTTTTGCTGCAGCTGTTTCAATAACATCAGAATTATTCGGTCCCAACAGTGTTGGGGTTAACCACAACATCTTGATCACCAACATACCCATCGGGTCTCTGGTCTATGGGTTTATAGCTGCAATGGTGTATGATGCCAATGCGATTACTCCAAACGGGATAGCTATGACCACAGATTCGGTGATCTGCATGGGAACACAATGCTACTTCTGGACCTTTGTGTGGTGGGGATGTACATCTCTCGTTGGCCTCGTATCGAGTGTTCTGTTGTTCGTTAGAACCAGGCGTGCGTATGATAGGTTTGAACAGCACAGGATCACGTTACAGGTCGAGTTGGATTCGTAGGGTGATTGATGAGTTTGTTGATTTCTCAATTCTGGCCGGAAATGATAGTATATACCCTACAAGATCATTCACTGGTGCTGAATTAGTAAGAACACGAGAGATCAGCAACTGATCAATAACAGTTGAGGGAAATTGAGTTGTGTCATTTTGCCAGAAACCTACCACATAAATTCGATGTGGTTTTATTTTGAAAATCAATTGGATATCAAATACTGTGGCAGATACTCAAACACCATTTTCATGTAATTACAATTACATTGTACATCATGTGGATTTTGCATACAAATTAAATCAACAGTAAAAGCAGTGGAAATTATATCAAGTATTAATATGGCGTCGCCTACTACTTGTCACTGGTGACGTCGTCATCAAGATGGACCCCACGAGGTTCCATGCGAGCAGAGGCGTAAAGGGCCCACTCAACAATCTTCTGAGACTCTCTAGCGATCTTCATCTCCTCATCAACCGCAATTTTCATAATCTTCTCCTGCTTCTTCCTTGAAAGCGACCCCACTGCCATCTTCTCCAATACGTCGTCGTTTAAGCGCCTACCTCCTTCACCACCTCTAAAGCTTTTCTTTCTCGAAACCTTCCTCGGAGAACAACATAAACAACCCGACATCGGAGGGGAGACTGACCCGGATCGCTTCCCCGACCCGAATTCTTCGATTTCCGTCTTCCATTGGAGAGGTGATTTTACCTCCAGCCACGAATTCGAAGAGTCGGAAGAGGAAGACGGAGATGGGGAAGGATGCGGTTTTGATTTGGAATTAACCGAGTCGTGAGAATCCAACTCAGTTAGTTTCGGGTCAAGATCGTCCGAGTTGACAGCAGGTTTTTTACCGGACTCGATGTGAGAGGGTTGAGAAGAAGGGAAGGTTTTGAGGCGGCGAAATCGAGCGTCAAGGTGATCGGGGAGGACGGAATTGAGGGATGAGATTTGCTTGAGGGCGACGTAATCAGCTGCTTCCGATAGGATTTCTTCTACCGCCGACTCGTCTGTATCAGAGAGGAATGTGAAATCCGCCATGGATAGGAGTGAAAGATACAGAGAGAGCAGTGAGTGTCAAGTCTTTGAAGGGTGTGTAAAGGAAGTTAGAAAATGAAGAAAGAGTGATGATGAGTGTAGTCTCAACGGCTCCATCAGCGACACGTAGATTATGATGGGGATTTCTTGCCTACTCCTTAATTTTTGATTAAATTAAAATATAACCATGACGTCGGTAATAATATACTCTTTTATTTTTGCGTTTTCTTAATATAGTTGAGAATTACGGCTTTTAGATGGTTATAATTAGAGGAAATTACCGGAAATCACCCGCTAAATAGGTCATATTGCAAATAACCACCCGCTCTATCAATATTTACCGGAAACCACCCGCTAAAAATACTCCGTTAACAGAATACCACCTTGTGTCAGTTTATGTTGAAATGACAAAAACATGTCGCTTGTAAAGTCCAAATATCATTAGTCAGCATTTGCTATACAGATTTTTGTTCCGTTTAGTAAGTGTATAAATTAAAGGTATTAATAATATATGAATTAAAAAAAAGTTGTAATCTCGTTTTGGTAAGAGAATAAAAAAGATTAAAGGAGTTATATTATGGAGATTATGAAATTTTTTTATTGTTACAAAACTTTGATTATAAGTATTATGTGGATTATTGAGGCTAAAATCTCACGTTTACGCTCTTTTTTTTTTATATCTCCTTCATTTATAAATAAAATTTTAACACGTACTTTTTCATAATTTTATTCAAAATTATATTAATTTTACTAAATATTCATTTCACTTATTTTCATGTTCATTCTCTTAAACAATTTCAACTCCTTAATTCTTCATCTAAATAATTATCTTCCTCTACGTAATCTTACGCGACTAATGTTTAATTTAATATATGTCGATGTATCGGAAACAAATTGCAATACGAGTTCACAGGAAATGTCTACAACAACACCATCCTTTGAAACATATATGTTCTTTAATTATGCGCATGTGGTCTTCGTCTGCGCAAAGTTTGACCCTAACTATAAAGGGCTTTTCTTTCTCGTTGAGGCCGCTTCTTTCGTATTTGATCTTAAGGTTGCGTTTGGCAAGAGAGAAAAACTAGTGTTTATGAGTATTTAGGAGGGTATGGAACTTTAACGAGTGTTTGGTTGCCCAATAAACACTAGTGATTAGTGTTTCTGGGAGTGTTTTTGAAACTCTGATGAGAGAAAGGGTTTCTCATCCAAACACTAGTGTTTTTGTTACAAAAATACGTAATTGCCCCTACATTTATTTCGTTATTAGATTGTTATACCGGGTATAAAAACAACACCCTCTCACCTCTCACCCCTCTCTCTCCCTTTCTGCTTCAAAGAAGTGAAGAACACCCTTCGCTTCTTCTCAGATTTGGTGAAGCAACAAGGTTTTATCCTCTCTTTGTGTTCTTCTTCAAATTAAATTTGCCTATCAATCTCTCTTACTATTGAGATCTTTCTTCTTCGAAGAAACAAAAAGAAAGATCAAGGGTTGATTAGGGTTGAAGCATGGAGAGAAGAAACATAAAGAGATGAGAAGATAAAGGATACAAATTGAAGGTTGCGGCGGCGACCAAGTCGCAACATGGCTGAAGCCGGGAGAAGTGAACTTAATGTAGCCCAATCCTAATTAGTTTTCATGTCCTAGTAGTGGTGTACTGAAACACTATCTGGGAGAGCATCAACAACAGTCATAGTCCATAAATCATGTTTGTGAATAACTGGAACGGAATGTCAAAGGGAAAAATTGGCCCAGAAAAAAAAAATTGTTGCATGTGTTAGCATTGTCTACTTGTTATGGAGGGAAATGAATGAGAATGTATTCCTCAAAATTAGATGGTAGGAGGAAAAGTTGGTTCGTGACATTCAGATTCATACTTATAGGTTGTTGTTTCACTCTAGTAAGGGTGGATATGCTCGAAGTTGTTTCCTAGATAATGGAATTAAGGCTGAAAGCTGCTAAGTTTATTCAACTTAGTTATTGTTGTTTCATAGCTTGAAAAGTGGGCTGAAGCAAGATTATGAGATCTTAAACAAGAACTTCTTGATGATGCTGCAATTGCTGAGTCTTTATTTCATGCTCAACCATCTCACTGCATTTCTCCCCTACAAATGAAGTATACACATCCAAAGCTCGTTTTGCCACCACATAACCCAGAAGATTGCCTACAAGCTCAATTTCATTATTTGTTTTCCTCTTCATATATACAAAAGTAGCTAAGCCTGTCATGTTTTGCAACATTTGGAGTACTTAATTCCAAGCTTCCCTTGCTTCACTCCAATTCTCATATTTCACAATCTTTACTTTTGCGCTTCTTTCAATTGAGTTTTTTTTGCTGTTCAATTGAATCTGTAAATCTATTTTCAATAGCAATACCAGATAAATTTACCCTCTTTGATCTAGGCAAGCTAGAATTTTGTTGTTGATTGATCAAGCCAGTGAAGGGTTGAAGATTTTGTTTGTTGATACCAGTTGTCCATATTTCTCTTCTGTTTTCCTTTTGATTTTTTTTGTATTTGAATATGTTCTTTTCTTTTAATCTCAGATTTTGCAAAAATACTCAGCAACAAATATAAACCGTGCCAAAGACTCGTTAGTATTTACAAGCACTAAACACCAATGTTTTACGAAAACACTTTCAAAAACACTAGTGAATGCTAACACTAGTGTTTTCGCTAAGTATGCCAAACACAACCTAAACAAAACAATCGATGACATAAGTGATTTCACAAGAATTTTTCGACGAAGCAAAATTATAGTTAGTTCAGATGGGGCATTCACGTGTCGCATAGAAAGAATTGTTCAATGAAAAAAGAAAACTCCTATTGATGTATGTTAACTTTTCACACCACAATAATGTATGCTTTATATGAGTTTTTATAAGTTATTTGGTGATTTTAAAGTTTTTTGCATTTCTTAATTATTATATTGAAATACCTTAGATTAAGGTTGTTTTGTTATAGTAGGTTTAGTGGAATTGGAATTGAATGATTAGGAGATTGTTCGATAAATTACCAAGTTTTATTTTTCGGGTTGGAGGTGTTGTTATTTTTGTTTTGTTTTTCAACTTTGTATTTGCTTCTTTTTTACGTAATTGGTTTTCCTTTCTTTCTTCTTCTTTTTGGTTTGTGTGCTTGCGTTCTTAATTTTTTGTGTTTATCATTTTTTGTGTTACATGTTTAAAATTTATTTATTTGTCGTATATTTTTTCGGTTTTCTTTTTGCACAATCAATTATATGAGTTGTATTTTTGGGTTTTTAGGTTTTTGTGTGTATCTTTTTGCTTTTATCCCATTTAGTATTTTGACAAATTATTTCTATTTTTGTGCGTTTTTGTATAACTTGTAACACCCCGAATTCTCAGAACTCGGAACATTACTGGTTAGGACCTCACAATGGCCCCGACCTCAGTTTGACAACAATTTTACTAGGATCTTGCAACAAGACACAAATAAGAAAACCGAAATTTATAAAAATGTATTTTTTTAACAGGATGACTGCAACAAAGTCTAACAGCCTATAATACGACGGAAAAGACTAATTGTCTTAACAAGAGGAAAGAACAACAAAGCAACAACCCAAACCCCCACTCTAAGGAGTACGGAGACCCGACTGACCACTACTTCCGGATCACTCAGCTGCTGTTCTAACCTGCGGTAAATCTAATAACACAACAAAACAACCATTAGCTAGTTATCTAAACATTAGAAGAATAATAATAGCACACACACACATAAAATCATAAACACTCATCATGCTTTCAAACAGTCCATTTATTATCTTCATTTAAGTCATTCACTCTTACTAATGATACTTATTTTGTGACACGAGGGATTCCCAAACCTCGCCTCCGCCCCCGTGTACCCATCAGGAGTGGATCCGATGCATCTCACCGTGTACCTGTATGGTCTGGGTATAGAGAACCTCCCAGTCTCCTGGCAGAGCTGGGCAGTGATGTCACGGCCCGTTATACATACACTTGGGCCTTAACACATAATAACGACTGTCGTCCTAACAAGTTGTTATTATAACACACATGGTACACACACCACTATTATCACTCAACTAATATCCAGAAACCAGCTAAGTAAGTCGCAAGGACTTACCTGAGTCAAAACACACTCTATCCGCTCTCAACTCGGTCCGTACTCGTGGTACTCAATCGCCTGTCAAACAAGGCATGTGGATCAAAATCACATCTCATACTCTTAGAAGTTATAAATTTCTAAGATGTACAATCTCATGAAGAGAATTTACGAAAAAGGTTTTCTTAAGTTAAAAAGACTATTTTGCCCCTGATTCCGAAACTCCGAGAAGTCTGTCATTTAGTTTTAAAAATTCTATTCTAGGACCTATGTCCTATATCTAGTTCTCATAGAAAGGTTTAGTGAGGATTTATAAGAGTTACACAAAATTCTAGAATTTTCATGAAAAGTCGTTAAGGTCCGACTTTGGGTTAAGATCTAATGCTCCAATGAAAGATAAAGATTCCAGAATAAAATTTCCAATCTTCTATGATATACATACTAAACATAGGAGCAAAGATCTCTCAAAAACACTCAACAACAAATCTTACAAAATTCTCCAAAGATGGTTCTAAAAACCAGAAATCTATACTTAGCCAATTTTTTGAGTTCTTTCCCAAACAGCTCAACTAGCCTACTTTGAGACCTTATAAGTCTAAATCCGACCGTTGGATCCATCCCAAACTTTAATACCGTACACTACCTATATCAATCTATAACATATCAAAATTTGAACGGTGGCAAACAATCCTAATACCTCGAACTTTAGTCTCAAAGTCTGTCATTTCCAACCAATTTCTGACATTTAAATAAGTTGCAGAAGGTCTCTTTTGGACTCTCACTGACCCTCAGAACCCTGAATAGACCTTTACCCACAAGGCTTGGGTTTACACTTACCAATATCAACATTATGAGTATACAACTAAGCCCACAACTAGTCATATGTTTGGTCATTAGGGCACCACGTAATATATGCAGACAACAGAGCACCATCTCCTTAATATGTAAGGTATACATGCTGTTGGATTTATTTCGTACCTGACTGTAGGAAGGGGAGAGTACCGCTGGTACGCATGGTCGATTGGTAGTGCAGTCCGCTCCAAAGTCGAGCAGCAAGGTGACGATGGGACGAACGCCGACAAGTAGTGAAGAAGGTCTATACACGGTAAGTAGCGAGTCAGTGAGGATACTCCGAGCCACCCTAGCGGCGCTACACTGAGTCCAACGAGGGGAGAGACCAAGGCTTACCTCGACGCCAAAGACGATGTGTTGACAACGATGTCGTCGCTAACGTCTACTGCGGCTCAGGATGGACAGTGGCTTCGTCCCCTTTGCGGCGATGATAGCGGACACAACAAGAGTCGCTTCCGGTGCGTCTGCATTCGTTGTTAGTTGCAGCGGGTGCCTGCGTGATTCTCCTGGGTTCCCGGCGAAGGCGAGGTGGCGTCCCTAGCGACGTTTCCGACTCGGTGGTGATGGCGGCACCATTGGTTTCCAGAAAGCGTGAGGTAGTTATCGCGGTAGAGAGAGGGGAGTTGACGAGTAATGTCGCAGCAATTAGGTTTAGGGAAAAAAATAGGTTTAGATTAATTAATGATTAGGGTAAAAGGTATAGGTTGGGCCGGAAATTGATATCTACTGGGCCTAATCCGATGGGCCTACTCATCCAGCTAGATGATAGGCTAATAAGTGAGTCATTAAATTGTACGGAACTACTCTTCGGGTTTTAATTGCACGGAATTGCTATTCGGGTTACATATTTATCATTTTATGTGAATTAAGGTTACATAAAATGATAGAATTTTGGTAATGTGCACACTATCTAGAATGAGGATAGGTTAGCGGATCGGAATCCGGTTTGACCCGACATTAAACGGAAATAAATTTTTCGGATATTACATCAGTGCCTTCTTAAAATAAGTTTCGTCCCGAAACTTAGAATAAGGTATCTAATCAACGACTTCCACAATAGATTTGTATAACTTGGTCTCACTAAAGTTTTAATCTAGTTTCTTAACTTGCAACTACTCAGTCATAATAATCAGACAACACATGAATGAGAACACAATCACTCAATCCAAGATAAAATCATAAAGGTCAAACAAAACAACATCCGAGTACTAACTCGTCAGTACAGAAGTAGCGGCTAACTCCGCAAAGAACTCGGGATAGCTACGTCTAATGCTCTCCTCTGTCTCTCAAGTGGCCTCATCGGCTCCTCGTCTAAACTACTGGATCCTCAACATTGGTATCTCCTTGGACCGCAGACGTCTAGTACTGCACTCCAGGATTGCTACTGGTTACTCCACAAATGTATGGTCGGCTCAACTATCAGATCCTCATGACTAAGGATGTGTCTCGGGTTTGGTAGGTACTCTCTCAACGGTTTGGTTTTCTAAACTTACTTTCAGTTCTTTTGGAAGTTCCCGACTATCGATTCTGAAATAATGATCTTAAACTTTTGTCGGCACTTTACTGAGTGCATAATGCTCTTTGTAATACATACCGCTTGGCCCGGTTTCCTCAATGTGACCTAATCGGATCGTTCCTTAATTAATGGGTTTCACCTACTTCTTGTCAAGCTTTCAAATTTATATAACTCAAAACAAATCACACACCCAAGTGGACCTTTTCATATAGATCTCTAATTCCTTAACTTGAAATCACAGTTAACCTAACATTGATTTTCTTCATTTGTGGGTTGTGTGCCTACCATGGTGTAACAACCATTAGGCACAATGGCGTCTTTCTGAGGGTCAACATGATTTACCCAACTCCCGCCTATACTTCCCTCCTACTACTAGCAAGATCCTCTTCAAACAGACCCTTACTCTCTTACTCAACCATAGTCTGTTCTTAACCAACCAGAAAGCAACTTCTAACCCGATTCTCTCCATATCCTTAGATCATCCCAGAAGGTTATCGTTGCCTACTTGGGGAATCCTCCAAGGCATCGATAAGGTTACCTCTTAAATCCGTAGTCATCAATGTCTCTTCTTGACGGTACCTACTGATAACACGATTTATGACTTAGGTTTAGGTTATCATTTAGATAGTTTTTCCGCTCATTCATGCATGGTTTAGCACTAGTTCACGACGTTTGCACTCAATTCACGTATTTTGTCGAGATAGACGTCTACACGGACTTTTGTATTGCTTTGTAGGTATTTTGGGAGATTTAGGAGCTTAATCGATACATTTGAGGATCGTTCCCCAAGATGACACACCTTCGGACTCATTGGGATGCAAGCTAGGAGCTAAGGAGGACACTTGGGACCTTATTGGTGCATGCCATGCACCAAATCGTAGCTTAATGATCCAAAACAAGCTGAGGCACCAAAACCACGGTCACTGGGACTTCCACGGGCGTGGAATTGGACCGTGGTTTTTGCCAGACGGTTGTGACAGCTGTGCCACGATCTTCATGGCTGACTCTTGCAAATTTGTAGGATAAATAGGTGGTCCTGCAAGGCTGAAAAGGCATCTCCCATCATCCACTCTCACGACCATTCTCTCACACACTCTCAACAAGAAGATTCTCTCAATTGGAAGCTTGGAAGAGAGCTACCATTGGAGGAGGAGAAAAGCTCCATTGGAGAAGAAGAGAAGAACACACCATTACTAGCCTTTGATAGATTTTATAGTGAAGATTACCGGAATCGTTTTCTAGGGTTGTAAGGATCAATTGAACCTTCTTTTGAAGGGTTGCGAGTCTTTCTAAATTCATATTCAGCTTGGTTTTACTTTGTTTAACTTGTTTATCTCTTTCTCTTCATTATCTTGCAAATGAAAGCCATGATTTTATTCTTGATGATTTCGATTGTGATGATGTATGTTGTAGGCTAAATAGATGCGATTCTAGGGTAAGGAAAGGATGGTTATGGATTGGACTATGATAGGATATACTTAAATATATGCTTGGATGATTCGTTTGTTTGAACCTAGTCACTGTTAGAATCCACGGTTTGTTCTAGACAAACCACGGCCGTGGACCTTGATGAACACCCCGTGATTTTGATGAATTTGCTTGTAATGATAAATCCAAGTGTTAGGTTGTTAGATTGTTGAAATCCTAGTGTTTGTTGAGCTAATTCTATCCTAGGGTGACCTAGTGTTAGCAACTAAGTGTTAGAAGAGACCTACCCGGTGATTCTTGCTTTAGATACCAAAGATGACAAACTCTAGGTAGTAGTGAGCCTCATAAGCCGCTATTGGACTGAGTGTGCTAGGATAGGTGTTTAGGACTTGCCTTTCCGAGACTTACCCGGTAAAGAGAGGTTAGATCCCTAGAATACCATCCGGTTTGTGTAGAATTTCATTTCTTAGGCTCTTTGAGACTTACCCGGTGATGAGACCTTAGGAACGGACTGGTGGACCATGAGACCTACCCGGTGATTGATCCCAATCTAGAAAAACTCACTCCCTACATACTATAGTTGATCCAAGGAATGATTAGATAGCTTGAGTCCTATGCCATAACCGGAATTTCCAACCCCTAGAATCCGCTTCTCTCTCTTTGATTATAGATTTCGTCTTTGCTTGTTTACTTTTGGTATTAGTTTAGTTGATTGTTTATTTTGCATGATTTGTGATCTTTGATTGATCACCTAAAAACCAAACCAAAAACAATTGAGCTTTTCATTTCTTTATTCCTTTCTCTTTTCTTAACCTAGATTTTCACTATCCTTAGTCATAAATCGATTCAATCTCACCTCAGTCTTCGTGTTCGACCTCGAAATACTATCCCTACTACAAAACGTCCCGTACACTACGGGTTCGCTAGGAGTTAGGAGAAATATAACGAGTTATAAATTTAAGGCTTTTTGCGTGAACACATCCTAAGCGTAACACCTACTCGTCAAAACCAACACTTACACGTCCTCAGCTGACGTCGGTCAGTCTATTTTTGACTTATCTCAATATCCCGGACTTACTCTTCTCATACCTATACTGGCGTTAAATTCTTGGTGAGCATCATCTGCCCGATTAATCCTTTCATGCTTCGCTAATTCGCTTTATCTTCCACACTTCTGTTTCTTTAGGCTAAATCTACTTCTCGAGCCCAACTGGTCATTCATCTTGACATAAATAGTCATTTCAAGTCTTCAACGATGGCTGGTAAGTGTCTTTGTAGTTCTAGTAACTTTAATTATCATCCCCTTGGCAGTCTCCTTGCATGGACCATCGGTGTTGATGACTTAGGTTCCGATGATAATTGGGGTTACCTTGGACTTCCAAGTCTACTAAGACCGTTCTCATATATACATTCTTTCGCTGGTTTTACCGGCAATATTGCCTTCATGAAACTCCGTTGTTTCCGCTACAGGGTTTCAACTCTTTGATACCGGCATTGCGATTTCTTTCAAATTCCCATATCTTTGAGGAGGTCAAAACCTCTTCACACTTGTACAGTCTACATTCGGCTTCTACACTCCATTGTAGGTATCCATTCCATGCACCTTAGACCCTCATATCCGGGTCGACATTTTATCTCCCTTGGTCTCTCAAACTTGTCTTGTGAATTCTTCTACTAGGTGACTCATCTTATACATTTTTCTTCTCTGCATCGGTCTCTAACTGTCTGCTGATCATTACTACCCATTCTGTGTTGGAACTTCAGTTACTTTGTACTCTTGCATAGATTTCCTAATGGCATCCTCATCTCAAGACTTTATTTAAAATTCAGCACGACCCGCAATTTTGATACATGACTTTCCTTCTCACTGGTTAAGTTATACGCTTGGTTTACACTAAATCCATCATAGCGTCATCAGTCCGTTAGTATGATTTTTATTAAACATCAAATGGTACCATTTGTATACAACACATTAGGTGCATATGATTTTCCCACTAATCAAATTTCTCACATCGTATTTATTATGTCTTCCTTATACTCATGTCGCTTTACCTTCTTTAAATCTTTACACCGCGTACGATGGTTAAATCCCTTTGAGTTTTCTCGTGCACGCTTTACGGACCACGTTGGTTGGTCTTATTACTTTCGTCAACTCTTATGTCATCAGTCCAGCTTGCATTTTCAATGGAGTACCTCCATTTCTCATTAAACTTTTATAGATACACCTTTCGGTAATCATCTTATTGGGATAATACCGGATCCATATAACAGCCTTTACTCATTCAACTTTACTCCTTCATATGTCTGTTCTAGCCAACATGTAGATTCCATCTGCAATCACCTCACAACTCGACCACACATTTCACCAAGGCTTTAAATCGTACTTTCTCTTTTTGTGCCGCCTCTGAAATTCCAATTATTTTGTGTCACATCTTAAATCACAAGGGTTTCTCTTGTCAATCTAGACAGTTTGACCCCACCTTTTCTCGGAGGATCACCACCAGTCCTACTTGTGTGGAATGCTAAGTCATAGGACATGTTCACAATCATCTACTTCTTCTTAGTCTTCTAGTTCTTCTTACAGGGATCCCTTCATACTAACTTTGATATGTATCTTTTTTTTTGTTTGTAGTAAGTAACTACTCCCAACAATTCCCTTTACACCATTACTATCATCAATGGTCATTACCGACCGTTAAGAGCTGCTCTTAAATTTCTTTATTAGAGTTATCATATTGGACTCATTCAATGTTACCATCAAGGATACTAGTACTTGTATTGATTTACCTTCACCCCTGTCGTCGTTGATCTCTGGAAGAAATTCACCAGATGTCGGTAAAATTCCTGTATAACCTTGTGGTTATTCTTCTTATCTGTCAACCAATCATCGGTAGTTAGCTAGTACGTGTAAATTCTCTATTGTTACCAATTAGTATGTAGTTGACCTTCTATAAGATTGTAGAGTTACTTTGCTTCTATCTCTTTTGAGGTTTGATATACAAGGTGGAAATATATCTCTTCCATTTATACTCTCTTAGCTCCTTCTACAAATTACACTCCTATAAGAGTACTTTACTCTTACGAGTCTAGTTGTATCTTCGTCTTCCGTCAACGGACTTAAATATTCTTCTACGATAACTTGTAGGCATTTCTCCATGATTCTTTTTACCCAAGTTATTGTCCACTTGCGGTTCTCTGTTATGACCCGCTAGTGTTATTAACTTGAATCCATTCGTGAGTGAGAAGTTATTAGAGACCCTCTTTTTCCCCAAGACTATACTCCTACACCCTCCTTCCTGGGGTGTTGCTTGAACTTATGCCTTTATAGAATTACGGTCTTTGTTGTATCCCAATCCTTGTTGTAATTCTTGTGTATTCTAGGAGGTTACACCACTTCCATGTTGGTGAAATCTGCCTCCCCCTTCTAGCAACCTGTAAGCTTTCCTTTTTCGGCTTTTTAATCCTTCGTATCGGGATGGACAATGTATCTCATCTTGACTCCTACGCTTATGTTTGTCTCGGTTTCCCATCTTGATTGTGGTAGCAAGTAGCTTGTCGAGAGTGATCATCTTCCGCTCTGCTTCTAGCCTCAAACTTTCACATTCTGGTCCGTCAGTAAGCTTAGATTCAATGCCCCTTGTCTGGATCGCTACTATATTTCACCTTGACCTTCATGCCTATTTGTGTTCTGAAGGCATCCCCATTGTTGTAAGGTTGTTTTACACCATCTTGAAAGAACCTATGGGTTGTCTATTCTAATTTGTATACTTGCCGGTCATCCAACGCGTTGTCGGAACTACACTCATGTATTTTCTTCATTTGGTCTTATTGAGTTGACTCGGGGTTCCCTTCTTGTCATCGTCGTTGGTGTTGTCTTTTAGTCTTCACTTTTTTTTGTCTCGACGTTCCTCAACAAGCTCGAAGGAGTTGTCCGTTGTTTGTGTACCCTAATGCACCTAAGATGTGCATACTAATCCTCACGTTGACATCCTTCAAAATCTACTTAGATCTGTCAAGGGGTGAGAAACTTATTATGTTATCTCTGTTAAGGACATAACATAACTATAATTTCTACTAATCTTCGGCATATACTTATTTATATTACATATCTTTATAATCAAGCTAAAACGTCCAACTAAAGTAAAACCTAAAGTCCATACTAAGCATACTGAGATCCGCGGTAATAGTGGTGGTCAGCCGTACTTTTCTATTCCCAACCAGACTATGCATGCATTTGAAAACCAAAATTCCTTTTTAAAACTCAAATCCCTTTCGGGTTCTGCTCAAATACTTATTCGGTCTTTTAGAAGATTTCAAGTACCATTGTTGCCAACCTGGCTCTGATACCATGTTGTAACACCCCGAATTCTCAAAACTCGGGAAATTACTAGTTAGGACCTCACAATGGGTCCCAACCTCAGTTTGACAACAATTTTACTAGGATCTTGCAACAAGACACAAATAAGAAAACCGAAATTTATAAAAATGTATTTTTTTTAACAGGATGACTGCAACAAAGTCTAACAGCCTATAATACTTAAACGACGGAAAAGACTAATTGTCTTAACAAGAGGAAAGAACAACAAAGCAACAACCCAAACCCCCACTCTAAGGAGTACGGAGACCCGGCTGACCACTACTTCCGGATCACTCAGCTGCTGTTCTAACCTGCGGTAAATCTAATAACATAACAAAACAATCATTAGCTAGTTATCTAAACATTAGGAGAATAATAATAGCACACACACACATAAAATCATAAACACTCATCATGCTTTCAAACAGTCCATTTATTATCTTCATTTAAGTCATTCACTCTTACTAATGATACTTATTTTGTGACACGAGGGATTCCCAAACCTCTCCTCCGCCCCCGTGTACCCATCAGGAGTGGATCCGATGCATCTCACTGTGTACCTGTATGGTCTGGGTATAGAGAACCTCCCAGTCTCCTGGCAGAGCTGGGCAGTGATGTCACGGCCCGTTATACATACACTTGGGTCTTAACACATAATAACGATTGTCGTCCTAACAAGTTGTTATTATAACACACATGGTACACACACCACTATTATCACTCAACTAATATCCAGAAACCAGCTAAGTAAGTCGCAAGGACTTACCTGAGTCAAAACACACTCTATCCACTCTCAACTCGGTCCGTACTCGTGGTACTCAATCGCCTATCAAACAAGGCATGTGGATCAAAATCACATCTCATACTCTTAGAAGTTATAAATTTCTAAGATGTACAATCTCATGAAGAGAATTTACGAAAAAGGTTTTCTTAAGTTAAAAAGACTATTTTGCCCCTGATTCCGAAACTCCGAGAAGTCTGTCATTTAGTTTTAAAAATTCTATTATAGGACCTATGTCCTATATCTAGTTCTCATAGAAAGGTTTAGTGAGGATTTATAAGAGTTACACAAAATTCTAGAATTTTCATGAAAAGTCGTTAAGGTCCGACTTTGGGTTAAGATCTAATGCTCCAATGAAAGATAAAGATTCTAGAATAAAATTTCCAATCTTCTATGATATGCATACTAAACATAGGAGCAAAGATCTCTCAAAAACACTCAACAACAAATCTTACAAAATTCTCCAAAGATGGTTCTAAAAACCAGAAATCTATACTTAGCCAATTTTTTGAGTTCTTTCCCAAACAGCTCAACTAGCCTACTTTGAGACCTTATAAGTCTAAATCCGACCGTTGGATCCATCCCAAACTGTAATACCGTACACTATCTATATCAATCTATAACATATCAAAATTTGAACGGTGGCAAACAATCCTAATACCTCGAACTTTAGTCTCAAAGTCTGTCATTTCCAACCAATTTTTGACATTTAAATAAGTTGCAGAAGGTCTCTTTTGGACTCTCACTGACCCTAAGAACCCTGAATAGACCTTTACCCACAAGGCTTGGGTTTACACTTACCAATATCAACATTATGAGTATACAACTAAGCCCACAACTAGTCATATGTTTGGTTATTAGGGCACCACGTAATATATGCAGACAACAGAGCACCATCTCCTTAATATGTAAGGTATACATGCTATTGGATTTATTTCGTACCTGACTGTAGCAAGGGGAGAGTACCGCTGGTACGCATGGTCGATTGGTAGTGTAGTCCGCTCCAAAGTCGAGCAGCAAGGTGACGATGGGACGAACGCCGACAAGTAGTGAAGAAGGTCTATACACGGTAAGTAGCGAGTCAGTGAGGATGCTCCGAGCCACCCTAGCGGCGCTACACTGAGTCCAACGAGGGGAGAGACCAAGGCTTACCTCGACGCCAAAGACGATGTGTTGACAACGATGTCGTCGCTAACGTCTACTGCGGCTCAGGATGGACAGTGGCTTCGTCCCCTTTGCGGCGATGATAGCGGACACAACAGGAGTCGCTTCCGGTGCGTCTGCATTCATTGTTAGTTGCAGCGGGTGCCTGCGTGATTCTCTTGGGTTCCCGGCAAAGGCGAGGTGGCGTCCCCAGCGACGTCTCCGACTCGGTGATGATGGCGGCACCATTGGTTTCCAGAAAGCGTGAGGTAGTTGTCGCGGTAGAGAGAGGGGAGTTGACGAGTAGTGTCGCAGTAATTAGGTTTAGGGAAAAAAATAGGTTTAGATTAATTAATGATTAGGGTAAAAGGTATAGGCTGGGCCGGAAATTGATATCTACTAGGCCTAATCCGATGGGCCTGCTCATCCAGCTAGATGATAGGCTAATAAGTGAGTCATTAAATTGTACGGAACTACTCTTCGGGTTTTAATCGCACGGAACTGCTATTCGGGTTACATATTTATCATTTTATGTGAATTAAGGTTACATAAAATGATAGAATTTTGGTAATGTGCAACACTATCTAGAATGAGGATAGGTTAGCGGATCGGAATCTGGTTTGATCCGCCATTAAACGGAAATAAATTTTCCGGATATTACATAACTGACTTTGCATTTTTGTTTATGTTCATTTTTTTATGCTTTTTTTTTCTCATAATATCCTTTTGTATCTTTTTACTTTTATTTTTATTTTTGCAAATTGACTTTTGCATTTTGATGTTTTTTTTCCAGTGTTTATTTTTTCATGCTTTTAAAAAAAAATTACATCTAATTTTAGACGCTTTTGACATTTCTTTGCTATTTTAATGATCATTTCTTGTCTTAATGTTTTTTTTGTTCTTCCCATCGATTGTATAGAGCTTATGCGAAAAAGGAATTTAGTGCATTACAACCGACGGCCTAAGACATCCGCGTATTAAGCACATCGCTCCAATCTAGATAACTCCCATTCCTCTTCTTGAAACCTTGATAGCTACTTGTCTTAGACTACTCCGATTGAGGTAGCTAGTCCTTCAATACAAACAACTCCTCCTCCAACTCAAGACACGTACTACTCCGATTGAGGTAGCTATTCCTTCAATACAAACAACTACTCCTCCAACTCAAGACATGTACTCCTCCGGTCCAAATACCAACTCCTCTCCCCTTACACAGTTCAGGATGAGACAAAGTTATGATGAAGAGCAACATCTCGATCATATTTCTACGACAAGTTTGATGTTGCCATGGAGGACACATGAACCCTTGTGCTTGATGTTCCTCCAACAACTTCTATTTCTTACGGAGCTTTTGACTCCATTGATCTTCTGCCTTTATTGCCCCTCCACCGATCAAGCTCTCTTCATCTAATCATTTGTTCCGACGGAAGTTGAACCCCTCGAGGCCGTTATTTCCCCGTCAACATGAGTGCTCGAGCTACTAAAGTGGCATACCATATACAGATGCTTCAAGTTCGGGTAAAAAAATTGAACAATTTCATTATTACATGCCATCGTTCGTTTCAACTTTAGATAACAATACTTTTTTGACTTGTAAAGGAGGAAAAGAAGATGATGAAGGTTCATAGACACATCAAGGCAAACCGGTGGTTGCCTTCTTGTGCTCGAGATGTCGTTGATCCTAGTTCTTGGTTTAGATTGGCACATTGTGACGACATTATTGACTTGGAGGCTTTGAACTTCACTAGATTCGATCACTCTCTCATCGAGACTTGCATTAATTGACGGTACCCTGATACTAGAAGTTCCATCTACAACAGGGAGAAATTACCATCACGCTCCATGGTGTAGCGGTTATTATGGGGTTTGTTGATGAAGGTTTGAAACATGAGTCTTGGATCTCGCAGTTACTTACAAAAACTGATTGTAGTAAGGGGGTTAAGATTGCACTCCAGAAAAAACAATGAAATGATTTGACCAACTAATAATAAACAAAACATAAACAAACAAAAATACGAGAGCGGTCAAACAATTGTCATTGCTTGGTCGATAGATGACACAAAAACGGGGAAGAGAGAGATTACGATATTATAAATCATGAGGACGAGAAAACAAGACCGGTTGATCAAAAAGTTGAGACTGTTCGGTCGATTAGTGTAGAAAATATTAGACAAAAAGAGTATCAATAAGGGAGATGGAAGAATTATTAGTTGTTTGATTCAGAATCAAGGACTTTGATATGTCTCAAATAAGACAATACAAACCGCAAGTGCACGGTAAATGTAATTGAATTTTTCAAAATCTTATTAGTTATTTCAAAATCTTATTAGTTATCTAAAACTCACCACTATTTTAAATTGATAAGAAATGCTCTAGATATATAAATGATGTGAATAACAATGTTCAACAACGACTCACTTAACTCCTACTTAATTAATAGTCTAAAAACTTAAATTCTAATGTAAAACGACAACCCCTACTTAATTAATGATCTAAAAAACTTGAAACAATTTAATTGTAAGCGGGGGAGTATTTTATTAGAAAATCGTTTAGCGGTTTAATTTTTTATAACAAAAAAGAGTTTGATAAACAAGACAAACAAAATGTATCGAAAGGTCTTAAAAATGACTGACTGGATAGGCCGTCACCGGAAGAAAAAAGTAATAAAGAAATAAGATGAACCCAATACATCAACAAGGGCAACCCATCGGGACGACATCAATTGGCTATGTTATCAGGGATCATAATGACAAGGTCGTTAGCCTTGATGCGAAAAAAATAATTTTTATTCAGTGACTAAAGCGGAAGTCTTTGCCCTTAAATCACGTTTACAAGAGGCTATAAGATTACAAATCAAAAAGATTAAAATTGAGGGTGATAACATTTGTGTTATTAAGGCACTCCAAGGTTTGTGGAGTTGTCATTGGGAGGTCGAGATGATTATTTTCGACTCTATATTGCATCTCCGTTCTTTCGACGAAGTCCAGGTTAGACATATTTTCAGAGAAATTGATTGTGTTGTTGGCCGATTAACCCATATGGGATTCTCGACCTCCACATCAAATTTTCTAATGATCATGAATTTTGCGTTCACATCCGCAAGGTTGCTTTAGGTTGGACTACCCCGAGGATGTAGTCCTTCGTAACCGCTTTTCGTCTTAAAAAACAAAAAAAAAGGGCTACCCATCTTCCAAGAAAAAAGTAATAACGAAATAAGATAAACAAGACGGAGCGTCATGTAGTCAAAGAAAAGGAAGGTAGATAAAAACATGGTAGTCGAAGAAGTGCACATGAAAACTCTCACGGACCACCGGTAGAAATCTCGGATTTGGGCTCCCTCATGAACCTTCATATTTTTGATCACTTGTCCACAACCCCTTCAAACGAACCAAGCACAACCCATTTTCCAAGAAATAGTTTCATTCACCAAAATGACCATCCACTTCATTGATCACAAAATGTGAAACAAAACCTCGATTGATGCAAAAATTGTCAACCGGTTCATTATGTTGTTTGATCACTTTGTAACAAACTAACATTAATGATTCATTACTTTCTCTAACTCAAATATTTTTCCATTTAATATATTTTTAAATATAAATATTAGTATAAATTGTAATATACAATCTTGATTTATCCTTTCTGAAACAAATAAATTTAATATTATAACAAAAGTTTTTTAATAACCGGATATCCAGGTATATAGTGATCCAGAATTATCCGGATATCCGGCAATCCGGAGCTATCCGGTGATCCGAGACGATCCGATGATCCACATATATTTGGATAACGAATGATGCAAAAATATCTAGATTTCTGATCATCCACGGATATCCAGTGATCCGTGAGTATCCGGATATCCAAGCTTATCATATTTGTTTTTATCTAGGTATCCGCGAATATCCGGATGCCTAAACGCTCGATCTATATCCGATCCGGTGACCTGAGAAAATCTCTAGGATCGGATTCGGACCAGATCAAAACGGGCACTAAAATGTCGGGTTTTTTCTGATCCAGTCAACGGATTTTTTAGACCGGATCGGCGGATCGGATTGGTTTTGCCCACCCTTACTAATCATATTAGCGAATAATTATCCGATCCAACTAAAATCATCTTCTAATACCATGTTTTAAAAGCCAGATCAAACGAATAATTAACCGGATATGCAATCGCTTCTAGATTGTATCCGGATCAGGGTTTTCCAAAAATTTGAATTCGGGTCGGTTCGATTTGTCGTCTAAACTTTGTCATAATTCATACGCAATTACCCAAAATATTTTATTAGATCAAAATCTTCACATAAAGTTTAATGAAAAAAGTGTAAATTTACGAGCTACTTCACCTAAGTCACCTAACCAGGTAATCCATATTCAACTCGACAATTGCATCATCTAAAACCGACATGAATAAAGATGTTAGGAAATCAAATCATATTTTGACTCAACCGAACATGACCCCCTTTAATTGCCACCTCTAATCGAAATATTAAAAACCAATAATAATCCAGCCCGAAAGGACTCGAGAACCAACTAAATTGATTTGTTATGGACCAGGAAACGAGACTACCCGATAACCTATTCCAACCTGAACAACTAGTACCCGACTTAAATTGACCCGATCCGAAACAACCCGCTTAAAAATCAAACCAAATTTTACCCGACACAATTTCAACCTGAACTTGTTGAAACCCGACCCAAACTCGACCCGTCAACCCTGTTTGACACCAATAAAAGAACCGATGTTACCCATTAACTCGTTTTAACCCGAACAATTTGTACCGGACCCAAAACAGACCGTTTAAAAAGCAACTCATTAACTCATTTTAACCTTAACAATTTGTACCCGACCCGAAATAAATCGTTTAAAAAGTAAGATTGCTTTTACCCGACCCAATTCCAACCTGAGCTTGCTGTGATCCGACCTAAACCCGACCCGTCAGCCCCGATTGATACCTCTCAAGAGATGAAGACAATTTTTAAAGAGATAATTGGTATATAGAAGCCTTTTTTGTATCTAAGATACAAAATATGCCCCTAGTATTTATCAATTTTTACAAAAAGGTAAATAATATAGGGCAAATTTGGTTAGTAGGCTATTTAGAGAAATAGTGATAGTAAGTAGGCTTTTTTGTTTTTCAATTAAGTAAATATACCCCTCTTATTTTTTTTACCATCAAACCTTCTCCATCATCTTGTTTTCTTCTTTCTTTCAAATGCTTTTTGAAAACTGAATTTCTTTTTTATTTTCTTTTATTAATTTTTTTTGTCTTTTTTATTTTCTTTATTTTTTATTTATTTTCTAGAATGAAGAATTTTTTCACACACCGGAATTATCACATACCGGAATTATCACATACCGGAATTTCACATACCGGAATTTTCACATACCGGACCGGAATTTTACATACCGGAATTATCATATACCGGAATTATCACATACCGGAATTATCACATACCGGATTTTCACATACCGGAATTTCACATACCAGAATTTCACATACCGGACATTTACATACCGAAATTTACATACCGGAATGAATTTTTAATTGTCTAATATTTAATTTTGCAAATTTTAGGGGGCTCGTTGTAATTTTGTAATTTTTTTTTATTGTAATTTGCGTATATGACGACGGTTTGCAAAAATGGGTCCATCACCGTCTCCTTTGGTTTCCAAAAGACTTGTTCTTTTTCCCAGTTGACAATGACAAATTGACAAGACGTGGAGGAGTTGAGCATTATTTGAGTGGAGAATTATATGTTAAAATTGTCTCAAAATAAAAGTATTATGTAAACAAAAATAAATAGCGGACAGAAAGAACAAGGATCAAGTGCTGATTGTGCCGCTAGTTTTAATTCAGAAATTTCTGTAATGAAATTTCTGGTATGAACTTTTCGTATGAAATTTCTGGTATAAAAAATTCTGGTATGAAAAAATTCTAGTATGAAAAAAATTCTGGTATGAAAAAAATTCTGGTATGAAATTTCTGGTATGAACTTTTCGTATGATAATTTATGGTATGAAAATTTTGGTATGAGAATTTTCGGTATGAGAAATTCAGTTCAGAAAATAAAAAAGAAAATAAAAAATAAATAAATAAAGGCAAGAAAAATAATAAAAGAAAACAAATTCAGTAATTAAAAATTAAAAATTATACTTATATAACAAATAACAAACATCATTTATTCTTTCTTTCTAATAGAAGGGTTAATAATTTTTACCTACTATTAAATGAAAGTGGTAAAAAATTTGGGGTACATTTTTTTAAACAAAAACTAAAAAAAGCCTAGTATGTCAAATTCTCCCAATAATATATTAAGATGATCTTTAGTAGGCGGTTACCGATTTTAAGGAAAGATAATTAAATATGCTAAAAGGTAAATTAAATTTTAAGATTATCTTTATTAGGCAGCTACCGATTTTAAGAATAGATAATTAATTGTTAGAATATATATTAATTATGCTAAAAGGTAAATCAGATATTAAGATTATCTTTATTAGGCAGTTACCAATTTTAAGGAGAGATAATAAATATAAAAATATATTAATTATGCTAAAATTAAGGAAACCGGTTTCAAATTTTTGGCCCTATAAAATCACCCCAAACGCCCAGTAAGGGTTTTTGGTAGTCGGTCGTCTAGCCAAAAAGCCGTTTGCTTCTCGATTGGAAGAAACCGCTTGGAACCGCATGAAACCGTCTGGTCGGAGAAGACAACTAGATCGAAGAAAGGTGCGTGCACGGCGAGACCACCATTGATGAAGGCGACTGCAAGGCTTCAATTGAGCGCAGATCTGGTAAGATTTTTTTTTCGATTTTGCGCTTCTTCTCTTTTCGCTTATGTGTTTGGTTCATATTTTGTGTGTCGTCGAGTGAATGCAGATCTAGTAAGGTTTTTCTTTCGAGGAGTGCCCAACCCCGCCATTGTTGAAGGCCGCGAGGATATGTGAGGATCTACTTGAAGTGCGAGCTTGCAACCATCGGAGAAGGCGACTTTGGAAACCCTCGCCGGAACCGACGCAAACGCCGCAACCATCGCCTATAACCGTCGGAACCACCTACAACTCTATATCACTAGGAGAAGGTACTACGCACACGGAGAGGAGTCGGAGGGAGGACAGAGGTTCAAGGCTTTGACGAGAGACTTGTGTAAATGACGGACTTGTGTAAAGGACGGTCTTGTGTAAATGTCGGTCTTGTGTAACCAAATCTTGTGTGAATGACGGACTTATGTAACCAAACCATATGTAAATGACGGACTTGTGTAACCAAAATTTGTGTAAATGACGGAATTATGTAACAAAAACATGTGTAAATGATGGACTTGTGCAATCAAACGTTGTGTAAATGACAGACTTGCGTAACCAAACATTGTGTAAATGACAGACTTGTGTGCATAACATAAACAAACGGAACTTGTGTAATTGAAAAACGACTGAATGTGTTAACTACATAAGTTGAGATAACATTTGAAATTGTGTATGAACATTGTGTAATTGAAATTATGTATTAATATTGTATAATTAAAATTGTGTATTAATATTGTGCATCATCAAAATTAAATATAGTTAAGAGGAGAAGAGAAGAATAATTTATGACCCTAATTTAAAAAAATAAATATAATTAATAGGAGAGAGAAAGATCTTTTTAATTTATATTTATAAGAGAGAAAAATATCTTCATTTCCATATTTTCTTTTTTAATTTTAGAGAAAATTATCTAAACAGTACCCCATCTTTTGGTCTAACTAAACTTTAGTACCCTGTCTTTTTAACTATTAGAACGATATCTCATCTACTCACCCCGACCGAAGATTAGTATATACGGTACTATTCATCCGTTAACTTCACAAACCTCCGTTAATTTTCAGGGGCAAAATTGTCCACACCCACATAAACCCTAAATTCCAAATTTCTACCAAAATTATCTCTCCTTTCTCCCCTTTCTCTCTCAAATCTATGTGTACACAAATTGAGAGTGGTCGGAGATCGTCGCCGGCCCTAAGTGGAAGATGTTCATTTGATGCCAATTCAACCGTAACAAAAGAAACAACTCTCGAATTTCCAGTACGATCCCCTGAGTTACGCACTCAATTTCGACGAAGGCATTGCCAAAATATGTCCGAATGATGAAGAACACAATTTCTACCTTGATTTTCACCTCTCGCTTCGTCTTTGGATCTCTCGCTCCCAAAGCTTTGAAAGTCATTGAACGAGATGAACAGAAAAGAAGCTACTACAAAATGAATATAATTGTGGGCTTACTTTACATTTCATAACATAAAGGACAAGAGCAAACAATTCTGCCTTCACAATATCAACATCGGGAGAAATTTCAACAATTATAGGATGCACAAAGTTTCCCTTCAGATTTTACGACTACAACTCCAGCAAACAATTCTGCCTTCACAACATCAACATTCGCTCCCTCTTGAAACAGAGGTTACCGCCTTACCGGTATGTCCAGGCTGCTCCGCTTGATACGCCACCGTCGTCGGTCACTTTTTCTTTCTTTAAGCGTCCATCGAAACCCTAAATTATCGCTGGTTTGCTTCTACATCCGGATCTAAACACAGGATCAGTAAAATAAACGTGCAAAGACAGAAGGTGACATATAAAATTTCTACGAAGGCGGTAATGAAGTAGGTGAAAGAGCAAAGGGAGTGAAGACGAGAATCGAGTTCACATTCGAGTGTTGTGTACGCAGAGATTTGAGAGAGAAAGGGGGGAAAGGAAGAGAATTTTGGTAAAAATTTGGGATTTAGGGTTTATGTGGATGTGGATAATTTTGCCCCTGAAAATTAACGGAGGTTTGTGAAGTTAACGGGTGAACAGTACCGTATATACTAATCTTCGTTCGGGGTGAGTAGATGAGATACCATTCTAATAGTTAAAAGTACGAGATACTAAAGTTTAGTCAGGCCAAATAATGGGGTACTGTTTAGATAATTTTCTCTTAATTTTAATATATCTTTTTTATAAAACCTGAAAGAGTTTGGTTTATCTTCACATATACACACTTGCCTATTGTGCCTACATGCCCATTTTTCTTATTTTTAAATCTTTTGTTTTATCATATATTATATTAGTTTAATTTTACTAATTTACCTAAAAAATAAAGATCTAATCTATTTTTGTTCTGAGAAATAGAATCAACCTGTTTTATAGCCGTTCGGTTTGAAAAACAAAGGCGTAACTTATTTACACCCTTAATTTGCACTGACACATCCACTCTGATTTTGAATTTGGATTTTGACTGTTGCTGATTGATTTTGCTACGTTTCTCACGTTCTTGGACAGTTGGACTTCAACATTATTTTTAAGTTTGTCCATCTAATTATGCATCAAGGGTAAAGTTATTATTAATCAATTAGTTGTATTTATAATTAGAATAATTGATAAAATTTGAACGATTACTAATTTTTATTATTAACTAATTGGATAAGTTATAAAAGTAATTAAAAAATTAAACTCTTAATGATTCTTGGACAATTTTGGTAACTAGGCCTTTTTGAAAAACTATAGTAGTAACTGGGCTTTTTAATGTTTCAATTAAGTATATATACCCCAATCTTTTGTAATTTTTTCTCAAACTCTACTCACTCTTCTCTCAAGGGGTACATTTACTAAACACAAAACTAGAAAAATCTTAGTAAACCAAATTGTTCCATGATTCTTCTGATTAGTTAATTGTATTAGTGATTCGAGTGATTATATAAACTAACGATTAATAATTTACATGATTAATTAATCGTATTTAAAATGTTTAGAAGATTTCAGTACGTTTCATTAACACTAAAATATTTTTTGTTTAATTTTAAATTTCAATGCATGCGGGACAAGTGTAGTGGGGCGAAAAAGGTAAGACTCATATCTTGTTCTGAATATTTTTGGGTGGGACAAGACAATTTATATTCTTTGAATAAAAAGCCACTAGGATCGGGAAGAAACCAATGAGAACATATGTTCCGTTAAGAAATAAGAATATATATATATATACACACATATACGAGTCATCGAAATTAAATAATAGACGACTTAGATTTAACGATTATACATAGTGATCTCATATTGTAATTATTGTAGCATTCATATAAAGATAATTGCGATATACGTGACAAATACGATTATACTCATATGAAAATACAATATTATGAAAATTTCAAGTAATCGTGCACGTTAATGAACATTAACTTATAAGCCTAACAGTGCATTCTCTAGTCCTGCATCTTATGAACATTGATCGAACTTAATCATGCATATATTTACTCGTGCATGTATTTAATTGTGTGAACTATGAACTTAGTTGTGAATTAACTTATAGACCTAGTTGTGCATCAATTTATAAGTCCAGCCAAACATCATATTAGCATTGGTCGAACTTAGTCGTGCATTAACGTATAGGCATAGTCGATAACTCAAGCATGCCTTAGAATAAGTAATTAAGCATTGCTACAATGAAAGATAAAATTGCAACATCAAGCCTATGTCGACGAACTACACCTATTGTCCTATAAGTGCGGGAATTGAATTTTTTATTGTTAAATTAAAGAAACTAACAACAAAAGATTTGTAGAAAAAGAATTCCGGTAGCAGAACTTCTTTAGGTCGATGGTGTGAAAACACTTCTGTCGGATCCTCCCTATCCTGATCGAGCTTGTGTAGGTAGATGTTGGGCCGATAGTAGTACACTATGTGGGATGGAGTAAGGGCCCTTCTCGCCTCCTACGAGTCATCCGGAAAAAATACTTTATGAATGGAGTAAATGAACTTGAGATCGTCGATCTCTCCCTTAAAGATTGGAGGAGTCGGTGTCGGTCGATGGTGTAAAAACACTTCCTGATGTCGAATCCCAAAATCCAGCGAGAGGTTCCCCACTCTTCTTTGATCCGTCTTGGGGCCAAGTGGCAGCCTCGACCTGAGCGGAAGTGCGATGTGTCTAGAAACTCGGGATCGTAAATGGATTCAGGTACCATTATGATCGCCTCTTTCATGATCTTTTCTATAGGTAGAACTAGTATTCGCGGTCTAAACTTTGACTCTTATTTCTTTCTTAATTATGTAAAGGGGAGCAAAGCCTTTTTTGCTCCTTCTATTGATAGACAATTGAATTGTCTGTCGTCGTTTCAGTGGCTTATAGGGCTTCCCCTAGCTCAGCCTTGTTGGTTCTTGAGAATGTTCGCTACCTCTCCCAGGAGCGGAATGATTATCCCTGCTCGATGGGTCTACATCCTTTCAATAAAGCGAAGGTGAACTAATCAACGAGAAAGAGGCTCTAATCACTACAAAGGAATACACTACAAGATCGAACTTCACTCATTTTCTACATCAACGCCCCCATACTTAGTGATTCTATCAATCATGTACGTAGGTATGACGCTTCATTCCGATTGGTATATCATGAAAAAAGAAAGTCATTTACACCAGGCTGCTTATTGTCCCTTGCCCAAATGCTCGCCTTTCTAAGTCAAGTAATGGTGACCCGCCGAAGACTGGAGCCTCGTAACATGTTGACGAAGACTTTCAAACGGAGGGTTCGATCAGTAGAGGGGACGACTTTGCCTCCCCGGAAGAACCCCGCTCTCTAGCCGACTAATCTCGTTGATCATATAAATAGGAGGGAGCGTGTCATATTAGAGGTGAACGATCCTCTAATCACCACGATGAGGCTGGTCTCTCTTTTAGTAGACTCAGCTATGAATATGAATGAAGAAATGAATGTATGGCTCCTTCTTTCACTGTTAACCTCGTTTTCTTAATGTGATACTTTCTCTTTCGTCGAGCCTAGAGCTTGTGGTCCTCCTTTGAGTGTGGGTTCAATTGGATGAATTTGTCAAGTCAAGGTCAACGCACGTAGTAGCAAGGATGGTGCATCACCTATTTGTTGTTCTCGCTCAAGAGCCAAAACGAGCATGCCTGCTACCTACTGTAATGGACCTTCGACCAGGCATTCTACCCTTGTCGAATAGGAACCAACCACCACCGCATTACGCTCGAAGAGTTGAGCGGCCAACGGCCAACAACTTCCGTGCACATATATATAGATTCATTCTTCGTACCTGTTCTAGTCTCACAACCCTTCGTGGGTTGGTAAGAAGTCAGTATTTTTTGGTAAGATAGAATTGGACAAAGAAAAGAAAAGAGAGTGCTTGACCGAGGCCAACAATGACCTTAATTACATAGATAACTGCTCTTCCCCTGTCTTTAAGGTAGTAGGGAGGATCCGACAGAAGTACGAAATTCTGATTGTTCAGAGAATCAGATCGGTTCTATTAAAGACAAGTCGTATTGATAACCAAGAAAACTCTGGAGAAGAAGGAAGCTTCAACGCTCCCCAAGACAACAAAGCCATCACTGTGGAGAGGGTAAAGAGCACCCGACGCAAAGTGGCCTTTCATTCCCTTGTTTCGTCGTGGCACACCGTCCCACAAGCACCCCCAACTCAGGGGGACCAGAAATGGCCTTTCGTTTCCCCCCCTTCGTCGGCCCTTGTCACCTTCCTTAACAAGCCCTCGAGCCTCCTTTGGCGCTGCCTTCCTCGTAGAAGTCGTCGGGTTGACCCCGAAGGCTGAATTCTATGATGGAGAACGCTATAATAATAATTGGGCTATGAGAGACCTTATTAAATATTGTAAAAGAAAGGGCATGCTGATAGAGTTGGGCGAGGAAGCGATACTAGTTATCAGGTCAGAGAAAGGCCTGACCCGTAAGCTGCCCCCCTTAAAAAACCATTACTTAATAAGGATTTGTTACACGCGATATGTCGACGACTTACTTTTGGGAATCGTGAGCTCCGTAGAGCTTCTCATAGAAATACAAAAGTGTATCGCCCAGTTCCTACAATCCGGCCTGAACCTTTGGGTAGGCTTTGCAGGATCAAAAATCTTGAGATCTTCTCTTTTATAACGGTTCAGTTTGAAAAAAAAAGACAAATAATTAAGAAGAATCGGACCGAACCATAAAAAATAGGTTCGGTTTAAACGGTTCCGTAGGAACCCGATTGTGATTAACAACCTACCTTTAACGCACTGTCATGCTTTATCATTTGTTAAAAAAAAAATAGAAGCATAATTTGTTAATGTATATTAAAACTCTCTATTCATTTGTTGACATTTGATTTGATTTGTAAATTATGGTTATTAAAGCATGATTAGTGCCTTAAATTGTTTGTAATCATTAGCCCATCACCTCAACAATTTGGGGTATTTAAATAAGTCAAAGCAACAGGACCATACTAATGGCAAAAAAAGGCCCAACTTATTCACACCCCAAAATAATTAGTCCTAAATTCTTGATTTGATTGACTGGTTTATTTAACATCTAGCCGTCCACTGTCTCTACCTCGATACTTGATGTTTTGAATTTGTATTTTCATTTTTAATGTTGCCCCCTCTCCCTTTCTATTTCAGCATCAAAGTCAATTTTTTTTCTCTTTCTTTTAGTTCTTAATATTACTACACAGCTACAAAGTACATATTTCATATATATATATATATATATATATATATATATATATATATATATATATATATATATATAAAGAATAATAATATAATATATGACCATCTTAATATATACAAAAAATATATTTAAATTAAAGATTGTACAAATTATATATAAATTATGATAATATGAAACATGAATTAATATATATAACTTAAACATATAAAAAATTTATACAATGAATAATGTCATTGTATGTTTCAATAAAAATAATATATATATATAAAATACAAAGCATGAATGAAACATGAATATAATATAAATTAAACATATAAACTTTCAGATTAAAGATATACGTATATGAAACGTAAATAAAAAAAACTAAATTTAAATTTTCCGTAAATTATCAAGAATAATATATCATATTTTAAAAAATGAGGATATATAATCTAAGTTTAGATCGACAAATTTAACATGGTGGTGCGCTAGTTTAGATCGACAAATTTAACAAATTCCCCTCAAACCTGTTTTTTTTTTGGTTTTGGAACACACAGCAATCTAACTTGAATCACCAATCTACATACGGCACGAATCCAAAATCATAAATACCCACCAACAATAAAAGTGATTAATCAATTGTATAACATGTTCCACCCGAACGCTTACGTTTTCAATGGATCCAAATATGGAGACAAACCAAACAAATGACCGGATTTCAATATTAGTTTATTCGTACCCTTCCTTTTTTACACTTGCAAACAAACGCCTACGTTTTCAATTGATCCAAACCTAAACCTAAACGAATGAGAAGATCAACTCACAACTATTGTACTTGGCATTAGTTTGAAGTAACTTTCATCTACAAATACGGTAAAACGCAAAAATAGTAGACAACAAAACGGACAGATGGAATTCCTGTATATCATTCAATATAGGCCATGAAAAGTAAGATGGTCTGAGTAACAAGGAATTTTCTAATACTACAAGCACACGAAAAGGTAGACATGGGTCTGAAACCTAAACCTAAACCTGCTATAGCCCGAACCGACGGTTTGAGGATCAAACCGGCCGATTTGGTCTATTTAAAAAAAATATTTAACCAAACCGGTGGTCCCTAAACCTAAACCGGTAACCCACGGTTTGGCCAAACCTGCAAACCTAAACCGCCTGTTTGGGCCGATTTGACAATTTAGTCCAAACCGGACCATAATAAATCGAACAAAACCTAAAACCGATTTTTCTAAATTTTGAACCGAAAATCCAACCTATAAAAATAAGTTTGGTTTCGTCTTGAAGCTAAAACCAAAAATTAGAAATATTAGAACCGAAAACCAAACCTATTATGATCGGTTTCGGTTTAGGCTTTGGACTTAAACCGACCTAAAAAGTAAAAGTTACAAATATTTAAATAATATTTTAAAAAAAAACTACAATGTAAAGTACAAAAGTAGTCACTCTCGTCTATTCCGATAAAAATAACAAATATGAAATATCTAAATCTATATTTATCTCTATAAAAATAACAAATATGAGCATGTCTTCTTTTTTTTTAAATAAATAAAACTCAGTTTTTCGGTTTAAACCATCGGTTTGCGGTTATTACCTAAGCCTATTTTCTAAAATATACAAACCTAAATAGTCGGTTGTCGGTCGTTCTAGACAAAAATGACTTGGTTCGGTTAAGTTCGGTTCGGTAAACCAAACCTAACCTAATTTGTTCAACCCTACGTTTAATCAACAAGCTTACTATTGGGGTGGACAAACACCTCACAAAAGCAGAGTCCACATGCGGAGTCCTCTATTGTCGGGAATTGAACCCAGGTCTCTTGGGTGAAAGTCATGTATCCTAATCGCTGGACGACAACAGAGTTATTAATAGAAGATGTCGTCATTTTATTATAACAAATTATAAAAATCAAATATAAAAATATGCGTTGTCGGGAATCGAACCCAAGTCTTTTGGGTGAAAGCCAGATATCCTAATTGATGAACGACGACGGGTTTGTTGATACTTAAACAACTTTAACCAAAATAATATGTAATTGCCTTGTGGCGCATACGGACTATGCAAACGCCTCACGTGCTTGTGCCTCATGAGGCTATGCCCCACGGGTCTGGATGCATGCGGGTAATGAACATCACTCATAATTAATTTTAAGTGCGGAATGAGTAAAACTCAATTTCACTTTTGGACATTGCGGAATTAGTTAAACTCAATTTCGCTTTTACACTTCAAGTGTGGCATTAATTAAACTCGTAAATTTCCGCATTGAGTGCGGAATTAAGAAAGTAATAAAAAAAATAATATTTAGTTAATATCTACTAATTTCAATTTCACTTTATTAAAATTAAAGTAATAACCATTTTTTAAAATTTAAATGTCAACTTTTTAAATATATATTGCCACACAATATATCCTTACCGATGAGTTATGCCTCTAAACCTAAATTGTATCATGTTTTAAATACATCAAAGATGCATCAACTACAAATCAAAATCAATCACTTGTCATTATTTTGGGGTGTAAATTGTTTTTTTGGTTCTGACAGTTCCATCAGGATCGGTAAAGAGATCATGTTAAATAAGCAAAATTTTATATAACTTTTAAAAAAAATATCATTTCATATAAAAAAGAACAATAGTTATTACTTATCTAAAAGTAAACGACATTAGGACCAAATTATGAACGAGATTTTTTGAAGTTGAAATTTGAAGGAAGAGATTTCCAGGGAAGTAAAGAGCAAAGAAGTATTCTGACCCAGCCAAAAACATGCACTATAAGCTATTTAGATTTCCCCCAATAATTCTAAAGGCAAAAATCCCAAAATCATGAAGACAAAGTAAACTATTCCAAGCCAGAGCAACCAAAATTCATAAATGAGGTCCCAAAAACCAGACAATATGTAAACCTCTCAGCATCAATGGAATGATGTGTCTAAGCAGCTGTTGTTTGTGCTGCCAGCCTCTTCCTAGCTTCCTCAATAATGGTAAGCTTGATACCTTTACCCTTGGGAAGAGAGAGCCATGGCTTAGTTCCTTTGCCGATGATGAAAACGTTGCCCATACGGGTAGCAAACTCATGTCCTTGGGAATCCTGGATGTGGATGGTCTCAAAGCTTCCCTTATGCTTCTCCCTGTTCTTGATCACTCCAACACGGCCTCTGTTCCTACCGCCAGTGACCATAACAACATTACCAACATCAAACTTGACGAAGTCAACAATCTTGTTGTTCTCGAGGTCCAGCTTGATGCTGTCATTGGCCTTGATCAAAGGGTCTGGGTAACGAATGGTGCGACCATCAAAGGTGTTAATGTAGGGAATTCCCTTCTGACCAAATTGGACAGAGCGAACCTTGCACAGCTTGAACTGTACAATAAAAAGCATTAAGCAAGACCCCATGTGTACAAAAACACATCCATTTGAGTAACTTCTATGCCAAATGTTTTATAAATAAGTTCAAACTGCAAACCTTGGCCTCCTCATCTCTAATAGAGTGGAGACGGAACCTTCCTTTTGTGTCGTAGAGCAGACGGAAGCTCTCGTTTGTTTTTGGAATTGAGACAACGTCTGCAAGTTGTCAATAAAATGCAACAATTATGCCACCATGTTTGAACTTTAATAAATCGCACATCTCTAAGATAAAGTTCACCCCACAACACAATTTATTTACACTGCCTTGATTAAAATTTTGCAAGTATCTTATGAGTTGGATTTGCAGACTGAGTATCAAGTGTGGTACAAAATGATCACTAGAAGATCAGGAATCCCACATAATTCTACAACTAAACCTAGTAAAGGGTAGGCTTTGTCTAAACTGCATTGAGAAAATTTTAGGAGAAGAGGGATACATACCCATGAAACCAGCAGGGTAAGTTTTGTCAGTCCTAACTTTGTTGTCAACAAGTACATGTCTTTGCATCAAAATAGAAATGACTTCGGCGTATGTAAGAGCATACTTCAACCTGTTCCTCAGGATAAGGATCAACGGCAAGCACTCTCTTGCCTTGTGTGGCCCAGATGATGGCTTAGGCGCCTGAAGAAATATGAAAACGAAAGGATATAAACATTAATCATAAAAGTAATATACAAAATCCAATACTCCTCAAACTTGGAACAATATCAATTTAGCATAGCCACTTACAAAAGCACCGCCAAGTTTATTAAGCATCCAGTGCTTTGGGGCATTAAGCCTCTTCATATGCTTCTTCAATCCTCTCGCCTGTAATATAGTTAAACACACCATATCAATTAAATAACTCATGATTGACTCAAACAAACTAAGGTAACTCAACAACTACAAAGAACAGTAATGCGACGGTAATTCAAATTGAAATCAATCCGCAATGATTTCGAAATTTCAATGTTGGAGCGACAACAAATTGGGAAAATTCCGTAAAACAGAGCATTGCGAAATTGATAACAATCACATTGGATGATAGATGGAGAGAGGCTAACCATGGTGAATGGACTGGATGAAAGGGTTCCCCTTCAATGTGATTGCTACGTAGGGTTTTAAGCTCGCTTCTTCGGCCGCTTTAGCCCAAGCAAAACAAGAACCCTAGCAGTTAAATACAGTCTCCCATTCTCTCTCCCCCCGTCTTTTGAGATTTTAGAAGAAAAAAGATAAAATGCGAAGCAGAACGAAATAGGCTGGACTAATACAATATAAGTGGTAGTGATGTTAGAAGCCCACATATTGGCCCTAAATTCGGCCCAATATAAATGTACAAGCTTTTTTTTTGATATGGAGGCACCGACGTTGATTCAACGAGGCTTTCCATTTTATGAAGAACCAGCGTGCTACAGTGGCTATCTGATTCGAAATTAGGCCTGCTGAAAACTTATGATCGAGTGGGATGGCCATTCTTGATGCTCTAACCCGAAAAGTAGGCTTCTCTGTTGTTTGGATAGGTCGGGACCGTCGGCTGATAAGTTGTTTAGGGCTTGTTCGTTTCTCATCTCCCGATATCAATATATGAGATATCGGCATCGATATGAGGGATTTGGGTATGAGATTGATATTGATATCTGATACCTGTGTTGGATGAGATGGTGAGGTATATCCATATAAAAACAAACTCATTGTTTAAGTGCTTAAGCACACGGAGGTTGAGTAGAAGGAAATCCTCATATGCAAATTAGTAAAAACGTATAATTCACACAAAAAACTCAGCAATACCTAGCTTTACTAAAATAACAAGTGACGACAATAATTCAACAAAAAACTCAACAGAGAAGGGAGACGGACAATTCTTTCTCAATTCTGCAGGAAACTGATATTCAACAGAGAAGACTTTGTAAAAAAAATAAATCGTACCTTGAAAAAACTCAACAGAGAAGGGATGTTACCTTGAAAAAAAACGTACCAGCAAGATCTTAAGAGGGAGACGTGAGAGGGAGACTTGGGGGGAAAAGAACGTGATACCGGTCGATTTCTAGGGATATCAAAATCGTTAAAAAAGTAAAGTATTGATATATGGGTATATCACTTTGATACTCATATGCTCAATTACTAAACATGGATATCGGATACGTGATATTCATACTCATATCCCATATTAAGATATGAGAAATGAACATGCCCTTAGACGCGGTTTCTTTCACTTTCAAGAATAACGTTGCACTTTAAGGTAGCGTTGTTCCATCCCGCAACCTTCGACGGGGTTGTCCCCTCTCACCTATCTGTTTATTTTGTGCAGTGGAGCGTTGTCTTCTTTGCTAAATGCTCCAGTTTCAGCAAGGACATCCACAATTCCACGATATTAAAATTTGTCGCAGGGCATATCAATTTCCCATCTGAAATTTGTGCATGATTGTTTGTTATTTGCTAGAGCGAATTTACAAGAATACTCCATGTTATTTGATATCCTCAGATCTTATGAACGAGCATCTAGTCAGAAGATAAATTTGCACAAGTCAGAAATTTGTTTTAGTAGGTCAATGGATCTTAACGGACGAACGCTTATCACGGGCCTTCTAAACATCAAGGAGCTTGATAAACACTCCAAATATCTGGGTCTCCTAACCATTACTGGTCACTCAAAGAAGGTTTTTTTTTCCGCCCTTAAAGAACGTATATGGAAAAAGCTCAGTGGCTATACAAAAAGTTTTTGTCTCGGAGTATTAAATAAGTTTGCTCTGCAATCGATCCTTGTATATATTATGAGTATTTTAGGATTACAGACTTTTTGCTTTATGAAATAAATTCCATGCTTGCACGTTTCTGGTGGGAAGTGACTGATACCACGGGGAAGATACATTGGGTATCTTGGGATAAATCATGTCAATTAAAACAACAAGGCGGGAAGAAGTTTCATAATTTGAAATTTTTCAATGCAACTCTTATAGGCAAACAGGATTTGTGTCTACTAAAATAGTGTAGTTCTTTTGTCTTCATGATTTTAAAGCAACATTATTTCAATCATACAAATTTTCTTCATGCTTCAAAAGGATATAATCCAGCTTCACATGGTCTAGTACGTATTTAGGGTGCCCGAGATATTCTGTTGGATGGACTGGGATGGCGAATTGGAACTAGGACAAAAATCTTTGTTTTAAATGATCGATGAATCCCGACGGCTGTTGGAAGGTTTCGTTCTCCTCTTACACATGTGCTTGTTGATCTATAGTTCTGATGGTAGCCTCCCTTATCAATCAACACACCCGCACATGGAATTATAACCTTGTTCAAGAATTTTTCCCAGTGGATGCATTTGTGATTCTCTTTATACTTTTGACTTGTTGAATGATCCCGACCGAGAGGTGTTGGAGTGCTCGATTAGGAGTTATTTTTCTGTCCGCTCGGGGTATTGGTTGGGCATGAATCCTACGACAACATCCTCTTATTTTGTATCGGTTGTATGGAAGTTGACCTGGTCCCTCAACTGGTGGCCTAAGCTACCGAGTCGTTGTTTGGCGCCTTATGTCTGATTCTATTGGTGTTAAAGTGCTATTTCACCATCGAGCTATCCTTGATTTGGATTTGTGGGACGTTGTAACTCTTACTCGGAGACCATTTGGCACATGTGTGGTGTAGTGTGATGCTAACTGTAGGTTATGGAATGACCATAATTTATACACTTTTCTCAATGTGCATAACAATATTGTTAATGAGCTCAAATGAGTTTTTAATGGGTTTGGGAGGAAGAGTGTGAAGATTTACTCACGTAATGTTAGGTCTCCTAGAGTGTCTATAATGAGCAAGTTTTCGAGTCATCACCCCGCCAAGTTTATATCCTTCACCACAATCTTCATCGGTATTTCACAAAATATCAAGAACATGAGAAGATGATCTCGGTGTCTTCAACACCTCCATCTCTTCAGGATTCTTGGACACCGCCACCTTGGTTAGCTTAAGCTAATACAAATGCAACGGTCATTGATGGAGGATTTGCACGTCTGGAGGTTGTGGTGCACGACTCATGTGGCTTTGTTGTGGTTGTGGATTTTCAAAAGATTGTTGGATTTTCCGTCTCTTACAATGGCAGAATTGCATGTTATGTGCTCACCGTAATTGCAAGCCAAGTCCAGTAGATTCAATCCCAACACTATTACAAATACCATTTGCATTCATACATGTCCACAAAATTCAATATTAACGAAACATGAGGTTAATAAGTGAGAAAATTGAATAAAAAGGGGTCTTTTTTGAAAATACACTAATATTGAATAATGTAAGTGCCCGTTTGGTTGAAGTGGTGGAATGGAAACGGGATGAAATCGGTTAAGGGGAAGGAAATGAAATGAAAGTAATTGGATTGCTTTATGTGTTAAAAAACCTCTAAACAAACATTTTTTTTATTGATTCAAAATCATTTCATTACAGGGAATGATTCTTAGTTCTTCCAAAGGAGCCCTAAGATTGATACCTATAATACTTTACAAGAAGCAACAATTGTCTTGTCATGCATGGTTCTTCTCTACACATGCACTTGCTAAAAGCTCTTAATTCACAACAATTACCGATTCAACTCCTTTGTTTCATAATTACATAATCTCATGGGTTCATAAATTTAATGCATGATAATTATACGTTCCCCTAGCTACTGCTAAACCATCAACAAGAAGTGAAGACGTTATCTAAACAAATATGAAATAAAGGCATTAACGTCGAACCCAACCTTTATGCCATTGATGTTGCTAACGTCACGCAAAATGTAATGGCTACTACTCTTGCTCACAACAAGAACCCTGTACAAAACACATATGTAACCAATGAATGAAAGTTGGGATCAAATTCACCAACTATAATTTATCCATTCAAGAATAAGAAGTGATAGATTATGTAAATGACGTAAATATAGGTCTTCCTTTGTAATTATGTTAAATACGTTTTATCTATTTATAATACCCATCCTAAGATGAAAACCTTAAGAGGAATTTATCCACAATCTCACATGGTATCAAACTATTCTTTCCTGTAACCACTTTCCGTTCAATCTCCACCGACAACCATACCGTAGAGGCTTTGTTGCGAGTTCTTTCCGGCCACCCACCGGCCCTCTCCACCTAGCCTCCAACACCACCGTTCCTTCCCCTTCCTCCGTCAGATTTCAATGGCTGCCGACAAGAAGTCGTCTTTCCGCTTTGCTCTCGGAATTTCGAATATCAAAAACAATATCGCTCTTGTTCTTGATCATGACACTCCGTACGCATCTTAAGTTACCCTTTTTTGCGTCACTACAAAATCCCGTAATGTTCTAGACCATATTGATAAAGCAGTTCCGAGACCACAAGACATCGATAACTCCTTATGGCTTCAAGTCGATGCAACTGTTCTCTAGTGGATATATAGTACGTTTCTCGTGATATTCTTCTTCAAATTCTCGTTCTGATGACACTGTACTCCAAGCGTGAAACCGCGTTAAGGATATTTTTCAAGATAACAAGAATACCCGTGCAGTGTACCTTGAACACGAGTTTTCCAACCGTAAGTTATCCGGTTTTTCTTCGATCAACGCGTTTTGTCAACAACTCAAGTCTTTAGCATATCAACCAAAGGGTGTTGGATCACCGGATCCTGCAACTCGTCTTGTCCGTCAACTGATTTCGGGTGTACCAACCGAATACAATGTTGGGGGAAGTTTTATTCAGCAGACCGTTCCACTTCCGAGTTTTACAAAGGCTCGATCACAATTACTTCTCGAGAAAACTCGCTTGGCGGAGCAATCAGGCTCTGGACAATCTCCTTCAACCCTCACCGCCGCCGTTAATTCTTCCACTGGCGCTGCGGCGACTTCTCATAATCCTTTTGTTTCTGCTACTTCGGACCAACCCAGCAAAGTTCGTGGATGTGGCAGAAAAGGTAAGGGCCGATCCAATGGGAGCCCTCAAGCCCAGACCCATTTTGTCTTCCACCGGCCTTACGGATGGTTACCACTGGCGGGCCCACTTATCCACATGCACAATAGTGGATGCCGGCCCATTTTCCCTCTGGCCCAACACACCCACCGCTTGGTCCATATCCCACCATGCAAAAAGGTCTTCTTGGACCAGGCCCACCTCAGACGCCACACCAGGCCCACTAAACGCAAGATTTTACGGTGCAGCCCACCTCCTTGGATCAGTCCTTCGCCACAGTGTCGTTATTTCTAGCGGATAATTTATGGTATATGGACACGGGCGCCACCTCACATATGACAAATAATCCAAGTTCACTCTCGTCTTTTTCGTATAACGGTTCATTAAATTCAATAATTGTTGGAAATGGTATGCGTATTTGATAGGTGATGGAATCACTATCATTTAGAGTAGTTTTTAGAGTCTTTTTATTGCATTAGTGTCAGTTTATGCTACTAAATCCTTGGTCCAGAAGAAGAAGATCAAAAGAAGCTAAGGAAGGAGTTATAAGCACTTAGGAGTAAAGATCGATCAAGAAGCAAAGTTTCTGTTGCTCCACCGCCCCCGCGGGCCCTTGCAGCCGCCCCAGCGGGTGACACTTCCCACTGAAGCGCTCCCAACACCTTCACCAGCGCCGGCCAAGATGCAGGTCACCGCCCCTGCGCCACCCATCGGCGCCCCTGCGGTGACTTGCCCGGACAAGACGAAGGCCAGCTCCCCTGCCCCTCCCACTGCGCCCTGCCTGCGCCTCGCCTTGGGAGCTGGAAGGCGAAGAGTCTGTGTCACCGTCCCTACATTGGCCTTAAGGCGCCCCTGCGCCTTGACATCAAAAGCGTCAGGAAGGCGAAAGGTCAGACGTTGAAGTGCATTAAAGATCTGCCCCATCGGAGCTGTGTAGCCGCCCCAGCGGTTATGAAGAAGATCAACCGATTATGCCTAAACCGCCCCTGCGGGTCCTGAAGGCCGCCCTTGCGGTTTAACGCCAGAAGCTTTACTCCGACTGTTTACACCACCTTTATGGCATTAAAGGTGGCTGTTTTAGGCCGGCTATTTACTCCTAATTAAGTGTCTTTTGTAATATAAATAGTCCATGGATGATTGCTAGAATCATCCATGCTTTTCCCCACAAAATCCATTTTAGACTTGAGTTTTCCATTGTAATGAGTTGCTAACTCCCTTGCTACATTGGGTTGGTTTGAAGCTGCTTTGTTACTTTGATTGTAAGTCCTTTTAATATAAGTTTTTATTCAGTAATGCTTTGTTTTTCCTTGATCTCCATTGTTTAATTGCATGTTAACTAGTACTTGAGATTGATCACCTTAGGTTCTAAAGTGCATGTAAACAACTAGGATTAATAGGTTCCGGGTTCGGGTCTTTAATCTAGTAGTAACTTTAAGTAATAACGGGTTGTAATTACTTGAAGAAAAGGAACACAAATATAAAGATAAGTTTAACGGTTTTAATCTTCTCTTTATATCCCATTGTCTTTGTTTGAATGCTAACTTATTATATGTTGTTGTAGGTTTACGGAACTTTAATAGGTTAAGTTGTGTTGATGCCGGTTGGCTCAACACATATGTATGATCGAGACGGGGGATTACTTAAAAACTTGAAAAAGGAATACACCAAAGTAGCAATTGCATGCTTAGAATCAACCTAGTGTAGATTCACCCATTATTGTCTTACTTGTCGTATTCATCGTTTTCATAAGTTTTTGTGCATCAATTCAACCAAAACCCCCCCTTTCGTGTCACTTGTCATTATAATCAATAATTGCATCTAAAACACCTCAACTCTCTTGGGTTCGACCCTTACTTACTCACTATACTTGTTCTTAGTGCTAAGTCGGGATTTACTTTTGATTGGGTATAGATGACCATAGAAATACCTCTAGTCAAATTTTGGCGCCGTTGCCGGGGAGTTTTTGTGTTTTATTGTTATTATTGATTTTTGGTTTGAACCATTTTATGGTTCAAACCCGTGCTACTAATTCCGGCTTTGCTTCTTTTGATCCAAAAATTGAGAGGACGCACATCCGGCAACGAAGACAACTACTACAACAAGAGATGGCTGACCGTACTCTTCGTCAACTTACGCAGCCCACTTTGGCTCAAAACCCTCTTGCGGTCGCTATACCGGCACTAGGAGAAGGAGTCAACTTTGAACTCAAACCGGGCCTTATTCACCTACTTCCATCCTTTTATGGGCTAAGTGGTGAAGACCCCATCAAGCACCTTGGGAAGTTCCACACCGTTTGTATGAGTATGAAGCCGGCCAACATTACCGAAGAACAAATCAAGATGAGGGCATTCGGCTTCACACTCAAGGATTTGGCGGATGATTGGTATTACCACCTTCCATCCGGGAGCATTGACACTTGGGAAAACCTTCACAAAGCATTTTTGGAGAAATACTTTCCAGCTAAAAAGGCCAATAGCTTGAAGAAAGCTATAAGCAACATCGAGCAAGAGGCAACCGGAAGTCTCTATGAGTACTTTGAAAAGATACAGGAACTAGCGGAAGGACCCCGACCAAAAAAGGAGTCCATGCCATGAGTTCCGGGAAAAGCGAGATTTCCACCGAGCTAGTAGAACTGAAGGAAATGGTGAAGAGGCTAACACTTATGGGAACACCGCAACAACTAAAAGCTTGTGGAGTTTGTGCGGACCCATATCATCCAACGGACATGTGTCCACAAGTTCAAGATGACGATGCTGAAGTTAACGCAATGGGTTATGGACAACCACAACAGCAAAGACCTAGGAACGATCCCTATGCACAGAATTTCATGCCAAATTGGCATGACCAACAAAATTTTCGTTGGAGGGATCAACAAAAGCAACAACAGCAACCCCGCCAAGGTAAGTATCACTCAACTGAAGATATGTTGCAGGTTTTGACTAAACACTTTGCTACTCATGTCCAAACAACATAATCAAGCATCAAGAACCTTGAGAAGCAAGTTGGGCAAATGGCGGAAGCCATTACAAGAACTGAAACTAGGGCCTCCGGAGGATTACCGTCGCAAACGGTTATAAACCCAAAAGGCATGTAGGAAGAGGTCCAAACATAGAGGAAGAGTCCTTACATCGAGCTAACGACGTAAAACAAAGGCGCTAATTCGGGAGACAACCCGAAGGAATAAGAAGAGGAGCTTCTGTCAAGAAAATCGCCCCTGCGGCTCTAAGTCCCGCCCCTGCGGCGACACCCCTGGCCAGCGCCACCCCCGACGCTGGGCTTGCGTCTGCTCACGTTAGTCACCGCCCCCGTGGTGCCAACCCTACGCCCCTGCGGCGGCCACCCTTGACACGCACCCTCAGCTCCGCCCCCGGCGCTGAGGCTGCGTACCCCCTCTCTCTTGTCACCGCCCCCGCGGTAACACACACCGCCCTCGCGGTACAGTTAAGGAAAGAAAAAAAAATACACTTCCCAAAAATAACCTACATCTACCACCTTCCCCACTCCCTCTCCATTCACTCTGCAAAAACCTAGCCGCTCAATCCCTACGCCCTTGCGCCCTCCAGCACCTCATCACCACCACCTCGACGCGCCCCCTGCGCCACCTCCGGCAACCCAGCAGCGCCACCCCTTTCCTGCAAACACAAGCAATCTCCACCACATACACTCATCCCTTCTCACCACTCCCCTGTCCCACCTCCGCAACATCTGCGACAGCAAGGAAGACGTCGAAAAAGCACAATCGCCACCACCTTCGTCAAAACGCCCAAAATCGCCTTTCTACTCTTCGACCGCCCCTGCGCCTGCAAGCTCCCGCCCCTGCGTTGAGCCGCCCCTGCGCCTGTTGTAGCCGCCCGTGCGGATATTACGACAGAAGGTTCGTCTCTTGATCAAATTGCTGAACTTTCTAACTTTTTACTTGATCAAATTGCAAGAGATGGAACCACAAAGGAAATACAAGTTGACGGAAGGTGAGAAAGACCGGTACAGGATTGCTCAAAGCCGGGAGGTGCATGCAACCCGGTTCCTTGATGCTTTCACCTTGGAAAATCTAGGGATGTTGGAAAGTATGCAGGAATTTCTTAACAATGCCGGGTTAGGTGATTTTCTGATAAGGAACGCTCCAACACACCCCGATCTCACCAGACAGTTCATAGCAACATTCAAAATGGAGACGGAAGACCAATTGTGTATAGGAGTTTCATTCAAGTACAACAAGAGGAAGTACACATTGGATTACACTCAAATACAAGAGGCATTGGGAGTGACCATTGCAGCTTCCGATGACTGGATGGAACCCATTCCGACACCGGATCTGTTGGAGTTTTGGCAAGCCGCTACTAGGTCAGAGTTTCATGCAGGGGGTGAGTACTCCAACAAATTCACTCACCCCTATTTAAGGCTCATCTCCAAGGTCTTCATGAGTGTCTTTTGTGGACACAAGGAAGAGAATAAGGTCGCTCTTAAGGACCTTCCACTGCTATATGCTTGTCTCTCCAACGAATTTGTGCCGGATTGGGCATATCTCTTCCTTACCGCTCTTAAGCGGATTAGGAGGAATGAGCCTCGTGACATAGTAGGAGGAGGTATCATTTCAATACTAGCTGCACGGGTGATGGATCTTCCTCCATTGGAAGAAGGTTTGGCGGCACCCTTATACAATGAGGGGTTATTGAGGAGGTGCAGGCTCCTCAAGATAGATGGGGGACATCGTTTCTGGATATCCCTTGCGGATGGGAGTCATCTCACATATTTGCCCCGCTGACTCCCCTTGGGAGAAGAGCTCCCCGACCTATATGTACCAGCTGACCCTGTCCCTCCGAGACGACCTCAAGTTGATATTATTGGGAGGTACGCAACCGGCTCTAGCAGGGCCCACCACACTGATGAGGAGATGCTGACGGCGGGGCACAACTGTCAGACCATGGAGAGTCAGCATGCTCAGATGGCTGCTTTGACTACACAGCACCAGACATGGCAGACAGAGTATCAGCGGTCTATGCTTGAGCAGCAGCAGGCGTGGCAGTCCAGCTTCGCCTCCTTCATGACCACCCACTTTGACCGCCGTCAGGATGCATGGCAGGCGGCTCATCGGCAGCAGTTGGAGACGCAGCAGCTAGCTTGGCAGGCTAGCTATGAGACTTCATTCCAAGAGAGGATGGAGGCTCAGGAGGACCGGATTGACACCCTTTACCACCGACAAGAGCACTTCTTCCGCCATTTCCCTTACCCGCTGGAGGAGGGTCCTGGTGGTCCATCTGGACCACCCCAGTGAGGGGTACATTTCTTTCCCTTCTCCCACATTTATCTTTGACTCATTTTCACTTTGAGGACAAAGTGCACTTCAAGTATGGGGGAGGGATATTTATCATTGCTTGTACAGTTTGTTAGTTGTTTTGGCATTTTGTTTTGCATTATTGAAATCAGTTTGAAAAAAAAAGAAAAGAAAAGAAAAAAGCCAAAGAAGTGAAAAAAGGCATGAAAATCCTTTGATAAACCGAAAACCCGAAAGGGCGGTTTAGGTAAAAAGAAGGTAGTCCGACCAACCTTAGGTTGGTGCAAAAATGGACTTGAGGGATGTGAGCTTAAGAGAGAAAAGAAGAAGAGTGGCAAGGTGAAAACCCGAAAGGGCACCTTGGCAAGATGAGCGACACCGAGTGTAGGTTTCCCTTCCGGCGTTTTGGCGACATAAGAAGGGGAGTCATAAGAAGGTTGTCCGGGTAGGTCACTCTTGGAGCGATAAGGATGGTAGCTTTTCTTTTTCTCACATTTCCTCTCTTTTTTTTCCTTCTTGGTTTTTTTCTTGTTTTCCATTATTTCTCTTTCTTTCCCTTGCTTCCTGAGACCTTGAGTCTAATTGATGTCATTTGTTTTACTCGGGACGAGTAAAAGGTCTAAGTATGGGGGAGTTTGATAGGTGATGGAATCACTATCATTTAGGGTAGTTTTTAGAGTCTTTTTATTGCATCAGTGTCGGTTTATGCTACTAACTCCTTGGTCTAGAAGAAGAAGATCAAAAGAAGCTAAGGAAGGAGTTATAAGCACTTAGGAGTAAAGATCGATCAAGAAGAAAAAAATTTTGTTGCTCCACCGCCCCCGCGGGCCCTTGCAGCCGCCCCAGCGGGTGACACTTCCCACTGAAGCGCTCCCAACACCTTCACCAGCGCCGGCCAAGATGTAGGTCACCGCCCCTGCGCCACCCATCGGCGCCCCTGGGGTGACTTTCCCGGACAAGACAAAGGCCAGCTCCCCTGCGTCTCCCACTGCGCCCTGCCTGCGCCTCGCCTTGGGAGCTGGAAGGCGAAGAGTCTGTGTCACCACCCCTGCGTTGGCCTTAAGGCGCCCCTGCGCCTTGACATCAGAAACGTCAAGAAGGCGAAAGGTCAGACGTTGAAGTGCATTAAAGATCCGCCCCAGCGGAGCTGTGTAGCCGCCCCATCGGTTATGAAGAAGATTAACCGATTCTGCCTAAACCGCCCCTGCGGGTCCTGAAGGCCGCCCCTACAGTTTAACGCCAGAAGCTTTACTCCGGCTGTTTACACCACCTTTATGGCATTAAAGGTGGTTGTTTTAGGCCAGCTATTTACTCTTAATTAAGTGTCTTTTGTAGTATAAATAGTCCATGGCTGATTGCTAGAATCATCCATGCTTTTCCCCACAAAATCCATTTTAGACTTTAGTTTTCCATTGTAATGAGTTGCTAACTCCCTTGCTACATTGGGTTGGTTTGAAGCTGCTTTGTTACTTTGGTTGTAAGTCCTTTTAATATAAGTTTTTATTCAGTAATGCTTTGTGTTTCCTTGATATCCATTGTTTAATTGCATGTTAACTATTACTTGAGATTGATCACCTTAGGTTCTAAAGTGCATGTAAACAACTAGGATTAATAGGTTCCGGATTCGGGTCTTTAATCTAGTAGCAACTTTAAGTAATAACGGGTTGTAATTACTTGAAGAAAAGGAACACAAATATAAAGATAAGTTTAACGGTTTTAATCTTCTCTTTATATCCCTTTGTCTTTGTTTGAATGCTAACTTATTATATGTTCTTGTAGGTTTACGGAACTTTAATAGGTTAAGTTGTATTGATGCCGGTTGGCTCAACACATATGTATGATCGAGATGGGAGATTACTTAAAAACTTGAAAAAGGAATACACCAAAGTAGAAATTGCATGCTTAGAATCAACCTAGTGTAGATTCACCCATTATTGTCTTACTTGTCGTATTCATCGTTTTCATAAGATTTTGTGCATCAATTCAACCAAACCCCCCCCCCCCTTTTGTGTCACTTGTCATTATAATAAATAATTGCATCTAAAACACCTCAACTCTCTTGGGTTCGACCCTTACTTACTCACTATACTTGTTCTTAGTGATAAGTCGGGATTTACTTTTGATTGGGTATAAACGACCATAGAAATACCTCTAGTCAGTATTCCATCTACAAGTCTTGGAAAAGTCGGCCTTCCCACCACAAAACGGCCCCTCCAGCTATCCAATGTCCTCCTTGCACCACAAATTGTCAAAAACTTTGTCTTTGTTAGACGTTTTACAATAGATTACTATGCATTTGTAGAATTTGACCCTTTTGGTTTCTCTATGATGGATCTGCAAACGGGGAACATTCGTCTAGGATGTAATAGTGACAGGGATCTCTACCGTGTCACAAGTCTACCTACCCATCCACACCATGCTCTTTCCGCTGAGTCATCGAGTCTATGGCACGTCCGTTTAGGTCACCCCGGCGCGCCCGTGTTTGATTTCCTTTGAAATTCTTCTTTTTATAAGTGTAATAAGAAAAATTGACTCCCATTTGTGAGGCTTGTCAATTAGGCAAACATCATAGGTTGTGTTTTGATCGATCTCATACTAGTTCTCTTGCACCTTTTGACATTATTCATAGTGATCTTTGGACCTCTCCGATTCCAAGTAAGGAAGATTACAATATTACTTGTTTCTTGATGACTTTTCCCATTTTCTATGGATCTATCCCATTAAATTTAAGTCTCAAGTTTTTCAATTGTTTGTGCAATTTAATCAACCAGTAAAGACTCAACTTCAAGCTAATATCAAGAGTTTTCAATGTTATATGGGACATGAATTTCACAACACCAACTTCCAAACATTTTTTTGCCACTCATGGCATCGTTTTTTGTTTTTCTTGCCCTCACACGTCTCCCCAAAATGACAAAGATGTATGTGTCATTCGAACGATCAATAATATGATGCATTTTCTCCTTTTTCACCTTTCATTCCCGTCTCTTCTTGGCCTCATACTTTGGAGATATCATGTTACCTCCTTAATATTCGTCCATCTACCTCCATTCAAAATAGGTCTCTCATCCAAGTGTTGTATCTTACAACACCATCCTTCATTCATCTCCGTGTCTTCTGTTGCCTTTGCTATCCATATCAAAGCGTCACCACGTCTTACAAAATTCAACCTCGAACATCTCCAAGCGTGTTTCTTGAGTACCCTACACATCATTGGGGCTATAGGTATCTAGATCTAGCAACGAACAAATTCATTTCGTCTCGTCATGTGATCTTTGACGAATCCGTTTTTCCGTTTGCTACTCGATCCCGAGTAATGCCGGAACATTACCAATCTTTTACTGATGATGGCGGTTTGTCACCCTACCACTTGGCCAAACTAGAAACAACAACTTCCCACGCCATCCCAACCCAACCGGCCGAAATCCCGCCTGTTACCTCCCCTAGCCCAGCGCCTATCACCGACCCAGATCAAAGTTCCCCTGCTCCGGCCCAAATCTCACCGTCTGGCCCAAAACGCACGACCCGCACTCCTCCATTGCATCCTATTTTCTGCCCTCTCTTTGCCAGGCCCCAACTTCCACCAGACCCACTACACGCAGCCAATCCGGTATTTTTAAGCCCAATCCAAAATTTGCCTTGACTGTTCACACCATACTAGCCCAAACCTACATTTCTCTCCTTCCTAAATCCCACATTTTAGCCCTTCAAGATCCGTACTGGAACGCTGTCATGCTTGACGAATATCGCTCCCTTATGCGAAATAAGACTTGGATCCTGCTTCCTCGTCCTGATCATGCTAATATCGTGCGATGCATGTGGATTTTTCGGCATAAGTACAAGTCGGAAGGTTCTCTTGAGCGGTACAAAGCTCGCTTGGTTGCTAATGGGTGTCCTTAGTAGGTTGGTATTGACTACGATGAGACTTTTAGTCCGGTCGTTAAAGTGGCCACTATGAGGATGGTCCTCAACATTGTCGTATCTCATGCTTTGTCCATCCATCAACTTGAAGTTCAAAATGCCTTTCTTCATGGGCACTTGAATGAGACGGTATATATGTTTCAACCTCCCGGATTTCGTGATTCCTCTCGCCCTAACCATGTCTATTTGTTGCAGAAGTCTCTTTATGGTCTTAAATATGCTCCAAGAGCCTAGTTTTAGCTGTTTGCAGGCTTCTTGTATCGCATTGGTTTCACCAGCAGTAAGAGTGATTCTTCCCTATTTATTTATTATCATGGATAGGACATTGATTATCTGTTTTTATATGTTGATGACATCGTTCTTACTACATCATTTGATACTTTGCATACCTAATTGATTATGCTACCGAGTAAGTAATTTTCTCTTAAAGATTTGGGTCCTTTTTCCTACTTTCTTGGCATTTCATTTCGTCGGAGTGTCTCTGGCTTATTCATATCTCAGTTCAAGTACGCTCGTGATATTGTTGAATGGGAAAAGATGACAAACTGCAAATATGTTGTCACGCTTGCGGAAACGGTAGTCAAGCTCAATGCTTCCTCTAGTCCGGCAGTCAACTATCCTACATTATGCAAGAGTCTTGTTGGGGCTATTTAGTACCTTACTTTCACTCGTCTTGATATTAGTTTTGATGTACAACAAATATGTTTATTCATGCATGATCCTCGAGAACCGCACTTTGCAACCCTAAAGTGTATCATCCGCTACATTGTTGGAATGTCAAATCTCGGTATTACCATCTCTCCCTCACCTAAGTCTGGCTTAATTTCTTACACAGACGCTGATTGGGGTGGTTGTCCGGATACTCGTCACTCTACTCCTGGTTTATCGTCTGTTCTTCAATGACACACTAATCTCTTGGTCTGCCAAACAACAATATGTCGTCTCTCGATCTAGTGCAAATGTCGAATACCGAGGTGTCGCTAATGTTGTCTCTTAGTGTTCTTGGCTACGTAATCTTCTTCTAGAGCTTCACTATCCGCTTACCAAAGCTTCAATTGTGTGCACTAACAACATTCTTGCTACATACCTTGTCAGTAAGCCCGTTCAGTATCAACGAACCAAGCACATTGAACTTGACATTCATTTCATTCGCGACAAAGTCACTCTTGGTCACATCAAGGTACTTCATGTCCCTTCCACGTTTCAATATGCAGACATCTTCACTAGACCTTCACAAATCCGGGCTCGGGCCGGGTTCGGACCGGGCCATACCTAAGGTGTGGGCCGGGCCAGCCGGCCCGACTTGTCAGGGCCACAAACGCTACCCATGTCCACCCATGTAAAAAGCGGGCTGGCTACCGGCCTGGCCTGGATGGCCCGTATGTACTTGCTTGTGCGTTTCCCCCCGGAATTTATTGTTCAAAACAAGTAATATAGTGAATTTAATACACACTTTCAATCCAATTATACTTGCATAACACTACTAACAAGTTCAATAATAATCAACACACAAAAATGAACAAGCCCAAATACCTAAAGACAATAAGGGTGTGTTTGGCACTAGAGAAACACTAGTGTTTGTGAGTGTTTCTGAGTGTTTCTCATTTTAACGAGTGTTTGGTCATCAGAGAAACACTAGTGATTAGTGTTTCTCGGAGTGTTTTTGAAATTGTCATCTGAGCAAGGGTTTTGGGGTTACACTAGTGTTTCTTTGTACAAAATACCGAGATTGTCCTCATCTTTTAACAATATTTACACATAAACCAGGTATATAATAAACCCTCTCTCACATCAACCCACAACTTCTTCCAATCTGAAGAAAAAAAAGAGGCGACGAACACACCGACGAAGAAACACCGGCAACGAAGAACGCCAGGAGAGAGTGAATCTATCTTCCAATCTGAAGCAAAAAGGAGGTAATTGTTTGTTTGATTGGTTCGAATCTGTCGTTCTATCTTTCGTTCCTGTCTCGATTGGTTCGAATCTGTCGTACGTTTGCTTGCTTTCCTGTCTCGATTCGTTCGAATCTATCGTTTGTTTGCTTGCTTTCCTGTCTCGATTGGTTCGAATTTGTCGTTTTATCTTTAATTACCTATCATTGAAGAACAACCTTCGCATATTGGACATTGAGATGTGATTATTGTGTTGATTTGATAATTTCTTGGCAATTGTAGATCTATTCCATAGTGCACTGGTTATAGTAATCTGTACATATATAATTGCAATAGCCAAATGTTTCTTTAATTAACTTCTTTTCTTTTGAAAGCTAACAAGTTTAACATTCTATTAGTTCAATGTTGCTCTGTACAAGTTCAATGCTACTGTGTACTTTCATTTAAGGATGATAAAGTTCTAAATTATGGAGTGATTAATATTTATACCTTAATAGAACTTGGATAAGTGACAATGAGCAGATAGGAATCTTTTGTAGAAGATAAAGTATAAAAAGAATATGAAGCACATTCATTGGAAGAGGAAGTATAGAATTCCTACCTATACACATGACATCAGGCTTTGTTGTACAATGCTGCTTGGGCCTCTATTGAGTTTGGACTCAATGTTAACGTTGTTTCAAATTGTAATAGAGCATCTTTAACCTGCAAAAAGAAGCTACTCAAGGATATTATTTGCCCCAAATTTTGATGAATAAACCTGATTTGTATCTAAATATACCTAAGGTGTGTTTGACACTAGTTATAGTACTCTGTACATATATAATTGCAGTATTAAATGAGTGTTGATGAGTGTCAAGAATGGAAGTAAGTGTTGATGCTTGACAATGGAATTTTGTCCCCAACTATGAGAGTTGACTGGTAGTATTGGGTAGTCTTTGAAATCTAATTGGAGTCCATTCTTGGGACCCTTTTGTGATTGATAAGAACTATGTTGATTGTCTACTATTTAGGGTTGCAGCTTTGGTTGGGACCATCTAATCCTATTTCCCTTCTGCTTTTTTGTTTTTGGCTTTAAGCTTCCAAATTCAATCCATTTCTTTTGTTTCTTGTGAAGGATGTTGTTGATTTTTAAATGCTTGAATCTGAGTGTTGAATCTCAATGTTGTTTAATCCCACTGATACTAGTGCTGAATCTGTCTTCTTGTTGTGTTTAATAACTCGATCAGAGCAATGTTTTGTGTCCTCTTCTAATGTTGAATCTGTCTAGGGGTATACTTGTGTTTAATCCCACTGCTACTAGTGTTGATGCTTGACATAACTATGATGCTTGACTTTGATTACATTATTATCATTTTTCATTTTGTGGTGTTGTGTTTGTACTAAACGTATGTTATATTGTTTTGAGCGTGTAGATGAACAATAATAATCTCTCACAAAAGTCTAGGGGTCCAAATTTTCCTTGGACATTTGAACTAGTTAAACTTCTAGTGTCAATTTTAAATGACTATCAAAAGAAAAACGGGAGCAAGCAATCTTACAATTGGAAGGAGATATTTGCTATATTTATTAGTAAGGCTGGGAAGGATGGAGTTAAGGATTTCAGTAGAAATAAATTGGGGTCAATGAAAAAGGAATAAAAGGCTTGGAATCATCTTAGGAATTCTGAGACTGATCTAGGATGGGACGAGAAGACTCGAATGATTACGGCTTCTAATGAATGGTGGGATAGAAAGATAAAGGTAATTTATCAATTTCAGTATCTACGTTGTGACAGCTTCTACCAAATATTAATTTGTGATGTTTAATAATTTATTTAACTTGATGTGCTTTATGTATTGTAGGAAGACGTAAACTGTAAGAAGTATAAAAACAAGGGAATGGATGCGGACTATGAGGAGTTGTTGACTTTGTTGTTTGCTGGAAATATAGCTACAAGTCGTCTAGCCATGTCAGCTGGAATGGTTCGTGAGGCAACACCAGAGCCTATCTCGCTTACAGATGATGCGTAATTAGGTTTAGGTGAAGATGACGGTGATGGTGGTGATTTTTTTCGTAATTTTGTTGGCACTGTTAATGAAGGTGGCGGTTCTAGCTACTCTGGAGTTCAAGCAAACATCAATGATGAACCGATTTAATTCACCGAACCAACACCGGCAACTAAGGGTAATAAAGATAAGGGTCCGATGAAGAGGAAAAGAAGACAATCAGTTGGGTCTTCCAAGTTGGAAGCCTTTTTGGAACGTTCACAAGAAAATAGTGATAGATTGCTTGCAGTACTCCAGAAAGAGGTAAATTCTAAGGCAAGAGATGAGGAGAGAGTGACTCAGAGAGGGTTGGATGTTGTCAGAAGGATGGTCCAGAATAACTTGGTTGAAGGTGGAAGTCTACTATGGTGCTACATTGTTGGGAGGACTAACATTAGAAGGATATGAACATACTACTGAACCTGGATAATGATGATAAGAGGTTGCGTTGGTTGACATGGGAGTATGAGCGGTTATTGATGTAATTGTCCGAGTGTTAGATTTATTTTATGAAAGTACTTTCTTAAGAAAAACATTTTGGATTGTGTGTGCCTTGTTGGATTATTGATTTTAAATTTCATGAAACTCCTTGTTCGCTCCAAACGGTGTGTGCAAGCTTTAAATTTATAAAGCTAGATGTATGCCTAAAACAAGGATGCGAACCCGCAGTGTACGGGTCAATCGTAGTAAAAGCAAGAAATTTCAGGGGTCGATCACAGGGACTTAGAGAAACAAAACCAATATAGGTAGTCTATGTAATTACTAACCACGAAAGCAATTAAAGCAATCAAAGATGATAGTAAAGTTAATTAAAGGAAACATGTAATTCTAGGGATTAAAGCATCTAGTTGTGGTTCCAACTCAAGATCTAAAGATAAAGTGGACAAAGCTGAGATTTTTACATAGGGAAGGTGTTACTAAAGTGGAATAGATCACCGGGTAAGTCTTACTACTCACTAATCCCAAACCTAAAGTTCCTATTACCGGGTAAGTCTCAAGGTACTAAGGAAAGGAATTATAATCTCAAACCAACACACCAACTAAGGGAATAGATGTAATAGCTAGGATTTCCGAATTCTAATTAATGTTGATTAACTTAATCGTTGATAATAATTGACATATAACTCGCGAAGATTTCGCAAGTGATGAGTAAGAGTCCCACCGTTATGTTCCTGGCGTAATTTTGGACGTTTGGGGAAATTTTTACTTTTTCCCCCGGGTAATTATTTTTACCCTCCGGTGTTATTTGGAGCATTTGGGAGCTCCAATTAATAAAAATGCAGTTGAGAGAAATGATCAGGACATCGGATATGTCCTAGATATGAAATAACATGGAGAGGCAAAACGGCCAAAAGAGTCGCTATTTCGTTTCTTAACGGCTAAGAAAGACGGCTTAGGAATACACGTTTTCCGAGGCACTTGTGGAATAATTATCCCTACAATATTCCAGATTTAATGTTCCAAACTCGAGAAGTTTGGAGAAAGAGGTTCGACCCGCCTTTTGATCGGTTAATGGATAATTATCGACTTTACTAAAGGATAATTATCGTCTTCACTATAAATAGCGGAAAATCCTTTATTAATTCATTTCCTTTCACGTTTTCTCGTAAAAACTCTGATTTCTCTCAACCTTCAAACTCAGATCTACTCTCCGTTTCTAATCCGATTTCAATTCCGTTTGAGTTTCTGGATTCCTCTCTTCATTCTCTTCATATCGGTACCGAGTTTCTGCATTTCCGAGTATATGGAGGGCTGGTCGAGCATATATGTCACCAGGACGGTTCCGTCGCTCAGATTCCGATGAATTTGATGTTGTCCATGCGTAGCCTGCGTTGCTGTGTTTCCGAATCTTCTTTCAGATCGTCAATCGGGTTAGTAACGAATAAGTTATGAATTTATTCGTTTTCCGTACTGCGATTTGGCCTAAATTGACTTTAGGCTTGTCAAAATGGATAATTAGAAATTCCATTATGGTTGTTATATTATTCTGGTGATTATGGATAGTTGTTTGATGAAATCTGATGACATGTGGGTTTAGAAATTGCCTGCGGGCAAAACGTTATTCTGGCGAAATCTAATTAATTAAAGGTTAATTAATTAAATTAGGATTAAAATTGAGATTGAGGAATGTTGATTAGATACTACCTTGAGATTTGAGGAATTGTGAGCTATGTTGAGATATTGAGGTTTAGTTGGTTGTGAGGCTCATAGATTGAGTATGATCCTTATGGATCCCTTTGGGTCTAGGTGTGACCCCTTTGATGAATAGAGTTTGATATATCTTTATGCCTTGTTATTAGGCAGTGCCCCTCTCTCAGGATTGGAGGTTGTTGTGGTTGAGCTGAGTACGAGGTTGAGGTAAGTCCGTAGGACTTACTTAGCTACCATCCCTATATTGGGTGTTTGCATGAGTGGTGTGTGCTTTATATGTTTGCTATGATAACATGAATTGTCGTTTTTATCGAGCTATGTTCTATTGACTGCCCCACTGCGTGGCTGTGATAACCTTTCCCTTTCATCCCGCCGTGGAGTTTGGGAGGTTCTCTGATGTCAGGCCAGACTGGTTTACAGGAAGGGCGCAATCCACTCCCATAGGGTACACGGATTGTGTGACCGATACTCGTACAGCTGGACATTGTACTCAGAGGCGGGGATGTATCGGTCCTCGTGTCACATACTTTCATCTATCTATATATATACGGTTTTTGAGTGAATGGTTATTATATAAAGATAATAAATGGGTAAATGTGTGATAGCATGCTGATGTGTTTATCTTTCATGATTGTGCTTGTGCTTATGCATTACCTCATATATGTATGGTTAGCTAACGGTTTCATACCGTGTTGTAGATATTTACAGGTTAGGCGCTACTGGGTGATCTGACAAGGTGACAGGCCGAGGACTCTCGTACATTAGGTGGTTGGTTTGGGTTTTGTTGTGTTCCCCTCCTTCGTGAGGATGTTCTTTTGTACCTCCTGTGTGAGGTTGTCGTTTTATATACTCGGCTATGTTGTTGTTTACTTTGGGTTGTACAGTTTATACTGTTTTATGTATTTGTTTTATATCTGTCAGTGCCATGTTGTAAGGTCCAGTGAACTTGTTGTCAGGCTAGGGTCAGGATCCATTGTGAGATCCTAGCCCAATGTGACATCCCGAGTCCCGCGGATTCAGGGTGTTACAATAGAATCAACCTTTACCGGGTAAGTCTCAGGCTAACTCACAAAGATGGGATGAAGACACACTCAAACCCCAATAAAGGATAAACCTTTATTACATACACTTATGATCTTGGGTAAACAAACAAAGGAATTACCGGGTAAGTCTCATCCTAAGCTTGCATTGAACCATGAAAGGTGTAATAAGAATAGGATTTGGCAAACTCTAACACTTAACTCTCAGTTACGGATCAGATAAGTCACCTCGGTCAGACAAGTTCCACCCTGGCCGAGATGTTCATCGACTGAACGAGATACTCTAGGGTTAAGGATAAAAACTCGAGCTTTCAGGGTCCTACTGGAATTTAAGATTATTCTATCATTGTTTTTCCCACAACCTTCAGCCAATCACCCTAGAATCACACAAAGAAATTAGTCACTCATCATCATGAAAGCAATAATCAAGTATAAGGGAAGAAAGTGAATATTTGAACGAGAAGAACTTAATGAAAAAACTTCAATAACTGAATCAAATATCACAAACAAGCGTTCCTTGGATCACAATCCAACAAGACAATTAACAAAAAAGGGAATCTAAGAAAGTCTTACAAAACCCTTCACAAAAGCTATAAAAGCTATCAACTTCCTTCCTTCAATCTTCCTTCAACCTTCCAAAAGGTTCTTCAATCTCCCAGCTGTTATGATCGTAGCGGGATTGTTGATCCGAAGATGGTTGAATTGTAGAAAATCCAACCCTTTATATAGGAGAATTATCTTCCAAAGATAAAGTATCTTAAAAAGATAATTTCCTATTAAATATATCCATATCTCCTAAATAAATATCTTCCTAAGATTATTTTATAGGAAATATCTTAAAAGATAATTTCCTATAAAATATATCCATATCTTCTAAAATAAATATCTTCCTAAGATAATAATATCTTAAAAAGATAATTTTCTAATAAAATATATCTTATCTCTAAAATAGATCTCCAAAATATATAATCTTCCTTCCAGAAATCCAGCCAAAAAACATAAGATTTCTCCTTCCAAAAATAAAAGATCTCATCCAAGAATAAAATATATCTCGCCGCATCCAGGGTGTTCGCCTCGGTCGAGCCGCTCCTCTAGATCACCTCGGTCGAGGTGATATTGTAGCTGACCGAGGTGACTCTCAGTTGAAGGTGAAATCTCTCAAATCTGGTCCAAAGTAAATCTTTAATTCAATTCCATGCTTCCTGGATTCTTCCTTAAACTCCTGAATGTAGCTTCAATGACTCCTTAGCTCCTTTAGCTCCATTTTGATGCAAAACGTGCCATTTTACCTACGATTACAACGAAACTTGGTGTAGACCTCGATTCCCACAAAGGTAGATGAAACGACAATATAATCACATAATATACATCCAAACATGCAGATTATTGAAGATAAAATGTCTAAACAAGTCCCAAAATATAGACTATAATTCATGCTATCACTCCTTTCATTATTACCTATCTATAAGTTGCATCATAGTCCATTCTTTAGTAGTACTTATTTGCACAATTTTTTTTCCAGGTTTTTAATGTGAAGTTCTAGTACTGATAGCCGTGACAGTGACGACAATGAGCGTAGACAAATTCGACGGTTCAACATCATTGAGTCACACCAAGAATTGCAAAGACAATATGCCATTGCCGCTGATCACTACTACAAGCACATATACAAGGAGCCTTGTTACACTGAATATGATTGGGGGAGACTTTTGATGGAGGAGATCTTGAATGGACATCACATTCGGACAGTGAACATGTTTAGAATGGATGCTGAAGTTTTCCGACGTTTATGTAACAACTTGGAGCAGAACTATGGCCTCACTTCTTCTGTTGAAGTCTCGATAATTGAAAAAGTTGGTTTGTTCTTATACACCCTTGCACAAGGTTGCTCAGTTCGTGTTGTTGCTGAACACTTTCAAAGGTCAACCGAAACTATACACCGCTCTTTCCATAGCGTATTGAACTCCATTACCGGACGTGGACATGAAGGGTGTGGACTAGCAGGTGATGTCATCCGACCCCGGAACCCAAAATTTCCTAGAACACCATCCCACATCGCAGCTGACCCGAGGTACAAGGATTACTTTAAGGTAAACAAAATCAATGAGTGGTCTAGCAGGTGATTTTCTTGATATAAAATATATATATGGTGGACTTATCCGAACTTTCCAATTCAGGATTGCATTGGTTGTCTGGATGGTACGCACAATAGTGCATGCATTGAAGAAGTTTCTCAAGTTCCTTTTGTTGGAAGGATACATACTGTTACTTTTAACGTCCTCGCTGTATGTGACTTTAATATATTGTTCACATTTGTCTTGTCCGGTTGGGAAGGGTCGGCTCATGACGCCAAGGTTCTCGAAAATGCAATTTGCAACCCGGATCTCAACTTCCCACTTCCACCACTAGATAAGTAATATCTTTGTGACAAGGGTTATGTTGATAGACCGGGGTTCCTAGTTCCGTATTCAAAGACTCGATATAACCTAAATCAGTTTCACAATGAGCCTCCTAGCAATAAAAATGAAGCGTTTAACAAGGCACATTCTTCGCTGAGAAGCTGCATTGAACGTTGCATTGGAATCCTAAAGAAGAGATGAAAGTTATTATTTGCTATGCCTTGTTACCCGGACTACACCCAAAGTTATTATTTGCTATGCCTTGTTACCGGACTACACCCAAGTTGACATCCATCTTGCTTGCTTTGCATTACACAATTTTATTCGTCTATACTCAGGGTACGATGACTTGTCAGAAGATGAAGATGAGTTGCCAATGACTAGTCAAGACGAGGTAGAAGAGGTGGAAGAGACCAATGACAATGGAAGAGGTATGGGTCATATTCGTGATCGTATTGCAACAACAATTTGGAATGCAAGAAGGAATATGTAATATGTTTGATGTATTAGTGACATTGACCAGCTTTTAAATTTCATGAGACTCCTTTCATTATGACCGTTTGAAGTTGCTAATGTGTTATAAGACCATTGTAACCAGTTGGGTCTCCTTTTATTATGTTGTAGGTAAGACTATTATAAGTTGCATATGTGTTATAAGACCATTACAAAAACAGAGGCAAATTCTAATAACACATTTATAACCAAAGGAATACATTGTTGATTCATGGACAAAACCTAATAGTACATTACATAAACAACAATTGCAACCCCACAAAGTAAACCCCAAGCAAACGATCGTAAACTATTTCCCGTTTGAAGTTTCTTGTTCACTTCTTTCTCTTTTTCAAGTTCTTCTTTTAATGACTCAATCATGACTGCACCATCCCTTTCCCACATGCGTACTACTCGAACTTCATAATCCAATCTTCTTCTCTCTTCACGTAGTCCTTGCACAAAATCCCTCAAACTTGATGAACATCCACTATCATCGAGTGCGTACATTAGCATCTCATCTTCGATAGGATCATCATCTTCCATACATATGTCGCTGTCAAAACCGGAGTAGTCGTCCATTGGTACCTAACACACAAGCATACATTGTGAAACATACACTATCAATGACCAATAACTGTCAAAAACAAGTTAAAATCTGATGTGGTGCATAGAATGCCAGAGACAAATAGCACAAACTCACCCATAATAATAATATAAACCAAACTGTATAATGGAAATAGCAAGCATGGAAAATTGGTCAGCACACAAGAAAAAGACTGAAGAAAGCAATATTGAGAATTGTCTTACGTGATCACAAAACACTGATTCAAGACAGAGGGAGAAATAGCACAAAAAAGCCCAAGACCATTACATAAATATCATTAGATAATAGCTTCATCCAATTCAGTCACAAAAAAGAATTCAAGATCAGTAACCTAATATTTGTTGTCACACTAGGCAATCTCCAGTCCACCTCAAAGTAGAACATGAAAAAGTAGTTGATAATTAACTTCACTTCCCTCTCCTGTATAGCATTAGCTAATACCTTACTCATATGATCTACTATTGACCAATGTTAACATTCAAGACAGAGGAATAAGTAACTTTCGACACTGTCATATTTTTTGCACAAAATCGGTAGAGAGACTAGTGATCAATACATCTTCATCCAATTTAGCCACAAAAAAGAATGAATGACATATACCATTTTCTACCCTACACAGAACAAAAAATGAACAACGAGCATGTGCAAGGCTTAAATGCAGAGATGCAATAACTTGATATGAAAACAGAGTCTTTGAATCAGCAAGGATGGAAAGCAGAGATGCAAATCCTTATGCGAAACATGGCAACTATTCAAGCTAATTGGATTGAGAGTATATCTCAGTCAGTAAAGGCAAGAACATTAAAACTATATAATCAGAACTCCAACCTGAAAAAGTTATACCAAATAACATTATCATAGTGCCGCCCTAACTTTGAATAATGAAAGAGACAGATGCAGTGTACTCCCCAACATGTTCAATCAAAGGAATGAATGGCAGATACCTCATTTCAGCACAAGAAACAAAGCATATTATTCTTCAACTTCCACAATAATACATGGAAAAATCTAACTAAGGGATTCGAAATGACAACGAAACATGGCAAAATCGAACTAAGGAAAGAATGAAAAATACCTCATTTCAGCACAAAACCCTAACTTTGAAAAATGAAAGAGACAGATGCAGTGTACCCACCAACATGTTCAATCAAAGGAATGATTGACATATACCTCATTTCAGCACAAGAAACAACGCATATTAATCTTCATCTTCCAGAATAATACATGGCAAAATCGAACTAAGGGATTCGAAATGACAACGAAGAAGGAGACGAAACACAGATTCAAGAGAGAGGGAGAGTGTGTTGGCGAACTAACGTTTGATGATATGGCGGAAGGGAGTCCGACGGCCGGAGGAGGAATCGCCTTAGTTGTCGCCAACGAATCGCCCAAAATTGCCAGATGAAGAGCTTCGATTTTCCCTTGTCAAAATGAGGCGTCTTTACAGCACCACCCCAACAAATCCCTAGAAACATAGTTTAGTGTTTCAATTACCCTAAACACTATAAACACTCCCTTTTACACTAGTGTACCGAATCACTAGTGTAAAGACTCCTAGAGCCAAACACACCCTAAGTATCATTACAGTCAAATTAGTCCTACAATCTTGTGTTACAAATGAATATGACTCGTCAAAATACTCCAAATAAACTAAATGAACAATCAGAATATGTAACACTCAAAATAATAAATTTTATACACACACACACACAAACATATATATATATATATATATAATATTATATGTATAAAATTGTATACGAGTCGGGCCGGGTTAGCCCGCGGGCCAAATTGTTTACCAGTCCCACCAAAATGCGGACCAGGCTTGAACGGGCCAAACTTGCTACCCATACCCATGTTTTTTCCCGAGCGGGCGGGCGGGCTGGATGGGCCGGCCCGGTTTTGTATAGGTCTAATCTTCACAAAGGGACTCCCGCGGCAGTTATTTCTAGACTTTGGTTCCAATCTTACTGTTCAACCTCCTCCAGTTTCGACTGCAGGAGTATGATAGATTATGTAAATAATGTAAATACACGTCTCCCGTTGTAATTATGTTAATACATTTTATCTTTTTATAATACCCATCCAACGATGGAAACCCTAAGGGAAATTCATCCACAATCTCACTCTATATTTATCCATTCAAGAATATAAAAAAAAATATATAAGATATTTTTTATCCTAATGAAAAAGACAATTTAATCCCCAAAGTCCAAAAAATGCTTAGACAAAATGTCTAGGAAGTAAAAGATAAGGCATTAAGTAAAAAAACAAGAGATGATAAAGACAATATTTCTAAGGTTAATACTTGGACAAAATGCGGCAATAAAAGCGTGGATGGCTATTGTGTACGATGAAATTGACCCCGAGATGCTCTTTCCACATAAATCTAGTCATCAAGGATAAATTGTCTACTCGTATTAAGGTGCGTTTGATTAGGGAAAATTACGGGACTTATGGAGGATAAAAATTGTGGAAATTATGAAATTTTCTTAATTCTAACACTAATAGATTACGGGAATTATGAGTTTTTTGTAATTCTCTCCCAAACCACTAAACGCACCCTAAGATAGGTTGTGACCAGTGAAATATACTAGAGAAAAAAGTCTCTTTGTCAAGAGAATCATCAACGAGTCCATATCTGGGCTATCGTATTTGCTTATTAACATCCCACAGTCAACTCTATCGATCCTTGCAGGCGAAGAAGGAAATGGTGAAGCTTGTCAAGAGAATCATCCATGAGAGACACAAGAAATGCAGCGTCGTTGAAACACCAAGTGATGATGTTCTTGGCGCGTTGTTGAGTGACATCAGCGGCCACCTCAAAGACGACTTGATAGCAAACAACATTGTTGATTCGATGATCCCCGATGAAGACTCTGTTTCAATCCTTATTACTCTTGCCGTCAAATTTTTTTTTTTTTTCCGATTGTCTCCTCGCTCTCCACAAATTGATTGTACCATTAAACCGATAGGATCAAAATTCCTTTTAAAAAGGAATCTTATTACATACCTGGATTGAATTATGTAAGAGGAGAACATGAAATTTAAGGTAAAGGGTAAAGTAAGGAGAAGCAATCTGCTGGAAGAGTTTTTAATTGTTAAATGCAATAATACAAGTGATCTGTATTTGATTTGGTTTTCATGATAAACACTAGATTCTAATTGCTTTTACACAAATTTGAGCGTTTTAATCCATGATTCCAGTCGAATTCACAAATCACCATGATCTCAATTGTAAGCAAAAGGCTCAAGTTGGGTGGAGATGAGAATGTGCATAATGGAGTGACTTGTAAAAATTGATTTGGTTTTCATGATAAACATTCTAATTGCACTGCTTTCACTCACCCATGACTAAATACTTGTGAGCATGTGAATTGTAGATTTAATAAAAAAAAAAACTCGTGAGAGGTGAGAGGGTAAGATTAACGCCTTTTTAGGTTTTCAAAAAATTGCTAATTGAGTTATGATCAAATGAATAGGTTATTCCAATGCTACCCCTGATACAACCTTCTATAATTACAAATATGCCACTTTTCCTTTCACCCCCTTTTCTTCGCAACGAAAACTAGTTTTGATGTCAAATGGGTCAGGACCATAATGACCATGACGAGCATATACAACAATGGAGGAAGAGAATCGAAGAATATATGTTGATAGGTGATTTATTTCATATCAATTAGTTAGTTATTAGCATGTTTTGAATTGTGTTTGATTGTATTTTGATGATAAGTCTGTAATTTAGATGAAGAGACAAAGATTGCAAAAATTAAAGATTAAACAGAATTTTGAAGGATAAGAAAGTGAAGAACAGAAGAAACTACCTTGATGAGCTTTTGACGCAGCACCGCACCCGCCCGCGGATGAAGACCTCCGCACCCACGCCAGCCTGCCATGCCTTGGCCAAGCCAAAGACCACCGCCCTCGCACCTTGCCTAGCCGTACCCGCGTCACCCCTCTGTCGCACCTACGGCCTTCCACCATCACACCTGCAGTGACCTCCTGACTTCTCTCCGACAGAAGACGAGAAGTCTTGGCCGTTGGGCTCACTACACCCGCGTTAAACGAATTTTAAATAATAAGTAAGACGTTAATTGTGGACGTTTATTGCTTTCAAGTTTTTGGAAACAGTTTTAGAGCTTTGCTTTCTCTGCTTTTAATTCCATGATTGCAATTAAAGAGGCGTTAAGATCTATCAAAACACACTTCAATTTGCATTCTACTTTTCCATAATCTTGAAAACTCTCCGGAGAATGAAGCTTCCATTATTTCACTTGATGTTCCGAAGCCTTCAACATATATTGGTTGTGAGTTTTTTTTTACTTTTGTTCGATTTCCTATATAGTTGTATTAATTCTCTTGTGCTTGATTGTTTATTGAATATATCGGTTTATCTAGCTTGATCATTTAGGTATATTGATAGTATCCATATCACTAGAATTTGTCATTTTCGGGTTGCATTTTTAGTAGCAAATACGATTTACATTAGCGGGTTGCGAGTGTTCATCGTGAGAGAGAGTAAATTACATGTTTATAGTAACGGGTTGTTTCTATTGCACGTATCTTGTTGAATCCTTGTTTAAATGCTATTGCTTTGTTGAGTCTTGAGGATTTTTATATTTGACCAATAAGTATTATCAGAGCTGGTAGAACCGATAGTTACATATAATCGGAATAAAAACAACATAAAGCAAAAATAAGAACTTAAAATTAACTAGTGTATGACCCGTGGCTTGCACGAGATTTTTTATAAATTTTTTAAGTATAGAATTACTCGAAGTTTAAAAAGTTTGATACATAATTACAATTATAATTTAATGATCAATTTTAAACTTTTTTTTCTTCATAAAAGAAATTTTAAAAAAATTTGCATAAAAGATAAAGGTAAATAATACTATACTAAAATTGTGTAAATCTTGAACAAATCATGCAATGACCTAAAACGTGGATATGTGCAAATTTGACGAAATAGGTTAAAAGTTAAAAATCTGATATCAATATAAAATTTGTAGATAAATTGAAAAAAAAAAAAATTCCGTACAAATTTAAATGGTTTTGATAAAAATTTTTTTTTTACAAATTCTTATTTCATTTTCATTATTTGAATTCTGTAAAAATCCGATTACAAATTGTTATTTGTGGATATATGTGAAAATCTGATTAATTAAATTAATTTTTTCCCCTAAATTTTTATTAAATTCTAAAACTTAATAAATTTAATTAAGATATTTTAGGGCTATTGTTAAATGCTGAAATGACATGTGCCAGTTAATAGTTTCTTAGATTGACACGTGGCAATATGTGCTACTTCTATAAGAGCATCTTCATCCCATAACTTCTTAAAAAAATTTTTATCTGAATTTTCTTTTTTCTTTTATTCACAAAATCATTGAAAAATCTCTCTCTTTCATCCCAGAATTCATCATAATTTCTTTAACGTATAATTATATCCCAACAACCTATTAAATCCCTACATTTGGGCAAAACAAAAAAAATAAATTAAAAATTTCCTTGATTTTTGTGAAGTGGGCAGGAACCTGTCAGGATGAGTATCTCTGCAGAGAAACTTCTCTCCACTAATTACATCGGTTCTTTCTCATCATCTGACATTTATTTTTATTTTAAAATTTTTAATTGCTAAAGAAACCCATAAGTTCTGGGATGAAGATGCTCTAATATTTACTAGTTTTTAAACCCGTGCCCTTCACGGAATTTGTTAAATTATAATAGTTAAATGTGTTATTTTAAGGTTTGTAGTTTAAATTTTTACGCTATGTATGTGATAATAAAATTTATTTATTTTATCATAATATACTAATTTTAAGGTTTGTATGTTAAATGTAAGTTTAGAAATTATAGTATTGATATGTTCAAATTTGTAAAATAAAAAATTTATCCAATCGACTTGTTAGTAAGTATTAAGTTTCATTATGAAGATTATTTATTGTATATTTAATTTTTAGTATGTTGTTATCCTTGTCACATAACTTGTTTGTTTTATATAAAAACAACATTGTAACTATTAAGTTTTTACGCTAGTGTATTTTCTGTGCCTACACTGGGTTTGTTATAATATTAATTTATAAACTTTAATTTGTTTAACAAAAATATTTTAATCTAAATTTTTTTTTATACATTTTTCTATATGGTAAACAATGGGGTTGAGTATTTTTAACAAAAACATATTTATGTTTTACAAATAAACACAAATGATAGTTTAATTATATATGTTTCAAACATTTACTTTCTTAACTTTTTTTTGTTAATTTTAAATTAAAAATGGAAAATAGATTTCGTAATAAATTGATTTATTATCTTGCAACTTTTTTT
>BSUD01000002.1:132197387-132320610 GCA_033239045.1 Fagopyrum esculentum
ATACATAAAAATTAATAAAATAAAATAATATCCTTTTTAATAATCAAATTAATGTAAACTGTAATGAATTTTATTATATATCAAGTAACTAATGGTCTATAATTAAGAAAAAGTTAAATAAAATAAAAATTCTAATTAAAAAAATGATTCAAAATAAATAAAATGAAATGAATATTGTTAGAATAAAAATAAAATTAAAGTAAGTTTTAATGAATTTTGTTTTATATTAATGAACTAATAAATAATATAAAATTAAATGGTATAGAATAATAATTAAATAAAGTAAATTTTAATAATATTTATTATATAACATATGGGAAAAATGTTAATTGTATGTTTAAAGAAAAAAAGATAAAATTAGTATTTGTTAGGATCTTTGATTTGATTAAGTATGGTTAAAAAATTAATTAATTAATTAACCTAAATAATAATAATTTGAGATGGCTGGCTGTTTTAGTATATAGATAGATAAGATAAATAACAATGATCAACTATATCTCTTATTGTGTGGAAATTTATCAAGTGCGATATTTTTCTAATCATATGAACTTTTGTCTATGGATCTGTTTAATTGTTTCTCACTGTGTCCGTATACCATTTCTAAATAAGTGCCTTATTCATAAACAATCTGATGAGCCATAGTGCGCACTAATTTCTAACTCAAGCACCTACATATGTGCTGCACTCAGTAGGCTTAAACGACACCGTTTTGGCATCAAAATCGTGAGCCACCACGAAATTCTGCTGAGCCATGTTCCCGTATAGGGCCGTGTTACCCGCCGGCAACATAAGCAGGCAAGCCACTTCTTCCGACACCCGACCGAACAGGTTGAGTACCGACAACTCCAAACTCGCACCGGTGAAATGGACCGTTACCTCCGGCACCAGGACATCCCCTGTGTAGCACAGCTGCAGCTGCCCACTCGGGTCGGACACGGGTTCGGCCTTCATCTGACTCTTGAGCTCCGACACCAGATCGTCGAACATTTCCCCGGGCAAGAACGTCAGCGTCGTCCCTGAGTCGATAATTATGTTTCCGGTACTTCCGTCGCCGACATCGGCAGTCCCATAACTGTTCTTGAACGCGACGGTTTTGTCCCCGACACTGATGCGCTCTAATGTGAGGTAGTAGAAGGTGTCAATCGCACCGGAGATCACCGGCGTGGAAACGACGTCGCTTCCTGAAATGACGGCGTTTTCTCCGAAGCTAATCTTGCTGCTTACCGTCTCATTGAACTCTCCCTGGTAAGGGACAAGGCAATAGGAGAATTTCCCGCCAAAAGCGGGGATGCCCTTGGTTTGAGACACCAACGAAAGCGGGCCCTGACCAAACCCGAGAAGACCCGTTCCGGGGCTCCGGAAAGACCCTTGGTTGCTATGACCGCACCCGAACGTGAAATTTGCGACCCCTATCAATGAGTTTCCGAACGTTATTGTCTCTTTGCCGAGTTCTCCTGAAGTGGATGAGCTGTCCCCATATCCGTACTTGTACGCGCATGTGTTGTCGTTCGTGCAGCCATGTCCATTAGTAGGCAACGCGGCGCAAGCGTTGGTATTGCACGAGTGTGTGACGTACGAGCTTGACTTGCTGGGATCAAAGATAGGAAGCTCTTGCTCAAAGCACTGAACACACGGCTGACACTGCGTCCATGTCAGATCGGAGCCGGTGTCGAGGATACCAAGAAATCGAGTCGGAGGAGTTCCGATGGCTAAGTCCATCAAATACTCGCCTCCGGCGGGAATCACTAAGGGGCCTCCTTCGGCGGCTGGGGACACACCTGACCCCGCGTTTGTGAGGTAACGCGCGCGTGAGATTGAGCGTCGGATCGCATCGTTGAATTTATCGAGGTGGCTGGCGGCGGAGTTAGGGGAGAGTGAGGACAACAGAGAGTCACGGTGGATGAGGTCGACTGTGATTCCGGCGGAGAAGGCGGAGCTTATAGTGAGTGTTAGGGAAATGAAGAGGAGAGATGGAAAGTGATTATGGGTAGCCATGGTTAACCGATTTCTTGGAGGTGTGAGAGGGAGATGAATCAAGTGCATTAGCTATGTATATATATATAGATGGAAATGTATAAGAGCATGTTTGTAACTAAAACAAATGCATGCTTCAAAGAGAAGATTCGGAACTTATAAAATTGCAGCCATGGGAGAAATCAATATATCAATATATTGTTTCTATGTTTCTACCCAAAAATATATATTATTTCCATTTTACAAAGATATGATACCAAACGTAAATATATGCTTTACTTCGTTTTGATTTCGAAGAGTTAGAGGCGAGTATCAAACTAATTTATTACAATTTGAGAAAATTGACTTTAATATTTGTAACATCATATCAACTTTAATAGTTTACTCAGCTCTCTTTTTGGTGGGATGTGTACTCAAATCTGAGGGAAACTACAAATAATCACCCTAATAAAAATAAACTAGTATAGTCCCGTGCCAAGACACGGTTATACTTTTAAATTTTTAATAGTTAAATATAAAATTAACAATGATAGTGATTTAATTAACTAATTTAAAAAAATAAAATAATTTTTTATTATTAAATTAATTATAATTTTAGACGAACGATAAAATAAACTAATTTAGATGATATTATATATCCTATTTTTTTTACTCTTATAAAATATAAAAATGTAAAGATTAGATGACAAAGTGAGATTAAAGTTTTAAAAAATATTAAAAAAATATTAAAATTGAATTGTAAATATTAAAATAGGAAACTTGTAAAAGTTAAATTTTAAATTTTTTAAAGTGACTAAATGATCTTTAAAAAACAAAGAAGATGTAACACTAATACTATTATAATTTATAAATTTGTTGATTTAGTAAAAAACAATAATTATTTTATAAGATAAAGTTAGAATACTTATATGTTAAAGTTAAAACAGGAAATAATCTAATAATTTTATAAATAAAATTGAAAATATGTTAAAGATATCTTAAGAATATGTAGAAGATTGTGATAAAGTTTAAAATATAAATAATATATTTATTATCTATATTAGTGATTTTATATTTATTAGTTAAATAGTGTTCGCTCCAAACGGTGTGTGCAAGCTTTAAATTTATAACCCTAGACTTAAGCTTAAAACAAGGATGCGAACCCGCAGTGTACGGGTCAATCGTAGTAAAAGCAAGAAAATTCCAAGGGTCGATCACAGGGACTCGGTGAAACAGAGTCAATACGGTATGCTAATGTCAATTCTAACCACAAGAGCAATTTAACACAATCAAAGATGAATAAGAAGTCAATAAAGCAAACATGCAATTCTAGGGATTAAAGCATCTAGTTGTGGTTCCAACTCAAGATCTATAGATAAGTGGACAAAGCTGAGATTTTTGCACGGGGAAGGTGTTACTAAAGTGGAGTAGATCACCGGGTAAGTCTCACTACACACTAATCCTAAACCGTAACTCTTATTACCGGGTAAGTCTCAAGGAATCAAGATAAAGAACTATAACCTCAAACTAACATACCATCTAAGGGAATAAAATCAACCTTTACCGGGTAAGTCTCAGGCTAACTCACAAAGATGGGATGGAAGCACACTCAAACCCCAATAAAGGATAAACCTTTATTACCTACACTTATGATCTTAGGTACACAAACTAAGGAATTACCGGATCCTAAGCTTGCATTGAACCAGGAAGGTGTAATAAGAATAGGATTTAGCAAACTCTAACACTTAACTTTCTGTTTAGGGTCGGATAAGTCACCTCGGTCAGAAGAATTCCACCCCGGCCGAGATGTTCATCAACCGAACGAGATGCTTAGGGTTAAGGTTAAAGACTCGAACTTTCAGGATCCTACTGGAATCTAAGATTATTCTATCATTGTTTTTCCCACAACCTTCAGCCAATCACCCTAGAATCACACAAGGAAATTAGCCACTCATCATCATAATGAAAATATTAAATATATGGGAAGAAGGTGAATATTTGAACAAAGAAGAATTTAATGAAAAGACTTCAATTAATGAATCAAATATCACAGCAAAGCGTTCCTTGGATAATAATCCAACAAGACAAGACAACAATCGAGGGAATTGAAGACAATCTTACAAACCCTCCAAAAAGCTATAAAAGCTATGAACTTCAATCTTCCTTCAACCTTCAAAAAGGTTCTTCGAAAACTCCCAAATTGGAGTATGCTGCGGCTGCTGCGTGTGTAAACCCTGATCGACGGTATAACGTGATTTCCAACTGTAAGCGGATGTCGGAATTATGGGAAATCCGACCCTTTTTATAGGAAAATAACCCTCCAAAGATAAAATATCTTAGAAAGATATATTCCCATAAAAATAGGTAAAATATATGATTCTGCATATCTCCTTCCTTCCAGAAGCCAAGCCCAAAAATATAAGATCACTTTCCAAATTTAAAAGATCTCTTCCAAGAATAAAATATTCTCGCCGCGTCCTAGGTGTTCGCCTCGGTCGAGTCGGCGTCTCTGGATCGCCTCGGTCGAGGTGAATCAATGGTCAACCGAGGTGACTCACAACTGAATGTGAAATCTCTCAAATCTGGTCCAAAGTGAATCTGTAATCCATGGCTATGCTCCCTGGATGTAGCTCCAAATGACTCATGACTCTTTTTGCTCCTTTTTGATGCAAAACGTACCATATTACCTGCAATTACAACGAAACTAGGTGTAGACCTCGATTCTCGCAAAGGTAGATGAAATGGTAGTAAAATCACATAATGTACATACAAACATGCAGATTATGAAAGATAAAACGTCCAAACAAACCCCAAAATATAGACTATAATTCATGCTATCAAATAGTAATAAAAATTATGCAAAATGACACATGTCACGAAGTTAATATGTGAATAACACGTGGCATGAAGTGTTTCTACTTTAATATATATATATATATAGATATAGATAGATTATTTTGGTATAAGTTTATCGTAGAATAATTATTTTATTAGTATAATTTGAAGTATGTTTAGTATGTGTGCAAATAAATATGCAAATAAAAAGAAATATTACGGTAAGTATGTTTAGTATAGATAAATATTTGTATAACTATATATATAAAGTTTTTTTTGGTATAATTTTTATCATTATAAAAATAAATCTTCTAGTATAATTTTAACTACGTTTATGCATATGTGTAGATATATAAAAAGAAATGTATGGTAAGTAGATAAATATAACTTCTATTATAGGATAATTATACTATTACATTATTGACTAATTTAAATATGGTAAATATATATATATAATTTTTTTTAAAAAAATCAAAATTATAAAAAAATGACACGTGACATAAAATAAGGTAGGATGAACCACGTTGAAGGAAATGCTTTGACTTTAATATATGTATATAGATTTGTAACATCATATCAACTTGCAATTAATCATCCCTGCAATTAATCATCCCTTGTAGTTTGTTGGACAAAGATAACCACCCTATAATATTAAAAATACATTGATTAATTAAAATTGAAGCATAAATAAGGAAAATTTATATTATTAATACTAATATAATTAATTTCAATAGTTTTATTAAGTATTATACTTTATAATATATTAAATAAATTAATAAACAATATAAAGGACTAACAATGGACAAAAATAATTCAAATTTAAAAATTACTATCTCGTACACAAGTTATCGCCTACAAAATCGCTAATACGTGTTCAACTCCGGCTAAATTGATGACATGATTATAGATTTATTTTATTTAACTTGTCACTTGCTTTAGTTAACCAACAATCACATAATGATAACCATATTCATTTAAGAAAATATTAAATAAATAAAAAATTCATGGAAAAAGTTACGTGCTAAAAATTTTCCAAAATAGTTACGGAAAATTGCAATAAAAACATTTAAAATTTTGAAAAAGATATTGTCGATAATATAAAATTCCGGAAAACAAAATCTAAAGCAAAATTAGCGGGGAAATCTGAAACTCTGAATTTTTTGGGTAAAATGGGGGAGTAGGTATATTTTGTATCCATGAGCATATAAAGGGCCCCAAGTTAATAATTAGTACAAAATAGGCCCCTCCACATTATATAAAAAAGATTTATTAAAATAAAAAGCGGATATTAAGGAAATCAGAATATCTTCTCTCTCCATTTATTAAGCAACTAATTATTACAAAACGGGAAAGTAAATATCTTTATCTCTCCATTTATTAAGGGAATCAAAATATCTACATTAATTAATAAAATCAAAATATTTTCCGAAATCTTTGTACTTTCCAACTTGCGTTCATCTATGGTGACGATATTGAGATTTCCGCAGCAACATGTGTACATAATCGCCTGAGATTGGAAACATATGTACATATTCAGTTAGTTAGAAACATTTTTGCAGTAAAATATGTACATAATCGCAAACACAAACAGAAGCATGTATAACAACATATTTTGTTCTACTGTACATATTCAAATCGACGACATGCTATATGTACACACAAATATGTACATAATCACCAGATACTGCAAACTTATGTACATGCAAACACAAAAGCTGTACATATTCTAATCGACATCATGTTATATGTACATACAAAATATGTATGTGTACATAATCAACCCCTATCCGAATATATCATACCTGACTATGGCGACTGAAGTTAGTCAAAATACTGTAGAAGTCTCACCTACCCAAAACTGCTCACTGAACTACCGGAAGAAGTGGAGAGCGGTTGATGGCCGGCAAGTTGAGGTGACGGTAGTCTCGTCGGCGTTGGCGGCGACATAAGGACCGACACTCACAACCGATACCCGGCGGGTACCCTCTATTCTTGCAGTTGGACATGACGGCCGTGCAATCTGGGTGGCTGGACAATCGATGACTCCTTGAGCAAGGCGGCAACCGCAGCGGCGTCAATCACATCGGATGTGGAGGCTGAAGAAAGGATGAGTCAAGCAATTGGAGAAGAAGAGAGAAATAGCAGATTCGGTGGTTGAGAATAATAAATGGGTTATACATCTCAAATATATAATTACCAAATTTCATTAACTAGTTTCCTTATTTTTAGCCTATTTAATATATTTTAAAATATTAATTATTTTTAATAGTTACCTTAACTGCTTGATTAATATTCTCTTCACACCGTATTTATCTTTTTATTTTAATTGTTAATATTAGGGGCCTTGTTTGTATTCTAGGAAAAAAAATTACCCTACTCCCTTAATCTTCTCGATTTTTTTTTCTTTTTATGTAGGTTTTTGTAGTATTTTTCTTGAAAGAGGGTTAAAAATATCACAAACTAATCCGGGTAAGAAAATATATGTAGGTTTAGAATTTTTATAGGTTTCCGTTGTTGGTTATTACAAACCAATTCAGATAAAAAAAAATGTAGATTTAGTGTTTTTTCCCGTACATTTTTTTTGGTTTATTAGGTGAAAATTTGTGTACGAGTTAGTAATTTTGAAGCTAGTTTAGATTATTTTTGTTTACGGGCGATAGTTTATATTATTTTTGATTATTTTTATATTATAAATTGTAGTACTTGATCAAACTATTAAAAATTACTTATGATATTACTATTTATAATGAAAATTTATCTTGACTAAGCATAAAACTTTAAATTATATGATGTAACTTTAACTGGTAGAAGGGAGTTAATTACAAACATTTAAAAATTAATGTTAGTTTTATGTCAAATAAATTATAAGGATGGTTTGTTGCAAATAGTTGAATATTAAGGATGGGTTTCTACAATTTTAGATATTTATTTTTGGTAGAAGGGACGGGAAACCTTAGTCCCTCACCCGTATATTATTGAAAAGAAAAACAACAAAGTAGCTAACGTTTGACTAGCTTTTCGGTCGCTACGCAATGGGTATCGTTTTTCAAAATTGAACTTAAACAAACAAGAGGATCGACAAGCAAATGAAAGAGGGAAATCAAAACCGAGAGAAGCAAGGGAGTCCGGTGCAGTGTTCGCTTCTATGTACAGTTTCCTCATAATTAAATATCTCTATATATAACAAAAAATAATTAGATAAAAAATATCAAACAATATCTTTGCAAGATAATTCTACAAGAAAGAAAATTTTACTTTTTCTCTAATTTTAACAAAGGTGGATTTTATGATTTTTTTTATTTTTCTTTTGTTTTCTTTCTCTTTTTCATTCTATTTGATGTATTCACGAATTTAATGTATATCTTTTATTTGCATTTTTTGCTTCTTGTATTGATCGTTAGGTAATACTAACGATTTGACAGTCGGAACAAATACGACAGAAGAGATAAACGCTCTCAATGAAAAACACCAAAAACCTTAGTTCTTAGATTTCACAGCCAACCGCCTCTTAAAAACCCAGAAAATCCGAAAACCCTAACCACAAATTAACCTAGATCCACCTTTCATCTTTCGAAATGGTCATCTAAGACAGAAAAGAGATCAATTGATAGCATGAATTATAGTCTATATTTCAGGGTTTGTTTGGACGTTTTATCTTTCATAATCTGCATGTTTGTATGTACATAATGTGATTTTACTACCATTTCTTCTACCTTTGCGAGAATCGAGGTCTACACCTAGTTTTGTTGTAATTGCAGGTAATATGGTACGTTTTGCATAAAAAAGGAGCAAAAGGAGTCATGAGTCATGTGGAGCTACATCCAGGGAGCATAGCCATGGATTAAAGATTTACTTTGGACCAGTTTTGAGAGATTTCACATTCAGTTGTGACTCACCTCGGTTGACCAGAGATTCATCTCGACCAGAGGCGATCCAGAGACGCCGACTCGACCGAGGCGAACACCTAGGACGCGGCGAGAATATTTTATTCTTGGCTGAGATCTTTTAAAATTGGAAAGTGATCTTATATTTTTGGGTTTGGCTCCTGGAAGGAAGAAGATCTTATATTTTACCTATTTTTATGGGAAAAGATCTTTCTAAGATATTTTATCTTTGGAGGGTTATTTTCCTATAAAAAGGGTCGGATTTCCCACAAATCCGACATCCGCTATCAGCGCAAGATCCCGCACACGCAGCAGCAGCAGCAGCATACTCCAATTGGGAGTTTTGAAGGAACCTTTTTGAAGGTTAAGGAAGATTGAAGTCTATAGCTTTTATAGCTTTTGGAGGGTTTTGTAAGATTGTCTTTAATTCCCTCACTTGTTGGCTTGTCTTGTTGGATTGCTATCCAAGGAACGCTTTTGTTGTGATATTTGATCCAGTTATTGAAGTCTTTTCCTTAAATTCTTCTTTGTTCAAATATTCACTTTCTTCCCATACATTTAATACTTTCATAATGATGATGAGTGGCTAATTTCCTTGTGTGATTCTAGGGTGATTGGCTGAAGGTTGTGGGAAAAACAATGATAGAATAATCTTAGATTCCAGTAGGATCCTGAAAGTTCGAGTCTTTAACCTTAACCCTAAGCATCTCGCTCAGTCGATGAACATCTCGGCCGGGGTGGAATTTGGCTGACCGAGGTGACTTATCTGATCCGAAACTAAGAGTTAAGTGTTAGAGTTTGCCAAATCCTATTCTTATCACGCCTTTCCTGGTTCAATGCAAGCTTAGGATGAGACTTACCCGGTAATTCCTTAGTTTGTGTACCAACGATCATAAGTGTAGGTAATAAAGGTTTATCCTTTATTGGGGTTTGAGTGTGCTTCCATCCCATCTTTGTGAGTTAGCCTGAGACTTACCCGGTAAAGGTCGATTCTATTCCCTTAGATGGTGTGTTAGTTTGAGGTTATAGTTCTTTATCCTGATTCCTTGAGACTTACCCGGTAATAGGAGTTACGGTTTAGGATTAGTGTGTAGTGAGACTTACCCGGTGATCTACTCCACTTTAGTAACACCTTCCCCACGCAAAAATCTCAGCTTTGTCCGCTTATCTTTAGATCTTGAGTTGGAACCACAACTAGATGCTTTAATCCCTAGAATTGCATGTTTGCTTTATTGACTTCTTATTCATCTTTGATTGTGTTAATTGCTCTTGTGGTTAGTATTCACGAAGCTTATCGTATTGACTTTGTTTCACCGAGTCCCTGAGATCGACCCCTGGAATTTCTTGCTTTTTACTACGATTGACCCGTACACTGCGGGTTCGCATCCTTGTTTTAAGCTTAAGTCTAGGGTTATAAATTTAAAGCTTGCACACACCGTTTGGAGCGAACAAGTTTTTGGCGCCGTTGCCGGGGACTTGGTCTAGACCGAGCCGGTACGGTTTGCTCTTGGGGCGCTTGCCCCGTGTCATCTAACCACTCTACTTGAGTGACTTTTGCAGGTTCTTTCTTAGGTATATGCGAAGAACCCGCGCTGGGAAGGAAATCGTTCCTTACGATCCCGAACCAGAAAAGACATACAAGCGACGCTTAAGAGAAGCAAAGATGGCCCAACAAGACGATCGCGATCTTGCGCCCGAACTAAAAGAGACGCAAGAGCTGCTACGTCTCAGTAAGGAAGAACTAAGGCAAGAGAAAGAGGAGAATCGCGCCAGGACTGCAGCTATCGAAGCAGAAATAGCAGTCATTCGGAATCAGATTCTACAGCCACGAGGGGAAGATCCTCCTGTTGATCCTCGACCGATGCAGGATCCAGTAGTTGACCCTCGACCGAGGCAGGTTCCAGTACCAGACGCCCCGGCCGATGTACTTCCACCTCGGAGACCAGTCCGAAATGTTCTTCTTGCAGGAATCCCACAAACCCTAGGTCAAAGGATGGACCCTAATCAACAGCTGAGGCGTCCAGGGGTGAACCTAGGAGATCCAGCGGACCATGACTACGAACTTCGACCGCAAGTTCTATCCATGATTCGCCAATGCCAATTCGGAGGGCTAGAGAAGGAGTCACCACATCAGCATCTTCAAAACTACGAGATCTTGATGGAGACCTTGCGGCCTTCCAGAATTGAAAATAACAACTACAAGCTAAGAACTTTTTACTTTTCTTTAAAAGATAGAGCTCTTACTTGGTATCAATCTCTTCCTCCAGGAAAAATCAGCACATGGGAGGAGATGACTACGGAATTCTTGACCAAATTCTTCCCCCCCCTCAAAGACCGCTGAAATGAGAGGGAAGATCAATGCTTTCATCATGAAGGACAAGGAGAGCTTGTCCAAATCTTGGGAGCGGTTCAAGGATATCCTTTTGGATTGCCCACATCATGGGATTCCAAAGATCGAGCTGTTGGAGATCTACTTCAAAGGACTAGACGGAAGCACCCAGTTCAATCTCCAACTACTCTCCGCCGGTACCTTCATGGACATGGCGATTGATGAGGCTTGGGACTTCATTGAGAAGCAAGCCTTACACATGGAGAAATATACCCACCAAGGAGCTGAAGGTGGAGTTAAAAGAGTCAACTTTCAAGAGACTCAATCCAACAATAATCAACTCACGTCTTTGAAGAATGATGTGAAGCAATTGAAGGAACTCTTGATGGCTCAAACTAAGAAGGAAGAGCAAGGGCAAAGGAACAACAACAATAACGGGTACCGTAACAACAACAACAACGGTCCCCGAAACAACAACTACAACAACAACAATAGAGGATCGAATAGTAACAATTGGAGGACGAACAATCAAAACAACCAGAATCCTGGTAACAATTATTCTAACTCCAACTCTAGTAATTCCTCAAACCCTTTCCTCTCTTCCCCTTCTACTTCTTCTACTCCATTAAAGAGCCAAGGGCAAGGATCAAGTTCGTCTCAGCCGGAAAAGAAAGACGCAGTTCTGGAGGCTATCTTGATCAAGCTTAGCGCTATGGAGAATTCTATGACTTCATTTTCGAGGGCCCAAAAGTCCTTCGAACAACAACTTGCTAGTAGGGCGAATGAAGCGCCAAGAGATCCAGGGAAGCTTCCAGCAAAGACGGAAAGCAACCCTAAGGGCCAATGCATGGCCATAACGACGAGGAGTGGACTCAAAACTGCAGATCCAGTACCTCGCTCGACGCAGACCACCTCGGTCCAGATCCAGTCGAAGAACACCTCGACTGAGATGCCAACCGAGGCGGAGCAACAGAAAGCCGGAGGAACGACAGAAACTTATATTCCACCTCCTACATACAAACCACCACTTCCATTCCCTCAGTCCAGAGCCAGAGCACATCTAGACAAGCACTTTGGTAAGTTTCTTGACTTGATGAATAAGCTACATATTAATATTCCTTTCCTTGATGCCATTCTAGGTATGCCCGCCTATGGGAAGTTCTTAAAAGAAATCTTATCAAGGAAGAGGAAGCTGGAGGATGTTGGTGAAGTTAGGATGACATCTAAATCTTCGGATCTTATCAAGATCATGAAGGAAAAGATGCCACCTAAGTTAAGAGATCCCGGCTCATTTTGCATTCCCATTCAAGTTGGGGATGTCACTTGTGAAGCCCTTTGTGATCTAGGAGCCAGCGTGAGCATCATCCCGCTGGAGCTATGCACGAAGATCGGACTTGGAGAGCCCAAGCCGGTCAAGATTCGACTTTATATGGCGGATCGCTCCATTACCCATCCCGTGGGCATCTTGGAGGACGTTCCGGTCAAGTTAGGTAACTTCTATCTACCCATAGATTTCGTTGTACTTGACATTCCCGCAGATTATCCTGTTCCTATTATTCTCGGGAGGCCATTTCTAGCAACTTCGGGTTGCAACGTGGATTGCATGAACGCCAAGTTGAAATTCAACGTTGGTGGCGATGAGGTGGAGTTCGCACTACTTGCGGCCATGAAAGAGGAGCAGCTAACTGATGATATCTTCAACATCTACGATGAAGAAGAGTCAAGAGAATTGGTGAGCTCTATCCTTATTAACGATCCACTTGAAAGAGTTATTAGCTTCAGTTTAATGGAGGAAGGTATAGATGCTTCTTGTGATGCAGATATACGGAGCTTAAAAGCACTGGAAGAGGATCCAGGAGCTAAAACTGAGAAGCTAACCCAGGAGACGAAGATCTCCAGTTTCGGTTCCAGCAGCAGTACCTCGACCGAGGCACTTTCTGGACTGAGCGAGGCGACCGAAGAACATCTCGGTCAACGCCTATGCGCCTCGACCGAGGTCGATGGCGAGACGATTCCAACTGAGACTTCCGAAAGTCCAGTTTCTGACACCACTCTACTGGAAGGAGGAAGCAAGGGTCCCTCTCAAAAAGCACCCCCAGTTGTGGAGCTTAAACAACTCCCTAGTCACTTGAGGTATATCTTTCTTGGACCGGATTCTACTTATCCCGTTATTGCAAGTGCTTCCCTTTCCGAATCTGAATTGTCTAAGTTAATGCATGTCCTGAGAAAGCATCGAAAGGCTATAGGTTATACCACGGATGATCTTATTGGTATTAACCCTTCTTTCTGCATGCATAGAATTCTAATGGACGATAATCATAAGACTTCACGGGAACCTCAAAGACGGTTAAATCCGATCATGAAAGAGGTTCTGAAGAAAGAAATTCTTAAGTTGTTGGATGCAGGTATTATATATCCTATCTCGGACAGCAAGTGGGTTAGCCCGGTGCATGTCGTTCCGAAGAAAGGAGGGATGACCGTTGTGACGAATAAGAACAACGAGTTGATCCCAACAAGGACCGTTACGGGATGGAGAGTCTGCATCGATTATAGGAAGCTGAACACGACGACTCGGAAGGATCATTTTCCGCTTCCCTTCATCGATCAAATGCTCGAACGGTTGGCCCAACATTCACACTTTTTCTACTTGGACGGCTATAGTGGATTCTTCCAGATTCCTATCCATCCGGATGATCAGGTGAAGACCACTTTTACTTGTCCTGAGGGACGTTTGCCTATCGGAGGATGCCATTCGGATTGTGCAATGCACCTGCTACCTTCCAGCGATGCATGATGGCTATCTTTTCCGAGTACATAGAGGAGATCATGGAGGTATTCATGGATGATTTTTCTGTATATGGTTCCTCTTTTGATGATTGCCTATCTAACCTTTCTCTAGTGCTTAAAAGATGTGAAGACACTAACCTTGTTCTGAATTGGGAGAAGTGTCATTTTATGGTTAATGAAGGCATTGTGCTAGGACACCTCGTTTCTAATCGAGGTATTGAGGTCGATCGAGCTAAGATCGAGACTATTGAGAAGCTCCCTCCTCCTTGTTCTGTTAAAGGTGTGAGGAGTTTTCTCGGGCATGCAGGTTTTTACAGGAGATTCATCAAGGACTTCTCTAAGATTTCTAAACCTCTAACTAACCTCTTGAATAAAGATGTTATTTTTGAGTTTTCGCAGGAGTGTCTTGATGCTTTTTACAGGATTAAGGAAGCGTTGATCTCCACTCCCATTATCCAACCTCCTGATTGGACCTTGCCCTTTGAGGTCATGTGTGACGCTAGTGATGTAGCCGTAGGAGCGGTGCTTGGACAGAAGAAGGATGGCCGGACCACCGCCATTTACTATGCTAGCAAGACGCTAGATGAAGCACAGCGCAACTACGCTACCACCGAGAAAGAGTTATTGGCGGTTGTATATGCTTTTGAGAAGTTTCGTTCCTATCTAGTGGGGGCGAAAGTCATTGTCTACACCGACCATGCAACCATTCGTTACTTGTTGGCTAAGAAAGATGCCAAGCCGCGCCTTATTCGATGGATTCTCTTGCTTCAAGAGTTTGATCTAGAGATCCGCGATAAGAAGGGATCCGAGAACTCCGTTGCGGATCACCTCAGCCGGCTACCGGAATCTTCCCGCGAGACGGATGACCCACCCATAGACGATTCATTCCCCGATGAGCGCTTACACTTGTTGGAGCATTTGATGAATCTACTTACTTCACCCCACGATGAAGGTGAAGTATGGGGTGAGGGCACCTCCCATCACATATAGAGACGCATCATGGTCCAGCTAGCGACCTTAAATCAAGCGCTTCTTGGGAGGCAACCCAAGGTATTGCTTTCTTTTCCCGTTTTCTAGTCTAGCTTAGATAGTTTTTGTTTTTGCTTTGCTTTGCTTTGTTTTTGGCGTTCTGGACAGACAACAAGGAATAGCTAAGGAAGGAGCATAACTGGAAGGACAGAAGTTCGAGATTTTGAGAAGACAGAAGCATCTCGGTTACTGTCAAAGCACCTCGACCGAGTTGATTCTTGAGCAACCGAGGCGACTAGGGTTTCTGCAGAGCCACCTCGGTCCGTACCACCTCGATCCAGTCGAGACCATCTCGACCGAGGTGACAGCAGATCCAGGAACGGTATAAATTGGGAAAAAATTTATTTTTACCTTTTTATCTTCTTCACCTCGACCGCGGCGACAGTCCACTTCGCTCTCTCTCAGATCTTGCTCGTTTTCGAAGATTTCTTCTTCTAAACTGTGATTGAAGGGTAGAGGAACCGATTGCAACAACAGATCTGCAAGAAAATCGAACGAATCGACCGAAACGAGGTAAAACAAGTCGAAACCCTAACTCGTTCATTCGCTTCGATTTGGGCTTTGGTTGCCCTTGATTCTGCTGAGAAAAGGCATAAGTACCCCTTAGGAAGCAATTGTAGTGATTTTGGGGGGAAAGAACTGAATTTCTGAGAATTGGAATCGTAACTACTGCGCCTCGGTCCGGTCGAACTGCATCTCGACCGAGGTGATTCTTGAGTCTTGTCAGCAACCGAGGTGGTCTGACAGTGTTGAGTGAAAATGAGTTCCGATCGTCGTCTAGCCCTCAGAGACAGATCCTCACCCTCCCCTTCTCCCTCCTCTTCCCGTCCTTACCGCCCGGTGATCCACGAGAGATGCCGGGTAGATTATGAGCGGATAGCTAGCCGTCCAGTTATCGCACCACGATTTCTGGACGTGTCGGCTTTCGATTTCCTAGGGTTAGATGCTGACCTTAGGAGGATGATTGCTACTGTGGGGCTGGATCAGTTTACTGAGATCCGAGCCCCAGCTTATTTGGAGCCGACCTTAGAGTTTGTTAGCTCCTTCTCCTACCTTCCCACAGACCAGTCTGTGAAGTACCGGTTGATGAACCGGAACTTCATAGTTCCTTTAGAGATATGGAGAGAGATTTTTGGCTTTTCTGAGCCCACCGCCACCGACTTCCCCTCCCGATCCGTAGCTAGGGAGTTCTGGGGGCAGATTGCCCATATTACCGAGCATGCAGACAGATGGCGCCTTGGAGATTCCAGGGAGAAGGTCATCTTCCATCCAGCTTTCAGACTAGCCCACAGGATATTTAGCGAGACACTTCTGGCGCGTACTGAGACGCCCCAGAAGATCCGACAGGGCGAGCTCTTCAGCCTCTACTGCATGGTTACAGGAGGTTTCCCAGACTTTGGCTTGCTCTTGGCAGAGGATCTGCACAAGATCAAGGCCAAGGCGAAGGGAGACATTTGCTGCGGAGGTCTAGTCACCCATATCGCTACCTATCACGGGATGGACCTCAGTGTTTGCACGATGGTGGCGGCTCCGAAGCCGCTGGGATTACAGGAGATGATCACACGGAGGATTCTAGTTCCCCGTGGTTTGACCACTCCATATGTTGCCATGCCTTGGGAGCGGACTGCACCTCAGGGGATCCGCTGGTCTGCACAGTTCACAGTCTTCGATCCACACTACTGGCAGACAACTTGGGCTCCACTGATGGAGGATCATAGAGAGGCAGCAGCTGCCCCGGCTGTGGAGAAGGAGGATGACGACGACGACGAGGAGACGGTGGACGAGAGAGATGGTGGAGTCCCGATGGATACAGGGACGGATACTGCAGGTCCGAGCGCACCACCGATCATCGACTTGGATGATGAGGAGGAGACGGAGCCTGCACCAGCTGAGACTTCTCTAGTCAGACCTGCTAGACGCAGGAGGCGTGGAGTGAGAGATCGAGCTGCCCACCGACGGATCGATGACCTGACGGATCAGGTTATCGACTCATATGCTGCATTATCGCTGGATATCCGCGAGATGCAGGAGCGGCAGCACTATCAGCACATCATGGCCCAGCTTCAGTTCGAGCATGTCATGGGCTATCCTTTCGATCCGACTCAGTATCCGTATGTGCCACCACCACCACCGCCGGATCAGGATTATTGAGGAGCTGCAGGATTTTCTTTATTTTCTTTTATGCAGTTCAGCTATTTATCCGGTGAGTTCTCTCATTTTCAGACTTTTATTTGACCCACTGGGACAGTGTGTCCCAAGTATGGGGTGTTTGTACTTATTTGACTACTTGATGTATTTATTCGACTACTTTTGATGTACGACTTATTTGATCGGATATTTCATATTTATGCTTCAGTTGCCTTTATATGATTATCTGATATTACATGCATACCTACAGGTTATCTGATTGAGAAAAACGTCGAAACCGAAAAAAAAATGGTTTTAAAAAAAAAAAATTTTGACCTCGACCGGGGAGATTCTGGCCAAACGAGGCATTTCACCTCGGTTGAACCAAGAACATCTCGACCGAGGTGCGTAACAGAAAGTTTTCGAACACGATTTTTGTGTTTCTTATTTGGATATGATCTTAGTGAAGATTCTGTTTACCTACTGGTTTTAAATTCTTTATGTGTTTGAAAGGTTTTATAATATGTGTAAGTTGCTAAATGCTTTGTATGAAATTATTAGCATGTTTAATACTTTGTTTTTATCCAAATTATGTTGAATTTGAAGGTTGACACCGCAGGTTAAGTTCTCTCACTTTCTTCTTGGAAAGACCAAGGCAATTCATTCTCTTCTTCTTCTTCTTCTTCTTCTTCTTCTTCTTGATCATGCTTAGCCCCTCATATACATTTTGCCTCCCTTTACCTATCCGGGAATTTGGAAGCAAGCGAAGTGGTGAAAGCATGTGGAGTTAAAGTTGAGAAGTGGCTGGAAGTGAAAGTTTTAGAAAGCAATAATAAGTTTGGGGAAGTCAATCATGAAGATGAGTAACTCGACACCATTCACATAGCCGGGTATTTGTGTCTTGCCAAAGTCGGATTGAGCGATATTCCTAACGGGTCATGGTATGTGCATCAAGGGTTTGATGCATCTCAAGAAATTGATGATTGCTGATTTCCTAGGCTTCGGTTATTGTGCACCTCTGTCCATGCATCCCAAAAAGTAAAGTAAAAAGAAAAAAAGTGTGAAATAAGCAAAGCTTATTGGTGGAAGATGTTGCAAGTCGAAGTGAAAGTGAAGTTCATCCTTTTCCCGGATTCTAGCACCACATTACCTTACATACATCCCTACCCTACACGTTTCTTGACCTTTTCTTTTGGGAAGCCCTTGAGACCTTGAGCTTGTTGATTGACTTAGTGGTTTAAATCGGATTATACATGATTAATTTTGATAAATTATGATTTATTATGCATTCTATGGTTTTATGCAAAGATGAACAACTTTCCTATATCTATAAAATGTTTTGAGCATATTGAGTTTTTAAATTCCAGGAAGTACTCTCTTAGAGTGATCTATGATTGTTACACACCATAAAAATATTTTTGAAAGACTTTTCATTGATTTTCTTGACTTATAATCCATTCTATCTTGTCTTCTATATGCGGAACTTGCTTGGGGACAAGCAAGGGCTAAGTATGGGGTATTTTGATAGCATGAATTATAGTCTATATTTCAGGGTTTGTTTGGACGTTTTATCTTTCATAATTTGCATGTTTGTATGTACATAATGTGATTTTACTACCATTTCATCTACCTTTGCGAGAATCGAGGTCTACACCTAGTTTTGTTGTAATTGCAGGTAATATGGTACGTTTTGCATAAAAAAGGAGCAAAAGGAGTCATGAGTCATGTGGAGCTACATCCAGGGAGCATAGCCATGGATTAAAGATTTACTTTGGACCAGTTTTGAGAGATTTCACATTCAGTTGTGACTCACCTCGGTTGATCAGAGATTCATCTCGACCGAGGCAATCCAAAGACGCGGACTCGACCGAGGCGAACACCTAGGACGCGGCGAGAATAATTTATTCTTGGCTGAGATCTTTTAAAATTGGAAAGTGATCTTATATTTTTGGGTTTGGCTCCTGGAAGGAAGAAGATCTTATATTTTACCTATTTTTATGGGAAAAGATCTTTCTAAGATATTTTATCTTTGGAGGGTTATTTTCCTATAAAAAGGGTCGGATTTCCCACAAATCCGACATCCGCTATCAGCGCAAGATCCCGCACACGCAGCAGCAGCAGCAGCATACTCCAATTGGGAGTTTTGAAGGAACCTTTTTGAAGGTTAAGGAAGATTGAAGTCTATAGCTTTTATAGCTTTTGGAGGGTTTTGTAAGATTGTCTTTAATTCCCTCACTTGTTGGCTTGTCTTGTTGGATTGCTATCCAAGGAACGCTTTTGTTGTGATATTTGATCCAGTTATTGAAGTCTTTTCCTTAAATTCTTCTTTGTTCAAATATTCACTTTCTTCCCATACATTTAATACTTTCATAATGATGATGAGTGGCTAATTTCCTTGTGTGATTCTAGGGTGATTGGCTGAAGGTTGTGGGAAAAACAATGATAGAATAATCTTAGATTCCAGTAGGATCCTGAAAGTTCGAGTCTTTAACCTTAACCCTAAGCATCTCGCTCAGTCGATGAACATCTCGGCCGGGGTGGAATTTGGCTGACCGAGGTGACTTATCTGATCCGAAACTAAGAGCTAAGTGTTAGAGTTTGCCAAATCCTATTCTTATCACGCCTTTCCTGGTTCAATGCAAGCTTAGGATGAGACTTACCCGGTAATTCCTTAGTTTGTGTACCAACGATCATAAGTGTAGGTAATAAAGGTTTATCCTTTATTGGGGTTTGAGTGTGCTTCCATCCCATCTTTGTGAGTTAGCCTGAGACTTACCCGGTAAAGGTCGATTCTATTCCCTTAGATGGTGTGTTAGTTTGAGGTTATAGTTCTTTATCTTGATTCCTTGAGACTTACCCGGTAATAGGAGTTACGGTTTAGGATTAGTGTGTAGTGAGACTTACCCGGTGATCTACTCCACTTTAGTAACACCTTCCCACGCAAAAATCTCAGCTTTGTCCGCTTATCTTTAGATCTTGAGTTGGAACCACAACTAGATGCTTTAATCCCTAGAATTGCATGTTTGCTTTATTGACTTCTTATTCATCTTTGATTATGTTAATTGCTCTTGTGGTTAGTATTCATGAAGCTTACCGTATTGACTTTGTTTCACCGAGTCCCTGAGATCGACCCCTGAAATTTCTTGCTTTTTACTACGATTGACCCGTACACTGCGGGTTCGCATCCTTGTTTTAAGTTTAAGTCTAGGTTTATAAATTTAAAGCTTGCACACACCGTTTGGAGCGAACATCAATCTTCAACCATAGGGAATCTATGGGCTTCGATGTACCAAAACGCAAGATTAAGAGCATCAGAATGAGCCGGCTCACAAAGGTGAAGGGGAAAAAGAGGAAGGAGATGGAAGATCGGTGAGGAGTACGGCAATCAACTCCTAAGATGCTTGCAGGAGGTCAAGAAGAAGCTGGGGGCGCCGTTCTTTAAAGCCTATGAGCCTTTTCGAGTTACTGATCTCTAGGTATCCTTGAAGAGAGATCTATGGTCGTCTTTGGGTGTCCTTGAGGAGTAAAAACAATAAGGTTTTGGAAAGATCAATGGGTGATTAAGAAACCTCTACAAAACATAATAACTAACAAAGCATTGATAGAACCATCAACCCTAGTAAAACCGTTTATAAAAATTGGAATCACCAACAACTAGAACATTTGAAAAATCTCCTCCCAATTGTTATTATCGAAATGATTAAAAACTACAACCTCCCTAAAAGTGACATTAGAGACAAGTTATACTGGGCTGCAATATAAGAAGGTTGGTACTCCACTAAATCTGCTATGTAACTAATCCAAAAACGCAAAGTAAGTGTCACAACTGATAAGACGTGGATATGGGAGATCAATATTATGCAAAGATCAAAAACTTCCTTTGGAAAGTGGCCCTGAATGTCAACGCAGCGAAAGAAAACCTAGACAAACAAAGAATTTTAATATTGATGCATTACGAATTTTGTAACCATCATACTGAAAGTACCAAACACTTTCTTTTTGGATGCCCATATACTTTACAAAATATTGAGGATGCTAAAATATCATCGAAAATCCATGATTATAGTCAGACAAATATGAAAGTTAATAATATTCTCCTTGACCTCACATGAAAAATAGACTTGTCAGAATAAAGACAACTAGTGGTGATTTGGTGGAATGTCTGGATGGCAAGGAACCAACTTGTATTTAATAAAACAAAAGCACCCCAATATCTGAACCAAATGTCAATAAACCAAATTAGTGACTAGGAACGAGCAAACAAGGATTTTCATCCAAAGAAGACTAAACAACAAAAACCAAAAAGAAAGGAAAAAAAAACATTAGATGGCAGAGGCCGAAGGAGGGATGTGTCAAACTGAATTTTGAAGCATCTAGAAAACCTTAGGCCAATCCGCTTTTGGATATATCACACGGAACTCCAATGTAGTGCCACTCGTTATTGGTTATGGACGATGCACTGTAAATTCTGTTATAGAAGCAAAGGCACTCGCTCTTCGAGAGGGTCTTAAAAAATCCGCGAGTATTGGGGTTAAAGCCATCGAAATTGAGGGCGATAATATGACTCTCATTAATGCAATCAACAAACAATGGAAACCACCTTGGGAAACAGATATGATAATATCTGATATTACCATTATGCTCTCTGGTTTTGAGCAACAGAGTACTCATCATATTTTTAGGGAAATCAACACTATGGCGGATAGACTTTCCATGCATGGCCACACTCCGACGGGACCTGACGAGGATCTACCAAAGGATGTTGAAGATCTCATTCAACTGGATGAGGTGGGAATAACGGTTTCTAGAAGCTGATCTTTCCTAACTCTTACCTTTGTATAAAAAAAATACTAACGATTTGACGATTTTTATTTCTTTCTTTTTTTACCTGGTTGTTAGTGAGTGCATAGATTCTTTGTATTGGTTTCACAATATGAATGGGTTATTTTTGGTTCGGTTTGCCTATCATTTGGCATTGCAACTTTCTGATGTGGACAATGGTATGGCTTGGACTTCACATGGATCTTCGACTGATTTTTTTGGAAAAAGCTATGGTTGTTAAAGCTCCTTCCAACTATTTCCTCCTTCGTGTGGAGAGCCTGTAACGGCATTTTGCCATGCAAGGTTAGGCTCAAGTGTAACACCCCAAGTTCTGGGAACTCGGAGCGCTACGGACTAGGACAACAAAATGGGTCCCGAACCTCAGAGTAGCAACGGCACAACGGATCTTACAACAAGGCATAGATGAATGAAAACCAAAACTTAATATAAAACCAAATGTTTAAATAAAAGAAAACATAAAAGACTCACAACCGAGTTCAAAACAAAAAGGGAAACAACAACGTAAACATAAACCCGATCCCGTCCTATAATGTACGGGAACCCCGGCTGACCACACCATGTGGATCACTCAGCAGCATCCTGAACCTATGGAGCATCTACAACGACGGTATAAACCGTTCGCAAACATTCTAGGTACTAGCAAGAGCGTAAAGGCACAAAGACATATAAGGTAAAATAAACATATAGCATGCTCGCATACAAACGGTTATTATCTTTCTTAAAGTTATCAATTACTAATTCAACTTCTTTTGTCACACGAGAATCTCCTAAAACTCGCCTCCGCTTCCGTCTACCAATAGGAATAGATCAGTAATATCCGTTACCTACGGGCCTGGGTTGCAAGAGCACATTCTAGTCTCCTGTAGAACTAGACAAGTGGTCACAGCCCGGCTATAATACACTTGGGCCACTTAAGGTTATAAAGGGTGAATCCTATTCCGGTTATCCGTTATAAACATGATAAACAACACAAACAAGCCAAAACACTCAAACCAATATACGGAATGAAGCTAAGTAAGTCCAAGCGACTTACCTCACTCAAAGGTAACTCAAAGCTCAACAAACAACTCAGAGACGACTTAATTTCCCTCAGGAAAGGAGCAAGGAAAGCCTGTTCACACAAGCATCACGAATCAGGAATGAAACGGTTGCTAGAAGTCTATAACTTCTAGTCTCAATGATCTCTAAGATATCTCCACAAGCTAAGGGCTCAAGCTTAGTCTAACAACATACTCAGGAAGCAAGGAACAACCAGAAGAAACAAGGAAAGGAACGAGGAAAGGAAGGAAGAAAGCAGCTCACCAAAGACGGGAGCTACTGTAGAGGAAACCGCAAAGGCGGATGGCCGCGGGGGCAGGGATGTGCAGGCGCGGGGGCGGTTGTGGTGCAAAGACACTATCGACTTCTCGACGACAGCAAAACCACGACAAGGCCAAAGCTTGTTCTTCCAACACTCTCACACTTCACAACTCAACCACGGGAGCATGTGAACATCAAATGATCAACAACGGAATGTGTCACGTCTAGGAATAGTGTGCATGCAATAAGCTTTAAATTTATACTCGTTATATTCTTCCTAAATCCTAGCGAACCCGCAGTGTACGGGACGTTTTGTAGTAGGGATAGTATTTCGAGGTCGAACACAAAGACTGAGGTGAGATTGATTCGATTAGTGATTGAGTTTAGTGAAATTCTAAGCCTAAGAAAAGAGAAAGAAATAAAGAAATGAAAATCTCAATGTTTTTGGTAGGTTTTTTAGGTGATAAATCAAGGATCACAAATCATGCAAAATGAACAATCAACTAAGCTAACAAATCAACACAAACAAACAAGCTAAACACGAGATACGAGATCAAAGAGAGAAAAACGGATTCTAGGGGTTGGAAATTCCGGTTATGACATTGGACTCAAGCTATCTAATCATTCCTTGGATTAACTATGATATGTTGGGAGTGAGTGTTTCTAGATTGGGATCATTCACCGGGTAGGTCTCATGGTCCACTAGTCCGTACCTAAGGTCTCATCACCGGGTAAGTCTCAAAGAGCCTAAGGAATGGAATTCTACACAAACCGGATTGTCACCTAGGAATCTAACCTATCCTCACCGGGTAAGTCTCGGAAGGGTAAGTCCTAAACAACTATCCTAGCACACTTAGTCCAATGGCGGCTTATGAGGCTCACCACTACCTAGCGTTTATCATCTTTGAAATCTAAGAGTAAGAATCACCGGGTAGGTCTCTTCTAACACTTAGTTGCTAACACTAGGTCACCCTAGGATAGATTTAACTCAACAAACACTAGGATTTCAACATTTTAACAATCTAGAACTTAGATCCATCGAACCAGGCAAACCACGGGCTGTTCTACCACTTCCACGGCCGTGGACTGGCAAGAACAAACCGTGGACTATAGCAGTGACTTTGTTCAAGCAAATGAATCATCCAAGGGAAAGTCTAAGTCCATCCTATCATAGTCCTAGCCATAACCATCCTTTCCTTACCCTAGAATCGCATCTATTTAGCCTACAACATACATCATAACAATCGAAATCATCAAACATAGAATCATGGCTTCTATTTGCAAGATAATGAAGAGAAAGAGATGAACAAGTGAAGTAAGTAAAACCAAGCTGAAAGTAAGATTAGAAAGACTCACAACCCTTCAAAAGAAGGTTTAATCGATTCTTACAACCCTAGAAAACGATTCCGATAATCTTCACTACAAAACTTATCAAAGACTAGCAATGGTGTGTTCTTCTCTTCTTCTCCAATGGAGCTTTTCTCCTCCTCCAATGGTAGCTCTCTTCTTGAGAGAATCTTCTTGTTGAGAGTGTGTGAGGGAGTGTGGATTTTGATTATGAAATTTGATGTCCCTCTCAACCTTGCAGGACCACTTTTTATACACAACTTTGCAAGAGTCGGCCAAGAGATCGTGGCACAGCTGTCACAACCGTCTGGCAAAAACCACGGTTGGTTTCCACGGCCGTGGAAGTGCCAGTAACCGTGGTTTGGTGCTTCAGCTTTGCCTTGGATCATTAAGCTTCAATTTGGTGCATGGCTTGTGTTGACAAGGTTCCATGAGTCCTCCTTAGCCCTTAGCTTGCATTCCAATGAGTCCGAAGGTGTGTCATCTCGAGGAACGACCCTCGAATGCATCGATTAAGCTCCTAAATCTCCCAAAATACCTATAAAGCAAGCAAAAGTCCGCGTAGACGTCTATCTCGACAAAATACATGATTTAAGTGAAAACGTCGTGAACTAATGCTAGACCATGCATGAATGAGTGGACAATCTATCTAAATGAGTGTCTAATCCTAAGTCATAAATCGTGTTATCAAAAATACCCCATACTTAAGGTTTGCTCGTCCCCGAGCAAATTCCCAACTATAGACTAAGAGATGACATGATTTATGTATGCAGAAAAATGGCAAAATCTTTTTGGAGTTGTGCTTCTAATATTGGATCACCTTCATAGTCATGTTTCATGGCAATGGACAAGCAATTATGTATCAAATTTATGAAGGCACGGAAAGACAATTGTACTTAACTCGAAAGCATGCATGAAATGTAAAAATGAAGAAGTCAAGATGATCATGAGCATATTCAATCTAGATTACTAAGTCTTACACACATGCAAGTAGGTCACAAGGACTTGTGAAATAAAAGGCCAAGAAATGTTGTGATTAGGTGGGAATTTTTCTAGGCTATGTGATGCTAATCCGGGAATGGAACTAACTCCACAATTTTACATTTTTATCAACTTCCCCCAAGTGTATGTTTTCTCCATCTTTTCTTTGTTTTCTTTTCTTTTATTTTTCACTTATTTTTGAGACAATGACATTGGTGTACAAAAGCCGAAACCTTGGTGATTAGCCGTCCTCGGGCTTTTTCTATTTTTCGAGGTGCATCCACACCGGGCACACATACCAAAGCTCGTTAGGACTATTGGTTTATTTGACTTTGGCAAGGCACAAACACCCGATTATGTGAATGGTGCCGAGTTACTCGTCATTTAAACCAACGTCCCCAAACCTATATTTTGTCTACACTTTCACAACAAATTTAGCACTTCATTCATGACATTCTTTTCATCAACAACTTCACCCCACACTTGCCTTTCACACACATCAACACACTAGCATGCTCCTATTCTTAGATGGGTCAAAAGAGGTCAAATTTATATCTATTGAGGTGCTCAAACAACATGATCAAGATGAGAAGTAGAGAAGGGTGGATTGCCTTAATCACTCCTAGATGGTGTGCAAGAACTAGCATGTAATTTTGACTTTCAATACTCAATCCATTCTAGGCAAACATCATGATCACAAATCATTCATGGGATTCAAGATAAGTACTTCAAGTCCACATATGCAATTCATCGATTCAACACATAAGGCCATCCATAGCCAATCCACAAGACAAGATTCATCATTAGGGTCATATCCAAGCTTAGAAAGCACAAAATTTTTTAAATTTTCTGATTTTTTTGGAATTTTCGTAATATTTATGTACAATGCAAGACATGATGAAGCATGTGACTAAAAGAAACTACCCTAGATGCTAGTCATGCAAAAGATCATGCAAATCCCACCCCATACTTAGAAACACATTGTCCCCAATGTGGTAATGAAGTAAAGAAGAGTGAAAGAGGGTTCTCACAATGTAAAAACGGTTTGCTATGGTATTTGAGATTTCTCAAGTGGATTGATGGTGAATGATCCTATCAACAATGGTAGAGAGCTCTAAGTGTTCATCAAGGCGTCGGGACCCGCGCTAGGCACCGCGCTAGGCACCGCTAGCCGTCCAAATCCCGCGTCCGCTCCACCCATAATTGATGAGGGACTCATCATCATCATCCATATGCCATACAAGGGTTCCAATGCTACCAAGACTCTAGCACACACACGAAGCACACCAAACAAAAAAAAAAAAAACAAAAAAATCAAAACAAAAAAAAAACGAAAAAGGGAAGAATGTTACCAATGGGTTGCCTCCCATTAAGCGCTTCTTTAAGGTCATTATCTTGACCAAACTCGGGGGTGTCTCATTCTAGGTGAAGTGGGACAATCATATCCACCGGAGATCCCAGGATATACTTCTTCAAACGGTGCCCATTCACCTTGAAGTTTCCACAATGCTCCCCTCCTATCTCAATAGCTCCATGGGGGTAAATCTTCTTCACCACATATGGCCCGGTCCACCTTGACTTTAGCTTTCCGGGGAAGAGCCGCAACCTTGAGTTGAAGAGAAGGACAAGGTCTCCTTCACTCAAATCCTTCGGGATGAGGCGCTTGTCATGCCACCGTTTGGTCCTTTCTTTGTAGATCCAGGCATTCTCATAGGTATCCAACCGGATCTCCTCAAGAGCGTTCATATCAAGCAACCTCTTCTCTCCGGCCTCCTTGAGGTCAAAATTTAGCCACTTAATGGCCCAATAAGCTCTATGCTCCATCTCTACCGGAAGGTGGCAAGACTTGCCATAGACTAACTTGTAAGGAGTGGTGCCAATTGGTGTCTTGAAAGCGGTTCTATATGCCCACAAGGCATCATCGAGCTTCATAGCCCAATCCTTTCTCGTCCTAGAAACCGTCTTCTTGAGAATTCCCTTTATCTCCCGGTTGGAGATCTCCACTTGGCCACTAGTTTGGGGATGGTAAGGTGTTGCCACCTTATGAGTCACCCCATACTTAGCCAAAAGTGCCCCAAAGTTCCTATTAGTGAAGTGCTTCCCTCCATCACTTATGATCACCCTTGGTGTTCCAAACCTAGGAAAGATCACTCGGTTGAAGAACCGCACCACAACCTTGACATCATTTGTAGGAGCGGCGATTGCCTCCACCCATCTTGAAACGTAATCCACCGCCAATAGGATATAGAGATTTCCACAAGAAGATGAGAATGGTCCCATGAAGTTCACACCCGACACATCAAATATTTCCACTTCTTGTATGTTGTTCAAAGGCATCTCATTCCTTCTTGAGATGTTTCCCGTCCTTTGGCAAGCATCACAAGCTACCACAAAGTTTTGCACATCCTTGAATAAGCTTGGCCAAAAGAAGCCCGATTGCAACACCTTCGCACATGTCTTGTGTGAGCTAGCATGCCCTCCACATGGCAAGAAATGACAATGGCGGATCACACTCTCCACCTCATCCTCCGGTATGCATCTTCTAAAGACTCCATCCGTCCCTCTTTTGAACAAAAGTGGTTCACTCCAATAGTAGTGCCTCACATCTTTGAAGAACTTCTTCCTTTGGGCATATGACAAACCGGGAGGCACTTCCTCACACACAAGATAGTTCACAATGTCGGCATACCATGGTTCACTTCCTCTAGACACTTGGAACAAGCACTCTTCCACCATTTGCAATTGCTCATCCCGGAACGAGTCATCAATCGGGATGCCATCTCTTTCAAGCTCTAACGGTGGGAGTCTACTAAGGTGATCCGCCACAGAATTTTCGGATCCCTTCTTGTCCCGGATTTCCAAATCAAACTCTTGAAGAAGAAGGATCCACCGAATCAACCTTGGTTTGGCATCCTTCTTTGTAAGGAGATAACGGATCACAGCATGATCCGTATACACTATGACCTTCATTCCAACAAGATATGAGCGGAACTTCTCAAATGCACACACAACCGCTAGCAACTCTTTCTCGGTGGTGGCATAATTGAGTTGGGCATCATCTAGCGTCTTGCTAGCATAATAAATGGCATGTGTGCGCCCATCTTTCCTTTGCCCCAAAAGAGCCCCAACGGCTACATCACTTGCATCACACATGATCTCAAACGGTAGACTCCAATCCGGAGGTTGTGATGACATGAATTATGACCTATTTTTAGGCATGTATTTATATAGATTTTCCCTTTATTTTGCATGCATAGACATACATTCATGACATTTATGGTTATATTCACCTACTTTGCAAGAATAGAGGTCTACACAAAGTTTTATTGCATTTGTACGTAATTTGGCGAATTATGGAGCAAAAAATGGCACATTTAAGGATTAATCCTTGAAGCGGGACAAAAAGGAGCATAAAAGGAATTTAGGACTTGCCAAAGTATCTTCTGATACCGTCTGACGCGCCAAAGTATTTTCTGATACCTTCGGACGCGGCCCAAAGTATTCTCTGATACCGTCTGACACGCCAAAGTATTTTCTGATACCGTCTGACGCGGCCCAAAGTATCTTCTGATATCGTTTGACGCGGCCCAAAGTATCTTCTGATACCGTCTGACGCACCAAAGTATTCTCTGATACCGTTTGATGCGGCCCAGAGTATTTTCTGATACGAGTGAACTCGACTTCTTTTCAGCCCAAATATTTAGGGTTTCATCGTTAAACCCTATATTTATCCCTACACATATTCGAGAGCCTTCGACATTGAAAGAGGACGGTGACAGCCCCGGGACTTGGAGTCAAATTCTCCAAAGAGAGATTAGAGGAGGCCGCAGTAGGAAATCTTTACACGTTTGAGAGAATTCGGAGATTCTTGGAGGAAGATTGAAGGATTCTTTGCCGGGAAGCTAATCTTTACACGTTTTTGAACACGAACTTGAGTTATTTAGGAGATACATTGTTTTGTTTTGACAATCGTTTACGGATTTGAAGGTTATTGGAATTTTTTATTCAAGATTCGGTTTCTTTGCGATATTTCTCTCAACATTTAATTTGATTCGATTTTGAAAATGGTTGGCTAAAACCTTTGTGATTCTGGGGAGAATAGTTGATGATTAAGGCTTAGATGATGATAGACTGAACTCATTCAAACATTAGGACCCTGAGAGTTTAGATTTTAGTTTTGCGACAACAGGAAAATCGGACTGTTCTTGAGGTAAATCGGCCGATTTTCTTATGAACAGCCCGATTTATTCCTCTGACGAACCTTAATTGAATCAATCTCTAATCAAAACTAATCCTTGCCTAAATCCCAACCTTGATTAACCTTTCTACCCTCTAATTGAATGTATGAAGACACTTCAAACCTGATTCTACATTTAATAGATTATGATTTCAAGATTTGGGTAATAAAGAGACTTAACATCCTTTATTAAGATTCTAAGTGTGCTTTCTATTCTTACTTTGGAGAGTCATATCCTGGAGTTTTAGATAGTTAGTTTGAACATTATTCTTGTCTTTAGATCTTTTTATATTGCAGCCTCAACAACCCTTATAGAGAGAACCTTTAGATTAGTTATATAGGTTTCGGAACTTCACCGTACGATATCTACTTTTGAACATTTAATCTTGGTAATATAAACTCTGTCCTATATCTATAGAAATGTCTTGAATCAAAAGCCGAAATCGGATACTTGAATCCTTGGAATCATCTTACCCTTATTTGATCACAAAAGCTTTTCGCATTTTTCGCTAGATAATTGAAATTGAATTTACTCTCACCAAATCCCTGAGTTCGACTCTGGAATTCTTACCTCACTACAGCCGATCCGTACACTGCGGGTTTGCTTTGCTTTGAGTTCTAGATATAAATTTAAGACTTTGACGCACACACTTTTTGAGCGAACAAGTTTTTGGCGCCGTTGCCGGGGATTTGGTCTAGACCAATTTCAGTTTTCGGTTGTTTGGCTTGGGAGCTTTTGTTTTTGCTTTTAATCTTTTCGGTATGAGTTTTTGAGTTTTTAGGTTCACCAATGGCTGCATGTAGCTATGAACCTGCATTTGATCCAGCCTGGTTTGCATGGCAAGGTGCTAGGGCGGACCATTATGAATATTTGGAAGAGAAATACGCCTTCTATTGGTTTGATAGCGAAAGAGAACGTGAACAAACCATTGAATATGAATTTGCAAAATGGGAAAAGCTGCAATACCCAAAGAAGGTTAAGAAGAAACCTCCCAAAGATGCGGAGGATTCGAAATTTGAAGAATTGATGAAGAAATTTGAGATGCTCGAAGAAAGATTCAAAGCCTATGATGAATATAATCTAAAAGTGAAAGAAGACGCAAAAAAGAATATTTCTAAGGTTGAAAAAGCCTTGAAAAATCATACATCTAGCAAGGAAGAATTACAAGTTTCGAGCGTTCCTCCGCTCGAATCTGAAGCTCCTCTAGAAGTTCTCATTGAAGAAGAGGAAGAAGTGGAGAACCTTGACCAAATTACTGAAACTGTGGCCAAGGTTGAAGAGGATCCGGCTGAGTTGGAAGATATTTCATGTGTGGATCATCATCCCAACATGAAACTTGTCCCAAACCTTGATGAACTTTACAAGGTACATTCTCTTACTTCTTTTGAAATTCCTATTAAAATTTCTAATTTTTTCAGGAATGCACTGGAGAGTTGGAGGTCTCTTCCAAAAGAACCTCCTAAGGTGAAGATGAAACCTCCATTAAAACTGCTAGAAGTAGATGCTCCTTGGAATACAAGGAGTGGAGTTAGCAAGCACTTCACCGTTAAGGCAATGAAGTGTCTTTTGTTCAAGTATGGGGTCATTCACATGACGAACACCATACATCATCCCCAATCTGGAGATGGGGAAGCTAGAAGGATTCCGGTGAGAATCAAACCGTACAAGCTCGTACGTGGGAGATCTTACCATTTGCCGGTGAAATTAGGAACCAGAATCTTTTTTGAGGAATTTTATGATGAGTTTGATGAGCAATCCAAGATGTTCAAGGTGCATTGAATCATCTATGAAGATAGGTCCAGCTAACGACCTTAAACAAAGCGCTTCTTGGGAGGCAACCCAAGGTAATGCATTCATGTTTTTCTTTTTCTTTTTCTTAGGATAGTTTAGTGTAGTTTGCTTTGTTTTTGTTTTTCTCGATGCGCTCTCGGTTTGTTTGTGTCATGGATCGCAGGAACTAGGTATAATCTTGAGGAATTGATGGAAAAAGGCAATATAAATGTGCCTAAGGACGTTTTCAAGGAACAAAAGGCAAGAAATCGACTACCCAAAAGAAGATCGGTCGATTTAGGCTTCAGAACAAGTCGATTTTTGACAACAGAAAGAAAAATCGACCCAGAGATCGACCCCCTCAGGAAAAATCGGGCCGACGAAAAAATCGGGCAGAAAACTCGGCCGATTTTTTGAAAAATCGGTCGATTTTTTTCAAAAAAAAAAAAAAAAAATTTCGGAAAATTTTTGTTTGGCCAAAAGACGTTCCCCTTCTTCATTCTTCGACACCGATTGGAATATCCGGAGTTCCCTATTGAGCTTATATAGACTCCCACCATCACCACTCAATGAATGATTCGCCATGCCTGATTCGCCATCTTACATTGTGAGTATCCTTTTCTTCCTTTTCTTTTCTTCACATTGGGGACAATGTGAGTTTTAAGTATGGGGTGGAGGTATTTCCAATACCATTTACATGTTTTATGTCTTGCATCATATGATTTGAAAATTTTGAAAAATTTTAAAAATTTTTGTGCTTCTAGGATGGATATGATCTCTATGATAACATTTGTTTTGTGGAATAGCTATGATGATTTTGATATGCTTGAATTGATTTATGACATATGTGGGATTTGAATACTTTGTTAGAATTTCATGCATGTTTTATAATTTGCTTTCATTCTAAATCATGTTGAGTATTGAAGGTTGAAACCGCATGATAAGTTCTTACACTTCTTATTGATATGATTAAGGCACCTCGATTTTTCTTGCTTCTTTCCTTATTCATTTAGCCCCTCAATAAAATAATTGCCTTCCCTACCTATCCGGGAACTAGGAAGAGTTGAGTTTTGGCATGTTTGATGTGGGAGGGCCATGAAAGCAAATGCTTGCATTCACAAGTATAGAAAATTGTAGGTTTGGGGAAGTCAATCTTGATGATGAGTAACTCGGCACCATTCACATAGCCGGGTGTTTGTGTCTTGCCAAAGTCGGATTGAGCGATATTCCTAACGGATTATGGTATGTGCATCAAGGGTTTGAGACATCTCAAAATTGAGAAACGCCGATCTCCTAGGCTTCGGTTTTTGTGCACCGCTGTCCATATTTCCAAAAAGTAAAGTCGAAAAAGAATTTTGTGTTGAAAAGGGAGAGCAAAGCTCTCAATGGTGGTTAGTTCAAATAGTAAAAAGAAAAAGAGTTTGTGTTGTTCCTTTTTTTCGGATTCATACACCACATTTCTTTATAAGTTTCCCACCTATTCACGTTTCTTGACCTTTCTTGAAAGACCTTAAGATCTTTGAGTATGTTGTTTGGCTTTGTGGTCTAAATTGGATTCCTCATGATTGATTTTGATATATTGCAAGTTATGATGCATGTTATGATTTTCTTCCAAAGTGTGATTATCCTTTCCATGATATAATTCCTTTTGATCATATGATGATTTTCATTAGCTATGAAGCAACCATTTGAGAGTGATCTATGAATAGAAGCACAACCAAAATATTGTGGTTTTTCTTTATTTTTGCATATTCATAATCCATATCATCTTTTATTTTACGTTTGAACCTTGCTTGGGGACAAGCAAGAGGCAAGTATGGGGTATTTTGATGACATGAATTATGACCTATTTTTAGGCATGTATTTATATAGATTTTCCCTTTATTTTGCATGCATAGACATACATTCATGGCATTTATGGTTATATTCACCTACTTTGCAAGAATAGAGGTCTACACAGAGTTTTATTGCATTTGTAGGTAATTTGGCGAATTATGGAGCAAAAAATGGCACATTTAAGGATTAAGCCTTGAAGCGGGACAAAAAGGAACATAAAAGGAATTTAGGACGCGCCAAAGTATCTTCTGATACCGTCTGACGCGCCAAAGTATTTTCTGATACCTTCGGACACGGCCCAAAGTATTTTCTGATACCTTCGGACGCGGCCCAAAGTATTCTATGATACCGTTTGACGCGCCAAAGTATCTTCTGATACCGTCTGACGCGGCCCAAAGTATCTTCTGATACTGTCTGACGCGGCCCAAAGTATCTTCTGATACCGTCTGACGCACCAAAGTATTTTCTGATACCGTTTGACGCGGCCCAAAGTATTTTCTGATACGAGTGAACTCGACTTCTTTTCAGCCCAAATATTTAGGGTTTCATCGTTAAACCCTAGATTTATCCCTACACATATTCGAGAGCCTTCAACATTGAAAGAGGACGGTGACAGCCCCGGGACTTGGAGTCAAATTCTCCAAGGGGAGATTAGAGGAGGCCGCAGTAGGAAATCTTTACACGTTTGAGAGAATTCGGAGATTCTTGGAGGAAGATTGAAGGATTCTTTGCCGGGAAGCTAATCTTGATTCTAGTTGTGAGATTTTCTTTGTCCATTGAAGTGATTATTGTTTTTGAACACGAACTTGAGTTATTTAGGAGATACATTGTTTTGTTTTGACAATCGTTTACGGATTTGAAGGTTATTGGAATTTTTTATTCAAGATTCGGTTTCTTTGCGATATTTCTCTCAACATTTAATTTGATTCGATTTTGAAAATGGTTGGCTAAAACCTTTGTGATTCTGGGGAGAATAGTTGATGATTAAGGCTTAGATGATGATAGACTGAACTCATTCAAACATTAGGACCCTGAGAGTTTAGATTTTAGTTTTGCGACAACAGGAAAATCGGACGATTCTTGAGGTAAATCGGCCGATTTTCTTATGAACAGCCCGATTTATTCCTCTGACGAACCTTAATTGAATCAATATCTAATCAAAACTAATCCTTACCTAAATCCCAACCTTGATTAACCTTTCTACCCTCTATTTGAATGTATGAAGACACTTCAAACCTGATTCTACATTTAATAGATTAAGATTTCAAGATTTGGGTAATAAAGAGACTTAGCATCCTTTATTAAGATTCTAAGTGTGCTTTCTATTCGTACTTTGGAGAGTCATATCCTGGAGTTTTAGATAGTTAGTTTGAACATAATTCTTGTCTTTAGATCTTTCTATATTGCAGCCTCAACAACCCTTATAGAGAGAACCTTTAGATTAGTTATATAGGTTTCGGAACTTCACCGTACGATATCTACTTTTGAACATTTAATCTTGGTAATATAAACTCTGTCCTATATCTATAGAAGTGTCTTGAATCAAAAGCCGAAATCGGATACTTGAATCCTTGGAATCATCTTACCCTTATTTGATCACAAAAGCTTTTTGCATTTTTTGCTAGATAATTGAAATTGAATTTACTCTCACAAATCCCTGAGTTCGACTCTGGAATTCTTACCTCACTACAGCTGATCCATACACTGCGGGTTCACTTTGCTTTGAGTTCTAGATATAAATTTAAGACTTTGACATACACACTTTTTGAGCGAACAGGTTGCATGATAGGTGCGGAGATCAAAGCGTTCTTCAACCTACAAAAAGCTTCAAGGAAATCCTTGGAGAAAACAAACTCAACATCCTTCATTAGTAGGTTAGTAAGAGGCTTAGAAATTTTAGAGAAGTCTTTGATAAACCTCCGGTAAAAACCGGCATACCCTAGAAAACTCCTTACCCCCTTCACCGAGGTAGGTGGTGGCAACTTCTCTATCGTTTTGATCTTGGCCCTATCAACCTCAATGCCACGGTTGGACACCAAGTGTCCCAACACAATACCTTCACTTACCATGAAGTGGCATTTTTCCTAATTCAAGACAAGATTTGTCTCCTCACATCTTTTAAGTACTAAGGACAAGTTAGCTAGGCAATTATCAAAGGAAGATCCATAAACAGAAAAATCATCCATAAACACTTCCATGATATTCTCAATGTACTCAGAAAATATAGCCATCATACACCTTTGGAAGGTGGCGGGTGCGTTACACAACCCAAATGGCATTCTTCTATATGCAAAAGTTCCCCATGGACATGTAAATGTGGTTTTCTCTTGGTCATTGGGGTGGATAGGGATTTGGAAGAATCCACTATAGCCATCTAGGTAACAAAAATGAGAGTGTTGAGCTAACCTTTCTAGCATTTGGTCAATGAAAGGAAGATGGAAGTGATCTTTCCTAGAGGCCATGTTCAATTTCCTATAGTCAATACACATCCTCCATCCCGTAACTGTCCTAGTTGGGATTAGTTCATTGTTCTCATTAGTCACTACGGTCATTCCACCCTTCTTAGGAACTACATGAACGGGACTAACCCACTTAATATCCGAAATAGGGTAGATGATTCCCGCATCTAGCAACTTAATGATCTCTTTCTTGACTACCTCTTTCATTATAGGATTCAATCTTCTTTGATGTTCAATAGAGGGTTTATGGTTATCTTCCATCAATATCTTATGCATGCACAAAGAAGGTTTTATGCCAACTAAATCATCAATAGTATAGCCAATGGCTTTCCTATGCAATCTTAGCTCATGCAACAACTTAGCAAGTTCATCATCATTTAAGCATGCATTCACAATCACCGGATATGTAGAATTATCACCAAGAAAAGCATACTTCAAATGAGAGGGAGGGGTTTGAGTTCAAGTTTAGGAGGACCTTTATCGAGTGGAGACGATCCAAATAACGTTGGTTGAGATGAATCCAAAGTAAATGAAGGCTCTCCAAGGTTCCTTGAAGCTTGATCATCAACAAGGGCTGCTTCTGGAGAAACCACGGGCAACTCCACGGATCCTGGCACATCCACGGCCGTGGACCTTGCTAAGCTTGCTCTTCGGAGCTCTCCAGAGAGTTCTACGGCCGTGGAACTCCTTCCACGACCGTGGTTCTTACAGGTACTTAGCATGCTCTCGTGAACTTCAAATTCAGCTCTTGTCTCCTTTTCTAATGCTTCCAAGGCCTTGATTTCTTCATTGCAAGCCTCCTCAACACCTTCCTCCATCAAACTTAAGCTAAGAACCTTCTCCAAGGGGTCCTTGATCAAGATCGAGCTCACAACTTCTCTAGACTCCTCTTGCTCGACTATGTTGAATACATCCTCATCAACGGTTGACCCTTTCATCATTGTGGACAGCTTGAACTTGATATTCTCTTCTCCAATGTTGAAGGAGAGAATTCCATTCTTGCAATCCACTAAACATCCGGAAGTGGCTAGGAAAGGTCTCCCTAAGATGATGGGAACCGGATAATCCGCCGGGATGTCCAAGACAACAAAATCAATCGGCACATAGAACTTCCCTAGTTGCACCGGAATGTCTTCTAAGATTCCAACCGGGTGAGTGATCGAACGGTCCTCCATGTAGAGGGTCATCTTGACCGGCTTTGGCTCTCCTAGCCCAACCTTGTTGCAAAGTGCAAGCGGTATGATGCTTACACTTGCCCCAAGATCACAAAGGGCTTCATACTTCACTTCTCCCACTCCGATTGGCACACAAAAGGAACCCGGATCTCTTAGCTTAGGAGGCATTTCCTCCTTCATTGTTTGGATAAATTCCGAGGATCTCTTAGTCATCCTTACTTCCCCATACTCCTCCAACTTCCTTTTGTTGGAGAGTATTTCCTTCAAGAACTTGCCATATGCCGGCATACCTAAGATAGCATCCATGAACGGAATATTAATATGCAATTTAGACATAAGTTCAAGGAATTTACCAAAGTGTTTGTCCAAGCGAGCTCTTGCTCGTGATTGTGGGAATGGTAGTGGTGGCTTGTATGGAGGCGGTGCCACATATGTTGGCTCAACATCCTTGCTCTTGCCTCCATCTTCTTGCAACATCTCTTCTTCTACCACTACTTGCTTTCCCTTAGCATTTTCCTTTGGCAAGGGATCCTTCATACTCAACCCACTCCTTGTAGTAATGGCTAACACTTGGCCTCTTGGGTTGTCTTCGGTTCTTCCGGGAAGCTTTCCCGGATCTCTATGAGTTTCACCCGCCTTTTGGAACACTTGTGCTTCCAACACTTTTTGAGCCTTAGAAATGGAAGTCACCGTGCTCTCTGTTAGCATGAAATATTGTGATATTCCAGGCACGTTTTATAAGTGTATTTGATTCATATTGATAGTCTTTGATTGAACATTGTTGCATTTGTGAGCTAGTTTGCCTATATTGTCGATATGGATGTCTACACAAGTTCTATGTTGATTATAGGTGATTGAGAGCCATTTCCGAACGGAATCGAGCAAAGATGAGTTGATTGAGTATGTCCATGGATTGAGGGCATTCTTAGGAGCAAAATGGATGTCAACTTCAGGAATGCACGAGGTTAGGGAAGAATCACGTTCTTGCCCTAAACCACGCTCTAAAATACGGCCGTACTACGAACCACGTTCAGTTCCACGGCCGTGGAACCCTGCAGGAGAAGCGTGGTTCATTCCAGAAGCTTTGACGGTCGTGGAATCCATGGTTCAAACCGTGTTGATGCAAAGTGAGGTCCGGATGGCATCATTCGGCGATGTGTGCCGGAAGATGAGATGCAAAGTGTCATCCGCCATTGTCATTCACTACCTTGTGGAGGACACGCTAGTTCGAACAAGACTAGCGCAAAGGTATTGCAATCTGGATTCTTTTGGCCTACTTTGTTTAGAGATGTGCAATCCTTTGTTTCTTGCTGCGATGCTTGTCAAAGAACAGGCAATATCTCTAGGAGGAATGAGATGCCCCTCAACAACATCCAAGAGGTGGAGATTTTCGACGTTTGGGGAGTAGACTTCATGGAACCATTCCCATCCTCTTGTAGAAACCAATACATACTATTGGCGGTAGATTACGTTTCTAGATGGGTGGAAGCAATTGCCTCTCCCACCAATGATGCCATGGTGGTGGTCAAGTTCTTCAACAAGACCATTTTCCCGCGATTTGGGACGCCAAGGACTATCATTAGTGATGGAGGTTCTCACTTCATTGCCCGGCGCTTTGAAGCTCTTCTAGCTAAGTATGGGGTTACTCACAAGGTCGCTACCCCTTATCATCCACAAACAAGTGGACAAGTTGAGATCTCAAATAGGGAGATCAAAGGAATCTTAGAGAATACAGTTTCAAGGACTAGGAAGGATTGGTCCTTGAAGCTTGACGATGCATTATGGGCGTACCGGACTGCGTACAAGACACCCATAGGAACCACACCATACAACCTTGTGTATGGGAAGTCTTGTCACTTGCCGGTGGAGTTGGAGCACAAGGCGTTTTGGGCTATCAAGTGGCTAAACTTCAGCATGAAGGAAGCGGGAGAGAAGCGTCTCCTAGACCTTAATGAGCTGGACGAACTCCGCTTGAATGCTTATGAAAACGCTAAGATCTATAAGGAGAGAGCAAAGCGTTGGCATGATAAGCACATCATTCCAAAGGACTTCAAAGAAGGAGATCAAGTTCTCCTCTTCAATTCAAGGCTTCGTCTCTTTCCAGGTAAGCTTAAATCTCGTTGGACCGGACCTTTTCTAATTAAGCGTATTTTCCCCCATGGTGCAGTTGAAGTATGGGGTGAAACGAGCGGAAGCTTTAAGGTGAACGGCCAACGACTCAAGAAGTATACGCCGGAACTCCAAACTGAAGAGTTCGCGCCTACCGCACTCGAATAAGTGCGAGGTTGGTCTAGCTACGGACCTTAAACAAAGCGCTTCTTGGGAGGCAACCCAAGGTATTGCATTTTCGTTTTTGTTTTCGATTCATAGTTTAGCTTAGAATAGACGTTTTTGCTTCGTTTTGCCTTCGATTTCTTCCGGTATGTTCGTGTTTTTGGATGTAGGAACGATGGAAAATGAAAAGGGAAGGATAATGTTGAAGAAAAGTGACGAAATTTCGACTTTGGAGCTTTACAGAGAGTTCCACGGCCTAAACCATGGTCGTGACAGCTACAGTGCCCGTAATTTCCAAAAGCCTTTGAAAAATCACAAAAACCACGGTTCCGTACAATTCCACGGCCGTGGAACACCCCGACAGACCGTGATTTTCAAAATTTTGCCTGTGACTATATAAACCACGTTCTTCACAAAAATCACCCACAAAAACCCCTCTTCCACGACCTAAAAGCCGAATCCACGCCTCCTCCTCCAATTCCTCGTTTCTTAATCGTTTTTAACGATTCTTCTTCCTAAACTGAAGCAAATTCGACCCCCAACAAGATCCAAGCGACAAATCGAGCGGAAATTCACCAAGGAACGCGCAATTCGGATTTTTAAATCCGAAAAATAGGTTTTTCCTCTGTTCTTGATCTTTGTCGATTCGGTTCGTTTTTGTTAGAGATTTTAGGAAGAACTGATTGAGATTGGAAGAAATTAGATTAGGACTGCCTGTTTGTGGAGATTGAGTGTTGATTTGCTGAGATTTGCGAATTTTTGAGGCAAACCACGGTTTCTGGAAGAACCACGGCCGTGGAACCTGTAGAACAGCCCGTAATTTCTGACAGAATGGACTTTGTGAGGAGAGTTTCGGGGAGGATAAAAGAGAAGAAGAATGATCAAAACAAGAAGAGGAAGGGCAATCCCTCTTCTTCCTCATCCTCTAGAGCACCACCACCCTCTTCCCATTCACCTCCATCATCACCTTCATCACCATCACCTCCTAGCCCTAAGGTACCGACCATACATGAGGATCACCTCTACGTACTAGAGAGGATCAAGGAGAGGGCTGTGATTGGTCCTAGGTACCTATTGCTGGAGGATCTAGCTCCTCTCAACATTATAGATGACCTTACTTGGCTCTTAGATAGAGCCGGACTTGTTGTCTTCTCGGCTATCCGAGAAGACGCCTACGAGGAGATTACGAGGTAGGTAGTGACGTCCTTTCAGCATAGCCATGTAGATAGGACCTGTAACAGTCAAAAATCGAAGATGACCTAATCGAGAATTTTAAGGAATTAAATCCGTTTTAACACGAGATACCTCTCGAGGTAACTTGCTCCTAGATGATATTACAACCCGGTGTTATTTGGAACATTTGGGAGCTTCAATTAATAAAAATGCAGTTGAAAAAAATGATCAGGACATCGGACATGTCCTAGATATGAAAAAACATAGAAAGGCAAAACGGCCAAAAGAGTCGCTATTTCGTTTCTTAGCGGCTAAGAAAGACGGCTTAGGAATACGCATTTTTCGAGACAATTGCGGAATAATTATCCGTACAATATTCCAGATTTATTATTCCAATTTCGAGAAGTTTGGAGAACGGGGCTTAAACCGCTTTCGGATCAGTGAAAGGATAATTATCGACTCCGCTAAAGGATAATCATCGACTCCGCTAAAGGATAATTATCGTCTTCGCTATAAATAGCGGAAATAACGTTTATTAATTCATTTTCTTTCACGTTTCCTCGTAAAACCTCTGATTTCTCTCAACCTTCAAACTCAGATCTACTCTTCGTTTCTAATCCGATTTCAAATCCGTTTGAGTTTTTGGATTCCTCTCTTCATTCTCTTCATTTTGGTACCGAGTTTCTACATTTCCGTGCAAGAGAAGGCCTGGTCGAGCATATATGATACTATGGAGGTTCCGTCGCTCAGATTCCGGTGAATTTGATGGTGTCCGAGCGTAGCCTGCGTCGTTGTGATTCCGAATCTTCTTTCGGATCGTCAATCGGGTTAGTAACGAATAAGTTATGAATTTATTCGTTTTCCGTATTGCGATTTAGCCTAAATTGACCTTAGGCTTGTCAAAATGGATAATTGGAAATTCCATTATGCTCGTTACTTTATTCTGGTGATTATGGGCTGTTTGTTTGATAAGATTTGATGACAGGTGGGTTCAGAAATTGCCTGCGGGCAAAACGTTGTTCTGGCGAAATTTAATTATTAATTAAAGGTTAATTAATTAAATTGGGATTCTAGAAAATGCTAAAAGCTAATTAAATTCAAAGGAATGAATTTAACTGGTGTTTGAAGCGAGAAGTTTAATACGAGGAATATGATATTCTCAACAGGTGTTGTTGAAGGTTTCAGTTTAACTATAGTTTAGTTGCTTTGAGAGCGTATCCAAGCACGATAAAGGAGGATAGTCCGAGTGGGAAACAGACTCAATAGTTGGTTTGCGAGGTTTTATTGTTCTTACCTGCGAGGTAAGTGTATATGAATTACACTTGCTTAATATATGTTATGTATTTAATATGCTATGATTTTATGCATGCTTGAGTGTATATATATGTTTGTTATGATTGTATGCATGCTTATATGTATATGAGTGAGACGATGATGATGACTTGATATTCCTTATGAAAGCATGCATGAGGTACATGAGATGATAGTGGAAAGAATGTGATGAAAGTATATGATGAAAGCATGAAATTGAGTTATGATATGAAAGTGATAATATAGGATGATAATTGATTAATTAGCCCAACTGGGTCCCGCACGGGTTTCCGGGGGACGAGGTCGCTACTTGATCTACAGGGGGCCTCAGAGGTCGCTACCTGATCTACAGGGGGCCTCAAGATAAGAAAAACAGCCAGGGGTCGCTACCTGATCTACAGGGGGCCTCAAGATAAGAAAAATAGTCCAAGATCGCAACCTGATCTACAGGGGGTCTTAGGACAAGATGGCCGAGGTCGCTACCTGATCTACAGGGGGCCTATGACGCTATCGGGTTGGCCAACCGAAAGAAAAAAAAAGAAAGGAAAGAAATACGAAAGCACATGAGAAAATATATCGTACGATCAGTTGGGGCTAGTTAGTTAATTATCACCTATGCATCGATGCGATCGAGTCTAGCATGTTATATGTTATGTTATGATTATTTATATGTGTTGAGATGATATGAGATGTTTATATGAGATGATATGTTTATATGTGATGTGTGATAACATGCTTGAATGTTTATGTGCAATGTGATGTGAATGGTTGTGGAATTATATGTGAATGTGGATATGTATGCATTGATCGACTTTGGAATGTGAGGAAGGGTATAGAGTGTCCTTTGGGGACGGGATATTAGATACTTATATATATTGGGAGAGTGCGATTTGTATTCCCTTACTGAGCGTGTGGCTCATTGTTGTTATATCCACATATTATTCAATTACTCAGACTCGGCCTGATCAAGGCAAGGACGTTGGACCCAACACCTGGATTTGAGATCATATCAGGTGGGCTGTTATGGGATGCTACCGCCTAGGATGTTTTGCATGGTTTTAAACAGTTGTGTTTTGTTAAACAGAGTTTATGACGTATGCTAGTATGTATATATGTTGTGAATATGGTTGTAAGATAAAGTTTTAAAAATTTACGTTTTCCGCTTTTCCGCTTATTGTTTTAAACAGGGTTAATTAACTGGTAATCAACTAGAAATGAAATAGGTGTCATATTTTGGTTGGTATCAGAGCAGGGATATGATTCCTTGGCTTGGGTGTGGGAAGTTTTCTGAAAAGTTTTCTGAAAATTTTGCTTTGATTTTCTTTTAGATGGCGGAGCACAACCATGAAGGGTCCACAAAGTCTGTAGGGGGTGATCAGGAGCACCAGAAAGAGGTGCCAGTTCATGTAGTACCACCACCCCCAGGTATAGCAGGCATACCAGAGCTTGTGGCTTATTTGAGAGAGGTCATACCACCACAACCGCAACCACAACCAGCACCTCAACATGGTATTATTCCTGTTGAGATGGACAAGAACTTTGAGAAGATTCGCCGGCAGGGGGCAAAACCATTCGAGGGGACTACGGATCCCTTAGTTGCAGAGGAATGGTTGAGGGATACAGAGCCTATTCTTGATAGGATTATATGCCCTACGGAGAGGAGGGTTCAGTACGCTGTGTCATTGCTTGTGGGAGCAGCGAGAGATTGGTGGGACACAGTTCCACACGGTCGGGATATACCCCCACTCCTGACTTGGGAAGACTTCCTTAGGGAGTTTGCCGAGAGATATACTCCACCTGCCTATACGGAGAAGAAGAAGATTGAGTTCATGGAACTCAAGCAGGGAGGCATGTCCATTGCCGATTACGAGGTACAGTTCACTAGATTATCTCGATATGCTCCTGAGGAGGTTGATACTGATATTAAGAAGAGAAACAAGTTTGAAAGAGGGCTGAATTTGGAGATTAGGAAGAAGTTTGCTACTCGGCCCTTGTCTTATTCTCTCCTCATTGATTCAGCCACTCGAGCGGAGGAGATGGTCTTGGAGAAGAAGGCTTTGACAGGAAAGAGACAGAAGACCGGGCAGAGTAGTAGTGCACCACCATCTGGCTCGCGATCTTTTGTACCCAGAAGTTACAGTGGACCACCTAGGGGACAGAGAGGTGGTTATCAAGGATATAGAGGTTCATGGAGTGGAGGCAGTAGATCAAGTGCTCCAGCTCCTACCACATCAGCTTCAGGATCCTATCGTCCACCGATTATATGTTACATGTGCCACCAGCCTGGGCACATAGCCCGAGAGTGTCGGAATAGGTCTGGATTACCAACACCGAGTACAGCTAGTAGCGTTGGAGACAATGCTCAGAGAGGTTCTGGTTCAGGTCGAGGTAGAGGTAGAGGTTATGGTCGAGGTGGATATTCCCAACATACATCTTCCAGACCACCTGCACCACAGCCTCAGGGTCAGGCACAAGCTCGAGTATATGCTTTGGTTGACGAGGATGCAGCTAAGACTACAGACGTCATTACCGGTAGGATTCTTGTCTCTGGCTTGTTAGCTTATGTTTTGATTGATCCTGGATCTACATGCTCTTTTGTATCCGAGTTTTTTGCTTTAAGATTGGGAAAGGTAGCTGGACCCTTAGGTTATATCATTAGAGTCTCGATGCCAGCGGGGGAGACCTTGACTGTTGATATGTGCGTGAGATCTTGCCCCATAGTTATAGCTGACCGAGAATTTGTAGCTGACCTTATACCGTTATCTTTGAGAGAGTTTGATGTGATATTGGGTATGGATTGGTTATCCACCCATAGAGCCTTGATAGACTGTTATGCGAAGGAAGTAATCAAGGAGACAAATGGGTTGAGGGAAGTGATTTTCACCGGTGAGAGGAATGTTATTCCTACTTGCCTCATATCTGCAGTAACAGCTTTTAGATTACTTCGGGAAGGATGTCAGGCTTATCTGGCTAGTGTGTCAGATTCTGCTATTGTTAGCCCCGGAGTATCTGAGGTGGATGTTGTCAGAGAATTTCCTGAAGTTTTCCTTGATGATTTACCTGGTTTACCTCCGAGTAGAGAGGTAGACTTTGAGATTGAGACATTACAAGGTGCGGCACCGATATCAATTGCTCCTTACAGAATGGCTCCGCTAGAGCTAAAGGAGTTAAAGAAACAACTAGAGGAGTTACTCGAGAAGGGTTTTGTACGCCCGAGTATTTCTCCTTGGGGCGCACCAGTGCTTTTTGTGAAGAAGAAAGACGGTAGTTTATGATTGTGCATAGACTACCGTCAGCTGAACAAAATCACAATCATGAACAAGTATCCCTTACCGAGGATAGAGGACTTGCTTGATCATTTAAAGGGTGCTACAGTGTTTTCAAAGATTGACCTTCGATCGGGATACTGGTAGTTGAGGATAACAGAGAATTCAATACCGAAGACAACTTTTCGTACTCGGTATGGACACTATGATTTTACAATTATGCCTTTTGGGTTGACGAATGCACCTGCAGCATTCATGGCGTTGATGAACTCGATCTTCCAACCTTATCTAGATCAGTTTGTCGTGGTCTTCATTGATGATATCTTGATATATTCCCGAGATGCAGATACTCATAGAGAACATTTGAGACGTATCTTAGGGATTCTGAGGGAGAGACAGTTGTACGCGAAGTTCAGCAAGTGCGAGTTTTGGACGGATCAGATTGCCTTTCTAGGGCATGTGATATCACGAGATGGTATACAACCTGATCCATTTAAGATCAAGGCTATTACAGAATGGGAAATTCCGCAGAGCATTACGGAGATTCGCAGCTTCTTAGGACTTGCGGGTTATTACAGGAGGTTTGTAAAGAACTTTTCGATTATCGCGCGTCCATTGACTAACTTGCTAAAGAAGAATCAGCAGTTTATATGGGATAACAGTTGTCAAGAGAGCTTTGAAGAACTTAAGAAAAGATTGACTACGTTCCCTATTCTGGCTGTACCCTCAGATAAGGGTAACTTTGTGGTTTACACCGACGCATCTGGGAGTGGCTTAGGAGGAGTTCTAATGCAGGAAGGGAAGGTGGTAGCATATACATCTAGACAGTTGAGACCTCATGAGCAGAACTACCCTACACACGACCTAGAGCTTGCTGCTATAGTTCATGCTCTTAAGACCTGGAGGCACTATCTTTATGGTGATACATTTTAGGTGGGCTGTTATGGGATGCTACCGCCTAGGATGTTTTGCATGGTTTTAAACAGTTGTGTTTTGTTAAACAGAGTTTATGACGTATGCTAGTATGTATATATGTTGTGAATATGGTTGTAAGATAAAGTTTTAAAAATTTACGTTTTCCGCTTTTCCGCTTATTGTTTTAAACAGGGTTAATTAATTGGTAATCAACTAGAAATGAAATAGGTGTCACAGGACCGTTTCTTTCCGTCTTATGGAAGGAAACTATGACTTTTCTATCCGTGAGTTCGGAACTTTCTTCGGGTTTCATGAGACCTTTAACGGTCGATTTCCTAGTGGCGTTTACGCCAAGGACTTTTGGGAGGAGGTAGCGATGATTTACGCCAACGAGGACCGTTGGCAACCTGCTGATACCAAGGCTAGATTGATGTACCATCTAGCCTTGAAGATTGCTCACCGCGTTCTTTCGGAGTGTCTCTTTCCTAGGACGGAGACGCCCCAAAATATCAAGACAGATGAGCTCTTTTTGCTATACTCCATGCTGTACGGGCGCCGAGCTGACTGTGCCACCCTCTTGGCTGCTACTATGAGCAAGCTCAAGAACAAGAAGAAGGCCAACATTGGATATGGTGGGATAGTTACCTACCTTGCTAGGAGCTTGGGTGTTGATTTTTCTGCGTGTACCCGTATACCGGCCGTTCCCTTAGGACTCCATGCCTTCATGACTAGGGGTCTCATCTTCCCCACACATAGAGGTCCGCCTTATGCGGCCATGCCCTGGGAGAGCAGGACGGGTAGGGGTATAGAGTGGCTACTGGAGTACTCCATTATGGCTGGACGCCATAATTGGAAGGAGACGTTCGCTGCTATGCATGTGAACAGGATTGCAGCTCCCCCATATGTCCCACCACTAGTTGTTGAGGAGGAGGAGATGGGAGATCAGTTTGAGGGTGGAGGAGGAGCAGAGCAGGACTTTGGCACGTTTCCGGATCAGCCGGAGGCGGCCCCCGATGCACCTAGACGTTCTCCACGTCCAGTTAGAGCTTCAGGCTCGTCTTCTCGCCGCGCTAGTGTGAGTGAGAGACCTACATGGATGACCACACCTCCTACATGGTATGGAGTTCCCCCTCCTTGGTCCACAGAGCAGTCAACAGCACCAGCACCAGCACCATCCGACGCTCCAACATGGTATAGTCAGGCTCCGGGATGGTATGAGCAGATGCCGGATTGGGCTACTAGCCTTTCGGAGAGAGTAGGAGCATTGGAGATCCGAGCCGATGCTAGAGATGGACGCTTGGACGACCTCGATCACATGATGAGAGACGTCTACCGCCAGCAGTTTGGGCGGTTTTATGATCCTAGCTTCTCTCCATTCCCGCCTCCACCAGCGCCGCAGTGATTGATTGCATGACCGTTCACTTTAGCCATTCCACCACCACTTTGTGAGTTTCTTTTTCTTTTCTTTCTTTTCTTTCTTTCTTTTGAACATTAGGGACAATGTTCGTCCTAAGTATGGGATGGGATGTACTAAAAGTTTGTAATAACTCTTACTCACTATGTTTGCTTCTATTCGAGACTATCATTGCATGTTCATTATATTGTTGCACGTTTCATTATTGCATTGCATGAAAAAGAACTTGAAAAACCCATAAAAATTGAAAAATTTTGAAAATTTTGTGCTTCTAATGAATTGAGATGATTTCTATGATAATCGCTACTTGTGAATTGAGTTTGATGACAATTGCATGCTTAAACGATTAGTGAATTGAAAAGGATTTGAATGTGTTGATTATACCTCTTTTGCAAGTTTCATAATGTGATAAATGTTACCTAAATCATGTTGAGAAATTGAAGTTGAAATCACATTATAAGTTCCTATGCTTCTTGTTGAGATGATTAAGACAATTCGATTTTTCTTTCTTCTTTCTTTGATCATTTTAGCTCCTCATTGAAATATTGACCTCCTTTACCTATCCGGGAATTTGGAGAAGTGAATGAAAAAGGCATGTTCGATGTGGGAGGGCCATGAGAGCAATTATTTGCAATCAGATGAATAGAAAGAAATTATAGGTTTGGGGAAATCAATCATGACGATGAGTAACTCGGCACCATTCACATAGCCGGGTGTTTGTGTCTTGCCAAAGTCGGATTGAGCGATATTCCTAGCGGATTATGGTATGTGCGCTAAGGGTTTGAGGCATCTCATAAAAATTGAGAAACGCCAATCTCCTAGGCTTCGGTTTTTGTGCACCTCTATCCATAACTCCAAAAGTAAAGTCGAAAAATGAAAGGAAAAGAGCGAAGCTCTAAGTTGAAGGTGTGCGGAAACCGCAAGAGGAAAAGAAAAGAGTAGTTGTCCACTTTCCCGGATTCATGCACCACACTCCCTAAAAGTTTCCTTCCTTTTCCACATTCTAGACCTTTTTCTTTGAAAGTCCTTAAGATCAAAAGAATGTTATATGACTTGGTGATCTAAATTGAAGTTTCTTATGATTGATTTTAGTAATGTTTGAAGGTTATGATGCATGTAGCGAAGTTTAATTGATTCATGAGTTTTCTTTGCTTTTTACTCTTTGATTAAGTGTATGAAAGTCTTATAAACGATTGAAGCAAGATTTGAGAATGATCTATTCTTTAGAAGGCACATTTATCCAAAAGAAGTATTGCTTTGAGAAGGTACACATATTTCATCCTAACTCTTGTTTTAAAAGCTTTTGAAATGCCTTGCTTAGGGACAAGCAAGTTGCAAGTATGGGGTTATTTGTTAGCATGAAATATTGTGATATTCCAGGCACGTTTTATAAGTGTATTTGATTCATATTGATAGTCTTTGATTGAACATTGTTGCATTTGTGAGCTAGTTTGCCTATATTGTCGATATGGATGTCTACACAAGTTCTATGTTGATTATAGGTGATTGAGAGCCATTTCCGAACGGAATCGAGCAAAGATGAGTTGATTGAGTATGTCCATGGATTGAGGGCATTCTTAGGAGCAAAATGGATGTCAACTTCAGGAATGCACGAGTTTAGGGAAGAATCACGTTCTTGCCCTAAACCACGCTCTAAAATACGGCCGTACTACGAACCACGTTCAGTTCCACGGCCGTGGAACCCTGCAGGAGAAGCGTGGTTCATTCCAGAAGCTTTGACGGTCGTGTAATCTATGGTTCAAACCGTGTTGATTTCCACGCTCTAAATTACGGTCGTGGAACCTTCCACGACCGTGATCTTGGCGATTCTTTTCGCCACATTTTAAGCCACGATCTTTCAGAAGATTGGGCCGGGCCGATATTTTATCTTGCCCTATAAAAAGACAAACGGAGGGAGATTCCGTCATCCACGCTTAGACACATTTTTGCAACCTCGCTTAGAGATTTTTGCCTACGCCGCAACTTGGAGATTTCTGCGATTCTTGCAAAAGACGTAATTTGCGCTCATCCTTGGAGTAGCCCTAATCTCGCACTTTTGGTGGAGATTGCTGTTGAGATTTCCGGATTGACGGAAGATCAAAGATTCGGAAGGTTATTCGCAAGAAGATTTCTCTTCTTGTTTAGGTTTGATTTAGAAGACGGATTGACATCCCGTTCTTCCTTCTTATCTACGATTGTGTTTGTTTGTTCTATCCCAAATCTTGTGACGATATTAGTTTTTGATTGTGACATTGAGATTGGTTTGAAGTTTATTGAAAGTTTTCGGAATTTTTCATCTTTCAATCTTTTAATTCTTGAATTTAATATCAATATGACGGTTATTGGCTAAAAACCCTTAACAATTCTAAGGTGGAGGGTTGATAGTTGTGGCTTAGATGATGATAGATCGTTTGTAAACAGATTAGACCCTGAGAGTTAGAGAGAATTGTCGACGAACCCTAAATCACGGTTTGTTCTTGAGTTCCACGACCGTGGAATCTCAAGATCCACCCGTAATTTCCCTTAAGTTTACGAACCTGCTTTTACTTCAATCCAAAGTTAAAGATTTGCTTTAACTTAGTTAAGGCTTGCCTTTTCTAGGTGGTAGTGAAGCCTCAACAACCTCTACCTCGATTGTGAGTGTCACAACCTTAATTGGTTTAGTTAGTCTCGATCCTTGGATTGTAAGTTTGTGTATTTGACATTAATTCTTACCTTTAGAACCTTTCTATATTGAAGCCTCAACAACCTGTATAGAGAGTGTCTTGTAGGTGAGTCATATATGGTTTTTGGAACTTCACCGTACGATTACCTTACATTAGCATACCTTTGCATATCTCAACTCTGTCTTTATATCATTAGTATATCTTGAATCGATTGCCACAGCTGGATACTTGGATCTTTAGGATTGTTGTTTTCCCAATATTTGCGAAACCTCTCATATTTACTCGCTTGATAATCTGCAATTGAATTTGTTCCCACCCAAATCCCTGTGTTCGATACTCTGGAATTCTTGCTTAACTATATCGATCCGTACACTGCGGGTTCGCTTGCTTGATTCTAGTTTTATAATTAAAGCTTATTTGCACACACGTTTAGGGGCGAACACTCTCAAGACCACTCAACCTCCCAAGCAATTGCTCAAACATCATCTCGGTTCTATCCTTTGAAGGTTGAGAAAATCCGGGTGGAGGTTCTTGTGAAGCTTTTGGTGGTGGAGTTGCGCTTGTGGAAGCGGGAGGGTTCAAGGCACCATCCGGGTTAGAATAGGAAAACCCGGGATGGTTGTGGTTAGGCCGGTAATTGTTGAATTGCCGGTTGTTGTTGAAGTTCCTTGGGCCTTGATAGTTGTTGTAATTGCCCCTTCCCATGTAGTTCACATCTTCCTCCTTGGAAGATAAGTTTGCTTGCACTTGCACTTGAGGAGTTGCTTGGTTCTTCAAAGTTGTAGCACACAACTCCCTCAAAGATTTTAGCTCGTTGTTGATGGCGTCAAGCTTGAAATTGCTCATGGTGACTTCACTCACCTCATATGCTCCCGCCTTTCTCCCTTCACTCTTCCTATGGGAGTATTTCTCGATCACTAAAGCTTGTTTCTCTACAAACTCCCAAGCTTCATCCACATGCTTTTCCATGAAAGTCCCACCGGAAAGAGATTGGAGCTTGAATTGGCTATCTTCATCAAGTCCCTTGAAGTAGATCTCCAATAGCTCAATTTTTGGTATACCATGGTGTGGACAATCTAGGAGAAGGTCTTTGAACCTCTCCCAAGACTTGAACAAACTCTCTCTATCCTTCATTACAAAGGCATTGATCTTCCCTCTTAACTCGGTAGTCTTGGAAGGTGGGAAGAACTTAGTCAAAAACTCGGTTGTCATCTCCTCCCAAGTACTCACTCGCCCTTGTGGAATAGATTGATACCAAGCTAAGGCTTTGTCCCTAAGAGAGAAGGAGAAAGCCCTAAGCTTATGGTTGTTGCTCTCCAATCTAGGCGGTCTAAGAGTCTCCATCAAGATCTCATAATTCATCAAGTGTTGATGAGGAGACTCTCCTTCCATCCCTCCAAATTGATTATGCCGGATCATTTGTAGAACTTGAGGGTGGAGCTCATAATCATGGGCTGCGGGATCTCCTAAGTTCACACCCGGACGGTGTGCTCTTTGTGCCGGATCCATACGTTGCCCTAACGTTTGTGGCTCTTCAATAGCAATGGGCACAACCCAAATATTAACCGCCGGCTGCGGTTGTGGTGGAGGTGGAGGAGGTTGTTGACGGTTAAGCTCTCTTTGCACAAGAGCTTGCCTAATCTCCTCAATCTCCCTCCTAGTTGCCTCTTGCCTCTCATTGGCAAGTCTCCTTTCATTCTCCAAAGCTTCATCCCTTATCCTAATTTGCTCTAAAGCCTCATCCAATTCAGCTTGGAGATCTCTTCCGGCCATCTCTTTTCCTTTTCGAATGCTCTTGGATCTAGATCTAAGGGTTTTCTCCGGTTCGGGATCGAATGGAGCTAAATCCTTGCCACAAGATCTTCGCATGCACCTAAAGAGTAAGAGATGTCCTGAAAAGCAAAGACACAAACCAAAAGGAGATCAAAAGCAACAAGAAAGACCTACACTAATAACCATCACAAATAACGACTCAATCTAGACCTAGTCCCCGGCAACGGCGCCAAAAACTTGTCACGTCTAGGGATAGTGTGCACTCAATAAGCTTTAAATTTATACTCGTTATATTCTTCCTAACTCCTAGCGAACCCGCAGTGTACGGGACGTTTTGTAGTAGGGATAGTATTCCGAGGTTGAACACAAAGACTGAGGTGAGATTGATTCGATTAGTGATTGAGTTTAGTGTTCGCCCAAAAAGTGTGTGCAAATAAGTTTTAAATTTATATCTAGAACTCAAAAGCAAAGCGAACCCGCAGTGTACGGATCAGCTGTAGAAAGGTAAGAATTCCAGAGTCGAACTCAGGGATTTGGTGAGAAAAATTCCGATTTCAGTTATCTAGCGAAAGTATAAAAGCTTTTGTGATATGATAAAGAGAGAAATGATTCCAAGGATTCAAGTATCCGATTTAGGCTTTCAATTCAAGACACTTCTATAGATATAGGACAGAATTTATATTGCCAAGATTAAATGTTCAAAGGTAGGATTCGTACGATGAAGTTCCGAAACCTATATGACTAATCTATATGTTCTCTCTATAAGGGTTGTTGAGGCTGCAATATAGAAAGATCTAAAGACAAGAATTTTGTTCTAACTAACTATCTAAAACTCCAGGATATGACTCTCCAAAGTAAGAATAGAAAGCACAGTTAAAATCTTAATAAAGGATGTTGAGTCTCTTTATTACCCAAATCTTGCGATTTTAATCTATTAAATATAGAAACAGGTTTGAAGTGTATTCAAACATTTAATTAGAGGGTAAAAAGGTTAATCAAGATTGGGATTTAGGCAAGGATTAGCTTTGATTAAAGATTGATTCAATTAAGGTTCGTCAGAAGAAATAAATCGTCCTGTTCATAAGAAAAATCGGCCGATTTTCCTCAAGAACAGCCCGATTTTCCTATTTGTCGCAAAACTAAAATCTAAATTCTCAGGGTCCTAATGTTTGAATGAGTTCAGTCTATCATCATCTAAGCCTTAATCATCAACTATTCTCCCTAAAATCACAAGGTTTTTAGCCAACCATTTTCAAAATCGAATCAAATTAATTATTGAAGAAGATATCGCAAAGAAACAAAATCTTGAATGAAAAATTCAATAACTTTCAAATCTGTAAAACAATCGTCAAATCTGTTCAATATATCTCTCAAACAACTCAATGTCGTGCTTACAAACCACAACAAATGCAATGGAATAAAGAAATCTCACAATCAAAGATCAAGAATGACTTTCCGGCAAAAGCTCTTCAATCTCTCTCCAAGAATCGTTGATTTCTCCAAAACGTGTAAAGATTCTCCAGTGCGACCTCCTCGTCTTCGTTCGTAGGGTTCTCTTCTATAGTTTCTTGCATATGGGCCGTTTGGCAAAACTTCCATCTAGCCCAAATTAATTGGGCTTTATGTCGTCTTTTCATTTGGCCGAATCGTGAAGAAAATCGACCCAGTCGATTTTGGTACAAAACCGTTCGATTTCAATGTGTGAAAATCGTCCGATTTATGTATACATTAGAACGATTTTCTTCAACAGAAAGTGCTCTTCATTTGGTTCGTCTTCTATGCTTCTCCTTTGCAATTCCTTAGCTCTTTGTGATCCTTCTAAGACTCCTTTAGCTTCCTTAACATCCTTAGATGCCTCTTGCTCCATTTTTGCTTCCAATTCGACTCTATTTACCTGCAATTCATCAAAATCTCGTGTAGACCTCTACTTCCGACAATTGGTTGAATAGAACATAAAAGGCATGCAAAATCTCTCTAAATGCAAGGTAAATAGAGATAATGTGCTGTATTATGCATGAATATGATGATACATAATTCATGTCATCAAAATACCCCATACTTGCCTCTTGCTTGTCCCTAAGCAAGACTTAAATTCAGAATATAAGATGTCATGGATTATGTATGTATGAAACTCAAAAACTTTTCTTTTGGTGGTGCTCCTTTTCAATGGATCGCTCTCAAAGTGATATTTCAAGACATAAAAGAGGTAAAGCATGTATCAATGATGACTATAAGATGAATAAACTCCCTTTTCTTTCTTGAAGCCATAAATAAAGAACATGATAAAGGTGTAGAGGCAATCAAATTCAAACAAATCTAAGCCATTAAGTCTTGAACACATGCATAAAAGTCTCAAGGTCTTCTAATCAAAGAAAGGGTTCAAGAAAACGTATTAAGGGAAGGAGTTCTTTTTGGCAATTGTGGTGCTAATCCGGGAAAGAGGAACACATAACACCTTCAAGAATTTTCTTCACCGCACATGCTTCGCATGTAGAAAGCTTTGCTTTCATTATACTTTACTTTTTGAGAGTATGGACAGTGGTGCACAAAAACCGAAGCCTAGGAGATCGGCGTTTCTCAATTTTCGAGATGCCTCAAACCCTTGATGCACATACCATATCCCGTTAGGACTTGTCGTTCAATCGGACTTTGGCAAGACACAAACACCCGGCTATGTGAATGGTGCCGAGTTACTCATCCTCATGTTCAACGTCCCCAAACTTATGAAATTTTGCACTTTTCAATACATTTTCCTTGGCCCTCCCACATCAAACATGCCTTTTTCAATCACTTATCCTAATTCCCGGATGGTAAAAGGAGGGTTACATATTTCATTGAGGAGCTAGCATGATCAAGATATGAGAAAAGAAAAGAAGTGAATTGCCTTAGTCATCCTTAAATGGTGTAAAAGAACTTGCAATATAGCTTCGACTATTATTTCATTCTCTTATCAAAACAACTAAATCATATAACTTATTCATGTATTCAAGTAACAAAAGCAATTTCATTCATGCTATGGTCAAGATCTCAACACAACTAAGCATCTTTTTGCCTATCCATATACACAATGTTCATCATAGAGGTCATTTCCATATAAGAAGCACTTAAAATTTTTGAAAATTCATAGTTTTGAAAAAGATCATGTAAATGCAAGTGTTGATAATAGAAAGCAAGTAGTGCAAGAGTTATTACAAGCCAATTTGTCAAGAGTAGTGGAAAGTACATAGAGTGCTAGAATGAAAAATAAGGTATTGTAAGTACCCCCACCCCATACTTGACATCCACATTGTCCCCAATGTGAAAATCAAGCATAAGAAGGAGAAAAATACTTACAATGTAAAAGAAGTGGAAGGTCAATCCTCTGCCGGTGGTGGAGGTGGTGGATATGGATACATCGGTGCGGAGGGATCGTAGAAGTGGCCGAACTGGTGGTAGTACATGTCCCTCATCTGGCCATCATAGGTTGAATGCCTAGCGTTCGTCTCCTCCCTGTAGCTCCTGAACTGTGTGTTCAGGGTGTCATAATCGGTGCGGAGGGCACGGTAGTCGGTGCTGAGGCTCTGGAAGCTAGTGACTAGCTCCCTGAAGTGGCGCGGAGCTCGGCGTCCTCGTCTAGGGCCTGGAGTATGTGCATAGGAGTGTCGAGGAGGCTGCATGTCATCCTCCGTCTCCTCATCCTGCCTGCTAGTCCTGCTCGGTCCTACTCCATGAGTGTCAGTGTCCATGGCATCCGTGGCGTGCCCGCTATGAGTATCACTCTCAAACTCTAGCATGGTCTCCTGTCCGCCATCCTCATCCTCCTCCTCTGAGTCACCTGCATCATCATCATAATAAGTAGGAGGTGAGAGCTCCTCAAGCATCGCCTCAAAGGTCTCCTTCCAGTTCCTCTTATTCCGAATGGTGTATTCGGATTTCCATATGATCTCGGATGGCTTCTTCTTCGGATCCCTGTGCCATGGCATCGGCACATGAAGAGTTCCTCTCCCTCGAGGAATCAAGACCTGTCGGACCACCAACCTCTGTGAGCCTAAAGGAAGGGCACTCTCAGCTGGAGTGCATCCCGAGAAGTCATAGCCTAAAGTCCTAGCCACATGAGTGACAAGACCTCCTGCACAAATGTCGCCCTTAGCTTTGTTGGCTATCTTTCCTAGATAGTCAGCAAGCATGGTGGCAATGTCGGGAGTGGTGGTAGATGTCATGCAGTAGAGGATAAAAAGCTCATCAGCCTTGAGCTTCTGCGGAGTCTCAGTCCGGGCAAACAAACTCTCACTAAGTATCCTATGCACTACCTTGAAGGAAAGGTTGTACATACTTGTCTCCTTGGAGTTTCCGGGTCTTCACTTATCCCCTCCGTACTCTCCTACGGAAATAGCCTCCCAAAAATCACTAGCACTGAGGCCTCTAGCAAATGTGCCTGCATCTGAATAAGAAAAACCAAACAAGTCGCCAAAAGCATCAATAGACAAAGTGTGGTCTTGGCTCATGAGGCGGAAAGTGACCATCCTTTCCCTAGGATCGTGCTCAAATGTGCTAAGGAATTCCAGGGTGATCTCCCTATAAGCATCCTCCCTAATCGTGGCAAACTGTCTCAACCCTGCTCTATCAAGCATCATATCAACATCCTCTCGAACATATAACGAATCTAAGTCATCAAGTACAATGTAGCGAGGAGGGGTGAATGGGCGATCTATAATGCGTTCATAGCGTTTCTTATGCTTGGATAGGGGAGGGGGAAGCTTAGGGATGTTGGTAGGTGGTGGTGGAGGTGGGGCAGGGGCTTTGGAAGAAGATCCCTTCTTCTTCCCCGTGTTTCTAGTTATCCTCTTGACAAGATCCATTCTAAGTCCTAAAAATCGACCTGTTCTTCACAAAAATCGGCCGATTTTTCTGGGCTGGGTCGATTTTTATCTCGATTTCAACGATTCTCACAATTCTGTAAAGTTCTGTTCAATCTATCACCACACACAGTTCTCTACAATGAATCCTAAGCAAATTCCTCTATCAATTCCAACAACAAAGCACTTCCTAGGCAACTTCGATTTCAAGTGAGAAAACTTAGGTTTTGGAAAGAAAAACCTGAATTCCTTATGGAGCAGTCGATTGCTGTGCGTGCTGTTGTTAGATCCGTGTTCCTTGTTGAAAATGCTTCAATTTGGAGTCAAGAATCTCTTGAAATGGTTGAGAAATGAAGATTTGGGGGTGTGGCGATTTTCCGACGTTCTTGAGAGAGGGGAATCGAGAGTTGAAGATGTGGGAATGAAGAAGATCGAGTGTGAAGTTCTTATATAGGGTCGACGATTTCTGAAGAAAATCGGCCGATTTTTCTGGTCGATTTATTTGTCGGAGCGATTTTTCTCTCTGACCGAAAAAATCGGACGATTTATTTTGGCAGGTCGATTTCTAGGTCGATTTTTGTTTCTGTTGTGAAAAATCGTCTTGCTCTGTTACAGAATCGGACGATCTTTTTGTGGTAGGTCGATTTCCTTCCTTGTTTTTCTTGAATCTCGAAGATATAACTTACTTGTGCTCCATTCTCCGTGAATCTCTCGCATTTGAACCTAGTTTCCTACGATTAATGACACGACAAACCAAGAGTGCATCGAGGGACATATAAAAACGAAAAATGAAGAAACAAAACAATTAATCTATTCTAACTAAGCGAGGGAAAGAAGGGAAAACTATACTATCATTGGGTTGCCTCCCAAGAAGCGCTTTATTTATCGTCTTTAGCTGGACGGTGTATGATGTTGTGTTCAATGGAGGAGGATAGGAGCTATCTCCTCGACCGGAGCTTCCGGTGTGTATTTCTTCAACCGTTGGCCATTAACCTTGAAACTTCCGCTTTGTTCACCCCATACTTCGACTGCACCATGGGGGAAAATTCTTTTAATCACAAAAGGTCCTGTCCAACGGGATTTGAGCTTACCTGGAAATAGACGCAGCCTTGAGTTGAATAGGAGGACTTGGTCTCCTTCCTTCAAGTCTTTCGGGATGATGTGCTTGTCATGCCAGCGCTTTGTCCGTTCCTTGTAAATTTTTGCGTTCTCGTACGCGTTCAGTCGGAGCTCATCTAGCTCATTGATGTCTAAGAGCCGCTTCTCTCCGGCTTCTTTCATGTCGAAGTTGAGCCACTTGATAGCCCAATAAGCCTTGTGTTCTAGCTCTACAGGGAGATGACATGATTTACCATAAACGAGATTATAGGGAGTCGTACCTATTGGTGTCTTGAAGGTTGTCCTGTATGCCCATAGTGCATCGTCAAGCTTCATTGACCAATCTTTCCTCGTTTTAGAGACGGTCTTCTCTAAAATCCCTTTGATCTCTCTATTTGATATCTCGACTTGTCCGCTTGTTTGCGGATGGTAAGGTGTAGCTATCTTATGGGTCACCCCATACTTAGCTAATAGAGTCTCGAATCGACGGGCTGTGAAATGCGTTCCTCCGTCACTAATGATGGTTCGGGGAGTTCCGAACCTTGGGAAGATCGTTTTGTTGAGGAACTTCACCACTACCATTGCATCATTAGTAGGAGAAGCGATTGCCTCTACCCATCTCGAGACATAGTCTACGGCAAGAAGTATATACTGGTTACCGCATGAAGATGGGAAAGGTCCCATAAAATCGATGCCCCATACGTCAAAGATTTCTACTTCTTGTATGTTGTTGAGAGGCATCTCATTCCTCCTGGATATATTACCTGTCCTTTGACAAGCATCACAAGAAACAACAAACTTTTGCACATCTTTGAAAAGTGTAGGCCAATAAAAGCCGGAGCGAAGTACCTTAGCACAAGTCTTGTGGGAACTAGCATGTCCACCACATGGTAGAGAATGGAAGTGTCGGATGACACTATCTATCTCGTCTTCGGGAATGCATCTCCTGTAGATGCCATCTGGACCTCTTTTGAATAAAAGAGGTTCGTTCCAATAAAATTGCCGGGCGTCTCTAAAGAACTTCTTCTTTTGAGCATATGAAAGTCCGGGTGGAATCTCCTGACAAACAAGGTAATTTACAATGTCAGCAAACCATGGATCATTACCTTGTGATATGTGTTGAAGACACTCTTCAATCTCGTGCAGCTGCTCGTCAGGGAAGGAGTCGTCTATCGGAAGCTCATCTGACTCGCCGGTGAGCTGCGGGAGACGACTAAGGTGATCGGCGACGGAGTTTTCCGATCCTTTCTTATCACGGATCTCTAAATCGAACTCTTGCAAGAGTAAGATCCATCTTAGAAGCCTTGGCTTCACATCCTTCTTCGTGAATAAGTATCGTATTGCGGAGTGGTCCGTGTAGACTATCACTTTCGCACCTACAAGATAGGAACGGAATTTCTCAAATGCATATACTACGGCTAAAAGCTCCTTTTCCGTAGTTGCATAATTGTACTGAGCCTCATCTAGCGTTTTCCTAGCATAGTAGATGGCATGAGTGCGACCATCTTTCTTCTGACCAAGAACGGCTCCGATAGCGACATCGCTTGCGTCGCACATGGCCTCGAAAGGAAGAGTCCAATCGGGTGGTTGGATGATTGGTGCCGAAATCAATGCTTCTTTGATCCTGCAAAAGGCATCTAAGCAATCTTTCGAGAATTCGAAAGTCGCATCTTTCATCAAAAGATTAGTCAAAGGTTTTGAAATCTTGGAAAAATCCTTTATGAATCTCCTATAGAAGCCTGCATGTCCTAAGAAGCTTCTAATTCCTTTTACCGATGAAGGGGGAGGTAGCTTCTCAATGGTTTCTATCTTCGATCTATCTACCTCTATTCCTCTTTTTGACACTAAGTGACCTAACACAATTCCTTCGGTGACCATGAAATGACATTTTTCCCAGTTTAAGACTAAGTTAGTGTCTTCACATCTCTTAAGAACTAGTGAAAGGTTATAGAGACAGTTATCAAAGGAAGAACCATATACCGAAAAGTCGTCCATGAAGACTTCCATGATATTCTCTACATATTCGGAGAAGATTGCCATCATATACCTTTGGAAGGTGGCTGGAGCGTTGCATAAGCCGAACGGCATTCTTCTATAAGCGAACGTACCCCATGGGCACGTAAAGGTTGTCTTCTCTTGATCATCCGGATGAATTGGTATCTGAAAGAAACCGCTATATCCATCTAAATAACAAAAGTAGGCGTGTTGGGCTAACCTTTCCAACATTTGATCGATGAAAGGAAGGGGAAAGTGGTCCTTCCTTGTGGCTACGTTCAGTTTGCGGTAGTCGATGCACATTCGCCACCCTGTAACTGTCCGTGTAGGGATGAGTTCGTTGTTCTTGTTGGCAACAACGGTAATGCCTCCTTTCTTGGGTACTACTTGTACGGGACTCACCCATTTGCTATCAGAAATAGGGAAGATGATACCTGCATCAAGTAGCTTAAGGATTTCTTTCTTCACGACCTCTTTCATTGCCGGGTTTAACCGTCTTTGAGGTTGGCGTGAAGGTTTGTAATCCTCTTCCATTAAAATTTTGTGCATACATAGGGAAGGCTTTATTGTTACTAAATCATCAATGGTGTATCCTAGTGCTCTCCTATGTTGCTTCAGAACATGCATGAGTTTCTCTAATTCATCATCATTCAAGTTTGCATTGACTATAACCGGATATGTGGAGTTAGTGCCAAGGAATGCGTACCTTAAATGCGTGGGAAGTTGCTTCAATTCTAGTGATGGAGGTACCTTGGTTGGTGATGAATCGTGGCCTTCGGATGCTGTGGAAGAGGTCTCTATAGGTGTGGGTACTTCATCATTAGATTCGGAAGCGGCTGCGGTGAAGTCCGGAGGATCCATAGAATCACTCAGTGAATCGACCCCCTCTGCAATAAATCGGTCGATCTCCTGCACGATTTTTCTTTCTGTTGGAAAAAATCGTGCTTCATCTGTATGAATCGGGCGATTTATTGTCGTCGGGTCGATTTTAGTTTCTGTCGAAAAAAATCGTGGTGAATCTTCAGAAATCGGACGATTTATTTCCGACAGGTCGATTTTCTTCACAGTTTCCGGAGTCCACTCTAGCTCTTCCTCCACAGCATTTAATGCTTTCACATCCTCGTTGCAGTCTTGTTCTATCCCTTCCTCCATGATGCTCATGCTAAGAACCTTTTGAAGAGGGTCTTTCATCAAGATCGAGCTTACTATCTCTCTAGATTCTTCTTCCTCAACAATTTCAAAAACGTCATCTTTCAAGGCTGGCTCCTTGATTAACGAAGATAGTATGAACTCTATCTTTTCTTCACCGATGTGGAAGGATAGCTGGCCGTTCTTGCAATCCACCATGCATCCAGATGTGGCGAGGAATGGTCTCCCAAGGATGATGGGAACCGGGTAATCTGCAGGTATGTCAAGAACGACAAAATCTATAGGTATGTAAAACTTACCTAGCTTTACCGGGATGTCTTCTAATATTCCCACCGGCTTAGTGGTAGAACGATCTGCCATGTAGAGTGTGATCTTCACCGGTCTAGGCTCTCCTAGACCAACTGCCTTGCATAGAGCTAGAGGTATGATACTCACACTTGCTCCAAGGTCACAAAGAGCATCATAGGTAGCTTCTCCCAAGGTGATGGGTATGCAAAAGGATCCTGGATCGCGGAGCTTGGGTGGCATATTCTCCGTCATAGTCTTGATGAGTTCGGATGACTCCATACTCATCTTGACTTCTCCTATATCTTCCAACTTCCTCTTGTTGGAGAGGATCTCCTTGAGGAATTTCCCGTAAGCCGGCATACCTAAAATCGCATCCATAAAAGGTATGTTAATATGAAGCTTACTCATAAGTTCAATAAACTTACCGAAATGTTTATCTAGGTGTGCTCGCGCTCTAGATTGAGGAAAAGGTAGAGGTGGTTTGTAAGCGGGAGGAGGAACATAGACTTCTTCCTTCTCTTTTGCCTCTCCTTCTTTTGTGGAGGTATCAACTACTTTAGGTTGAGGGTCGGTGGTTGTCTTCCCGCTCCTAGTAGTTATTGCCATAACCCTTCCCTTTGGGTTATCTTCTGTCTTCCCGGGAAGCTTCCCTTGATCTCTTGGAACTTCTCCGGCCTTGTTGAATACTTGGTTTTCTAAAGCTTTGTGAGCTTTGTCAACCGAAGTTATGTAACTCTCCAATCCTTGTAGCTTGCCTAGGATTGTCTCTAGCATAGGATCCGGTTTGTTCGATCCGCTTGATTGTCCCTGGCTTGTAGAAGGGGTAGAAGAAGATGGAGGTGTTAGAGCTTTTTCAGCATATGAGTAAGGATTACCTGAACCTTGCTGATTTGACCTCCAATTGTTGTTATTCGAGTTCCTGTTGTTGTTGTTGTTCCAATTGGAGTTTCGGTTGTTATTGTTGTTGCTCCAGTTGGAGTTCCGGTTATCATTCCTTTGATTGTTGTCCCGCCCCATGTAGTTGGCTTCTTGCTCTTTAGTCTTTTGAAGACTCGTTTTGAGCACTTCCCTCAATTCCTTGATGTCGTCTTTGAGGGAGAATATTTGTGTTTGAGCCGCTTGATTCAACTTGGCTCCCGGATCGCTTTGATTCCGGCTACTTGATTCCACCTTCCGGTGGGAATACTTCTCAATCACTTGGGCTTGCTTCTCAATGAAGTCCCAAGCATCATCCTCTCTCATATCCATGAATGTGCCGCAAGATAGAGATTGGAGGTTGAATTGTGTTTCCACATCCAACCCTTTGTAGTAGATCTCTAATAATTCCAGCTTGGAAATGCCATGGCGTGGGCAATCCAACAAGAGATCTTGAAACCTTTCCCAAGATTGAAACAAGCTTTCGTTAGGTTTCATAGAAAAAGCATTTATTTTACCTCTCAATTCCGCCGTTTTGGATGGCGGAAAGAACTTGGTGAGGAATTCCGAAGACAATTCCTCCCATGTAGCTAACTTCGCAGCTGGAAGTGTTTGGTACCAGGCTAGAGCTTTGTCCTTCAACGAGAAGAAGAACGGCTTGATCTTGTAGTTGCTCGTGGTAGCCTTCTTTGGCTTCATAGTCTCCATGAGAATCTCAAAATTCTGCAAGTGTTGATGTGGAGATTCAGTACTTGCTCCGCCATATTGACTTTGGCGAACCATAGTGATGACTTGTGGTGAGAAGCTAAACTCTTGGATGTCTTCAGCTCCGAAATCCACACCTAGACGGCGTGGTTGCTGAATTGGATCCATCCGTTGCCCCAAAGTTCGGGGTCTATCTTCGTTATTGACAGCTCTAACATTCCTAGTCGTGATGCGAGGGACGACCTTAGGTGTTGGAGTGTTTCGGGTAGGACGAAGTGATGGGTCAATCTCTTCTAGTTCCGGTATGTCCGGGTCAATCTCTTCATCATCGGATGAGTCATTTCGAATGGACTTAGTTGGTGTTTTGACTTTCTTCTTCTTCTTGGAATCGTTCAACTCCAACTTCATGTCCAACATCATAGCTCTCAGTTCATCAATCTGAAATTGATGGCTTATTTCAGCTTCCTTTCGAGCCTTCTCACTCAACTTGAGTTGGCGTTGAGCTTCGTTCAGTTCAGCTTTGTAGTTTCTCTCGTCGTTTTCAGCCATTTTCTTCTCCTTCAACTTTCTCCTCAAAGTTCTTTCTAGTTCGGGATCGAAAGGAATTAGATCTTTAGTGGATCTAGTCTTTCGCATATACCTAAAGAACCTGCAAAGATCACTCAAGTAGACTAATCAAATCACAAGAGCAAGAGCTCTCAAGCTAGACAACCGAAAACCGGATTTGATCTAGACCAAATCCCCGGCAACGGCGCCAAAAACTTGTTCGCCCAAAAAGTGTGTGCAAATAAGTTTTAAATTTATATCTAGAACTCAAAAGCAAAGCGAACCCGCAGTGTACGGATCAGCTGTAGAAAGGTAAGAATTCCAGAGTCGAACTCAGGGATTTGGTGAGAAAAATTCCGATTTCAGTTATCTAGCGAAAGTATAAAAGCTTTTGTGATATGATAAAGAGAGAAATGATTCCAAGGATTCAAGTATCCGATTTAGGCTTTCAATTCAAGACACTTCTATAGATATAGGACAGAATTTATATTGCCAAGATTAAATGTTCAAAGGTAGGATTCGTACGATGAAGTTCCGAAACCTATATGACTAATCTATATGTTCTCTCTATAAGGGTTGTTGAGGCTGCAATATAGAAAGATCTAAAGACAAGAATTTTGTTCTAACTAACTATCTAAAACTCCAGGATATGACTCTCCAAAGTAAGAATAGAAAGCACAGTTAAAATCTTAATAAAGGATGTTGAGTCTCTTTATTACCCAAATCTTGCGATTTTAATCTATTAAATATAGAAACAGGTTTGAAGTGTATTCAAACATTTAATTAGAGGGTAAAAAGGTTAATCAAGATTGGGATTTAGGCAAGGATTAGCTTTGATTAAAGATTGATTCAATTAAGGTTCGTCAGAAGAAATAAATCGTCCTGTTCATAAGAAAAATCGGCCGATTTTCCTCAAGAACAGCCCGATTTTCCTATTTGTCGCAAAACTAAAATCTAAATTCTCAGGGTCCTAATGTTTGAATGAGTTCAGTCTATCATCATCTAAGCCTTAATCATCAACTATTCTCCCTAGAATCACAAGGTTTTTAGCCAACCATTTTCAAAATCGAATCAAATTAATTATTGAAGAAGATATCGCAAAGAAACAAAATCTTGAATGAAAAATTCAATAACTTTCAAATCTGTAAAACAATCGTCAAATCTGTTCAATATATCTCTCAAACAACTCAATGTCGTGCTCACAAACCACAACAAATGCAATGGAATAAAGAAATCTCACAATCAAAGATCAAGAATGACTTTCCGGCAAAAGCTCTTCAATCTCTCTCCAAGAATCGTTGATTTCTCCAAAACGTGTAAAGATTCTCCAGTGCGACCTCCTCGTCTTCGTTCGTAGGGTTCTCTTCTATAGTTTCTTGCAGATGGGCCGTTTGGCAAAACTTCCATCTAGACCAAATTAATTGGGCTTTATGTCGTCTTTTCATTTGGCCGAATCGTGAAGAAAATCGACCCAGTCGATTTTGGTACAAAACCGTTCGATTTCAATGTGTGAAAATCGTCCGATTTATGTATACATTAGAACGATTTTCTTCAACAGAAAGTGCTCTTCATTTGGTTCGTCTTCTATGCTTCTCCTTTGCAATTCCTTAGCTCTTTGTGATCCTTCTAAGACTCCTTTAGCTTCCTTAACATCCTTAGATGCCTCTTGCTCCATTTTTGCTTCCAATTCGACTCTATTTACCTGCAATTCATCAAAATCTCGTGTAGACCTCTACTTCCGACAATTGGTTGAATAGAACATAAAAGGCATGCAAAATCTCTCTAAATGCAAGGTAAATAGAGATAATGTGCTGTATTATGCATGAATATGATGATACATAATTCATGTCATCATTTAGTGAAGATCTAAGCCTAAGAAAAGAGAAAGAAATAAAGAAATGAAAATCTCAATGTTTTTGGTAGGTTTTTTAGGTGATCAATCAAGGATCACAAATCATGCAAAATGAACAATCAACTAAGCTAACAAATCAACACAAACAAACAAGCTAAACACGAGATACGAGATCAAAGAGAGAAAAACGGATTCTAGGGGTTGGAAATTCCGGTTATGGCATTGGACTCAAGCTATCTAACCATTCCTTGGATTAACTATGATATGTTGGGAGTGAGTGTTTCTAGATTGGGATCATTCACCGGGTAGGTCTCATGGTCCACTAGTCCGTACCTAAGGTCTCATCACCGGGTAAGTCTCAAAGAGCCTAAGGAATGGAATTCTACACAAACCGGATTGTCACCTAGGAATCTAACCTATCCTCACCGGGTAAGTCTCGGAAGGGTAAGTCCTAAACAACTATCCTAGCACACTTAGTCCAATGGCGGCTTATGAGGCTCACCACTACCTAGCGTTTATCATCTTTGAAATCTAAGAGTAAGAATCACCGGGTAGGTCTCTTCTAACACTTAGTTGCTAACACTAGGTCACCCTAGGATAGATTTAACTCAACAAACACTAGGATTTCAACATTTTAACAATCTAGAACTTAGATCCATCGAACCAGGCAAACCACGGGCTGTTCTACCACTTCCACGGCCGTGGACTGGCAAGAACAAACCGTGGACTATAGCAGTGACTTTGTTCAAGCAAATGAATCATCCAAGGGCAAATCTAAGTCCATCCTATCATAGTCCTAGCCATAACCATCCTTTCCTTACCCTAGAATCGCATCTATTTAGCCTACAACATACATCATAATAATCGAAATCATCAAACATAGAATCATGGCTTCCATTTGCAAGATAATGAAAAGAAAGAGATGAACAAGTGAAGTAAGTAAAACCAAGCTGAAAGTAAGATTAGAAAGACTCACAACCCTTCAAAAGAAGGTTTAATCGATTCTTACAACCCTAGAAAACGATTCCGATAATCTTCACTACAAAACTTATCAAAGACTAGCAATGGTGTGTTCTTCTCTTCTTCTCCAATGGAGCTTTTCTCCTCCTCCAATGGTAGCTCTCTTCTTGAGAGAATCTTCTTGTTGAGAGTGTGTGAGGGAGTGTGGATTTTGATTATGAAATTTGATGTCCCTCTCAGCCTTGCAGGACCACTTTTTATACACAACTTTGCAAGAGTCGGCCAAGAGATCATGGCACAGCTGTCACAACTGTCTGGCGAAACCCACGGTTGGTTTCCACGGCCGTGGAAGTGCCAGTAACCGTGGTTTGGTGCTTCAGCTTTGCCTTGGATCATTAAGCTTCAATTTGGTGCATGGCTTGTGTTGACAAGGTTCCATGAGTCCTCCTTAGCCCTTAGCTTGCATTCCAATGAGTCCGAAGGTGTGCATCTCGAGGAACGACCCTCGAATGCATCGATTAAGCTCCTAAATCTCCCAAAATACCTATAAAGCAAGCAAAAGTCCGCGTAGACGTCTATCTCGACAAAATACATGATTTAAGTGAAAACGTCATGAACTAATGCTAGACCATGCATGAATGAGTGGACAATCTATCTAAATGAGTTTCTAATCCTAAGTTATAAATCGTGTTATCAGAATGCTCCACAAGAATCAAGGCTCAAGCTTGATCTTTGGAGAAGAAGAAAAGGGAAGAACGAAGGAGGAAATGAAACAGAATAGAAGCAAGGTGCAACAGTATATGAACGTGATGAAGAACAAAGGAGGAAGAACTTACACGTTCAGCAAGAACACAGGGGCAAGGCTGCAGCACTCTAGGGTTGAAGAAGACGTAAGCAAGAAACGGGAAAAAGGAGGAAAGGCGGGAATATATAGAGAAGGGTTGGAAAGATAGAAGGAAGGATGTTTAGGATTAGAAAGAAGATAAAGAAACCGGCCCATAAGATAGAAGATCGGATCTTCTATCTATGGAAAGAAGATAAAACAAACGAAAGAAAGATCGGGCGCGATCTGTAGTCAGCCACAGGGGCGGTTGAACCTGCTGCGGGTGCGGCCTGCCGTATGGGCGACACACTTCACCGCGGGGGCGGTGAAGGTGAAAGACTGGGGTCTTACATCAGATCCCCCTAAAAAGAAGTTTCGTCCCGAAACTTGCAAAAGCCCAACGGTCACAATAACACACAGAAACAGAACTAAACTCATATATTCCCACTCGGGGCACGTAGCTCAAAACATCACAAAAAGCGTACGCAACGCAACAAAGGAAAAACTGAAACAACACAACTACGCTAAAGGTGCATCCAACTCATCGTAAAACTCCGGATAGTTCCTTTGGATACTATCCTATGTCTCCCAAGTCGCCTCATCAACTCCTCGCAATGACCATTGAATCTTCATCATTGGTATGTCCTTTGAACGCAAGCGTCTCGTACTGCGCTCTAAGACAACCACCGGGTGCTCAACAAACGTGTGGTCTGGCTCGATCACTAGATCCTCATGATTAGCGATGTGTCTCGGGTCTATGTACTCCCATAGCTTAGATACATGGAAGACTGGGTGAACACCCTCGAGTCTCGGTGGCAAAGTAAGTCTGTATGCTGCCTCCCCAACTCGCTCAAGAATCTCGAAAGGTCCGACGTATCTAGGGCTCAACTTCCCTTTGACTCCGAAACGTCTGACGCCTCATATCGGGGATACTCTCAAACAAACCTGAGCTCCAACTCTGAATTCCAGAGGTCTGTGTCTCTTATCTGCATAAGACTTCTGTCAACTCTGTGCTGCTAACATCCGCTCACGGATCACCGCTACTCGAGCCATGTCATCCTGAATCTGCTAAGGTGGTACTCCGCTAATACTACTAGGCTCGTCCCAACACAACGGTGTACGACATCTCTATCCATACAAAGCCTCATAAGGAGCCATCTTGATCGATGCGTGCCAACTATTGTTGTATGAAAACTCCACTAAGGGAAGGTGATCTGGCCACACCTGTCCCCAATCTAACACACAGGCTCGCAACATGTCCTCCAGAGTCTGGATGGTCCGCTCAGACTGACCACGGTCTGAGGATGATAGGCAGTCGTGAATTGTAGACTCGTACCTTAGGTGGCATGAATCTGCTGCCAAAAACTCAATGTGAACCGTCTGTCTCTATCAGAGACTATAGTCCTAGGTACTCCATGAAGTCTCACTATCTGCCTAGTGAACTCCTCTGCCAATCGACTCACCGACCACGTTTCCTTGATCGGAATGAAATGTGCGGTCTTTATCGGTCAATCTACTATCACCCAGATCGCATCAATACCACGACTCGATATCAAACCGATAATGAAATCCATAGAGATGCCCTCCCACTTCCACTAAGGAACGAGAAGTGGGTGTAGTTCGCCTCCTGGTCTAAGATGCTCGATCTTGACCTGTTGACAGGTCGCACACTAAGCTACATATCTCGTGATGTTTGGCTTCAAACCTCTTCACTAGAAAGAGCGTCTGATATCCTGATACATCTTACTCGCGCCAAGGTGCACTGAATAAGGTGAGGAGTGAGCCTCCTGAAGAATCCTTTGTCTCAACTCTCGATCTGAAGGCACACAAACACGCTCCTGACGTCTCAAGATCCCATCGGCACCAACTGCAAACTGTGGCACCTCTCCCGGAGACATCCGGTCTCAGATCTATGTCAAAGCTGGGCAACTCTCTTGTTTCTGTCGGATCTCGGCCAACAGATCAGGTATTATCTCCAGGGTGGACAACTGGCTGTCAGAATCCGGAAGTGGATATCAATCTCTAGCAACGAAAGGTCTCGCTGTAACTGTGGTTGAGTTGTCAGCCTAGCGATCGTCATCTCCCGGGGAGTCTTCCTACTAAGGGCATCAGCTACCACATTCGCCTTCTTCGGGTGGTATAAGATCTCCAGATCAAAATCCTTGATCAACTCCAACCATCTGCGCTGACGGTTATTCAACTCCCGCTGAGTGAATGTGTACTTCTGACTCTTATGGTCTGTGAATATCTGACACGTAGCTCCGTACAGATAATGCCTCCAAATCTTCAAAGCGTGAACTACAACAACCAATTCAAGGTCATGGGTAGGGTAATTCTCCTTGTACGTCTTCAGCTATCGAGACGCGTAAGCAATCACCTTACCCTCTGCATCAAAACACATCCCAAGCCCAGCCTGGATGCGTCGTTATAAACCACAAAGTCCGCAATGCCCTCCGGTTGAGCTAAGAGAGGAGCAGAGGTGAACCTCTTCTTCAGCTATTCGAAGCTCTGCAGGCACGGCTCTGACCATACGAACCTTGTAGACTTCCGCAACAAGGAAGTGAGCGGTCGGGCGATAACTTAAAAGCCCTCAACAAAACGCCGGTAGTTGCCCGCCAATCCTAAGAAGTTCGTACCTCCTTGACGTTCTCAAGAGGCAGCCAAGATGCTACTAAATCGATCTTAGCCGGATCTACCTTGATCCCTTTAGCTGAAACTATGTGACCAATGAATTCTACCTCAGACATCCAAAACTCGCACTTAGAGAGCTTGGCGTAGAGCTTTCGATCCTGTAAGACCTGAAGAACAATCCTCATTTGTCCTGCATGCTCCTCTCTACTGCGAGAGTAAACCAGAATGTCGTCTATGAAGACAACTACAAACTGGTCTAGGCAGTCGATGAAGATGCTGTTCATCAACTCCATGAAGACTACGGGCGCATTCGTAAGCCCGAATGACATCATCACAAACTCGCAGTGGCCATACCTGGTCCAAAATGCCGTCTTGGCTATGTCCTGCTCTCTCACCCTCAACTGGTGATATCCAGATCTTAGATCGATTGATGACATGAATTATGTATCATCATATTCATGCATATTACAGAAGATTGTCTCAGTTTACCTTGCATTTAGAGAGATTTTGTGTGCCTTTTATGTTCTATTCAATCATTTGTCGGAAATAGAGGTCTACACGAGTTTTTGATGAATTATAGGTAAATGGAGTGGAATTGGAAGCAAAAGTGGAGCAAGGAATATCTAAGGATGTTAAGGAAGCTAAAGGAGTCTTAAAGGGTTCATAAAGAGCTAAGGAATTGCAAAGGAGAAGCATAGAAGACGAGCCAAGAGAAGAGCACTTTCTGTTGAAGAAAATCGTGCCAATATACATATAAATCGGACGATTTTCTCCTATAGAAATCGAACGGTTTTGTGTGTAAATCGACTGGGTCGATTTCTTCTGTTTTTCGGCCAAATGAAAAGACGACACAAAGCCCAATTCTTTTGGGCTAGAAGAGAGTTTTGCCAAACAACCCATTTGCAAGAAACTATAAAGAAGAACCCTACGAACGAAAACGAGGAGGCCGCAGCGGGAAATCTTTACACGTTTAAGAGAATTCGGAGATTCTTGGAGTAAGATTGAAGAACTCTTTGCCGGGAAGCTAATCTTGATTCTAGTTGTGAGATTTCTTTGTCCATTGAAGTGATTGTTGTTTTTGAACACGAATTTGAGTTACTTAAGAGATACATTGATTTGTTTTGACAATCGTTTACAGATTTGAAGGTTATTGGATTTTTATCCAAGATTTGGTTTCTTTGCGATATTTCTCTCAATATTTAATTTGATTCGATTTTGAAAATGGTTGGCTAAAACCTTTGTGATTCTGGGGAGAATAGTTGATGATTAAGGCCTAGATGATGATAGACTGAACTCATTCAAACATCAGGACCCTGAGAGTTTAGATTTTAATTTTGCGACAACAGGAAAACCGGACTGTTCTTGAGGTAAATCGGCCGATTTTCTTATGAACAGCCCGATTTATTCCTCTGACGAACCTTAATTGAATCAATCTTTAATCAAAACTAATCCTTGCCTAAATCCCAACCTTGATTAATCTTTCTACCCTCTAATTGAATGTATGAAGATACTTCAAACCTGATTCTACATTTAATAGATTAAGATTTCAAGATTTGGGTAATAAAGAGACTCAACATCCTTTATTAAGATTTTAAGTGTGCTTTCTAATCTTTACTTTGGAGAGTCATATCCTGGAGTTTTAGATAGTTAGTTTGAACATAATTCTTGTCTTTAGATCTTTCTATATTGCAGCCTCAACAACCCTTATAGAGAGAACCTTTAGATTAGTCATATAGGTTTCGGAACTTCATCGCACGAATCCTACCTTTGAACATTTAATCTTGGCAACATAAACTCTGTCCTATATCTATAGAAGTGTCTTGAATCGAAAGCCGAAATCGGATACTTGATACCTTGGAATCATTTCCCTCTTTATCAATCACAAAAGCTTTTACACTTTCGCTAGATAATTGACTTTGAATTTATTCTCACCAAATCCGTGAGTTCGACTGTGGAATTCTTACCTTACTACAGCTGATCCGTACACTGCGGGTTCGCTTTGCTTTAAGTTCTAGATATAAATTTAAGACTTTGACGTACATACTTTTTGAGCGAACAAGTTTTTGGCGCCGTTGCCGGGGATTTGGTCTAGACCAAATTCGGTTTTCGGTTGTCTAGCTTGAGAGCTCTTGCTCTTGTGATTTGATTTGTCTACTTGAGTGATCTTTGAAGGTTCTTTAGGTATATGCGAAAGACTAGATCCACTAAAGATCTAGTTCCTTTCGATCCCGAATTGGAGAGGACTTTGAGGAGAAAGTTGAAGGAAAAGAAAATGGCTGAGAACGACGAGAGAAACTACCAGGCTGAACTGAATGAAGCTCAACGCCAACTCCAGTTGAGTGAGAAAGCACAAAAAGATGTTGAAACGAGTCATCAATTTCAGATTGATGAACTAAGAGCTATGATGCTGGACATGAAGTTGGAATTGAACGAATCTAGGAAGAAGAAGAAAGTTAAGACGCCAACAAAATCCATTAGAAATGACTCATCCGATGATGAAGAGATTGATCCGGACATGCCGGAACTTGAGGAGATTGATCCATTACTTCATCCTGTTCGGAACACCTCAAAACCACGGGTTGTTCCCCGCTTCCCAACTAGGGACGTAAGAGCCGTTAATGACGGTGATAGACCCCGAACTTTGGGGCAACGGATGGACCCAATTCAGTAACCGCGCCGCCTAGGTGTGGATTTCGGAGCTGAAGACATCCAAGAGTTTAGCTTCTCACCACAAGTCATCACCATGGTTCGCCAAAGTCAATATGGCGGAGCAGGTACTGAATCTCCACACCAACACTTGCAGAATTTTGAGATTCTCATGGAGACTATGAAGCCGAAGAAGGCTACTACAAGCAATTACAAGATCAAACCGTTCTTCTTTTCTTTGAAGGACAAGGCTCTAGCTTGGTACCAAACACTTCCAGCTGCAAAGCTAGCTACATGGGAGGAATTGTCTTCGGAATTCCTCACCAAATTCTTTCCGCCATCCAAAACGGCGGAATTGAGAGGTAAAATAAATGCTTTTTCTATGAAACCTAATGAAATCTTGTTTCAATCTTGGGAAAGGTTTCAAGATCTCTTGTTGGATTGCCCACACCATGGCATTTCCAAGCTGAAATTATTGGAGATCTACTACAAAGGATTGGATGTGGAAACACAATTCAACCTCCAATCTCTCTCTTGTGGCACATTCATGGATATGAGAGAGGATGATGCTTGGGACTTCATTGAGAAGCAAGCCCAAGTGATTGAGAAATATTCCCACCGGAAGGTGGACTCAAATAGCCGGAATCAAGGCGATCCGGGAGCCAAGTTGAACCAAGCTGCTCAAACACAAATATTCTCCCTCAACAATGAGATCAAAGAGTTGAAGGAAGTGCTCAAAACGAGTCTTCAAAAGACTAAGGAGCAAGAATCCAACTACATGGGGAGGGACAACAATCAAAGGAATGATAACCGGAACTCCAATTGGAACAACAACAACAATAACAACCGGAACTCCAATTGGAATAACAACAATAGGAGCTCAAATAACAACAATTGGAGGTCAAATCAGCAAAATCCAGGTAATCCTTACTCTCATGCTGAAAAGGCTCTAACATCTCCATCTTCTTCTACTCCTTCAACAAGCCAGGGACAATCAAGCGGATCAAACAAACCCGATCCCATGCTAGAGACGATCCTAGGCAAGCTACAAGGATTGGAGAGTTACATAACTTCGGTTGACAAAGCTCACAAAGCTTTAGAAAACCAAGTACTCAACAAAGCCGGAGAAGTTCCAAGAGATCAAGGGAAACTTCCCGGGAAGACAGAAGATAACCCAAAGGGAAGAGTTATGGCAATAACTACTAGGAGCGGCAAGACAACCACCGATCCTCAACCCAAAGTAGTCGAAACCACCACTAAGGAAGGGGAAGCAAAAGAGAAGGAAGAAGTTTATGTTCCCCCTCCCGCTTACAAACCACTTCTACCTTTCCCTCAATCTAGAGCGCGTCCACGCCTAGATAAACATTTTGGTAAGTTTGTTGAGCTTATGAGTAAGCTGCATATTAACATACCTTTTATGGATGCAATTTTAGGTATGCCGGCTTACGGGAAATTCCTCAAGGAGATCCTCTCTAACAAGAGGAAATTGGAAGACATAGGAGAAGTCAAGATGAGTATGGAGTCATCCGAACTCATCAAGACTATGACGGAGAATATGCCACCCAAGCTCCGTGATCCAGGATCCTTTTGCATACCCATCACTTTGGGAGAAGCTACCTATGATGCACTTTGTGACCTTGGAGCGAGTGTGAGTATCACACCCCTTGCTCTTTGCAAAGCTGTTGGTCTAGGAGAGCCTAGACCGGTGAAGATAACATTGTACATGGCTAATCGTTCCACCACTAAGCCGGTGGGGATATTAGAAGACATTCCGGTAAAGCTCGGTAAGTTTTACATCCCTATAGATTTTATCGTTCTTGACATACCTGCAGATTATCCGGTTCCCATCATTCTTGGGAGACCATTCCTTGCCACATCCGGATGCATGGTAGATTGTAAGAATGGCCAGCTGTCTTTCCATATAGGTGAAGAAAAGGTAGCATTCACACTCTCCTCCTTGATCAAGGAGCCAGCCTTGAGAGACGACGTTTTTGACATTTTTGATGAAGAAGAGTCTAGAGAGGTAGTAAGTTCAATCTTGATGAAAGACCCTCTTCAAAAGGTTATTAGTATGAGCATCATGGAGGAAGGAGTGGAACATGATTGCAACGAGGATGTGAAGGCATTAAATGATGTGGAGGAAGAACTAGAATTAACTCCGGAAACTGTGAAGAAAATCGACCTGCTTGAAATAAATCGTCCGATTTGTGAAAAGGCAACCCGATTTTTGTCAACAGAAAGAAAAATCGACCTGACTAAAATAAATCGTCCGATTTGTGAAGAGGCAACCCGATTTTTTTTCGACAGAAAGAAAAATCGCACCTCAAATCGACCGATTTACTTCAGGGAAGGTCGATCCAGTGGTAAATTTTCTGGATTCTTCAAACTTCACCGCAGCTGTTCTCGACTCTAATGATGCAGTACCCCCACCTCTAGAGGCCTCTCCCACAATACTCGAAGGCCAAGATTCATCATCAATCAAGGTACCCCCATCATTAGACTTGAAGCCACTCCCTACGCATTCAAGGTACGCATTTCTTGGCACTAATTCCACATATCCGGTCATTGTCAATGCGAATTTGAATGAAGCTGAATTAGAGAAACTTATGCATGTTTTGAAGCAACATAGGAGAGCATTAGGCTACACTATTGATGATTTAGTAGGAATAAAGCCTTCCCTATGTATGCACAAAATTCTAATGGAAGAGGATTACAAACCTTCACGCCAACCTCAAAGACGGTTAAATCCGGCAATGAAAGAGGTCGTGAAGAAAGAAATCCTTAAGCTACTTGATGCAGGTATCATCTTCCCTATTTCCGATAGCAAATGGGTGAGTCCAGTACAAGTAGTACCCAAGAAAGGAGGCATTACCGTTGTTGCCAACAAGAACAACGAACTTATCCCCACACGGACAGTTATAGGGTGGCGAATGTGCATCGACTACCGCAAACTGAACGTGGCTACAAGAAAGGACCACTTCCCCCTTCCTTTTATCGATCAAATGTTGGAAAGGTTAGCCCAACATTCTTACTTTTGTTATCTAGATGGATATAGCGGTTTCTTTCAGATCCCAATTCACCCGGATGATCAAGAGAAGACGACTTTTACGTGCCCATGGGGTACGTTTGCTTATAGAAGGATGCCATTCGGCCTATGCAACGCTCCAGCCACCTTCCAAAGGTGTATGATGGCAATCTTCTCCGAATATGTAGAGAATATCATGGAAGTCTTCATGGACGATTTTTCGGTATATGGTTCTTCCTTTGATAACTGTCTCTATAACCTTTCACTAGTTCTTAAGAGATGTGGGGACACTAACTTAGTCTTAAATTGGGAAAAGTGTCATTTCATGGTCACCGAAGGGATTGTGTTAGGTCATCTAGTATCACAAAGGGGAACAGAAGTTGATAGAGCGAAAATAGAAACTATTGAGAAGTTACCTCCCCCTTCTTCAGTGAAAGGAATTAGAAGTTTCTTAGGACATGCAGGCTTCTATAGGAGATTCATAAAAGATTTTTCTAAGATTTCAAAACCCTTAACTAATCTTTTGATGAAGGACGCAACTTTCGAATTTTCGAAGGATTGTTTAGATGCTTTTTGCAGGATCAAAGAAGCTTTGATTTCAGCACCAATCATTCAACCACCCGATTGGACTCTTCCTTTCGAGGTCATGTGCGACGCAAGCGACGTCGCTATAGGAGCCGTTCTTGGACAGAAGAAAGATGGTCGCACTCATGCCATCTACTACGCTAGCAAAACGCTAGATGAGGCTCAATATAATTATGCAACTACGGAAAAGGAACTTTTAGCCGTAGTATACGCTTTTGAGAAATTTCGTTCCTATCTTGTAGGTCCGAAGGTGATAGTCTATACGGACCATTCCGCAATCCGATACCTCTTCACGAAGAAAGATGCGAAGCCAAGGCTTCTAAGATGGATCTTACTCTTACAAGAGTTCGATTTAGAGATTAGAGATAAGAAAGGATCGGAAAACTCCGTTGCCGATCATCTTAGTCGTCTCCCACAACTCACCGGCGAGACGGATGAATTTCCCATAGACGACTCATTCCCTGACGAACAGCTACACGAGATTGAAGAGTGTCTTCAACACAATCTCAAAAGGTAATGATCCATGGTTCGCTGACATTGTGAATTACCTTGTTTGTCAGGAGATCCCACCCGGACTTTCATACGCTCAAAAGAAGAAGTTCTTTAGTGACGTCCGGCAATTCTATTGGAACGAACCTCTTCTATTCAAAAGAGGTCCCGATGGCATTTACAGGAGATGTATCCCCGAAGATGAGGTAGATAGCGTAATCCGCCATTGCCATTCTTTACCATGTGGCGGACATGCTAGTTCCCACAAGACTTGTGCTAAGGTACTTCGTTCCGGCTTCTATTGGCCTACACTTTTCAAAGATGTGAAAAAGTTTGTTGTTTCTTGTGATGCTTGTCAAAGGACAGGTAATATATCAAGGAGGAATGAGATGTCTCTCAACAACATACAAGAAGTAGAGATCTTTGATGTATGGGGCATCGATTTTATGGGACCTTTTCCATCTTCATGCGGTAACCAATATATACTTCTTGCCGTAGACTATGTCTCAAGATGGGTAGAGGCAATCGCTTCTCCTACTAATGATGCAATGGTAGTGGTGAAGTTCTTCAATAGAACGATCTTCCCAAGGTTCGGAACACCCCGAACCATCATTAGTGACGGAGGAACGCATTTCATAGCCCGTCGATTTGAGACTCTATTGGCCAAGTATGGGGTGACCCATAAGATAGCTACACCTTACCATCCGCAAACCAGCGGACAAGTCGAAATATCCAATAGAGAGATTGTTCGCCCCTAGAGGTGTGTGCAAATAAGCTTTAAATTTATAAAACTAGAATCAAGCAAGCGAACCCGCAGTGTACGGATCGATATAGTTAAGCAAGAATTCCAGAGTATCGAACACAGGGATTTGGGTGGAACGAACTCGATTGCAGGTTATCAAGCGGTGAATATGAGAGTTTTGCAAATATTGGGAAAACAACAATCCTAAGGATCCGGGTATTCAGTTGTGGCAATAGATTCAAGATATACTAATGATATAAAGACAGAGTAGAGATATGCAAAGGTATACTAATGTAAGGTAATCGTACGGTTGAGGTTCCAAAAACCTTATGTAACTCACCTAAAAGATACTCCCTATACAGGTTGTTGAGGCTCAATATAGAAAGATTCTAAAGGTGAGAATTAGTGTCAAATACCCAAACTTATAACCTAAAGATCAAGACTAGCTTATCCGATTGAGGTTGTTGAGACTCACAATCGGGGTAGAGGTTGTTGAGGCTTCACTACCACCTAGGAAAGACAAGTCTAAACTAAGCTAAAGCAAATCTTTAACTTTGGATTAAGGTAAAAGCAAGCTCGTAAACTCAGGGAAATTACGGTTGGATCTTGAGATTCCACGGCCGTGGAACTCAAGAACAGCCCGTAATTTAGGGTTGTCGGCGACAATTCTCTAACTCTCAGGGTCTAATCTGTTTGCGATCGATCTCTCATCATCTAATCCACAACTATCAACCCTTCACCTTAGAATTGTTAAGGGTTTTTAGCCAATAACAGTCATATTGATATTAATTCAAGATTTAAAAGATAAAAGATGGGAACTTTCAAGAACTATCAATAATCTTCAAACGAATCTCAGAATCACAATCAAGAACAAGTGTTTATCAAAAGATTCAAATCGGAATAAACAATCACAATCTTAGGAAAGAAAGGAAACGGGATGTCAATCCGATCCTAAATCAAACCTAAGCAAGAAGAGAAATCTTCTTGCAAAATCCTCCAAGAACTTCGATCTTCCGCAAACACGAAGATCGCTAACAGCAATTCTTCAATTCCGAACTTTGATCTTCAACGAGATCTCCAAAATCACTTCCAAGAATGAGGGTTTTTGTGTTGCTAAGCTTTCGTTTTTGCCGCCAAACTTAGGGTTGAAGGGTCGTAAGCGAGGTAGCGAGGTAGCGAGGTGACGGAATCGTGCTTCATCCGTCCTTTTTATAATGCAGGGCAAAATGTCGGCCCGGCCCGATCTTCAAGAGATCATGGCTTCGAAACGTGGCGAAAGGATTCGCCAAGATCACGGTCGTGGAAGATTCCACGTCCGTAATTTTGAGGCGTGGAAACAAACACGGATAGCTTCCACGGCCGTAATATCTCCTGGAATGAACATCGAATTCTGACTCACAATCCACGGCCGTAATTTAGGGTAAAACCGTGATTCTTGCCTTCATTCGTGCATTCCTCAATCTAATACTCCAAATTGCTTCCAAAAGGTGTCCTTGATCTAGAGGTACATCAACTCAACTTTCCTTTGCTCGATTTCGTTTGGAAATAGCTCCAAATCACCTATAATCAACATAGAACTCGTGTAGACATCCATATCGACAATATAGGCAATACTAGCTCATATATGCATAAAGCTCAATCTAAGATGATAGCATGAATTATAGTCTATATTTTGGGGTTTGTTTGGACGTTTTATCTTTCATAATCTGCATGTTTGTATGTACATTATGTGATTTTACTACCATTTCATCTACCTTTGCGAGAATCGAGGTCTACACCTAGTTTCGTTGTAATTGCAGGTAATATGGTACGTTTTGCATCAAAAAGGAGCAAAAGGAGTCAAGAGTCATTTGGAGCTACATTCAGGAAGCATAGCCATGGATTAAAGATTTACTTTGGACCAGTTTTGAGAGATTCTACACTCAGTTATGAATCACCTCGGTTGCCCAGAGATTCATCTCGACCGAGGCGATCCAGAGACGCCGACTCGACCGAGGCGAACACCTAGGACGCGGCGAGAATATTTTATTCTTGGCTGAGATCTTTTAAAATTGGAAAGTGATCTTATATTTTTGGGCTGAGCTTCTAGAAGGAAGGAGATATGCAGAATCATATATTTTACCTATTTTTATGGGAATATATCTTCTTAAGATTTATTATCTTTGGAGGTTTATTTTTCCTATAAAAAGGGTTGGATTTCCACAATTCGAGAAGCCCGCTTACACCGAAATACAGGCTGCATACACCCGCTATCAGCGCAGCAGCCGCATCATACTCCAATTTGGGAGAGAGTTGAAGAACCTTTTTGAAGGTTGAAGGAAGATTTGAAGAGTATAGCTTTATAGCTTTTTGGAGGGTTTTGTAAGATTGTCTTCAATTCCTTTCCTTGTTGTCTTGTCTTGTTGGATCATTATCCAAGGAACGATTTTGTGTGATATTTGATTCAGTTATTGGAGTGTTTTCATTAAATTCTTCTTTGTTCAAATATTCACTTTCTTCCCATATATTTAATACTTTCATTATGATGATGAGTGGCTAATTTCCTTGTGTGATTCTAGGGTGATTGGCTGAAGGTTGTGGGAAAAACAATGATAGAATGATCTTAATCACAGTAGGATCCTGAAAGTTCGAGTCTTTAACCTTAACCCTAAGCATCTCGTTCAGTCGATGAACATCTCGGCCGGGGTGGAAACTGGCTGACCGAGGTGTCTTATCCGATCCTTAACTGAGAGTTAATGTGTTAGAGTTTGCCAAATCCTATTCTTATTATACCTTTCTGGTTCAAAGCAAGCTTAGGATGAGACTTACCCGGTAAATCCTTAGTTTGTATACCAACGATCATAAGTTTAGGTAATAAAGGCTTGTCCTTTATTGGGGTTTGAGTGTGCTTCCATCCCATCTTTGTGAGTTAGCCTGAGACTTACCCGGTAAAGGTTGATTCTATTCCCTTAGATGGTGTGTTAGTTTGAGGCAATAGTTCTTTATCTTAATTCCTTGAGACTTACCCGGTAATAGGAGTTACGGTTTGGGATTAGTGTGTAGTGAGACTTACCCGGTGATCTACTCCACTTTAGAAACACCTTCCCCATGCAAAAATCTCAGCTTTGTCCGCTTATCTATAGATCTTGAGTTGGAACCACAACTAGATGCTTTAATCCCTAGAATTGCATGTTTGCTTATTTGACATCTTATTCATCTTTGATTGTATACTTGCTCTTGTGGTTAGCATCAACACTAGCATACCGTATTGGACTTTGTTTCACTAAGTCCCTGTGATCGACCCCTGGAATTTTCTTGCTTTTACTACGATTGACCCGTACACTGCGGGTTCGCATCCTTGTTTTAAGCTTAAGTCTAGGGTTATAAATTTAAAGCTTGCACACACCTTTTGGAGCGAACACCTCCCAAGAAGCGCTTGGTTTAAGGTCGCTAGCTGGACCATACGGCATGGGATTACTCAATGCACTTCGAATGTCGTGGAGTGCTCATCACATCCGTAAAAATCTTCCAAGAAGGTTCCGGTTCCTAACTTCACCGGCAAATGGTAAGATCTCCCACGTACAAGCTTGTACGGTTTGATTCTCACCGGATTCCTTCTAGCCTTCCTGCACTCCAATGGGACATAATCTAGCCTTGCGTCCCATCCTTTCCTTGATCGAGAAAACAGTTTCTCGAGAATCATAGCAGCTTCCCCATCTATAGCTTGGGGATGGTACAAGGTCCTTAGCATGCGAGGGACCCCATACTTGAACAAGAGACTCTTCATCGCCTTAGCGGTGTAGTGCTTGCCAACTCCACTCCTCATGATCCAAGGAGCATCTTCTTCCAAAAATTTTAAGGAAGACTTCATCTTGATCTTTGGAGGTTCTTTCGGAAGAGACCTCCAACTCTCCGGTGCTTTCCTGAAAAATTCAGAAATTTTAATAGGAAATTCAAATGGAGTAAGAGAAATTACCTTGTAAAGTTTTCCAAAGTTCGAGACAAGTTTCGTGTTGGGTTGATAATCCACCCACGAAATCTCTCTCAGTTCTGCTAGTCTTCTTTCCACCTTGACCACATTCTCAGTAAATTGGTCAAAGTCTTCTGCATCCGCTTCTTCTGGTTCTGCAGGTTCTTCTTTCATCTCGACCGAGGTCACTTCCACCTCGACCGAGGTCTCAACAGTCAGATCGAGATCTTCCACATTTTCTACCTCAAAAGCTTCAGGAGAAACTTCTGGTTTGACTGGAGGTATGCTCGAAACGTGCAACACTTCCTTATGCTCCTCTTCTGGCTTAGCATAGGATAGGGTGCTTTCCTTGAGCTCCGTCACCTTCTTCATCAACTTCTCCAACCTAGATTCGAGAGAGTCTTCAAGAGGTTGCTCATAAGTCTTTCTAGGGACATTCTTCTCATCCCATATCGCAAGTTCACGCTGAATGGCTTCTTCTCTTTCCCATTCATTGTTGAACCAATAGAAGGAGTACTTCTCCTCCAAGTATTCATAATGATCTGCCCTAGCACTTTGTCTTGCTATCCAGGCTGGATCAAACATAGCCATCAGAAATCCTGAAAACTACAAAACTCATAGAAAGAGTAGTTAGTAGCAACAGGGGCAAGCGCCCCGAAAGCAAACCGTACCGGCTCGGTCTAGACCAAGTCCCCGGCAACGGCGCCAAAAACTTGTTCTTTGGCGAAACTCTGTTCCGTTGCCGGAACAAGAACTTCGTATGTACCTAAGAACACAAACCTGCAAGAACACTCAAGAAAAGGATATCAAATAACAAGAGCAAGCTCCCAAGCTTGACAACCGGCAACCGGATTCGGCCGAAACCAAATCCCCGGCAACGGCGCCAAAAACTTGTTCGCCCCTAGAGGTGTGTGCAAATAAGCTTTAAATTTATAAAACTAGAATCAAGCAAGCGAACCCGCAGTGTACGGATCGATATAGTTAAGCAAGAATTCCAGAGTATCGAACACAGGGATTTGGGTGGAACGAACTCGATTGCAGGTTATCAAGCGGTGAATATGAGAGTTTTGCAAATATTGGGAAAACAACAATCCTAAGGATCCGGGTATTCAGTTGTGGCAATAGATTCAAGATATACTAATGATATAAAGACAGAGTAGAGATATGCAAAGGTATACTAATGTAAGGTAATCGTACGGTTGAGGTTCCAAAAACCTTATGTAACTCACCTAAAAGATACTCCCTATACAGGTTGTTGAGGCTCAATATAGAAAGATTCTAAAGGTGAGAATTAGTGTCAAATACCCAAACTTATAACCTAAAGATCAAGACTAGCTTATCCGATTGAGGTTGTTGAGACTCACAATCGGGGTAGAGGTTGTTGAGGCTTCACTACCACCTAGGAAAGACAAGTCTAAACTAAGCTAAAGCAAATCTTTAACTTTGGATTAAGGTAAAAGCAAGCTCGTAAACTCAGGGAAATTACGGTTGGATCTTGAGATTCCACGGCCGTGGAACTCAAGAACAGCCCGTAATTTAGGGTTGTCGGCGACAATTCTCTAACTCTCAGGGTCTAATCTGTTTGCGATCGATCTCTCATCATCTAATCCACAACTATCAACCCTTCACCTTAGAATTGTTAAGGGTTTTTTAGCCAATAACAGTCATATTGATATTAATTCAAGATTTAAAAGATAAAAGATGGGAACTTTCAAGAACTATCAATAATCTTCAAACGAATCTCAGGATCACAATCAAGAACAAGTGTTTATCAAAAGATTCAAATCGGAATAAACAATCACAATCTTAGGAAAGAAAGGAAACGGGATGTCAATCCGATCCTAAATCAAACCTAAGCAAGAAGAGAAATCTTCTTGCAAAATCCTCCAAGAACTTCGATCTTCTGCAAACACGAAGATCGCTCACAGCAATTCTTCAATTCCGAACTTTGATCTTCAATGAGATCTCCCAAAATCACTTCCAAGAATGAGGGTTTGTGTGTTGCTAAGCTTGCGTTTTTGCCGCTAAACTTAGGGTTGAAGGGTCGTAAGCGAGGTAGCGAGGTGACGGAATCGTGCTTCATCCGTCCTTTTTATAATGCAGGGCAAAATGTCGGCCCGGCCCGATCTTCAAGAGATCATGGCTTCGAAACGTGGCGAAAGGATTCGCCAAGATCACGGTCGTGGAAGATTCCACGACCGTAATTTTGAGGCGTAGAAACAAACACGGATAGCTTCCACGGCCGTAATATCTCCTGGAATGAACATCGAATTCTGACTCACAATCCACGGCCGTAATTTAGGGTAAAACCGTGATTCTTGCCTTCATTCGTGCATTCCTCAATCTAATACTCCAAATTGCTTCCAAAAGGTGTCCTTGATCTAGAGGTACATCAACTCAACTTTCCTTTGCTCGATTTCGTTCGGAAATAGCTCCAAATCACCTATAATCAACATAGAACTCGTGTAGACATCCATATCGACAATATAGGCAATACTAGCTCATATATGCATAAAGCTCAATCAAAGACTATCAATATGAATCAAATACGATTAGAAAACGTGCCTAAAATATCACAATATTTCATGCTAACAAATAACCCCATACTTAGCACTTGCTTGTCCCCAAGCAAGGTCTTTCAAAAAGCTTTGAACAAGAATTATGATGAAATATGTGTACCTTCTTTTGGATGAAAGTGGCTTCTAAAGAATAGATCATTCTCAAACCTTGCTTCAATCGTTTTCAAACTTTCACACACTTAATTAGAGAGTAAGAGGCGAAGAAAAATCATGAATCAATTTAGCTTCCAAACAAGCGTTATAACCTTCAAACATTATCAAAATCAATCATAAGAACTTCAATTTAGATCACCAAGCCATATAACATTCTTTTGATCTTAAGGACTTTCAAAGAAAAGGTCTAGAGTATGGAAGGGAAGGGAAACTTTAAGGGAGAGTGGTGCATAAATCCGGGAAAGTGGACAACTACCTTCTTCTTCTTTTGCGGTTTCCGCAACACAACACTTCACTTAGAGCTTCGCTCTTACTTTTCATTTTTGACTTTACTTTTGGAGTTATGGATAGAGGTGCACAAAAACCGAAGCCTAGGAGATTGGCGTTTCTCATTTTTGCGAGATGCCTCAAACCCTTAGCGCACACACCATAATCCGCTAGGAATATCGCTCAATCTGACTTTGGCAAGACACAAACACCCGGCTATGTGAATGGTGCCGAGTTACTCATCATCATGATTGACTTCCCCAAACCTATAATTCCTTTCTATTCAATTGATTGCAAATATATGCTCTCATGGCCCTCCCACATCAAACATGCCTTTTTCTCATTCACTTTCCAAGTTCCCGGATGGGTAAGGGAGGCTAATATTTCAATGAGGAGTTAGATGATCAAAGAAAGGAGAAAGAAAGTATCGAATTGCCTTAATCATTTCAACAAGAAGTATAGGAACTTATAATGTGATTTCAACTTCAACTTCTTACATGATTTAGGTAACATTTTCACATTATACAACTTGCAAAAGAGGTAAAATTCATTCATTTGATTTCTTTTCGATTTACTATCCTTTCAAGCATGCAATTGTCATCAAACTCAATTTGCAAGTAGTGTTTATCATGGAAATCATCTCAATTCATTAGAAGCATCAAATTTTCAATTTTTGTGGGTTTTTAAAGTTCTTTTTCATGCAATGCAAGAGTGAAACGTGTAACATATGATGAACATGCAATAATAGTCTCGGAATAGAAGCAACATATAGAGTAGAGTTATTACAAACATTTAGTACATCCCTTTAAATTTATAAAACTAGAATCAAGCAAGCGAACCCGCAGTGTACGGATCGATATAGTTAAGCAAGAATTCCAGAGTATCGAACACAGGGATTTGGGTGGAACGAACTCGATTGCAGGTTATCAAGCGGTGAATATGAGAGTTTTGCAAATATTGGGAAAACAACAATCCTAAGGATCCGGGTATTCAGTTGTGGCAATAGATTCAAGATATACTAAATGATATAAAGACATAGTTGAGATGTGCAAAGGTATACTAATGTAAGGTAGTCGTACGGTTGAGGTTCCAAAAACCTTATGTAACTCACCTAAAAGATACTCCTTATACAGGTTGTTGAGGCTCAATATAAGAAGGAACTAAAGACAAGGATTAGTGTCAAATACCCAAACCTATAATCTAAAGGTCAAGACTAACTTATCCGATTGAGGTTGTTGAGGCTCACAATCGAGGTAGAGGTTGTTGAGGCTTCACTACCACCTAGAAAAGACAAGTCTAAACTAAGCTAAAGCAAATCTTTAACTATGGATTAAGGTAAAAGCAAGCTCGTAAACTCAAAGAAATTACGGTTGGATCTTGAGATTCCACGGTCGTGGAACTCAAGAACAGCCCGTAATTTAGGGTTATCGGCGACAATTCTCTAACTCTCAGGGTCTAATCTGTTTGCGATCGATCTATCATCATCTAAGCCACAACTATCAACCCTTCACCTTAGAATTGTTAAGGGTTTTTAGCCAATAACAGTCATATTGATATTAATTCAAGATTTAAAAGATAAAAGATGGGAACTTTCAAGAACTATCAATAATCTTCAAACGAATCTCAGAATCACAATCAAGAACAAGTGTTTATCAAAAGATTCAAATCGGAATAAACAATCACAATCTTAGGAAAGAAAGGAAACGGGATGTCAATCCGATCCTAAATCAAACCTAAGCAAGAAGAGAAATCTTCTTGCAAAATCCTCCAAGAACTTCGATCTTCCGCAAACACGAAGATCGCTAACAGCAATTCTTCAATTCCGAACTTTGATCTTCAACGAGATCTCCAAAATCACTTCCAAGAATGAGGGTTTTTGTGTTGCTAAGCTTTCGTTTTTGCCGCCAAACTTAGGGTTGAAGGGTCGTAAGCGAGGTAGCGAGGTAGCGAGGTGACGGAATCGTGCTTCATCCGTCCTTTTTATAATGCAGGGCAAAATGTCGGCCCGGCCCGATCTTCAAGAGATCATGGCTTCGAAACGTGGCGAAAGGATTCGCCAAGATCACGGTCGTGGAAGATTCCACGTCCGTAATTTTGAGGCGTGGAAACAAACACGGATAGCTTCCACGGCCGTAATATCTCCTGGAATGAACATCGAATTCTGACTCACAATCCACGGCCGTAATTTAGGGTAAAACCGTGATTCTTGCCTTCATTCGTGCATTCCTCAATCTAATACTCCAAATTGCTTCCAAAAGGTGTCCTTGATCTAGAGGTACATCAACTCAACTTTCCTTTGCTCGATTTCGTTTGGAAATAGCTCCAAATCACCTATAATCAACATAGAACTCGTGTAGACATCCATATCGACAATATAGGCAATACTAGCTCATATATGCATAAAGCTCAATCTAAGACTATCAATATGAATCAAATACGATTAGAAAACGTGCCTAAAATATCACAATATTTCATGCTAACAAATAACCCCATACTTAGCACTTGCTTGTCCCTAAGCAAGGTCTTTCAAAAAGCTTTGAACAAGAATTAGGATGAAATATGTGTACCTTCTTTTGGATGAAAGTGGCTTCTAAAGAATAGATCATTCTCAAACCTTGCTTCAATCGTTTTCAAACTTTCACACACTTAATTAGAGAGTAAGAGGCGAAGAAAAATCATGAATCAATTTAGCTTCCAAACAAGCGTTATAACCTTCAAACATTATCAAAATCAATCATAAGAACTTCAATTTAGATCACCAAGCCATATAACATTCCTTTGATCTTAAGGACTTTCAAAGAAAAGGTCTAGAGTATGGAAGGGAAGGGAAACTTTAAGGGAGAGTGGTGCATAAATCCGGGAAAGCGGACAACTACCTTCTTCTTCTTTTGCGGTTTCCGCAACACAACACTTCACTTAGAGCTTCGCTCTTACTTTTCATTTTTGACTTTACTTTTGGAGTTATGGATAGAGGTGCACAAAAACCGAAGCCTAGGAGATTGGCGTTTCTCATTTTTGCGAGATGCCTCAAACCCTTAGCGCGCATACCATAATCCGCTAGGAATATCGCTCAATCCGACTTTGGCAAGACACAAACACCCGGCTATGTGAATGGTGCCGAGTTACTCATCATCATGATTGACTTCCCCAAACCTATAATTTCTTTCTATTCAATTGATTGCAAATATATGCTCTCATGGCCCTCCCACATCAAACATGCCTTTTTCTCTTTCACTTTCCAAGTTCCCGGATGGGTAAGGGAGGCTAATATTTCAATGAGGAGTTAGATGATCAAAGAGAGAAGAAAGAAAGTATCGAATTGCCTTAATCATTTCAACAAGAAGTATAGGAACTTATAATGTGATTTCAACTTCAATTTCTTACATGATTTAGGTAACATTTTCACATTATACAACTTGCAAAAGAGGTAAAATTCATTCATTCAATTTCTTTTCGAATTACCATCCTTTCAAGCATGCAATTGTCATCAAATTCAATTCACAAGTAGTGATTATCATGGAAATTATCTCAATTCATTAGAAGCATCAAATTTTCAAAATTTTTCAATTTTTGTGGGTTTTTAAAGTTCTTTTTCATGCAATGCAAGAGTGAAACGTGTAACATATGATGAACATGCAATAATAGTCTCGGAATAGAAGCAACATATAGAGTAGAGTTATTACAAACATTTAGTACATCCCACCCCATACTTAGGACGAACATTGTCCCTAATGTTCACAAGAAAGAACAAAAGAAAGAAAGGAAAAAGAAACTCACAAATGGTGGCGGGAATGTCTAAAAACGAGCAGTCCGGTCATCGATCACTGCGGTGCCGGTGGAGGTGGAAATGGAGAGAAACTCGGATCGTAGTACCGCCCAAACTGCTGGCGGTAGACGTCCCTCATCATGTGGTCGAGGTCGTCCAAACGTCCATCCCTAGCGTCCGCCCGGATCTCTAATGCTCCGACTCTCTCTGAAAGTCCGGTAGCCCAATCCGGCATCCTCTCATACCATCCCGGAGCGCGATCATACCATCCGGGAGCATCTGCTGGTGCTGGCTGTGGTGGTGGTGGTGGTGGCGCTGCTGACTGCGTAGTGGACCAAGGAGGGGGTGTGTCGTACCAGGTGGGAGGTGTAGTCATCCATGTGGGCCTCTCGCTCACACTGGCGCGGCGAGATGACGAGCCTGAAGCTCTAGCCGGACGCGGAGAGCGCCTAGGTACATCCGGGGCTGCATCCGGCTGATCTGGAAACGTGCCGAACTCCTGCCCTGCTCCTCCACCACTCTCGTACTGCTCTCCCATGTCCTCCTCCTCCTCAGCTGGTGGTGGAACGTAAGGGGGAGCTACAAGCCTGTTCGCATGCATCGCAGCGAACGTCTCCTTCCAATTATGGCGTCCCGCCATAATGGAGTACTCTGGCAGCCACTCAATACCCCTGCCTGTCCTACTCTCCCATGGCATGCCCGCATAAGGCGGACCTCTATGTGTGGGGAAGATGAGTCCCCTAACCATGAATGCATGTAATCCTAGAGGTACGGCGGGTATGCGGGTGCAAGCTGAAAAGTCTACACCCAAGCTCCTAGCTATGTGGGTCACTATCCCACCATATCCAATGTTCCCTCTCGATTTGTTCTTGAGCTTACTCATCGTCGCCGCCAAAAGGGTAGCACAATCTGCGCGGCATCCATGGAGCATAGCGTAGAGAAGGAATAGCTCATCCGTCTTAATCTTTTGGGGCGTCTCTGTCCTAGGAAAGAGACACTCCGAAAGAACACGGTGAGCTATCTTCAAGGCCAAATGGTACATCAATTTGGCCTTGGTATCAGCTGGATGCCAACGGTCCTCGTCGGCATAGATCATAGCCACATCCTCCCAGAAGTCCTTGGCGGACACGTTCCTAGGGAGTCGACCGTTGTAGGTCTCATGGAACCCGAAGATGGTCCCGAACTCAACAATGCTAAGATGGTAGTCTCTATTCATGAGACGGAAGGAGACGGTCCTATCAACATGGCTGTGCTCGAAAGATGTCACAACCTCTCGGGTGATCTCCTCATAAGCGTCTTCACGAATGTTCGTGAAGACAAGCAAACCGGCTCTATCCAAGAGCCATGTAAGGTCCTCTACTATGTTGAGAGGATGTAGATCCTCCAACAACAAATATCTAGGACCTATCACTGTCCTCTTCTCAATTTTCTCAAGTGCGGCTATGTAGTTTTCGTGTATGATCGGAATGCTAGGAGGAGGGGGTGAAGATGGAGGTGAAGGTGAGGATGGGGGTGAAGGAGATGAGGGTGGTGGTGCCCTAGATGTGGAAGGGTTGCCCTTTCTCTTCTTATTCTGTTCCCCTTTCTTTTCCTTAATTCTCCCCGACATTCTCCTTACAAAATCCATTACTGTCCAAAATTACGGTCTGTTCTTCCCAAACCACGGCCGTGGAACCTCTGTAACCCGTGGTTCGACACAGAAATTCTCAGTTCTCAGCAAATCAGCAAATTTCACCACAACAATCAGTCCTAGTCTAATTTCTTCCAATCTCAATCAGTTCTCCTTAAAAATCTCTAACAAAAACGAACAAAAACGACTAGAATCAAGAAGAGAGCAAAAACCTCTTTCTCGGATTGAGAAATCCAAAATGCGGGTTTGTTGATCGTTGTCCACGCGATTTGTTGCTTGGATCCTGTTCTTGGTTGGATTTGCTTCAGTTTTGGGCGAAGAATCGTTGAAAACGATTAAAGAACAAAGATTTGGGATGGAAATTGGGGGTTTTGTGGTGTTTTTGTGGTGAAGTGTGGCTTTTATACTCGCAGGCAAAAAATCAAAAATCACGGTCTATCGGGGCATTCCACGGCCGTGGAATTCTACGGACCCGTAATTTTGGTGATTTTTCACAGGCCTTTGAGAATTACGGCCACTGTAGCTATGACGACCGTAATTTAGACCGTGGAACTCTCTGTAAAGCTTCAAAGTCCAAATTTTCGTCACTTTTCTTTGACATTATCCTCCCTTTCTCCTTTTCCATCAATCCTACAACCAAAAACACGAACATACCGGGAGAAATCGAGGCAAAAATAAAGCAAAAACTTCTATTCTAAGCTAAACTATGAATCGGAAACAAAAACGAAAATGCAATACCTTGGGTTGCCTCCCAAGAAGCGCTTTGTTTAAGGTCCGTAGCTAGACCAATCTCGCACTTATTCGAGTGCGGTAGGTGCAAACTCCTCAGCTTGGAGTTCCGGTGAGTACTTCTTGAGCCGTTGACCGTTCACCTTAAAACTTCCGCTAGCTTCACCCCATACTTCAACTGCACCATGGGGGAAAATACGCTTAATTAGAAAAGGTCCAGTCCAACGAGATTTTAACTTACCTGGAAAGAGGCGAAGTCTCGAATTGAAGAGGAGGACTTGATCTCCCTCTTGGAAGTCCTTTGGAATGATATGCTTATCATGCCAACGCTTTGCTCTTTCCTTGTAGATCTTAGCGTTTTCATAGGCGTTCAAACGGAGTTCGTCCAGCTCATTGATGTCTAGGAGACGCTTTTCTCCCGCTTCTTTCATGCTGAAATTCAACCATTTGATAGCCCAAAACGCTTTGTGCTCTAGCTCTACCGGCAAATGACAAGACTTTCCATACACAAGGTTGTATGGTGTGGTTCCTATGGGAGTCTTGTATGCAGTCCGGTATGCCCACAATGCATCATCTAGTTTCAAGGACCAATCCTTCCTAGTCCTCGAAACCGTCTTCTCTAGAATTCCCTTGATCTCCCTATTTGAGATCTCGACTTGTCCACTCGTTTGTGGATGGTAAGGGGTGGCGATCTTGTGAGTAACCCCATACTTGGATAGAAGAGCTTCAAAGCGACGGGCTATGAAGTGAGAACCTCCATCACTAATGATCGTCCTTGGCGTCCCGAATCGCGGAAAGATGGTCTTGTTGAAGAACTTAACCACCACCATGGCATCATTCGTGGGAGAGGCAATTGCTTCCACCCATCTAGAAACGTAGTCTACCGCCAATAGTATGTATTGGTTTCCACAAGAAGAAGGGAAGGGTCCCATGAAATCGACTCCCCAAACGTCGAAAATCTCCACCTCTTGGATGTTGTTGAGGGGCATCTCGTTCCTTCTAGAGATATTGCCTGTTCTTTGACAAGCATCGCAACAAGAAACAAATGATTGCACATCTTTAAACAAAGTAGGCCAATAGAATCCGGATTGCAATACCTTTGCGCTAGTTTTGTTCGAACTAGCGTGTCCTCCACAGGGTAGTGAATGACAATGACGGATGACACTTTGCATCTCATCTTCCGGCACACATCGCCGAATGATGCCATCCGGACCTCTCTTGAAGAGGAGAGGCTCGTTCCAATGGTATTCCCGGACGTTCTTGAAGAACTTCTTCCTTTGTGCGTATGACAGTCCGGGTGGTATCTCCTGGCAAACCAAGTAGTTAACGAAATCAGCAAACCATGGTTCGTTACCTTTGGAGACTACCTTGATGCACTCCTCTATGATATGTAGGTGTTCGTCCGGAAAGGAGTCATCAATGGGTAAATGGTCGTCCTCTAGATGTGTTAGACGACTCAAATGATCCGCAACAGAATTTTCCGAGCCTTTCTTGTCGCGGATCTCAAGATCAAATTCTTGTAGGAGAAGAATCCATCTAATCAGCCTTGGCTTCGCATCCTTCTTTGCAAGGAGATACCGGATCGCAGCATGATCCGTGTAGACAATCACCTTTGCACCTACAAGATAAGAGCGAAACTTGTCAATAGCGTAGACAATAGCTAGAAACTCTTTTTCCGTAGTGGCGTAGTTGAGCTGAGCTTCGTCTAGCGTCTTGCTAGCGTAGTATATGGCGTGGGTTCGTCCTTCTTTTCGTTGCCCAAGAACAGCTCCAATGGCTACGTCACTAGCATCACACATAATCTCGAAAGGGAGAGTCCAATCCGGTGGTTGGATAATGGGTGCTGAAATTAGAGCTTGCCGAATGGTGTTGAACGCATCTAGACATTCCTGTGAAAACTCAAAAACCGCATCCTTCATCAATAGATTAGTGAGAGGTTTTGATATCTTAGAAAAATCCTGAATGAAACGCCTATAGAATCCAGCATGTCCAAGGAAACTTCTTATTCCCTTCACCGAAACTGGGGGAGGAAGTTTCTCTATGGTCTCTATTTTAGCTTTGTCTACCTCTATCCCTCTACTAGAGACTAAGTGACCTAAAACGATTCCTTCCTTAACCATGAATTGACACTTTTCCCAATTAAGAACTAGGTTAGTGTCTTCACATCTTTGCAAAACAAGAGAAAGGTTAGAAAGACAGTCGTTAAAAGAGGAACCGTAAACGGAGAAGTCGTCCATGAAGACTTCCATGATTTCCTCTACATATTCGGAGAAGATGGCCATCATGCACCGTTGAAAGGTGGCTGGGGCGTTGCAAAGCCCGAACGGCATTCTCCTATAAGCGAATGTACCCCAAGGGCACGTGAACGTGGTCTTCTCTTGATCATCCGGATGTATCGGGATCTGAAAGAAACCACTATAACCGTCAAGGTAGCAAAAGTATGAATGTTGTGCTAACCTTTCAAGCATTTGATCGATGAATGGCAATGGAAAGTGATCCTTCCGCGTTGCGTTGTTGAGCTTGCGGTAGTCTATACACATCCGCCATCCAGTTACGGTTCGGGTAGGAATGAGTTCGTTGTTCTTATTGGTGATGACCGTCATTCCTCCCTTCTTCGGAACTACTTGAACCGGGCTCACCCACTTGCTATCGGAGATAGGATAGATGATACCTGCATCAAGAAGTTTAAGAATTTCCTTCTTGACAACCTCCTTCATGGTCGGATTCAACCGCCTTTGAGGTTGTCTTGAAGTTCTAAAGTCCTCCTCCATTAGTATTTTATGCATGCATAGGGAGGGTTTAATTCCTACTAAGTCCTCAATAGTATAGCCTATGGCTTTTCTATGTTTCCTAAGGACAATCATGAGCTGTTCATGTTCATCTATGCTTAATTCGGAACTAACGATAACCGGGAAGGTGGAATTAGATCCAAGAAAAGCGTACCTTAGATGAGTAGGAAGTGGTTTAAGTTCCATTGCTTTCGGAGCTTCCAATGATCCTTGAGGAGCTTCCGATGTTTCCTTAGAAGTTTCTAAGGATGTTGAATGGTTTGGAGAAGAATTAGAAGAGGTTGAAGAAGTGTGCCGATCGTCCTTTTCCACGGCCAAAATTACGGCCTCCTCTGGTGTTCCACGGCCGTAATATCCTCTGGAATGGAGGTTGATTTTGGTCGTGGAATCCACGGTCGTGGAATACAGAGTATGACCGTGGAATCTTGTATTCTCAGCCTCATCGTGGAGTTTCTCAAACTCCACTTCATGCATTTCTTCTTGTGCTTCCAAGGCTTCAATTTCCTCTTTGCACTCTTCTTCTTTTCCTACATCGGTTAGACTCATAGTAATGACCTTTTGCAAAGGATCGTTAAAGAGAATCGCACTTACCTCCTCCCTAGATAAACCTTCTTCGTCTTGGATATTGTAAATATCCTCATCAAAGATTGGCTCCTTCACTAGAGTGGAGAGAACGAACTCTACTTTCTCTTCCCCAATGTCAAAAGCGAGTCTCCCATTCTTGCAATCGACCATGCAGCCGGAAGTTGCAAGAAACGGCCTTCCGAGTATGATCGGGACCGGACTATCTGCAGGAATGTCAAGCACAACAAAATCAATGGGGACAAAGAACTTGCCTAGCTTGACCGGGACGTCTTCTACAATGCCGACGGGACGAGTAATGGATCGATCCGCCATGTATAACGTCATCTTCACCGGTTTAGGGTCGCCTAAACCGATCTTCCTGCACAACGCAAGTGGTATGATGCTCACACTTGCTCCCAAGTCACATAAAGCGTCGTATGTGACCTCTCCCACTCCAATGGGAATGCAAAATGACCCCGGATCTTTCAGCTTTGGGGGCATTTTCTCCTTCATAGTCTTGATGAGGTCCGAAGAATCCGAACTCATCTTGACTTCTCCAAAATCTTCTAGCTTCCTCTTGTTAGAGAGGAGCTCCTTCAAGAACTTGCCATAAGCCGGCATACCTACAATAGCATCAATGAAAGGTATATTAATATGCAGTTTGCTCATGAGTTCTATGAACTTACCGAATTGCTTGTCTAGGCGCGCTCGCGCTCTAGATTGAGGGAACGGTAGGGGAGGTTTGAAAGCTGGAGGGGGAACATAGACGTCCTCCTTCTCCTTCCACTTTTCTTTGCTTTTCTCTACGGGGATTTCAACAAACGTAGGCTGCGGATCGGTGGTAGTCACTCCGCTCCTAGTTGTAATCGCCATTACCCTTCCCTTAGGGTTGTCCTCCGTCTTTCCTGGAAGTTTCCCTTGATTTCTAGGAACTTCCTCCGCATGGTTAAACATTTGATTTTCCAAAACCTTTTGAGCTTTGTCAACCTTAGAAATTTGATCATCAACCTTGATGATGCGGTTCTCCAACCCTTGAAGCTTTCCCAAGATCGTTTCCAACATGGGGTCCAACTTTTCCTTTCCCGTATTGTTTCCTCCATTTGATGATTGCCCCTGGCTTTTCAAAGGAGTAGAGGAAGAAGAGGGTGGAGTTAGTGAATTGGAATTGGAAGGATAGGAGTTACCGGAATTTTGTTGATTGGAGCGCCAATTGTTGTTGTTCGAACCCCGATTGTTGTTCCAATTGTTGTTATTCCGGTTGTTGTTTCCATTCCAATTGTTGTTCCGGTTATTGTTCCGGTTATTGTTGTTGCGGTTGGTGTTGTCACCGCCATTGTTGTTGCCCAAATAGCCAACATCCTTCTCTTGTTGCTTTGGGAAGTTGGTCTTGATAGTCTCCTTCAACTCTTTGATCTCATTGTTGAGGGAGAAAATCTGATTTTGAGCTTCATGTGTGAGCTTTGCTCCTTGCTCCACACGATTTCCCTCCACTTTCCGGTGGGAATACTTCTCTATGACTCTTGCTTGCTTCTCAATAAAGTCCCAAGCGTCATCTTCTCTCATGTCCATGAACGTTCCACATGAGAGGGATTGGAGGTTGAATTGCGTTCCCGCATCCAGCCCCTTGTAGTAAATCTCCAGCAAGGCAAGCTTGGATATGCCATGATGAGGGCAATCAAAGAGCAAATCCTGAAACCTTGTTCGCCCCTAGAGGTGTGTGCAAATAAGCTTTAAATTTATAAAACTAGAATCAAGCAAGCGAACCCGCAGTGTACGGATCGATATAGTTAAGCAAGAATTCCAGAGTATCGAACACAGGGATTTGGGTGGAACGAACTCGATTGCAGGTTATCAAGCGGTGAATATGAGAGTTTTGCAAATATTGGGAAAACAACAATCCTAAGGATCCGGGTATTCAGTTGTGGCAATAGATTCAAGATATACTAATGATATAAAGACAGAGTAGAGATATGCAAAGGTATACTAATGTAAGGTAATCGTACGGTTGAGGTTCCAAAAACCTTATGTAACTCACCTAAAAGATACTCCCTATACAGGTTGTTGAGGCTCAATATAGAAAGATTCTAAAGGTGAGAATTAGTGTCAAATACCCAAACTTATAACCTAAAGATCAAGACTAGCTTATCCGATTGAGGTTGTTGAGACTCACAATCGGGGTAGAGGTTGTTGAGGCTTCACTACCACCTAGAAAAGACAAATCTAAACTAAGCTAAAACAAATCTTTAACTTTGGATTAAGGTAAAAGCAAGCTCGTAAACTCAGGGAAATTACGGTTGGATCTTGAGATTCCACGGCCGTGGAACTCAAGAACAGCCCGTAATTTAGGGTTGTCGGCGACAATTCTCTAACTCTCAGGGTCTAATCTGTTTGCGATCGATCTCTCATCATCTAATCCACAACTATCAACCCTTCACCTTAGAATTGTTAAGGGTTTTTAGCCAATAACAGTCATATTGATATTAATTCAAGATTTAAAAGATAAAAGATGGGAACTTTCAAGAACTATCAATAATCTTCAAACGAATCTCAGGATCACAATCAAGAACAAGTGTTTATCAAAAGATTCAAATCGGAATAAACAATCACAATCTTAGGAAAGAAAGGAAACGGGATGTCAATCCGATCCTAAATCAAACCTAAGCAAGAAGAGAAATCTTCTTGCAAAATCCTCCAAGAACTTCGATCTTCCGCAAACACGAAGATCGCTAACAGCAATTCTTCAATTCCGAACTTTGATCTTCAACGAGATCTCCAAAATCACTTCCAAGAATGAGGGTTTTTGTGTTGCTAAGCTTTCGTTTTTGCCGCCAAACTTAGGGTTGAAGGGTCGTAAGCGAGGTAGCGAGGTAGCGAGGTGACGGAATCGTGCTTCATCCGTCCTTTTTATAATGCAGGGCAAAATGTCGGCCCGGCCCGATCTTCAAGAGATCATGGCTTCGAAACGTGGCGAAAGGATTCGCCAAGATCACGGTCGTGGAAGATTCCACGACCGTAATTTTGAGGCGTGGAAACAAACACGGATAGCTTCCACGGCCGTAATATCTCCTGGAATGAACATCGAATTCTGACTCACAATCCACGGCCGTAATTTAGGGTAAAACCGTGATTCTTGCCTTCATTCGTGCATTCCTCAATCTAATACTCCAAATTGCTTCCAAAAGGTGTCCTTGATCTAGAGGTACATCAACTCAACTTTCCTTTGCTCGATTTCGTTCGGAAATAGCTCCAAATCACCTATAATCAACATAGAACTCGTGTAGACATCCATATCGACAATATAGGCAATACTAGCTCATATATGCATAAAGCTCAATCAAAGATGATAGCATGAATTATAGTCTATATTTTGGGGTTTGTTTGGACGTTTTATCTTTCATAATCTGCATGTTTGTATGTACATTATGTGATTTTACTACCATTTCATCTACCTTTGCGAGAATCGAGGTCTACACCTAGTTTCGTTGTAATTGCAGGTAATATGGTACGTTTTGCATCAAAAAGGAGCAAAAGGAGTCAAGAGTCATTTGGAGCTACATTCAGGAAGCATAGCCATGGATTAAAGATTTACTTTGGACCAGTTTTGAGAGATTCTACACTCAGTTATGAATCACCTCGGTTGCCCAGAGATTCATCTCGACCGAGGCGATCCAGAGACGCCGACTCGACCGAGGCGAACACCTAGGACGCGGCGAGAATATTTTATTCTTGGCTGAGATCTTTTAAAATTGGAAAGTGATCTTATATTTTTGGGCTGAGCTTCTAGAAGGAAGGAGATATGCAGAATCATATATTTTACCTATTTTTATGGGAATATATCTTCTTAAGATTTATTATCTTTGGAGGTTTATTTTTCCTATAAAAAGGGTTGGATTTCCACAATTCGAGAAGCCCGCTTACACCGAAATACAGGCTGCATACACCCGCTATCAGCGCAGCAACCGCATCCTACTCCAATTTGGGAGAGAGTTGAAGAACCTTTTTGAAGGTTGAAGGAAGATTGAAGACTATAGCTTTATAGCTTTTTGGAGGGTTTTGTAAGATTGTCTTCAATTCCTTTCCTTGTTGTCTTGTCTTGTTGGATCATTATCCAAGGAACGATTTTGTGTGATATTTGATTCAGTTATTGAAGTGTTTTCATTAAATTCTTCTTTGTTCAAATATTCACCTTCTTCCCATATATTTAATACTTTCATTATGATGATGAGTGGCTAATTTCCTTGTGTGATTCTAGGGTGATTGGCTGAAGGTTGTGGGAAAAACAATGATAGAATGATCTTAATCACAGTAGGATCCTGAAAGTTCGAGTCTTTAACCTTAACCCTAAGCATCTCGTTCAGTCGATGAACATCTCGGCCGGGGTGGAATTCGTCTGACCGAGGTGACTTACCCTATCCTAAACTGAGAGTTAAGTGTTAGAGTTTGCCAAATCCTATTCTTATTATACCTTTCTGGCTCAAAGCAAGCTTAGGATGAGACTTACCCGGTAATTCCTTAGTTTGTATACCAACGATCATAAGTGTAGGTAATAAAGGCTTGTCCTTTATTGGGGTTTGAGTGTGCTTCCATCCCATCTTTGTGAGTTAGCCTGAGACCTACCCGGTAAAGGTTGATTCTATTCCCTTAGATGGTGTGTTAGTTTGAGGCAATAGTTCTTTATCTTAATTCCTTGAGACTTACCCGGTAATAGGAGTTACGGTTTGGGATTAGTGTGTAGTGAGACTTACCCGGTGATCTACTCCACTTTAGAAACACCTTCCCCATGCAAAAATCTCAGCTTTGTCCGCTTATCTATAGATCTTGAGTTGGAACCACAACTAGATGCTTTAATCCCTAGAATTGCATGTTTGCTTATTTGACATCTTATTCATCTTTGATTGTATACTTGCTCTTGTGGTTAGCATCAACACTAGCATACCGTATTGGACTTTGTTTCACTAAGTCCCTGTGATCGACCCCTGGAATTTTCTTGCTTTTACTACGATTGACCCGTACACTGCGGGTTCGCATCCTTGTTTTAAGCTTAAGTCTAGGGTTATAAATTTAAAGCTTGCACACACCTTTTGGAGCGAACACCTCCCAAGAAGCGCTTGGTTTAAGGTCGCTAGCTGGACCATACGGCATGGGATTACTCAATGCACTTCGAATGTCGTGGAGTGCTCATCACATCCGTAAAAATCTTCCAAGAAGGTTCCGGTTCCTAACTTCACCGGCAAATGGTAAGATCTCCCACGTACAAGCTTGTACGGTTTGATTCTCACCGGATTCCTTCTAGCCTTCCTGCACTCCAATGGGACATAATCTAGCCTTGCGTCCCATCCTTTCCTTGATCGAGAAAACAGTTTCTCGAGAATCATAGCAGCTTCCCCATCTATAGCTTGGGGATGGTACAAGGTCCTTAGCATGCGAGGGACCCCATACTTGAACAAGAGACTCTTCATCGCCTTAGCGGTGTAGTGCTTGCCAACTCCACTCCTCATGATCCAAGGAGCATCTTCTTCCAAAAATTTTAAGGAAGACTTCATCTTGATCTTTGGAGGTTCTTTCGGAAGAGACCTCCAACTCTCCGGTGCTTTCCTGAAAAATTCAGAAATTTTAATAGGAAATTCAAATGGAGTAAGAGAAATTACCTTGTAAAGTTTTCCAAAGTTCGAGACAAGTTTCGTGTTGGGTTGATAATCCACCCACGAAATCTCTCTCAGTTCTGCTAGTCTTCTTTCCACCTTGACCACATTCTCAGTAAATTGGTCAAAGTCTTCTGCATCCGCTTCTTCTGGTTCTGCAGGTTCTTCTTTCATCTCGACCGAGGTCACTTCCACCTCGACCGAGGTCTCAACAGTCAGATCGAGATCTTCCACATTTTCTACCTCAAAAGCTTCAGGAGAAACTTCTGGTTTGACTGGAGGTATGCTCGAAACGTGCAACACTTCCTTATGCTCCTCTTCTGGCTTAGCATAGGATAGGGTGCTTTCCTTGAGCTCCGTCACCTTCTTCATCAACTTCTCCAACCTAGATTCGAGAGAGTCTTCAAGAGGTTGCTCATAAGTCTTTCTAGGGACATTCTTCTCATCCCATATCGCAAGTTCACGCTGAATGGCTTCTTCTCTTTCCCATTCATTGTTGAACCAATAGAAGGAGTACTTCTCCTCCAAGTATTCATAATGATCTGCCCTAGCACTTTGTCTTGCTATCCAGGCTGGATCAAACATAGCCATCAGAAATCCTGAAAACTACAAAACTCATAGAAAGAGTAGTTAGTAGCAACAGGGGCAAGCGCCCCGAAAGCAAACCGTACCGGCTCGGTCTAGACCAAGTCCCCGGCAACGGCGCCAAAAACTTGTTCTTTGGCGAAACTCTGTTCCGTTGCCGGAACAAGAACTTCGTATGTACCTAAGAACACAAACCTGCAAGAACACTCAAGAAAAGGATATCAAATAACAAGAGCAAGCTCCCAAGCTTGACAACCGGCAACCGGATTCGGCCGAAACCAAATCCCCGGCAACGGCGCCAAAACCTTGTTCGCCCCTAGAGGTGTGTGCAAATAAGCTTTAAATTTATAAAACTAGAATCAAGCAAGCGAACCCGCAGTGTACGGATCGATATAGTTAAGCAAGAATTCCAGAGTATCGAACACAGGGATTTGGGTGGAACGAACTCGATTGCAGGTTATCAAGCGGTGAATATGAGAGTTTTGCAAATATTGGGAAAACAACAATCCTAAGGATCCGGGTATTCAGTTGTGGCAATAGATTCAAGATATACTAATGATATAAAGACAGAGTAGAGATATGCAAAGGTATACTAATGTAAGGTAATCGTACGGTTGAGGTTCCAAAAACCTTATGTAACTCACCTAAAAGATACTCCCTATACAGGTTGTTGAGGCTCAATATAGAAAGATTCTAAAGGTGAGAATTAGTGTCAAATACCCAAACTTATAACCTAAAGATCAAGACTAGCTTATCCGATTGAGGTTGTTGAGACTCACAATCGGGGTAGAGGTTGTTGAGGCTTCACTACCACCTAGGAAAGACAAGTCTAAACTAAGCTAAAGCAAATCTTTAACTTTGGATTAAGGTAAAAGCAAGCTCGTAAACTCAGGGAAATTACGGTTGGATCTTGAGATTCCACGGCCGTGGAACTCAAGAACAGCCCGTAATTTAGGGTTGTCGGCGACAATTCTCTAACTCTCAGGGTCTAATCTGTTTGCGATCGATCTCTCATCATCTAATCCACAACTATCAACCCTTCACCTTAGAATTGTTAAGGGTTTTTAGCCAATAACAGTCATATTGATATTAATTCAAGATTTAAAAGATAAAAGATGGGAACTTTCAAGAACTATCAATAATCTTCAAACGAATCTCAGAATCACAATCAAGAACAAGTGTTTATCAAAAGATTCAAATCGGAATAAACAATCACAATCTTAGGAAAGAAAGGAAACGGGATGTCAATCCGATCCTAAATCAAACCTAAGCAAGAAGAGAAATCTTCTTGCAAAATCCTCCAAGAACTTCGATCTTCCGCAAACACGAAGATCGCTAACAGCAATTCTTCAATTCCGAACTTTGATCTTCAACGAGATCTCCAAAATCACTTCCAAGAATGAGGGTTTTTGTGTTGCTAAGCTTTCGTTTTTGCCGCCAAACTTAGGGTTGAAGGGTCGTAAGCGAGGTGACGGAATCGTGCTTCATCCGTCCTTTTTATAATGCAGGGCAAAATGTCGGCCCGGCCCGATCTTCAAGAGATCATGGCTTCGAAACGTGGCGAAAGGATTCGCCAAGATCACGGTCGTGGAAGATTCCACGACCGTAATTTTGAGGCGTGGAAACAAACACGGATAGCTTCCACGGCCGTAATATCTCCTGGAATGAACATCGAATTCTGACTCACAATCCACGGCCGTAATTTAGGGTAAAACCGTGATTCTTGCCTTCATTCGTGCATTCCTCAATCTAATACTCCAAATTGCTTCCAAAAGGTGTCCTTGATCTAGAGGTACATCAACTCAACTTTCCTTTGCTCGATTTCGTTCGGAAATAGCTCCAAATCACCTATAATCAACATAGAACTCGTGTAGACATCCATATCGACAATATAGGCAATACTAGCTCATATATGCATAAAGCTCAATCAAAGACTATCAATATGAATCAAATACGATTAGAAAACGTGCCTAAAATATCACAATATTTCATGCTAACAGAGATCAAGGGATTTTAGAGAAAACCGTCTCTAAAACAAGAAAAGATTGGTCAATGAAGCTTGACGATGCACTATGGGCGTACAGGACGGCCTTCAAGACACCAATAGGTACTACTCCCTATAACCTTGTCTATGGTAAATCCTGTCATCTTCCTGTAGAGCTAGAGCATAAAGCCTATTGGGCTATCAAGTGGCTCAATTTTGACATGAAAGAAGCCGGAGAGAAGCGGCTCTTAGACATCAATGAGCTAGATGAGATCCGGCTAAATGCGTATGAGAACGCAAAGATCTACAAGGAACGGACAAAGAGTTGGCATGATAAGCACGTCATTCCAAAAGACTTGAAGGAGGGAGACCAAGTCCTCCTATTCAACTCAAGGCTGCGTCTATTTCCAGGTAAGCTTAAATCCCGTTGAACAGGACCTTATGTAATTAAACGAGTTTTCCCCCATGGTGCAGTTGAAGTATGGGGTGAACAAAGCGGAAGTTTCAAGGTCAATGGCCAACGGTTGAAGAAATACACACCGGAAGCTCCGGTCGAGGAGATAGCTCCTATCCTTCTCCATTGAACACAAACCATACACCGTCTAGCTAAAGACGATAAATTAAGCGCTTCTTGGGAGGCAACCCATGATAGTATAATTTTTAATCCTTTTATCACTTAGTTAGAGTAGATTAGTTGTTTTGCTTCTTTGTTTTCGTTTTTATTTGTTCCTCGATGCACTCTTGGTTTGTCGTGTCATTAATCGCAGGAAATTAGGTTCAACTTGAGAGATCCATGGAAAAGGGAGCACAAATCAGTTAAATCTTCAAGATCCATGAAGAATAAGGAAGGAAATCGAGATACACTAAGTAAATCGTCCGATTCAGGAGCAGAGCAAGTCGATTTTTGACAACAGGAAGAAAAATCGCCCTGGAGATCGACCTGCCACAGTAAATCGTTCGATTTTCCATGTGTTCAGAGAAAAATCGAGTTACCCAAAGTAAATCGTCTGATTCAGAAGCAAAGCAAGGCGATTTTTGACAACAGGAAGAAAAATCGACCTGAAGATCGACCTACCAAATTAAATCGTCCGATTTTCTTTGAGTCCAGAGAAAAATCGCCCCGACGATTAAATCGACCTTATAAATCGGCCGATTTTCTTCACAGTTTCTCGACCCTATATAAAGACTCAAACACTCGATCTTCCTCATTCCACAACCTACCACTCTCGATTTCCCCTTCTCAAGAACGCCGAAAGTCGCCCTCACCCTACAATCCTCATTCCTTAATCATTTTGAGTGATTCTTGGCTCCAAACTGAAGCATTTTCAACAAGGAACAAGGATCTAGCAACAACAAGCACGGCAATCGACTCCTCCATAAGGAATTCAGGTTTTTCTTTCCAAAACCTAAGTTTCTAATTCGAAATTGAAGTTTGCTTAGGAAGTGTTTGTTTGCTGGAATTGATTGAGGAATCTGCTTAGGAATCATTACAGGAGACTGTATGTGGTGATTGCTTGAACAGAACTTTACAGAATTGTGAGAATCGTTGAAATCGATAGAAAAATCGACCCAGCCTAGAAAAATCGGACGATTTTTGTGAAGAACAGGCCGATTTTTTGACTCAAAATGGATCTTGTTAAGAGGATAACTAGAAACACGGGGAAGAAGAAGGGATCTTCTTCCAAAGCCCCTCCCCCACCTCCACCACCACCTCAAAACATTCCTAAGCTTCCCCCTCCCCTATCCAAGCACAAGAAACGTTATGAACGCATCGTAGATCGCCCATTCACCCCTCCTCGCTACATAGTGCTAGATGACTTAGACTCATTGTTTGTTCGAGAGGATGTTGATATGATGCTTGACAGGGCTGGGCTGAGCCAGTTTGGTACGATTAGGGAGGATGCTTATACCGAGATCACCCTAGAATTCCTTAGTACATTTGAGCATGATCCTAGGGAAATGATGGTCACCTTCCGCCTTATGAGCCAAAACCACACCATGTCCATTGACACTTTTGGAGACTTGTTTGGCTTCTCTTATTCAGATGCAGGCACATTTGCTAGAGGTGTTAGCGCTAGTGACTTTTGGGAGGCTATTTCAGTGGGTGAATATGGTGGAGACAAGTGGCGACCCGGAAATTCCAATGAAACTAGTATGTACAACCTCTCCTTCAAGGTAGTGCATAGGATTCTCAGTGAGAGCTTATTTGCACGGACAAAGACTCCACAGAAGCTCAAGGCTGATGAGCTTTTCATTCTCTACTGCATGACATCCACCACCATTCCCGACATTGCCACCATGCTTGCTGACTATCTAGGAAAGATAGCCAACAAAGCTAAGAGCGATATTTGTGCAGGAGGTCTTGTCACTCATGTGGCTAAGACAATGGGATTGGACTTCTCCGGATGCACTCTAGCTGAGAGTGCCCTTCCATTAGGCTCCCAGCGGTTGGTTGTTCGACAGGTCTTGATTCCTCGAGGGAGAGGAACACTTCATGTGCCCATGCCATGGCACAGGGATCCGAAGAAGAAGCCATCTGAAATCATATGGAAGTCCGAATACACTATTCGGAACAAGAGAAACTGGAAGGAGACGTTCGAGTCGATGCTTGAGGAGTTCTCTCCTCCTACTTACTATGATGATGATGCAGGTGACTCCGAGGAGGAGGATGAGGATGGAGGACAGGGGACCATGCTCGAGTTTGAGAGTGACACTCATAGCGGTCATGCTACGGATGCCATGGACACCGACACTCATGGTGCAGGACCTAGCCGGACTAGTAGAGGCGATGAGGAGACGGAGGATGACATGCAGCCACCTTGCCGCTCATTTGCACGTGCTCCAGGACATGGACGAGGACGTCGCCCTCCCCGTCACTTTAGGGAGCTAGTCTCTAGCTTCCAGAGCCTCAGCACCGACTATCATGCTCTCCACACCGACTACGAGACCCTGAACACTCAGTTCAGGAACTACAGGGAGGAGACGGACGCTAGGCATTCATCCTATGATGGCCAGATGAGAGACTTATATTTCCACCATTTCGGCCACTTCTACGATCCTAGCGCACCGATGTATCCCTATCCACCACCTCCACCGCCGACAGAGGATTGAGCTTCCACTTCTTTTACATTGTAAGTATTTTTCTCCTTCTTATGCTTGATTTTCACATTGGGGACAATGTGGATGTCAAGTATGGGGTGGGGGTACTTACAATACCTTATGTTTCATTCTAGCACTTTATGTACTTTCCACTACTCTTGACAATTTGGCTTGTAATAACTCTTGCACTACTTGCTTTCCATTATGACACTTGCATTTGCATGATCTTTTTCAAATCCTATGATTTTTCAAAAATTTTTGTGCTTCTTATATGGAAATGACCTCTATGATGAGAATTGTGTATGTGGATAGGCAAAAAGATGCTTAGTTGTGTTGAGATGTTAATCATAACATGAATGAGTCTTCTTTTGTTACTTGAACGCATGAATAAGTTATATGATTTAGTTTTTTTGATAAGAGAATGAAATAATAGTCGAAGCTATATTGCAAGTTCTTTTACATCATATAAGGATGACTAAGGCAATTCACTTCTTTTCTTTTCTCATATCTTGATCATGCTAGCCCCTCAATGAAATATGTAACCCTCCTTTTACCATCCGGGAATTAGGATAAGTGATAGAAAAAGGCATGTTTGATGTGGGAGGGCCAAGGAAAATGTATTGAAAGAAAGTGCAGAAATTCATAAGTTTGGGGACGTTGAACATGAGGATGAGTAACTCGGCACCATTCACATAGCCGGGTGTTTGTGTCTTGCCAAAGTCCGATTGAACGACAAGTCCTAACGGGATATGGTATGTGCATCAAGGGTTTGAGGCATCTCGAAATTGAGAAACGCCGATCTCCTAGGCTTCGGTTTTTGTGCACCGCTGTCCATACTTTCAAAAAGTAAAGTATAATGAAAGCAAAGCTTTCTACATGCGAAGCATGTGCGGTGAAGAAAAATCTTGAAGGTGTTACGTGTTCATCTTTCCCGGATTAGCACCACAATTGCCAAAAAGAATTCCTTCCCTTAATACGTTTCTTGAACCTTTTCTTTGATTAGAAGACCTTGAGACTTTTATGCATGTGTTTAAGGCTTAATGGCTTAGATTTGTTTAACTTTGATTACCTCTACACCTTTATCATGTCCTTTATTTGTGCTTTCAAGAAAGAAAAGGGAGTTAGTTCATCTTATAGTTATCATTGATACATGCTTTGCCTTTTTTATGCCTTGAAATATCACTTTGAGGGTGATCCAATAAGAAGAAGCACTACCAAAAGAAGAGTTTTTGAGTTTTCATACATATATAATCCATGACATCTTATATTCTAAATTTAAGTCTTGCTTAGGGACAAGCAAGAGGCAAGTATGGGGTATTTTGATGACATGAATTATGTATCATCATATTCATGCATATTACAGAAGATTGTCTCAGTTTACCTTGCATTTAGAGAGATTTTGTGTGCCTTTTATGTTCTATTCAATCATTTGTCGGAAATAGAGGTCTACACGAGTTTTTGATGAATTATAGGTAAATGGAGTGGAATTGGAAGCAAAAGTGGAGCAAGGAGCATCTAAGGATGTTAAGGAAGCTAAAGGAGTCTTAAAGGGTTCATAAAGAGCTAAGGAATTGCAAAGGAGAAGCATAGAAGACGAGCCAAGAGAAGAGCACTTTCTGTTGAAGAAAATCGTGCCAATATACATATAAATCGGACGATTTTCTCGACTGGGTCGATTTCTTCTGTTTTTCGGCCAAATGAAAAGACGACACAAAGCCCAATTCTTTTGGGCTAGAAGAGAGTTTTGCCGAACAGCCCATTTGCAAGAAACTATAAAGAAGAACCCTACGAACGAAAATGAGGAGGCCGCAGCGGGAAATCTTTACACGTTTAAGAGAATTCGGAGATTCTTGGAGTAAGATTGAAGAACTCTTTGCCGGGAAGCTAATCTTGATTCTAGTTGTGAGATTTCTTTGTCCATTGAAGTGATTGTTGTTTTTGAACACGAATTTGAGTTACTTAAGAGATACATTGATTTGTTTTGACAATCGTTTACAGATTTGAAGGTTATTGGATTTTTATCCAAGATTTGGTTTCTTTGCGATATTTCTCTCAATATTTAATTTGATTCGATTTTGAAAATGGTTGGCTAAAACCTTTGTGATTATGGGGAGAATAGTTGATGATTAAGGCCTAGATGATGATAGACTGAACTCATTCAAACATCAGGACCCTGAGAGTTTAGATTTTAGTTTTGCGACAACAGGAAAACCGGACTGTTCTTGAGGTAAATCGGCCGATTTTCTTATGAACAGCCCGATTTATTCCTCTGACGAACCTTAATTGAATCAATCTTTAATCAAAACTAATCCTTGCCTAAATCCCAACCTTGATTAATCTTTCTACCCTCTAATTGAATGTATGAAGATACTTCAAACCTGATTCTACATTTAATAGATTAAGATTTCAAGATTTGGGTAATAAAGAGACTCAACATCCTTTATTAAGATTTTAAGTGTGCTTTCTAATCTTTACTTTGGAGAGTCATATCCTGGAGTTTTAGATAGTTAGTTTGAACATAATTCTTGTCTTTAGATCTTTCTATATTGCAGCCTCAACAACCCTTATAGAGAGAACCTTTAGATTAGTCGTATAGGTTTCGGAACTTCATCGTACGAATCCTACCTTTGAACATTTAATCTTGGCAACATAAACTTTGTCCTATATCTATAGAAGTGTCTTGAATCGAAAGCCGAAATCGGATACTTGAATCCTTGGAATCATTTCCCTCTTTATCAATCACAAAAGCTTTTACACTTTCGCTAGATAATTGACTTTGAATTTATTCTCACCAAATCCCTGAGTTCGACTCTGGAATTCTTACCTTACTACAGCTGATCCGTACATTGCGGGTTCGCTTTGATTTAAGTTCTAGATATAAATTTAAGACTTTGACGCACACACTTTTTGAGCGAACATCGATCCTCGAAAACACTGAGGCTCCATGCAGCTGATCCAAAAGATCGTCGGTACGGGGCAATAGGTACTTCCTCTTGATCGTCACCTTATTCAGCTCTCGGTAGTCGATACATAACCTCATTGACCCGTCTTTCTTCCTAACGAAGAGAAATGGTGCGCCCTAAGGATATACACTTGGGCGGATGAAGCCCTTCTCTGCTAACTCCTCGAGCTGCTTCTTCAACTCAAGCATCTCGATAGGCACCATACGATAAGGAGCCTTAGAGGTCGGTCTCGTACCGGGCTCTAGCTCAATTCCAAAGTCTACACTCCTCTGTGGAGGAAAACTTGATGGCTCTCCGAAGACGTCAGCAAACTCGCAAGCTACTGGAATCTCCTCCAAAGCCAGACTCGTACTATCCTTCATGGCATAGCACCAAAAAGCCTCGCATCCCTGACTGATAAGTCTCACAGCTCAAACTGCACTGATGACTGTACCAGTCTTCCCAAGATCACATCCTCGGAAGATCTCAACGTGGACTGCATCCGTAGTTACCGTCACTGTCCTCTTGCCGATGTCCAAAACTGCTCGATGTCGGTCCATCCAATCCATACCCAAAATAACTTCTTCATGTACTAAGTACATGACGAAGAAGTCGGCTGGCCAATCGTGACCTCCCAATCTAATAGGCCAATCGCGAACCTCTCGTGTACCTCAAATCTTACCCCCATCGGGTAATCCTAGAAAGAAGGGTCTACCTTCTACAGTAACTAAGGCCAATCTATCTACACATGCATCAGATATAAAAGAATGCATAGCACCGGTATCGAAAAGAATACTAACAGGAAAACCATTAATGTGAATGGTACTTGTGGTTGCTGGCGCTATCAGCTCTACAACACTCCTCAACTCATACACTTTGGCTGATGTATCTCTGGTGTCTACAAATCCAATAACACGTCCTCTACCTCTCCCCTGTCCCGGAGTGGAACCCTGAGGAGCAGTAGAACCAGAAACTCTTTGTTGCTGCTGTTGATACTGTGATCTTTGTCCTCCTCCAGCAACACTGGCAGGTGAAGAACCTTGTTGTGACAGCGCCTTGCCTTGACGGCAAAACGCAGCTCTGTGTCCGAGCTTTCCACAAGAAAAGCAAGTCACAACTAGCTTCTTGCAATCATCTCGGATGTGTCCCGCACCTCCGCAGTTATGACACTACCGTCCTTTGTCAGAACTTTGCTAGAAACTAGAACGTCCTGGCGTCTGACTACGCCCAAATCCAGCTGCTCCAGCTCCAATACTGACTGATCCAGTCTTCTGTCTCTTCTCAGGATCTCCTGTCTAAGAAGCTCTTCTCTGACCCGGTCGGTCTCTCTCATAAGCAGAAGCTCTATCCTGATAGTCCGCCAAAGAATCATAACGGAAACCAGCAAGATAAGAGTGTGTCGACTCTCTCAGCCTCCGAGAGAAAAGGTAAACATGCTGATCCTCCGGTGGTGCAGACGGACCCAACAAAGACAACTCATCCTGAAACTTGCTGATGATCTCAGCAATAGGCAAATCCTCGAATCCAGCCTCAAGGAAATCCTGAAGACGGTCTCTCCTCATAGCTACAAGACAGTAGCGATCTTTGATCACCGTCTTCATCTACTCATAACTGGTGACCTTACTACGAACAATCCTCCACCAAGAATGAGCATGATCCTTCAGTAGCGTCTGTGCTATGTTGACTCGATGTCCCTCTAGGAAACTGATCGCCTCCATAGTAGAATCCAGCTGTCATAGCCATTGCTCCACCTCCAATCCAGTCTTTCCCATGAAGGTGGGAACCTTCAGCTGATCAAAACCCTTCAACCAACTGTCGGGCTTTGGCTCCTTTGCCTCAGCCGGCGCTCTAACAACCTCATCAACTCTAGCAGGCGGGGCAACAACCTATGAAACTCTCTGCGAAACCTCAGCTGATCTCGCAGGAATTGGCGGCTGGTGCTGGTCCTCCAACCCTGATAGTCTCCTCAACTCTCTACACATACTCGCGATATGCAGAAGCTCCGATTGAAACTCGTGCGAACTCCGTCGATGGCGCTCTCTGTGCTCCGGATCGAGCAACGGTCCCGTTCCCAACCTCAAGAATAACGCTCTCAGCGACTTCCTTAGTAAACGCCTCAGCGATAGGCGGATCCGCAACTGGGGCATGACCTCGACCTCTAGCTAGTGGAGGTCTTCCTGCACGTCCTCGTCCACGGACGGTAGGTGGAAGTGGTGGTCGACCCTTTCCAAAAATAAAAGAATTCCAGGGGTTGATCACAGGGACTTAGGTGAAACCTAAGCAAGTATAAGTAGTCTATGTAATTACTAACCACAAAAGCGATTAAAGCAATCAAAGATGATATAAGTCAATTAAAGGAAATATTCAATTCTAGGGATTAGAGCATCTAGTTGTGGTTCCAACTCAAGATCTAAAGATAAGCGAACAAAGCTGAGGTTTTGCAAAGGGAAGGCGTTACTAAAGTGGAATAGATCACAGGGTAAGTCTCACAACTCACAAACTCCAAACCAATAGTTCCTATTACCGGGTAAGTCTCAAGGTACTAAGGAAAAGAATTATAATCTCAAACCAACACACCACCTAAGGGAATAGAACAACATTTACCGGGCAACACACCACCTAAGGGAATAGAATCAACCTTTACCGGGTAAGTCTCAGGCTAACTCACAAAGATGGAATAAAGACACACTCAAACCCCAATAAAGGATAACCCTTTATTACCTACACTTATGATCATGGGTAAACAAAGTAAGGAATTATCGGATAAGTCTCATCCTAGGCTTGAATTGAACCAGGAAAGGTGTAATAAGAAAAGGATTTGGCAAACTCTAACACTTAACTCTCAGTTACGGATTAGGTAAGTCACCTCGGTCAGACAAATCCCACCCCCGCCGAGATGTTCATCGATTGAGCGAGGTGTTCTAGGGTTAAGGATAAAGACTCGAACTTTCAGAGTCCTACTGTGATTAAGATTATTCTATCATTGTTTTTCCCACAACCTTCAGCCAATCACCCTAGAATCGCACAAAGAAATTAGCCACTCATCATCATGAAAGCAATAATCAAATATATGGGAAGAAAGTGAATATTTGAATACAAAAATCTTAATAACAAGAATTCAATAACTGAATCAAATATCAAACAAATAAGCGTTCCTTGGATCACAAATCCAACAAGACAATCAAACAAAAGGGAATCTAAGAAAGTCTTACAAAACCCTTCAAAAAGCTATAACAAGCTATCAATCCTTCCTAGATTGATCTTCAATCTTCCTACTTTCCTTCAACCACTATAATGATAGTGGGATTTTCGGTGATGCGCCGATGCTGAATTGTGGAAAATCAAGCCCTTTTTATAGGAAAACTATCTTCCAAAGATAAAATATCTTGAAAAGATATTATCCTAATAAAAATATATCCATATCTCTAAAATAGATCTCCAAAATATATGATCATCCTTCCAGAAATCCAGCCCAAAAATATAAGATCTCTCCTTCCAAAAATAAAAGATCTCAACCAGAAATATATGATCTCGCTGCGTCAGGGTATTCGCCTCGGTCGGGGCGCTCCTCAAGATCACCTCGGTCGAGATGGTACTGTAGATGACCGAGGTGATTCTCAACTGAAAGTGAAATCTCTCAAATCTGGTCCAAAGTAAATCTTCTTCATTAATTCCTTCCTTCCTGGATTCTTCCTTAAGCTCCTGAATGTAGCTCCAATGACTCCTTAGCTCCTTTAGCACCATTTTGATGTAAAACGTGCCATTTTACCTACGATTACAACGAAACTTGGTGTAGACCTCGATTCCCGTAAAGGTAAATGAAATGACAATATAATCACATAATATTCATCCAAACATGCAGATTATTGAAGATAAAACGTCTAAACAAGTCCCAAAATATAGACTATAATTCATGTTATCAAAATACCCCATACTTGTCTCTTGCTTGTCCCCAAGCAAGTTCCAAATCTTAAGTACAAGATAGAATGGATTATAAGTCAGAAAGACCAATGAAAAGTATTTCAAAACATTTTTAGTGGTGTGCTCCACTCATAGATCACTCTAAGAGAATGCTTCATGGTGTTAAAATCAAAATATGATCAAAACATTTTATGAATATAAGAAAGTTGTTCATCTTTGCATAAAATCATAGAATGCATAATAAATCATAATTATCGAAATTAATCATGTATAATCCAATTTAAACCACCAAGTCAATCAACAAGCTCGAGGTCTCAAGGGCTTTTCAAGAGAAGGTCAAGAAACGTGTGAGGGTGGGATGTATAGGGAATGTGGTGCTAGAATCCGGGAAAAGGATCTTCACTTCACTTTGCGTTTTGAACTTCAACATCTTCCACAATAAGCTTTGCTTATTATCAATTTTTACTTTACTTTTTGGGATGCATGGTGTTAGCATGAAATATTGTGATATTTTAGGCACGTTTTCTAAACGTATTTGATTCATATTTGATAGTCTTCGATTGATCTTTATGCATAAGTGAGATAGTATTACCTATATTGTCGATATGAATGTCTACACTAGTCCTATGTTGATTATAGGTGATTTGGAGCTATTTCCAAACGGAATCGAGCAAAGGAAAGTTGAGTTGATATATCCATAGATCGAGGACACTCTTTGGAAGCAATTTGGAGTCTTAGATTGAGGAATGCACGAGTTTAGGGAAGAATCACGTTCTTGCCCTAAATTATGCCCTAAAATACGGCCGTATCACAAACCACGTTCAGAATTACGGCCGTGGAATTGAAGTCAGAAAACCATGTTCATTCCAGGGGATTACACGGCCGTGGAACATATGTTGCAAACCGTATTTGTTTCCACGCTCTAAATTACGGTCGTGGAACACTTCCACGACCGTGATTTTGGCGAATCTTTTCGCCACACTTCGAAGCCACGATCTTTTGAAGATTGGGCCGGGCCGATACTTCGTCTTGCCCTATAAAAAGACGGCCGAAAAGAGATTTCATCATCATCGCATATCCCTGCTTAGAGTCGTTTAGACCCGCTTACGACCGCTTATCACCGCTTACATTTCCACTTTAGGTTTACACTTGTGACATCATCGTCTAGATAAGCACGTTTTGCCTAGATTGCTTGGAAGCAATCGAGATCTCTTTAAAGGGATCGAAGTTCGTGTTTGGAATTCCTGGAATCTCGCACTTGTGGTGGAGATTGCCGTAGAGATTTCCAGGAATTGCGGAAGATCAAAGTTCTTGGAAGAGTCTGCAAGAAGATCTCTCTTCTTGATTAGGTTTGATTTGGAAAACGGATTGACATCCCGTTTTCTTTTCTTTCCTAGGATTACGATTATTTGTTCTATTGTGAATCTTTTGACATTATTTGTTCTCTTTGTGATTTTGAGATTAAGTTGAAGGTTATTGAAAGTTCTTGAAAGTTTTCATCTTTTCATCTTCTAATTCTTGAATTGAAATCAATATGACTGTTATTGGCTAAAAACCCTTAACAATTCTAAGGTGAAGGGTTGATAGTTGTGGCATAGATGATGATAGATTGATCGCAAACAGATTAGACCCTGAGAGTTAGAGAAACATCGTCGACAACCTTAAATTACGGGCTGTTCTTGAGTTCCACGACCGTGGAATCTCAAGATCCAACCGTAATTTCCCTCAAGTTTACGAACCTGCTTTTACTTTAATCTAAAGTTAAAGATTTGTTTTAGCTTAGTTTAGACTTGTCTTTTCTAAGTGGTAGTGAGCCTCAACAACCTCTACCTCGATTGTGAGCCTCAACAACATCAGTCGATTAAGTTAGTCTTGATCTTTAGGTTATAAGTTTGGGTATTTGATACTAATTTTCGCTTTTAGAATCTTTCTATATTGAGCCTCAACAACCTGTATAGAGAGTGCCTTGTAGGTGAGTCACAAAAGGTTTTTGGAACTTCACCGTACGATTACCTTACATTAGTATACCTTTGCATATCTCAACTCTGTCTTTACATCATTAAGTATATCTTGAATCAATTGCCACAGCTGAATACCTGGATCTTTAGGATTGTTGTTTTCCCAATATTTGCAAAACTCTCATATTTACTTGCTTGATAACCTGCAACCGAGTTCGTTCCCACCCAAATCCCTGTGTTCGATACTCTGGAATTCTTGCTTAACTACGTCGATCCGTACACTGCGGGTTCGCTTGCTTGATTCTAGTTTTATAAATTTAAAACTTATTTGCACACACCTCTAGGGGCGAACAAGTTTTTGGCGCCGTTGCCGGGGATTTGGTTTCGGCCGAATCCGGTAGCCGGTTGTCAAGCTTGGGAGCTTGCTCTCGTTATTTGATTTTTCTTTGGGTGCATGCGCAGGTCTAGGAACACCGAAGGTCTCTTGCCTCTTGATCAAGAGCTAGAGAAAACCTTAAGGCAAAAGCGCAAGGAAAAGAAGATGGCCGAAGAAAACGAACGTGATTTTCAAACGGAGTTGGCGGAAAAAGAAGCTCAACTTCGTTGGAACGAGACTCTCCGCCAGGATGAGATGGATCGTCATCAATCTCAAGTTAACGGTCTACAAGACATGCTCATCCAAATGAGGATAAAGATGAGTGACCTTGAAGATAAGGTAGGCAAGAAGTCCTCAAGAAGGAGATCAAGGTCTAAAAGAAAAAGCCACTCATCCGCTGATGATAGTGACTCTTCCATGCCGCCGTTAGAAGAGATTGATCCCACGATCAATATGAATCCTTTCCATCCACAAGGAGCTGCTAATCGCCGCATCCCACCAAGGAATGCGAGGATCGAACGTGTGGATAATGAGCCAAGGACTCTTGGCCAACGGATGGATCCAACACAACAACCACGCCGCTTAGGTGTGAATTTTGATGCTGAAGATGTTCAAGGGTTTAGCTTTAACCCTCAAGTTATCACCCTTGTTCGCCAAAACCAATTTGGCGGTACAAGTGCTGAATCTCCACACCAACACTTGCAAAACTTCGAGTGCATGATGGAGACAATGAGACCGAAGAACGCTACCACCAACAGCTATAAGCTCAAACCTTTCTTTTTCTCCTTGAAAGGGAAAGCGTTATCTTGGTACCAAGCTCTTCCTAATGGGAAACTAGACACGTGGGAAGACCTTTCCGCAGAGTTTCTCACCAAATTCTTTCCACCTTCCAAAACGGTGGAACTTAGAGGTAAGATTAATGCTTTTTCTATGAGACCTAACGAAAGTTTATTTCAATCATGGGAAAGGTTTCAGGATTTGCTCTTGGATTGCCCTCATCATGGCATATCCAAGCTTGCCTTGCTGGAAATTTACTACAAAGGGCTGGATGCGGGAACGCAATTCAACCTCCAATCCCTCTCATGCGGAACGTTCATGGACATGAGAGAAGATGACGCTTGGGACTTCATTGAGAAGCAAGCAAGAGTCATAGAGAAGTATTCCCACCGGAAAGTGGAGGGAAATCGTGTGGAGCAAGAAGCGAAGCTCACACATGAAGCTCAAAATTAGATTTTCTCCCTCAACAATGAGATCAAAGAGTTGAAGGAGGCTATCAAGACCAACTTCCCAAAGCAACAAGGGAAGGATGTTGGCTATTTGGGCAACAATAATGGCGGAAACAACAATAACCGGGGTAACAACCGGAATAACAACTGGAATGGAAACAACAACAACCGGAACAATGATTGGAACAACAATCGGGGTTCAAACAACAACAATTGGCGCCCCAATCAACAAAATTCCGGTAACTCTTATCCTTCCAATTCTAACTCACTAACTCCACCTTCCTCTTCCTCTACTCCTTTGAAAAGCCAGGAGCAATCATCTAATGGAGGAAACAATACGGGGAAGGAGAAGCCAAATCCCATGTTGGAAACGATCTTGGGAAAGCTTCAAGGGATGGAGAACCGCCTCATTAAGGTTGATGATCGAGTTTCTAAGATTGACAAAGCTCAAAAAGTTTTAGAAAACCAAATGTTCGACCATGCGGAGGAAGTTCCTAGAAATCAAGGGAAACTTCCAGGAAAGACGGAGGACAACCCTAACGGAAGGGTAATGGCGATTACAACTAGGAGCGGAGTGACTACCACCGATCCGCAGCCTACGTTCGTCGAAGTCCCCGTGGAGAAAGAAAAAGGAAAGGGAAAAGAGAAGGAAGATGTCTATGTTCCTCCTCCAGCTTTCAAACCTCCCCTACCGTTCCCTCAATCTAGAGCGCGAGGGCGCCTAGACAAACAATTCGGTAAGTTCATAGAACTCATGAGTAAGCTGCATATTAATATACCTTTCATTGATGCCATTGTAGGTATGCCGGCTTACGGCAAGTTCTTGAAAGAGCTCCTTTCCAACAAGAGGAAGCTAGAAGACTTCGGAGAGGTCAAGATGAGTTCGGATTCTTCGGATCTCATCAAGACCATGAAAGAGAAAATGCCCCCAAAGTTGAAAGATCCAGGGTCATTTTGCATTCCCATTGGAGTGGGAGACGTCACATACGACGCATTATGTGACTTGGGAGCAAGTGTGAGCATCATACCACTTGCAATATGTAGGAAGATCGGTTTAGGCGACCCTAAACCAGTAAAGATGACGTTATACATGGCGGATCGATCCATCACTCGCCCCGTCGGCATTGTAGAAGACGTCCCGGTCAAGCTAGGTAAATTCTTTGTTCCCATTGATTTTGTCGTGCTTGACATTCCTGCAGATAGTCCGGTCCCGATTATACTCGGAAGACCATTTCTTGCAACTTCCGGCTGCATGGTCGATTGCAAGAATGGAAGACTCGCTTTTGATATTGGAGAAGAGAAAGTAGAGTTCGTCCTTTCCACTCTAGTGAAGGAGCCAATCTTTGACGAGGACATCTACGATATCCAAGACGAAGAAGGTTTGTCTGGGGAGGAGGTAAGTGCGATTCTCTTTAACGATCCTTTACAAAAGGTTATCACTATGAGTCTAACCAATGAAGGGGAAGAAGAAGAGTGCAAAGAGGAAATTGAAGCCTTAGAAGCACAAGAGGAGATCCAAGAAGAGGAGTTTGAGAAACTCCACGATGAGGCTGAGAATATAAGAATCCACGGTCATACCCTGTATTCCACGACCGTGGATTTCACCACCAAAATCGACCTCCATTCCAGGGGATTACACGGCCGTGGAACACATGAGGAGGCCGTAATTCTGACCGTGGAAGAGGGTAACCGGCAAACTTCCTCAACTTCTTCTAATTCTTCTCCAAACCACTCAACACCCTTAGAAACTTCTAAGGAGACGTCGGACGCTACTCAAAGATCATTGGAGGCTCCGAAAGTGATGGAACTCAAACCACTTCCTACTCATCTAAGGTACGCTTTTCTTGGATCTAATTCTACCTTTCCGGTTATCGTTAGCTCCAAATTAAGCATAGATGAACATGAACAGCTCATGATTGTCCTTAAGAAACATAGAAAAGCCATAGGCTATACTATAGAGGACTTAGTAGGAATTAAACCCTCCTTATGTATGCACAAGATACTAATGGAGGAGGACTTTAGAACTTCAAGACAACCTCAAAGGCGGTTGAATCCGACCATGAAGGAGGTTGTCAAGAAGGAAATTCTTAAACTTCTTGATGCAGGTATCATCTATCCTATCTCCGATAGCAAGTGGGTGAGTCCAGTTCAAGTAGTTCTAAAGAAGGGAGGAATGACGGTCATCACCAACAAGAACAACGAACTCATTCCTAACCGAACCGTGACTGGATGGCGAATGTGCATAGACTACCGCAAGCTCAACAACGCAACGCGGAAGGATCACTTTCCATTGCCATTCATCGATCAAATGCTTGAAAGGTTAGCACAACACTCACATTTTTGCTACCTTGACGGTTATAGTGGTTTCTTTCAGATTCCGATACATCCGGATGATCAAGAGAAGACCACATTCACGTGCCCTTGGGGTACGTTCGCATATAGGAGAATGCCGTTCTGACTTTGCAACGCCCCAGCCACCTTTCAACGGTGCATGATGGCCATATTCTCCGAGTACGTAGAGGAAATCATGGAAGTCTTCATGGACGATTTCTCCGTATACGGTTCCTCTTTTAACGATTGCCTTTCTAACCTTTCTCTCGTTTTACAACGTTGTGAAGATACTAACCTAGTTCTTAATTGGGAAAAGTGTCAATTCATGGTTAAAGAAGGAATCGTATTAGGTCACTTAGTCTCTAGTAGAGGGATAGAGGTAGACAAGGCTAAAATAGAGACCATAGAGAAACTTCCTCCCCCAATTTCGGTGAAAGGGATAAGAAGTTTCCTAGGACATGCTGGATTTTATAGACGCTTCATTAAAGACTTTTCTAAGATATCAAAACCTCTCACTAATCTATTGATGAAGGATGCGGTTTTTGAGTTTTCACAGGAATGTTTAGATGCGTTCAACACTATCCGGCAAGCTCTAATTTCAGCACCCATTATCCAACCTCCGGATTGGACTCTCCCCTTCGAGATTATGTGCGATGCTAGTGACGTAGCCATTGGAGCTGTTCTTGGACAACAAAAAGAAGGACGAACCCACGCCATATACTACGCTAGCAAGACGCTAGACGAAGCTCAACTCAACTACGCCACTACGGAAAAAGAATTTCTAGCCATTGTCTACGCTATTGACAAGTTTCGCTCTTATCTTGTAGGTGCAAAGGTGATTGTCTACACGGATCATGCTGCGATCCGGTACCTCCTTGCAAAGAAAGATGCGAAGCCGAGGCTAATTAGATGGATTCTTCTCCTACAAGAATTCGATCTTGAGATCCGCGACAAGAAAGGCTCGGAAAATTCTGTTGCGGATCATTTGAGTCGCCTCACACATCTAGAGGACGACCATCTACCCATTGATGACTCCTTTCCAGACGAGCACCTACACATCATAGAGGAGTGCATCAACGAGATCTCCAAAGGTAGCGAACCATGGTTTGCTGATTTTGTTAACTATTTGGTTTGCCAGGAGATACCGCCCGGACTATCCTACGCACAAAGGAAGAAGTTCTTTAAAGACGTCCGGGAATACTATTGGAACGAGCCTCTCCTCTTCAAGAGAGGTCCGGATGGCATCATTCGGCGATGTGTGCCGGAAGATGAGATGCAAAGTGTCATCCGCCATTGTCATTCACTACCCTGTGGAGGACACGCTAGTTCGAACAAGACTAGCGCAAAGGTATTGCAATCTGGATTCTATTGGCCTACCTTATTTAGAGATGTGCAATCCTTTGTCTCTTGTTGCGATGCTTGTCAAAGAACAGGCAATATTTCTAGAAGGAACGAGATGCCCCTCAACAACATCCAAGAGGTGGAGATTTTCGACGTTTGGGGAGTCGATTTCATGGGACCATTCCCATCTTCTTGTGGAAACCAATACATATTATTGGCGGTAGACTACGTTTCTAGATGGGTGGAAGCAATTGCCTCTCCCACAAATGATGCCATGGTGGTGGTTAAGTTCTTCAACAAGACCATTTTCCACGATTCGGGACACCAAGGACGATCATTAGTGATGGAGGTTCTCACTTCATAGCCCGTCGCTTTGAAGCTCTTCTAGCCAAGTATGGGGTTACTCACAAGATCGCTACCCCTTACCATCCACAAACGAGTGGACAAGTTGAGATCTCAAATAGGGAGATCAAGGGAATTCTAGAGAAGACAGTTTCGAGGACTAGGAAGGATTGGTCCTTGAAACTAGATGATGCATTATGGGCGTACCGGACTGCGTACAAGACCCCCATAGGAACCACACCATACAACCTTGTGTATGGGAAGTCTTGTCATTTGCCGGTAGAGCTGGAACACAAAGCGTTTTGGGCTATCAAATGGCTGAATTTCGGCATGAAGGAAGCAGGAGAGAAGCGTCTCCTAGACATCAACAAGCTGGATGAACTCCGTTTGAACGCCTACGAAAACGCTAAAATCTACAAGGAAAGAGCAAAGCGTTGGCATGATAAGCATATCATTCCAAAGGACTTCAAAGAAGGAGATCAAGTTCTCCTCTTCAATTCAAGACTTCGCCTCTTTCCAGGTAAGCTTAAATCTCGTTGGAATGGACCTTTTCTAATTAAGCGCATTTTCCCCCATGGTGCAGTTGAAGTATGGGGTGAAGCTAGCGGAAGTTTTAAGGTGAACGGCCAACGACTCAAGAAGTATACGCCGGAACTCCAAGCTGAGGAGTTTGCGCCTACCGCACTCGAATAAGTGCAAATTTGGTCTAGCTACGGACCTTAAACAAAGCGCTTCTTGGGAGGCAACCCAAGGTATTGCATTCTTGTTTTTGTTTTCGATTCATAGATTAGTTTAGAATAGACGTTTTCGCTTTATTTTGCCTCGATTTCTTCCGGTATGTTCGTGTTTTTGGTTGTAGGATCGATGAAAAAGAAGAAAGGGAGGATAATGTCGAAGAAAAGTGACGAAATTTGGATTTGAAGCTTTACAGAAGGTTCCACGGTCTAAATTACGGTCGTCATAGCTACAGTGGCCGTAATTCTCAAAAGCCTGTGAAAAATCATCAAAACCACGGTTCCGTACACTTCCACGGCCGTGGAATGCCCCGATAGACCGTAATTTTTGGAAATTTTGCCGGCCACTATATAAGCCACTTTCTTCACAAACTTAACCACATTTCCCCCATTCCACGACCTAGATACCGAAAACCCGCAGCCACTCCCAATTCTTCGTTTCCTAATCGTTTTCAACGATTATTCATCCTAAACTGCAGCAAATCCAACCACGAACAGGATCCAAGCAACAAATCGAGTGGAAATCGATCAACAAACACGCATTTTGGATTTTTCAATCCGAAAAAGAGGTTATTTCTTTCTTCTCGATTCTCGCGGATTTGGTTCGTTTTTGCTATAGATTTTTAGGAAGAACTGACAAAGACTGGAAGAAATTAGATTAGGACTTCTTGTTGTGGTGATTGTTGGTGAATTTGCTGAGATTCACGAATTTCTGAGACGAATCACGGTCTCTGGGTAAACCACGGTCGTGGAACCTGAAGAACAGACCGTAATTTTTGGAGAAAAATGGATTTCGTAAGGAGAGTTTCAGGAAGGATAAAGGAGAAGAAAGGGGACCAAAATAAGAAAAGAAAGGGCAACCCCTCCACTTCTAGGGCACCACCACCCTCATCTCCCTCACTACCATCCTCACCTTCACCTCCATCTTCACCCCCTCACCCTAGCATCCCAACCATACATGAGAACCACCTTGCTGCATTTGAGAAGATCAAGGAGAGGACAGTGATAGGTCCTAGGTATTTGTTGTTGGAGGATCTACATCCTCTCAACATAGTTGAGGATCTTACATGGCTCTTGGATAGAGCCGGATTGACTGTCTTCACGAACATTCGTGAAGACGCCTATGAGGAGATTACCCGGGAGGTTGTGACATCCTTTGAGCACAGCCACGTTGACAGGACCGTCTCTTTCCGTCTCATGGAACGAGACTATCACTTGAGTATTGTTGAGTTTGGGACCATTTTCGGGTTCCATGAGACCTACAATGGTCGATTCCCTAGCGGTGTCTACCCTAAGGATTTTTGGGCGGAAGTTGCGATGATTTACGCCGACGAGGACCGTTGGCAGCCCGCCGATACCAAGGCTAGATTGATGTACCATCTAGCCTTGAAGATAGCTCACCGTGTTCTTTCGGAGTGTCTCTTTCCTAGGACGGAGACGCCCCAAAAGATCAAGACGGATGAGCTATTCCTGCTCTATTGCATGCTCTATGGACGTCGTGCAGATTGTGCTACTCTCTTGGCTGCTACGATGAGCAAGCTCAAGAACAAGAAGAAGGGGAACATTAGATATGGTGGGATAGTGACCCACATTGCTAGGTCGTTTGGTGTAGATTTTTCCGCTTGCACCTGTATACCGGCGGTTCCCTTAGGGCTACATGCTTTTATGGTTCGGGGACTCATCTTCCCCACACACAGAGGTCCGCCTTATGCGGGCATGCCTTGGGAGACTAGGACAGGCAGGGGTATAGAGTGGCTGCCAGAGTATTCCATTGTGGCGGGACGCCACAATTGGAAGGAGACGTTCGCTGCGATGCATGCGAACAGGCTAGTAGCTCCCCCTTACGTTCCACCACCGGTTGTGGATGAGGAGGACATGGGAGATCAGTACGAGAGTGGTAGAGGAGCGGAGCAGGATTTCGGCACGTTTCCGGATCAGCCGGAGGCGGCCCGGGATGTACCTAGGCGCTCTCCACGCCCAGCTAGAGCTTCAGGCTCGTCATCTCGCCGCGCTAGCGTGAGTGAGAGGCCCACGTGGATGACTACACCTCCCACTTGGTACAACACACCTCCTCCTTGGTCCACGACGCAGCCAGCAGCACCACCACCACCACCGCCAGCACCGACCGATGCCCCTGCATGGTTTGATCACGCCCCGGGATGGTACGAGAGGATGCCGGATTGGGCTACCGGACTTTCAGAGAGAGTCGGAGCGCTAGAGATCCGGGCGGATGCTAGAGACGGACGCCTAGACGACCTTGACCACATGATGAGGGACGTCTACCGCCAGCAGTTTGGGCGGTCTTATGATCCGAGTTTCTCTCCATTCCCACCTCCACCGCCGCCGCAGTGATCGATGCATGACCGTTGTTTTAGACATTCCCGCCACCACTTGTGAGTTTCTTTTCTTTCTTTTGTTCTTTCTTTTGAACATTAGGGACAATGTTCGTCCTAAGTATGGGGTGAGATGTACTAAAAAGTTTGTAATAACTCTACTCTCTATGTTTGCTTTCAATTGAGACTATCGTTGCATGTTCATTATGTGTTACACGTTTCCTTATTGCATTGCATGAAAAAGAACTTTAAAAACCCATAAAAATTGACAAATTTTGAAAATTTTGTGCTTCTAATGAATTGAGATGATTTCCATGATAATCACTACTTGTGAATTGAGTTTGATGACAATTACATGCTTAAAAGGATTGTGAATTGAAAAGGATTTGAATGAATAAATTTTACCTCTTTTGTAAGTTTTATAATGTGAAAATGTTACCTAAATCATGTTAGGAAATTGAAGTTGAAATCACATTATAAGTTCCTATACTTCTTGTTGAAATGATTAAGGCAATTCGATACTTTCTTTCTTCTTTTCTTTGATCATCTAACTCCTCATTGAAATATTAGCCTCCTTTACCTATCCGGGAATTTGGAAGAAGTGAATGAGAAAAAGGCATGTTTGATGTGGGAGGGCCATGAGAGCAATTATTTGCAATCAATCGAATAGAAAGAAATTATAGGTTTGGGGAAGTCAATCATGACGATGAGTAACTCGGCACCATTCACATAGCCGGGTGTTTGTGTCTTGCCAAAGTCAAATTGAGCGATATTCCTAGCGGATTATGGTATGTGCGCTAAGGGTTTGAGGCATCTCTTGCAAATTTGAGAAACGCCGATCTCCTAGGCTTCGGTTTTTGTGCACCTCTATCCATAACTCCAAAAGTAAAGTCGAAAAATGAAAAGAAGAGAGCGAAGCTCTAAGTGAAGTGTTGCGGAAACCGCAAAAGAAGAAGAAGGTAGTTGTCCACTTTCCCGGATTTATGCACCACTCTCCTTTAAAGTTTTCCCTTCCT
>BSUD01000002.1:132320620-132397035 GCA_033239045.1 Fagopyrum esculentum
CTACGCCCTAAAATACGGCCGTATCCAAAACCACGTTCAGAATTACGGCCGTGGATTCAGAGTCAGAATTCGATGTTCATTCCAGGGGATTCTACGGCCGTGGAACTAACCGTAATTGTTTCCACGCCCTAGAATTACGGTCGTGGAATCTTCCACGACCGTGATCTTGGCGAATCTCTCGCCACACTTCGAAGCCATGATCTTTTTGAAGATTGGGCCGGGCCGACACTTCGTCTTGCCCTATAAAAAGACGGCCGAAAAGAGATTTCATCATCAGCGCTTACACCCCATCTACCTCATTCATCACCACCAATCGACGCTTAGCAACGCAAAAACCCTCGTTTAGAGGTATTAGGGAGATCTCATTGGAGATCGAAGTTTGCATCGGAGAGTTGTTCAAATCTCGCACTCTTAGTGGGGATTGCTGTTGTGATCTTCGGAATTGTGGAAGATCGAAGTTCTTGGAAGATTTGCAAGAAGATCTCTCTTCTTGTTTAGGTTTGATTTGGAAACGGATTGACATCCCGTTTCTCTTCTTTCCTAAGGTTGTGATTGTTTACTTTGTTTTGAATCTTTTGATAAACATTTGTTGTGATCTTGAGATTCATTTGAAGATTATTGATAGTTCTTGAAAGTTTTCATCTTTTACTCTTTGATTCTTGAATTGATATCAAAATGACTGTTATTGGCTAAAAACCCTTAACAATTCTAAAGTGAAGGGTTGATAGTTGTGGCATAGGTGATGATAGATCGATCGCAAACAGATTAGACCCTGAGAGTTAGAGAGAATCGTCGACAACCTAAAATTACGGGCAGTTCTTGAGTTCCACGACCGTGGAATCTCAAGATCCAACCGTAATTTCCCTCTAGTTTACGAGCCTGCTTTTACTTTAATCCAAAGTTAAAGATTTGCTTTAGCTTAGTTTAGACTTGTCTTTTCTAGGTGGTAGTGAAGCCTCAACAACCTCTACCTCGATTGTGAGCCTCAACAACCTCAATCGGATAAGTTAGTCTTGACCTTTAGATTATAGGTTCGGGTATTTGATACTAATCCTTGCTTTTAGAACCTCTTTATATTGAGCCTCAACAACCTGTATAAGGAGTATCTTTTAGGTGAGTTACATAAGGTTTTTGGAACCTCAACCGTACGATTACCTTACATTAGTGTACCCTTGCATATCTCTACTCTGTCTTTATATTATTAGTATATCTTGAATCTGTTGCCACAACTGAATACCCGGATCTTTAGGATTGTTGTTTTCCCAATATTTGCAAAACTCTCATATTTATTGCTTGATAACCTGAAATCGAATTTGTTCCCACCCAAATCCCTGTGTTCGATACTCTGGAATTCTTGCTTAGCTACCTCGATCCGTACACTGCGGGCTCGCTGCTTGATTCTAGTTTTATAAATTTAAAACTTACTTGCACACACCTCTAGGGGCGAACAAGTTTTTGTAATTCTTGATTGGGATGTACTAAATAGTTTGTAATAACTCTACTCTCTATGTTTGCTTTCAATTGAGACTATCGTTGCATGTTCATTATGTGTTACACGTTTCCTTATTGCATTGCATGAAAAAGAACTTTAAAAACCCATAAAAATTGACAAATTTTGAAAATTTTGTGCTTCTAATGAATTGAGATGATTTCCATGATAATCACTACTTGTGAATTGAGTTTGATGACAATTACATGCTTAAAAGGATTGTGAATTGAAAAGGATTTGAATGAATAAATTTTACCTCTTTTGCAAGTTTTATAATGTGAAAATGTTACCTAAATCATGTTAGGAAATTGAAGTTGAAATCACATTATAAGTTCCTATACTTCTTGTTGAAATGATTAAGGCAATTCGATACTTTCTTTCTTCTTTTCTTTGATCATCTAACTCCTCATTGAAATATTAGCCTCCTTTACCTATCCGGGAATTTGGAAGAAGTGAATGAGAAAAAGGCATGTTTGATGTGGGAGGGCCATGAGAGCAATTATTTGCAATCAATCGAATAGAAAGAAATTATAGGTTTGGGGAAGTCAATCATGACGATGAGTAACTCGGCACCATTCACATAGCCGGGTGTTTGTGTCTTGCCAAAGTCAGATTGAGCGATATTCCTAGCGGATTATGGTATGTGCGCTAAGGGTTTGAGGCATCTCTTGCAAATTTGAGAAACGCCGATCTCCTAGGCTTCGGTTTTTGTGCACCTCTATCCATAACTCCAAAAGTAAAGTCGAAAAATGAAAAGAAGAGAGCGAAGCTCTAAGTGAAGTGTTGCGGAAACCGCAAAAGAAGAAGAAGGTAGTTGTCCACTTTCCCGGATTTATGCACCACTCTCCCTTAAAGTTTTCCCTTCCCTTTCCATATTCTAGACCTTTTCTTTGAAAGTCCTTAAGATCAAAAGAATGTTATATGGCTTTGTGATCTAAATTGAAGTTTCTTATGATTGATTTTGATAATGTTTGAAGGTTATAATGCTTGTTTGGAAGTTAAATTGATTCATGAGTTTTCTTTGCCTTTTACTCTCTAATTGAGTGTGTGAAAGTTTGATGAACGATTGAAGCAAGGTTTGAGAATGATCTATTTCTTAGAAGTCACATTCATCCAAAAGAAGGTACACATATTTCATCCTAACTCTTGTTTAAAGCTTTTTGAAAGACCTTGCTTAGGGACAAGCAAGTGTTAAGTATGGGGTTATTTGTTAGCATGAAATATTGTGATATTTTAGGCACGTTTTCTAAACGTATTTGATTCATATTTGATAGTCTTCGATTGATCTTTATGCATAAGTGAGCTAGTATTACCTATATTGTCGATATGGATGTTTACACTAGTCCTATGTTGATTATAGGTGATTTGGAGCTATTTCCGAACGGAATCGAGCAAAGGAAAGTTGAGTTGATATATCCATAGATCGAGGACACTCTTTGGAAGCAATTTGGAGTCTTAGATAGAGGAATGCACGAGTTTAGGGAAGAATCACGTTCTTGCCCTAAATTACGCCCTAAAATATGGCCGTATCACAAACCACGTTCAGAATTACGGCCGTGGAATTGAAGTCAGAAAACCATGTTCATTCCAGGGGATTACACGGCCGTGGAACATATGTTGCAAACCGTATTTGTTTCCACGCTCTAAATTACGGTCGTGGAACACTTCCACGACCGTGATTTTGGCGAATCTTTTCGCCACACTTCGAAGCCACGATCTTTTGAAGATTGGGCCGGGCCGATACTTCGTCTTGCCCTATAAAAAGACGGCCGAAAAGAGATTTCATCATCATCGCATATCCCTGCTTAGAGTCGTTTAGACCCGCTTACGACCGCTTATCACCGCTTACATTTCCACTCTAGGTTTACACTTGTGACATCATCGTCTAGATAAGCACGTTTTGCCTAGATTGCTTGGAAGCAATCGAGATCTCTTTGAAGGGATCGAAGTTCGTGTTTGGAATTCCTGGAATCTCGCACTTGTGGTGGAGATTGCCGTAGAGATTTCCAGGAATTGCGGAAGATTGAAGTTCTTGGAAGATTCTGCAAGAAGATCTCTCTTCTTGATTAGGTTTGATTTGGAAAACGGATTGACATCCCGTTTTCTTTTCTTTCCTAGGATTACGATTATTTGTTCTATTGTGAATCTTTTGACATTATTTGTTCTCTTTGTGATTTTGAGATTAAGTTGAAGGTTATTGAAAGTTCTTGAAAGTTTTCATCTTTTCATCTTCTAATTCTTGAATTGAAATCAATATGACTGTTATTGGCTAAAAACCCTTAACAATTCTAAGGTGAAGGGTTGATAGTTGTGGCATAGATGATGATAGATTGATCGCAAACAGATTAGACCCTGAGAGTTAGAGAAACATCGCCGACAACCTTAAATTACGGGCTGTTCTTGAGTTCCACGACCGTGGAATCTCAAGATCCAACCGTAATTTCCCTCAAGTTTACGAACCTGCTTTTACTTTAATCTAAAGTTAAATATTTGTTTTAGCTTAGTTTAGACTTGTCTTTTCTAAGTGGTAGTGAGCCTCAACAACCTCTACCTCGATTGTGAGCCTCAACAACCTCAGTCGATTAAGTTAGTCTTGATCTTTAGGTTATAAGTTTGGGTATTTGATACTAATTTTTGCTTTTAGAATCTTTCTATATTGAGCCTCAACAACCTGTATAGAGAGTGCCTTGTAGGTGAGTCACAAAAGGTTTTTGGAACTTCACCGTACGATTACCTTACATTAGTATACCTTTGCATATCTCAACTCTGTCTTTACATCATTAAGTATATCTTGAATCAATTGCCACAGCTGAATACCTAGATCTTTAGGATTGTTGTTTTCCCAATATTTGCAAAACTCTCATATTTACTTGCTTGATAACTTGCAACCGAGTTCGTTCCCACCCAAATCCCTGTGTTCGATACTCTGGAATTCTTGCTTAACTACGTCGATCCGTACACTGCGGGTTCGCTTGCTTGATTCTAGTTTTATAAATTTAAAACTTATTTGCACACACCTCTAGGGGCGAACACATGGATAGAGGTGCACAATAACCGAAGCCTAGGAAATCAGCAATCATCAATTTCTCGAGATGCCTCAAACCCTTGATGCACATACCATGACCCGTTAGGAATATCGCTCAATCCGACTTTGGCAAGACATAAACACCCGGCTATGTGAATGGTGCCGAGTTACTCATCATCATGATTGACTTCCCCAAACCTACTTTGTTTCTTTCTAACTTCCATCCAACATTTCAACTTTTCTTTCACTTGCTTTTCACTTTTGCTTGCTTCCAAATTCCCGAATAGGTAAAGGGAGGCAAATATGTATATGAGGGGCTAAGCATGATAAAGAATATGAAGAGAAAATAATGAATTGCCTTAATCATCCCAGGAAGAATGTGATAGAACTCATCATGTGGTGTCAACCTTCAAATTCAACATAACTTTGATAAAAATAAAGTATTAAACATGCCAAAATTTCAAACAAAGCGTTTTGCAACTTAAACATATCATAAAACCTTTCAAACATATAAAGATTTCAAAACCAGTCTGTAAACAAGAATCTTCACTGAGGTCATATCCAGATAAGAAGCACAAAAATCGTTTCGAAAACTGTCTCAGTTAAACCACCTCGGTCGAGGTGTTCTAAGTCAACCGAGGTGAATCACCTCGTTCGGCCAGAATCATCCCGATCGAGGTCAAAAAAATTTTTTATTTTAAACCAGTTTTTGACGTTTTTCTCAATCAAATAACTAGTATGCATGCATGTAGTCTCAGATAAGCACATAGAGCGTAAGAAAATCACAAATATCCGAATCAAGTCATACAAGCATACATAATGTCGGATAATACACGTAAATACCCCATACTTGGGACACATTGTCCCAATGGGTCAAGATAAGTCTAAGGAAACAGGAAGAACTCACCGGACATAAGCTGAGCTGCATAATAAATGAAGAAAAGAAATCCCTGCAAGCACTAGTCCTGATCTGCTGGCGGTGGTGATGGATATGGCATGTACGGATGCTGGGACGGGTCGAATGGATATCCCATCATATGCTGGAACTGGATCTCCATCATCCGGCGCTGGTAGTGCTGACTCTCTAGCATCTGATGAGTCCGGCTATCCATCTCTCGGGGATGGTCATCCAAACGTCCACCTAGATCAACGGTCAGGGCTGCGTAGGAGTCAATCATCTGATCTGTCAGATCGTCAATCCGGCGGTGAGCTACGGGATCCCTCTGCCTGCGAACTCTACGCCTGACAGGACGTGCTGGTGCTGCAGCTGGATCATCCTCTGTCACCTCGTCGTCTAGATCGACGATTGGTATACCGGGACCAGCTGTATTTGTCCCTGTCTCTATGGTGGCACCGCCATCATCCTCCTCATCAGCCCTCTCATCAGCCTCCTCCTCATCCTGCTCCTGGGCTGCTGCTGCTGCATCTCTAGCGTTCTCAATAAGAGGAATTCACACAGTGGACCAATACTGAGGGTCAAACACTGAGAACTGAGATGACCATCTAATACCCCGAGGGGCAGTCTGCTCCCAAGGCATCGCCACATATGGCGTAGTAAGTCCACGAGGAACCAGGATCCTCCTCGTGATCATCTCCTGCAGACAAAGCGGCTTGGCAGCCGCCACCATAGTACATGCACTCAGATCAAGGTATATCACTGTAGCAAGATGAGTCACTAAGCCACCACAGCAGATATCTCCTTTCCCCTTCGCCTTGATCCTGTGAAGATCCTCAGCCAGCATTACTCCGAAGTCGGGAACTCCTCCGGTAACCATACAATATAGACTCAGCAACTCCCCCTGTCTAATCTTCTGGGGCGTCTCAGTACGCGTTAGAAGAATCTCACTGAAGATCCGGTGAGCGATTCTGAAAGCGAGGTGGAAGATGATGCGCTCCCTAGAGTCTCCAGGTCTCCACCTATCAGCATGCTCAACTACGTAAGCTATCTGTCCCCAGAACTCTCGAGCCACGGCTCGAGAAGGAAAATCGGAAATTGTGGGGGTCGGGAAGACTAAGATCTCTCTCCACTGATCCATCGGGACTAAGTAGTTCCGGTTCAGCAACCGGTACTTGATGGCCTGCTCTGTAGGCAAGTAGGTCACGGAGCTCACAAACTCCAATGTGGGCTCGAGGTAGACTGGAGCTCTTATCTCCAGAAACTGCTCCAGCCCTACCATAGAAATCATCCGCCTCAAGTCATCATCCACATAGAGGCAATTAAAGGCAGCAACATCTAGAAACCGCGGCACAATCACTGGGCGCGCAGCAATGCGATCATAATCTACCTGGTGACGCTCATGGATCACCGGTATGGAACGTCGGGAAGAAGAAGAAGAAGAAGCTGAAGGTCTGTCTCTCAGAACAAGCTGGCGATCTGAACTCATTTTTTTTCTCTGTCAGACCACCTCGGTTGGCTATCAGATCTCAGGAACACCTTGATCGAGATGCAGGTCGACTGGACCGAGGTGATGTGTTGTTCGATTTCAACTCACTGAATTTCAGTTCTTTTCCCCCGATTTCACTACAGATTGTCCCTATGGGGTACTTAATCCTTTTCCAACAGAAATAATTGGCAACCAAAGCCAATTTTCTTCAAAATCAGTGAAAGACGAGAAGTTAGGGTTTTCGATTTGTTTACCCCAGATTCGGTCAATTCGGAGCGTTTGTTGTTGCTGATTGTCTCTTGCAAACTGATCCTCTACTCTTTCCTTGCAGATTGGGGCAAGAATCGTCAAAAATGATCGAGAATCGGGGAGCGAGGTGGTTCTGTACGCCGCGGTCGAGAAGGTGAGAGAGGGAAGAGAGAGAAATCGTTCTCCCTTTTATACCCCTCACTCAAACTGCTGTCACCTCGGTCGAGATGGTCCCGACTGGACCGAGGTGATATGGACCGAGGTGAATCTTCAGTAAACCCTAGTCGCCTCGGTTGCTCAAGAATCATCTCGGTCGAGATGCTGTGACAGCAACGGAGATGTGTCTCAGTCAAACTGCGTCTTCTTAAATTCTTGAACTTCTGTCCTTCCAGTGTTGCTCCTGAGTTGTATTCCTTCCTTAGAGAGTACCTGGTTTCTGTCTAGAATGCCAAAAACAAGCAAAACAAAGCAAACTATCTAAAGCTAGACTAGAAAAGGGAAAAGAAAACAATATCTTGGGTTGCCTCCCAAGAAGCGCTTGATTTAAGGTCGCTAGCTGGACCGTACGACATCCCTAAACATGCTGGAAGGTATCCTCACCCCATACTTCACCTCCATCATGGGGTGAGATAAGGAAGTCTATCAAACGTTCCAGCAAATGCAAATGCTCATCCGGGAATGAATTGTCTATGGGTGGTTCGTCCTTTTCGCGTGAAGAAGGGGGTAGCCGGCTGAGGTGATCCGCAACAGAATTTTCGGATCCCTTCTTATCACGGATCTCTAGGTCAAACTCTTGAAGCAAGAGAATCCATCGAATAAGACGTGACTTAGCATCCTTCTTAGCAAGTAAGTAACGAATAGCTGCATGGTCGGTGTATACAACAACTTTCGCTCCCACTAAGTAAGAACGGAATTTCTCAAAGGCATATACAACCGCCAATAGTTCTTTTTCGGTGGTGGCGTAGTTACGCTGGGCTTCGTCTAGTGTCTTGCTAGCATTGGTAAATGGCGGTGGTCCGGCCATCCTTCTTTTGTCCAAGCACCGCTCCTACCGCCACATCACTCGCATCGCACATGATCTCAAAGGGAAAGGTCCAGTCCGGAGGTTGGATAATGGGAGCGGAGATCAACGCCTCCTTAATCCCGTAGAATGCATCGAGACACTCCTGCGAAAACTCAAAAACAACATCTTTATTCAAGAGTTTAGTTAGTGGTTTAGAGATCTTCGAGAAATCCTTGATGAACCTCCTGTAGAAACCTGCATGCCCGAGAAAACTCCGCACACCCTTAACAGAACAAGGGGGAGGAAGTTTTTCTATAGTCTCGATCTTAGCTCAATCGACCTCAATACCTCGACTGGAAACGAGGTGTCCTAGCACAATGCCTTCGTTGACCATAAAGTGACACTTCTCCCAATTCACAACGAGATTAGTGTCTTCACATCTTTGTAGAACTAGAGAAAGGTTAGATAGACAATTATCAAAAGAGGAACCATATACTGAAAAATCATCCATAAATACCTCCATGATCTTCCCTATATATTCGGAAAAGATAGCCATCATGCATCGCTAGAAGGTGGCGGGTGCATTACATAATCCAAATGGCATCCTCCTATAAGCGAATGTCCCCCATGGACAAGTGAAAGTGGTCTTCTCTTGATTATCCGGATGGATAGAAATCTAAAAGAAGCCACTATAACCATCTAAATAGCAAAAATGGGATGTTGGGCTAACCGTTCGAGCATTTGATCGATGAAGGGAAGCGGAAAATGGTCCTTCCGAGTGGCCACGTTCAGCTTCCTATAGTCGATGCACACCCTCCAGCCCGTGACGGTCCTAGTTGGGATCAACTCGTTGTTCTTATTCGTCACAACGGTCATCCCTCCTTTATTCGGAACAACATGCACCGGGCTCACCCACTTGCTATCCGAGATAGGAAATATGATACCTGCATCCAACAACTTAAGGATTTCTTTCTTCACAACCTCTTTCATGATCGGATTTAACCGTCTTTGAGGTTCCCGTGAAGTCTTATGATCATCCTCCATTAGTATTCTATGCATGTAGAAAGAGGGCTTAATACCAATAAGATCATCAATAGTGTAACCTAAAGCCTTTTGATGCTTTCTCAGGACATGCATTAGTTTAGATAATTCAGTTTCGGAAAGGGAAGCACTAACAATGACGGGATAAGTAGAATCCGATCCAAGAAAAGCATACCTCAAGTGATTTGGGAGTTGTTTAAGCTCCACAACTGGGGGTGCTTTCTGAGGGGGATCCTTGCTTCCTCCTTCCAGTGGAGTAGATTCAGATCGAGGAACTGGACTTTCAAAAGTCTCAGTTGACATCATCTCATTTGCGACCTCGGTCGAGGTGCAGAGTGGGTGACCGAGATGTTCTTCAGCTAAGAACATCTCGCTTGGTCCAGAAGGTGCCTCGGTCGAGGTATTGCAATTGGGACCGAAACTGGAGATCTTCTTCTCCTGGATTAGTCTTTCAAATTTAGCTCCTGGATCTTCTTCCAATGCCTTTAGGCTCCGTATATCTGCATCACAAGAAGCATCTATACCTTCCTCCATTAAGCTAAAGCTAATAACTTTTTCAAGTGGATCATTAATAAGGATAGAGCTCACCAATTCTCTCGATTCTTCTTCATCATAGATGTTGAAGATATCATCTTCTAGCTGCTCTCCCTTCATTGCAGCAAGCAATGCAAACTCCACTTCATCTCCGCCAATGTTGAATTTCAACTTGGCGTTCTTACAATCCACATTGCAACCCGAAGTTGCTAGAAATGGTCTCCCGAGAATGACAGGGACGGGATAATCTGCGGGAGTATCAAGTACTACAAAGTCTATAGGTAAGTAGAAGTTACCTAACTTAACCGGAACGTCTACCAAAACACCCACGGGATGGGTAATGGAGCGATCCACCATGTATAGCCTTATCTTCACCGGCTTGGGCTCTCCAAGGCCGATCTTCACGCATAGCTCCAGAGGGATTATGCTCACGCTGGCTCCTAGATCACACAAGGCTTCGCAAGTCACATCCCCAACTTGGATAGGAATGCAAAAAGAGCCGGGATCCCTTAATTTGGGTGGCATCTTCTCCTTCATGATTTGAATAAGTTCCGAGGATTTAGATGTCATCCTAACTTCACCGAAATCTTCCAACTTCCTTTTCCTTGATAGGATCTCCTTCAAGAACTTCCCATATACAGGCATCCCTAGAATAGCTTCAAGGAAAAGGGATGTTAATATGTAGTTTATTCATCAAGTCAAGGAACTTACCAAAATGTTTGTCTAGATGTGCTCTAGCCCTTGACTGGGGGAATGGAAGTGGTGGTTTATAAGCAGGAGGTGGAACATAAACTTCAGATTTCTCCTCCGCTTTTTGAGGCTCCACCTCGGTTGGTACCTCGGCCGAAGTGTTCTTCAACTGTACCTGGACCGAGGTATTCTTTGTGTGTACTGGCATCGACCGAGGCACTGGATCTGCAGTTTTCAGTCCACTTCTCGTCGTTATAGCCATGATCTGTCCTTTAGGGTTGCTCTCTGTCCTTGTTGGGAGCTTCCCTGGATCTCTTGGCGCTTCATTCGCCTTATTAAAAAATTGTTGTTCTAAGGATTTTTGTGCCTTCGAGAATGAAGTCATGGACGTCTCCATAGCGTGTAGTTTGATCAAGATGGCCTCCAACACTGCATCTTTCTTTTCTGGTTGGTACGAACTTGATCCTTGTTCCTGGCTCTTCAATGGAGTAGAAGAAGAAGAAAGGAAAGGATTAGAGGAATTGTTTGAATTTGACTTGGAGTAAGAGTTACCCGATTTTTGATTGTTGGATCTCCAATTGTTGTTGTTGGATCCTCTATTGTTATTGTAGTTGTTGTTTCGGGAACCTTGATTGTTGTTCCTTGACCCTTGATATCCTCCCTCTTCCTTTTTGATTTGAGCAACCAAAAGGTCTTTCAATTGCTTCACATCATTCTTCAAAGAGGTGAGTTGATCGTTGTTTGATGAAGCTTCGTGGAAATTGACTCTTTTAACTCCACCTTCAGCTCCATGATTGGAGTATTTCTCCATGTGCAAAGCTTGTTTCTCTATGAACTCCCATGCTTCGTCAATCGGCATGTCCATGAACGTGCCGACGGATAGTAGTTGAAGGTTGAACTGGGTGTTTCCGTCCAGTCCCTTGAAGCATATCTCCAACAACTCTATCTTTGGAATTCCATGATGTGGGCAATCCAAAAGGATGTCTTTAAATCTCTCCGACTTGGACAAACTCTCTTTGTCCTTCATGATGAATGCATTGATTTTCCCTCTCATTTCGGCGGTCTTAGAGGGGGGAAAGAATTTAGTCAAGAACCCCGTCGTCATCTCCTCGCAAGTGTTGATTTTTCCGGGAGGGAGAGATTGATACCAAGTAAGCGCCCTATCTTTCAAAGAGAAATAGAAAGACTTTAGCTTGTAATTGTTGTTTTCCAGCCTTGAAGGTCTCAAGGTCTCCATCAATATCTCATAGTTTTGTAGATGTTGATGCGGAGATTCCCTCTCTAGCCCTCCAAACTGGCATTGGCGAATCATGGAAAGAACTTGCGGTCGAAGCTCATAATCATGCTCCGCTGGATCACCTAGGTTGACTCCTGGACGCCTCAGTTGCTGGTTAGGGTCCATCCTCTGCCCTAGGGTCTGTGGAATACCTGCAAAAAGAGCATCTTAGACTGGCATCCGAGGTGGAAGTATCTCGACCGGGGCAGCTGGAACTGGGTCCTGCCTCGGTCGAGGAGCTGGATCTGGTCGAGGTAGATATTGGTCCCGTAAAATCGCCATATCTGCTTCGATCGCTTTTGTCCTTGCGCGAGTTTCTTCCTTTTCCAGTCGTAGTTCTTCTTTACTGGGGCGTAGCTGTTCCAATGCCTCCTTTAATTCGGCCTCAAGATCGCGATCGTCTTGGTTGGCCATTTTCGCTTCTTTCAAGCGTCTTTTGTATGTCTTTTCTGGTTCGGGATCGTAAGGAACGATTTCCTTCCCAGCGTGGGTTCTTCTCATAAACCTAAGAAGAAGAACCTGTGAACGTCACTCAAGTAGAGTGGTTAGTAGCAATAGGGGCAAGTGCCCCGAAAGACTACCGCAACCGGCTCGGTCTAGACCAAGTCCCCGGCAACGGCGCCAAAAACTTGTTCGCTCCAAATGGTGTGTGCAAGCTTTAAATTTATAACCCAAGAAGTATGCTCAAAACAAGGATGCGAACCCGCAGTGTACGAGTCAATTATAGTAAAAAGCAAGAATTCCAGGGGTCGATCACCGGGGCTTAGGTGAAACCTAAGCAAGTATAAGTAGTCTATGTAATTACTAACCACAAAAGCGATTAAAACAATCAAAGATGATAAAAAGTCATTTAAAGGAAATATGCAATTCTAGGGATTAGAGCATCTAGTTGTGGTTCCAACTCAAAATCTAAAGATAAGCGGACAAAGCTGAGGTTTTGCAAAGGGAAGGTGTTATTAAAGTGGAATAGATCACCGGGTAAGTCTCACTACTCACAAACTCCAAACCAATAGTTCCTATTACCGGGTAAGTCTCAAGGTAATAAGGAAAAGAATTATAATCTCAAACCAACACACCACCTAAGGGAATAGAATCAACCTTTACCGGGTAAGTCTCAAGCTAACTCACAAAGATGGAATGAAGGCACACTCAAACCCCAATAAAGGATAAACCTTTATTACCTACACTTATGATCTTAGGTAAACAAACAAAGGAATTACCGGGTAAGTCTCATCCTAAGCTTGCATTGAACCAGGAAAGGTGTAATAAGAATAGGATTTGGCAAACTCTAACACTTAACTCTCAGTTACGGATTAGGTAACTCACCTCGGTCAGACAAATCCCACCCCGGCCAAGATGTTCATCGACTGAGCGAGGTGTTCTAGGGTTAAGGATAAAGACTAGAAATTTCAGGGTCCTACTGTGATTAAGATTATTCTATCATTGTTTTTCCCACAACCTTCAGCCAATCACCCTAGAATCGCACAAAGAAATTAGCCACTCATCATCATGAAAGCAATAATCAAATATATGGGAAGAAAGTGAATATTTGAACACAAAAACCTTAAGAACAAGGCTTCAATAACTGAATCAAATATCAAACAAATAAGCGTTTCTTGGATCACAAATCCAACAAGACAATCAAACAAAAGGGAATCGAAGAAAGTCTTACAAATCCCCTCAAAAAGCTATGACAAGCTATCAATCCTTCCTAGATTGATCTTCAATCTTCCTTCCTTCCTTCAACCACTATAATGATAGCGGGATTTTCGGTGATGCGCCGATGCTGAATTGTGGAAAATCAAGCCCTTTTTATAGGAGAACTATCATCCAAAGATAAAATATCTTGAAAAGATATTATACTAATAAAAATATATCCATATTATTAAAATAGATCTCCAAAATATATGATCTTCCTTCCAGAAATCCAGCCCAAAAATATAAGATCTCTCCTTCCAAAAATAAAAGATCTCAGCCAAGAATATATGATCTCGCCGCGTCAGGGTATTCGCCTCGGTCGGGGCGCTCCTCACGATCACCTCGGTTGAGATGGTACTGTAGCTGACCGAGGTGATTCTCAGCTGAAAGTGAAATCTCTCAAATCTGGTCCAAAGTAAATCTTCTTCATTAATTCCTTGCTTCCTGGATTCTTCCTTAAGCCCCTGAATGTAGCTCCAATGACTCCTTAGCTCCTTTAGCTCCATTTTGATGTAAAACGTGCCATTTTACCTACGATTACAACGAAACCTGGTGTAGACCTCGATTCCCGTAAAGGTAGATGAAACGACAATATAATCACATAATATTCATCCAAACATGCAGATTATTGAAGATAAAACGTCTAAACAAGTCCCAAAATATAGACTATAATTCATGCTATCACGCTACAGCTAAAGCAGAAAACCAGGAAAAGCATATAAAGGCCAACATATAAGAAACTACACTACTGAGATCCGCAGAGGTAGTGGTGGTCGCCCGTACATCTATCCTAGACCGACAAGTTTAAAACAAAACCCCCTTTTGAAAATGTTAGACCCTTGCGGGTTCTATTTATTTATCCATCCAACCTTTAGAAGATTTTGAGTGCCATTGTTGTCAACCTAGAGCTCTGATACCATATTGTAACATCCCAAGTTCAGAGAACTCGGAGCGCTACGGGCTAGGACCGCACAATGGGTCCTGACCCTCAGAGTAGCAATGACACAACGAATCTTACAACAAGGCACATACGAATGAAAACCAAAACTCAATATAAAACTAAAGGTTTAAACAAAAGAAAACATAAAAGACTCGTAGCCGAGTTCAAAACAAAAAAGGGAAACAACAACGTAAACATAAACCCGATCCCGTCCTATAATGTACGGGAACCCCGGCTGACCACACCATTCGGATCACTCAGCAGCATCCTGAACCTGCGGAGCATCTACAACGACGGTATAAACCATTAGCTAACATTCTAGATACTAGCAAGAGCGTAAACGCACAAACACACATAAGGTAAAATAAACATATAGCATTCTCGCACACAACCGGTTATTATGTTTCTTAAAGTTATCCATTATTAATTCAACTTCTTTTGTCACACGAAAATCTCCCGAAACTCGCCTCCGCTTCCGTCTACCAATAGGAATAGATCAATAATATTCGTTACCTATGGGCCTGGGTTGCAAGAGAACATTCTAGTCTCCTGTAGAACTAGGCAAGTGGTCACCGCCCGGTTATAATACACTTGGGCCAGTTAAGGTTATAAAGGGTGAATTCTATTCCGGTTATCCGGTATAAACATGATAAACAACACAAACAAGCCAAAATACTCAAACCAATATACGGAATGAAGCTAAGTAAGTCCAAGGGACGTACCTCACTCGAAGGAAACTCAAAGCTCAACAAACAACTCAGAGACGGCTCAGTTTCGCTCACGAAAGGAGCAAGGAAAGCCTATTCACACAAGCATCACGAATCAGGAACGAAACGGTTGGTAGAAGTCTATAACTTCTAGTCTCAATGATCTCTAAGAGATCTCCACATGCTAAGGGCTCAACCTTAGTCTGACAACATACTCAGGAAACAAGGAACAACCAAATGAAACAAGGAAAGGAACGAGGAAAGGAAGGAAGAAAGCAGCTCACCAAAGACGGGAGCTAGTGCATAGGAAACCGCAGGGGCTGCTGGATAGGGCGCAAGGGCGGATGCCGCGGGGGCGGGGATGTGCAGGCACGGGGGCGGCTGCGGTGCAGAGGCACTATCGACTTCTCGATGACAGCAGAACCACGACAAGGCCAAATCTTGTTCTTCCAACACTCACACTTCACAACTCAACCAAGGGAGCCTGTGAACATCAAAGGATCAACAACGGAACGCTCCACAAGAATCAAGGCTCAAGCTTGATCCTTGGAGAAGAAGAAAAGGGAAGAACGAAGGAGGAAACGAAACATAAAAGAAGCAAGGTGTAGCAATATATGAACGTGATGAAGAACAAGGGAGGAAGAACTTACACGTTCAACAAGAATACGGGGTCAAGGCTGCATCACTCTAGAGTTGAAGAAGACGTAAGCAAGAAACGGGAAAAAGGAGGAAATGCGGGAATATATAAAGAAGGGCTGGAAAGATAGAAGGAAGGACGTCTAGGGTTAGAAAGAAGATAAAGAAACCGGCCCATAAGATAGAAGGTCGAATCTTCTATCTATGGAAAGAAGATTAAACGAACGAAAGAAAGATCGGGTGCGATCTGTAGTCAGCCGCAGGGGCGGCTGACCCTGCCGCAGGGGCGGCTGACCCTGCCGCAGGGGCGGCACACTTCACCGCTGGGGCGGTGAAGGCGAAAGGTTGGGGTCTTACATCAAGTCTAGGAAGGTGCTGGTGGATCTTTGTGATTGTTGTGGTGAGGTGGAGAATGATTTTCATGCACTATTGCACTGCCCCAAAGTTGCGACTGTTTGGAATCCTGATCCTTCGTTCAACAACATAGGAAGGAAGGCGAGGTCATTGAAGGACTAGTTTGCAGAGATTTTCTTCTTCGTGTACTTCCTATCATGTTCGTATTTGGGCTATTATTCCATAGAGTGCAGAAACTTGAGACTATATGAGGGACGGAGTGTGTCTCCTGATGGTGTCTATTGTCAAGCTCTTTGTTTTCTTAAGGATCATTTTTCTCTTGGTCCAAGGAGTCAACATGTCGGGTTACCTATTGTTCAGCCCTAGGGTTGCTCGATTCCATGGAGTAGGAGTCCCTAGAGCTATGTTAAACTTAATTGGGATGCTTCAATCGATTTGAATGACAAGGTTGGTGATACGCCCTTGGATGGAAATGTCATCCGTATCTCCGGCTTGATACGGCCTTGGCTACCGACGGAAGACATTCCCGCATATTAATTTTCGTCTTCTTTTATCTAATTTATATATTAGATATTTAAATATTTAAAGGGATATTCTTATGGATCTTTCCCGTTAAGAAGAAGATTTGGCTTAGAATAATTCATGGAATATTCCAATCAAATCTCTTCATATATGGCTTGGAATAATTCTTTGATTATTCCAATAAAATCTCTTGTTTAAGGCTAGCATCTTCTCATTTATGTCTTAAGGATTTTCCATTTGCCAGCATCCTCCACTATATAAAGGATGGTTGACCTCATTGTAAAAGCATGTTCAATATTAATCAAGTACAATTGAGATGCATTTCCTCGTCCTTGGTTATTGGGCATCACCTATTCCTCTCTTATAAAGTTCTTCTTTTGGATCTTTGATTCAAGTCTCCAACTCGAGGATTCTTCAAGAATCACTAGTTTTCTCCACTTCACAAATTGTTCAATCTCTCTAGATTGAATCAACCATACGCTTCCGCAACTCATTTTCAACATCGAATCCATCCACACATAACAAAACGGAGTAGTAGAAGTTCAAGCTCGATCTAGATCCGGAGTTATTCATTGAACACATCCAAGGACACATCAAATTGGTACTATGTAAGATCTAGTTTTCACCTTCATCGCCTCCACGATGAAGGGAGCTACCCCTGCGGTTTTTCCCCAGATCACGCTGATATGTTTTTATCCCGTTCTTATTTCTTTCCGTAGATAGAAGATCCGATCTTCTATCTTATGGGCCGGCTTTCCTATCATGTTCTTAACCCTAGAACTTCTTTTTTTTATATATTTTCCCATTTTTCCTATAAATTCCCTCTTTCTCTTCTTTTTCCCGTTTCTTGCATACGTTTTTCTTCAACCTCGAAAGTTGCAACCAATCTTCCTTGTGATCTCTTGCTGGACGTGTAATTCTTCTCCTTCTTTGTTTCTCCCTCACGTTCATGAGTTGTTGCATGCCTTTCCCTTCTGTTCCGCTTTCTTCTTCATCCTTATCTTTTCTTATTCGCCAAGAATCAAGTTTGAGCCTTGATTCTTGTTGGCATATTCCTGCCCAGTGCTGCCCCAACGGGGTCTGTCCAGCCGCCCCTGCGGTTTTCCTGCAGTCCCCCCATCTTTGGTAAGCTACCCCCATCTTTGGTAAGCTACCCTCACGTTCATGAGTTGTTGCATGCCTTTCCCTTGTGTGTTGCTGCTGCTATAGCCAACCTAGGCCCTTTTTGCATTTGAAGATAGCTGCCCAAAGCCAATCTGCAAGCCCTTATCTAGCAGCCCCTCTATCTTCTTTCTTCACGCAGCATCTCAAACAACACTCCATCTCTACCCTATCTCTTTCCTCACCTCACTAATCCCTTCATCACCACACCGGAAGCAACAAAGGCCAACACCACCTGAGAGGGTCCCGGCCTCACCCTCGCTGCCCACCGGGAATGGAAGCTGCTGCTAGCCCGCCGCCTATTGTCTCCTCTCTTAGTTTCTAGCGTACCAGGACCCCCATCTGCAGCTCTCTACAGGTTCGTCTATTATCCTCTATGCCACCGGAGTTCCACCTTGTTGTCACCACCGGAGCCACCTCTCGAGCACATTTAACCATCCATCTATCCTTGTCTTTCGGACTCGAGCATTGCCTCCCTCACCTCGTTCTACTCGATCTCCCATGAAGCCCTTCTTCTGGAGCCTATGTCGAGCCACAGGAAGAGCTGGAGAAGCCCAGTCTCGCATTACCGCAAAGAGCCCCCTCCCCCTCGCCATGCCATGCCTGCACGAGCCTTGTCGGAGCCGCCGATTGCCCTGCACTCCCACCTTCGCCTCACCCTCTTCAGCTCCCCCGTCGAACAGTGCTTTATCCTCCTTCTCCGGTCTCCTCTGTCGCCAGGAAGCAGCCGCTGCCGCCGGAGTTACGGGCCGCCTCCTTGCAGCCTCGCCGGCCCTTGCAGCCGCCTGCCGGAGCACACTGAAGTGCGCCGCCCCTGTCTTCATCCCCTGTACCGTAACTACTGCTTCAGAGGGTAAAAAGGAAACCCTTTTCAATATTTACAGTGGGTCCCCTTCTTATTGGTTAATTACAATTTGTACCCATAGCTTTATAATAATTGCAGTTTTGAACTCAAGTTTCTGGGTTATTGCAAATATACCCCTGTAGAATTAATTGTGGAAAAATGGCCAAGTTTCTTGAATATGTATTTTACAGTATATGACCCAAATTCTGAGATTTAACTATTATGTCCTTTGTTGGTTTATTTTTAGAATATGGCCCAAAGATTTATTTATGGGTTTTGACCCAAGTTTCTAAAATGATATATTTTGCCCGGAAAATGTATTGCGGGTTTTAACGTTGTTTTCGAAAACGAGTCTTACCTCAATTTAATATATCGTATAGCTTACTATCAAATTTAGCGTATGAGCTAAATTTTCTTAGTTGTGGTTTTAGGTCCGGAAACGCCCCGATAAAGGCCATCAATTCCACATCGGCATCCATAGACCGTCTTCCGTCTTTTGACATCGTGTGAGTATATTTTCCCTCGATCTAGTTATGTTAAGTTTTAGTATCATGCTAGGATGGATCTAGCATAACTTAGAGTTAATGCCAAGTAGTGGCTTTGAACCTTAGGTGAGTTTCGAGGATTTGATATTATTTGATGGATTGATGTTGATTCTACGCTTGAGGTGTGGGTTATCTTGTGAGGTTGTTATAAGACTTTAAGTTATATGGTTGATCTTGTGAGCGTTTTTAGGCTCGAGGTGGGGTTATAGGATCTTGTGGGATTTTAGAGTTTAGGTTTGGCTTATCCTAGTTGCGTTGTGAGTTATGATCTTGCGAGATCCGAGGGTTTAGAAGTCTTAGGACTTCTAGCTTGTGTTGAGTGTGATGTGAGCATGAGGGATTCTAGGATGTGGTCCTAGAATTGAGAGTCAAATGGTCTTGCGTAGATCATTAGGATAGAAGTCTAAGACTTCTATTGTGAGTGGTTGTTGTTGATATAGTTATCTTCTTGTGAGCAGGTTATGGGCTTCCTCCCTAAGGAAGCGAGAGTGTTGTGAGTTGAGTGTGGTGACGAGATAAGTCTTCGGACTTACTTAGCTCGTATTCCTTGTATTAGCATTGATCTGTGTTTGGTGGTGTGTGTTTATTCCTTATCGTTTATAACAACTAAACCGGTAATAGGACCACCGACCTTATATTATTTTGGCCCAAGTGTATGATAACGGGCGGTGACATCATCTGCCTAGCTCTTGCGAGAGTCTAGGAGGTTCTTGGCGACTAGCCCGTGCTGGTTAGACGGTCGGAGGCATCCGCACGGTTCCATGCCGGTAAGTAGGGACCGAGGCGGGACCACGGTGGTCTCGTGTCACAAAACTAAGTTGAATTAGAACGGGATATGACTTAATAATAAAAAGATAATAAACCGGAATTGTGTGTTTTGAGAATGTTGTGTGTTTATGATGATTTACTTGTGTTTGTGCCTTTCCCATTAATTCTAATGCTTCGAATATGAGCTAACGGTTTTATACCGATTTTTGTAGATTGCCTTGCAGGTTAGGAATGCGGCCGAGAGATCCGAAAGAGTGGGCAGCCGGGGTTCCGTACCTTATAGGAGTGGGTTTTGGTTGGAGTCGGATTGTGTTTTATTCTTCGTTTATTATGTTCGTATGCCGCGTGTATGGCGTTTTGGTCTTTGGTGTTGTTTATCGGCTGAAGTCTTTTGTTGTATTCTTTCGGATTTTTCTTTTCATTGCATGAAAATATATTTCGGTTTTGGCCTTTATTTGTGCCTTGTTGCAAGATCCGGTGAAATTGTTGTCAAGCTAAGGGTCGGGACCCATTGTGAGGTCCCAACCCGTAGCGCCCCGAGTCCCGCGGATTCGGGGTGTTACAAAAGTGGTATTAGAGCCCTAGGTTAACAACAATGGCACTCGCAATCTTCGAAAGGCCGAATAAGGAATAAACAAAACCCCACGGGTTCTGATTTTTTGTTTTCAAAACCACATGCATGAGTCGGTGTAGAATGTACGGACCACAACTCCTTCCACAGATCTCGGCAGCTTAGCTTATTAGATTGTGATTTGTATATATAGATATGGATATGAGGTTAGTAGTTATGCATGATAGAATTGATGTGTATCTTTGTGATTGTATGTTGCATGGTGAACTGGATATATGTGTATAGTTCTATATGTGGACGGTTATATGTTTTGGGACCTTATATTGTTGATGGAATGCTGGATGTGTTATGTTGGTAGTGATATGGACTTAGGACTTATATAGTTATGTATAAGTATTCTTATTATATATAGTAGCATATGAAGTTATGAGACCTTTTAGCTAAGATGATAGTAAGATATCATCACCTTTAAGACGATATTGTCGGCATAGGATAGCGTTCATACGAGGAGAAATGAGCTCAAGTATCAAGTTTGGAACGTCAAGTTCGGACGAATACCTTGGAGTTTCTCGTACACCTTTAAGAGGATGTCAAAGAGGAGGATTATAGATGACGTAAACGAAGGACAAACAAGTAGAAGGAAACTCGAGACAACTTAAGAGAAATTGAGATAGAAACTGTGCAAGTAAAGGAAATAACATGAAGATGTGGTAGTGGTTTCAAAGAAGCAACGATTGAACAACAATGAAGCAAACTAGAGGTAGCAACTTAAGGGGGCACTCCGAGTGTCGTGCCGATAAAGGAGGACGTGGATTAAGTGGATAGGATTACAAAAGTGGCGATCCAATTAAGGCAAGTTGCCTAGACGCTCCTAAGCATTGGAGTCGAGATGAGAAAGGTGATTGAACAATTTGCAGAAGATCTAAGATACCGTAAGTTAAGCTTAAAAAGGTACCAATAAGTGAAGTGTCAACATTACGAGAGTTATGAGAAGAAGGGCATGGTAGGGATTCACGTGGAGTTGACCGGTTACCGTTACGATGATAAGGCTAAGAAACGCTAAGAAGGAGAAAGTGTGTGTTGATGATGATCCCAAGCAGATGAAAAATGAAACAAGGAGCTTGGATCAAAAGACTTAAGATACCCATCAAGAGAAACCTGAACGAACGCTATTTGGGGCTGGGAATTTGAGAAGGTGCACTTTAAAGACACCCGGAAGGAACTAGTTAAGCCTATGAAGGTGAGTCTTGTGACGCAACAACGCCGAGAAGGGTATAATTATCTTACATAAGGGGAAGGAATCGAGGAGCATAGAAAGACCTAACGGAATTTGAGGTAGAGTAAAATGAGCTAGTGAAGTTTAAGGCAGAGTACCCCATGAGGGTAACCTTCAGGAGTATGGTAACATGGAGTGTAGGAAGAATGGTGAGCAGTTGAACTTGGAGAAGGTCAGGTGTAAGTTAATCGGTTACCACCGAGAATGCACAGGGGCGGGTTGTCTACTAGTGAGTGTGGATGCGAAGAGTGACCAAGAGTGTGGATCGTAAAGGAACGGTAACAAGAACTTTGAACATTCGTGGTGGTTGAATGTCATTAATAAGGAGGTGTATTAACGGAAGCATAAACGTCTTAATCGAGTAACATTTTATCGATTCCAGCAAGTGATGGTAACGTACTCGTGGGGAGGGATTGTAACGATATGGTGCGACCTTCTTAGGTCATGGGGCTGTCATATGGGGGAATGTCACAGATCAGAACTTTTAAAGTTTGATTAGGGTGAAGAAAACTAGAAGAACCAAGACGAAAGTGAGGTTTCTATTGTTGCTATGAGTAAACGGGAATATATAAAAGAGATGCATAAGATAACCAACAAGAGTAAGAGAAGACCGAAGTTGAAAGTTTGGAAGTTTGATGTCAATATGAGATGTACGAGAAGTAGAAAGATCGAGAATTTAAAACTTCCGTTGTCGGACGGACGTCGCAAAAAGAAGTGAAGTATGATTTTTATACCTAATTGAAGAAAGGATGTCTACCGTGCAAGCTTATGTGTAATACAACGAGTTCCTCCCATATTTTGGCAATATCATGGAACACCAAGAAGATAAGATCGATTTATTATTAGGCGTGATTAAGTCCTGTAGTTAGGACCTTCACGATTGAACATATGTGTGAGATCAGGAAAGATTATTACACCATTTCTTCAAAGTGGAAAAGGGAGATTAAGCTAAAATATTACTTAACCAAGGCCTCAAGAGTCGGAAGACACGAGCAAGTCTCTCGAGTTCGGGAGGTGAGGGATCTCTGAAAAGGGGACGGTCAAATTGTAGCTACGGAAGGAGCAATGCACACATTAAAAGGACATCACCCCAATAGATCGGGGTAGATCATTAGTACCATGGCCACATGTCAAGTTTTAAAACAAGGTTGGGTCGGTCATATTTTATGTGGCATGATATGAAAAGACGGAACCGAGATATCACGGATTCCCAATTATTGGTGAAATTCCCAACGTCTTCCTGATAACATACCAAGACTTCCAATACGTTAGAATGTGAATTTTTCTATTAAGGTCGAGCTTGACTCAATCCCGATATATAAGGAACTGTATGGAATGAAAATTGTGAAGAGACACGAGTTGTGAAAGCAAGTGAAGGAGAAATTGCAAGAACTTATGGAAAAGAGTTCATTGAAATTAGTGAAATAACATGGAGAACTCCGAATGATTTCTTGAACTCTTGATTTGAAGTTGTTATGGAGAACACCAGTTTACGAAAAGAGAGACAGTTATCTCCATTGGTACATCGTTTACCTTGAGCCGAACAAGATAACAATGAAGAAGAGGTACCCTCACCACGGATAGATGATCTACTCGACCGGTTACAAGGGTCGGTAGTCTCTTCTAAAAATGATTTAAGGTCTGATTGTCACCAATTGAGAATTCGATACTGGGATATTGCAAATACGGCATTCCGGACGACCATGGTCACTACGAGTTGTAGTGATTCCATATAAGAATCCTAATACCCGGATAAGATATTCTTTTCTACTCTCGAAGAAGAGAAAAGTTGTATGACAAGTTGTCTCGGGATGGCAAACCCCGAAGATGTGAAAGAAGTTACAAGCTTTCTTAGATGTACTGAGCTTTATGAGATATGTGAAGAGAGAAGATGTATAACACCAATTATGGTAACCCTCGGGAAAACAATGAAGTATTGAATTAGACGGAAATTGACAATAGAGTTGCTGAGAGTTAAGAGGGGATTCATTGGTGCAATTGTTTTGGTTTACCTTGAGGTATTATGAGTTTGAAGCGTACAAGTGATTCTTCAAGACAAGGTCTTGATCGAGTATTGCGGAGCGATGTAAATGTAATAACATATGTGTCTGGTTAATAGAAGTAGTATGGAGTAAAGTGCTTCCTTCGTTATTTGGAATTGCAACAAGAAGTGAGAAAACATAACATCAAAGTTTGGTTTGACAAGAATCAAAGCGAACAGTGTAAATTGGAAGTTTGATCTTCTTTGTTAGAGAAATCGAAAGGAAAATAATGGGAATGATGCATTGAGAAAGACCCGAATAGGAAGTTGAGTTCCGATATATCGACCTTTTTGAGATCTTAATATGAGTTGAAGAAGTTTCTTATAAGTGGCGTTGCCGTCAAGAGTAGAGAGTGTTCACCCGGTGTTTCATGTGTATAAATCGAGAGAGTATGTACATGACTCGAGACATACTGTCAATCATGAGAGTTAGTGGCAGACGAGGAAACAATGTGACTAACTGGAAGACGGAGGATAGTACATTTGGATGAGTTTTACGTCGAGCTAGTAGCTTCGATAAAACCGACGGGTTAGACCTAGTTCTCCCCTTAGTTGAGTTGTGTATATGTGTGATGTTATATGTGGTTTTGTGCCCCATGCGGGAATGTGTTTAAGTCCGGTTATATATATTGCGACGGTGGTTGGGGCGGTTTGGGCATATAGATTGAAGGTCTAAGCCTTCCTAGTTGTGAGTTTATACCTCGGCCTTAGGGACCGAGAAGTTTGGTGTGAAGCAAGTTTCGGGACGAAACTTGTTTTTAGGGAGATCTATTGTAACGCCCCAAATTTTGGCGCGTTTGCGTTTTTATTTTTTTCGGCTTTTATCGATATTCAGTTAGATTAATTTTTTTTATTAAAAGTATTTTACGACGTAAAATATGTTTCTCGAGTATATTTATATTTTTGGATACGTTCATGTATATTCATATGATATTTTTTGGAAAAAGTTAGAAAGTTTTGATTTAAAAATCACGTTCCGAATGCTTTTGACCGAGTATATTCGAGTACTCTTTTTCCATTTCTATTATTGCCTTTTCTTTTCTCTTTTAATTTATTTTTATTCTCTCTTTCTCCCTGATGGCGTGTTGCTGTAGAACAGGGCATGACCCTTCGTTGCTTGTGTGTTGCTGCTGCTATAGCCAACCTAGGCCCTTTTTGCATTTGAAGATAGCTGCCCAAAGCCAATCTGAAAGCCCTTATCTAGCAGCCCCTCTGTCTTCTTTCTTCATGCAGCATCTCAAACAACACTCCATCTCTACCCTATCTCTTTCCTCACCTCACTAATCCCTTCATCACCACACCGGAAGCAACAAAGGCCAACACCACCTGAGAGGGTCCCGGCCTCACCCTCGCTGCCCACCGGGAATGGAAGCTTCTACTAGCCCGCCGCCTATTGTCTCCTCTCTTAGTTTCTGTCGCACCAGGACCCCCATCTGCAGCTCTCTACAGGTTCGTCTATTATCCTCTGTGCCACCGGAGTTCCACCTTGTTGTCACCACCGGAGCCACCTCTCGAGCACATTTAACCATCCATCTATCCTTGTCTTTCGGACTCGAGCATTGCCTCCCTCACCTCGTTCTACTCGATCTCCCATGAAGCCCTTCTTCTGGAGCCTATATCGAGCCACAGGAAGAGCTGGAGAAGCCCAGTCTCGCATTACCGCAAAGAGGCCCCTCCCCCTCACCATGCCATGCCTGCACGAGCCTTGCCGGAGCCGCCGATATTGTTTGATGGATCTAGGATGGATCTAGCATAACTTAGAGTTAATGCCAAGTAGTGGCTTTGAACCTTAGGTGAGTTTCGAGGATTTGATATTGTTTGATGGATTGATGTTGATTCTACGCTTGAGGCGTGGGTTATCTTGTGAGGTTGTTATAAGACTTTATGTTATATGGTTGATCTTGTGAGCGTTTTGAGGCTCGAGGTGGGGTTATAGGATCTTGTGGGATTTTAGAGTTTAGGTTTGGCTTATCCTAGTTGCGTTGTGAGTTATGATCTTGCGAGATCCGAGGGTTTAGAAGTCTTAGGACTTCTAGCTTGTGTTGAGTGTGATGTGAGCATGAGGGATTCTAGGATGCGGTCCTAGAATTGAGAGTCAAATGTTCTTGCGTAGATCATTAGGATAGAAGTCTAAGACTTCTATTGTGAGTGGTTGTTGTTGATATAGTTATCTTCTTGTGAGCAGGTTATGGGCTTCCTCCCTAAGGAAGCGAGAGTGTTGTGAGTTGAGTGTGGTGACGAGGTAAGTCTTCGGACTTACTTAGCTCGTATTCCTTGTATTAGCATTGATGTGTGTTTGGTGGTGTGTGTTTATTCCTTATCGTTTATAACAACTAAACCGGTAATAGGACCACCGACCTTATATTATTTTGGCCCAAGTGTATGATAACGGGCGGTGACATCATCTGCCTAGCTCTTGCGAGAGTCTAGGAGGTTCTTGGCGACTTGCCCGTGCTGGTTAGACGGTCGGAGGCATCCGCACGGTTCCATGCCGGTAAGTAGGGACCGAGACGGGACCACGGTGGTCTCGTGTCACAAAACTAAGTTGAATTAGAACGGGATATGACTTAATAATAAAAAGATAATAAACCGGAATTGTGTGTTTTGAGAATGTTGTGTGTTTATGATGATTTACTTGTGTTTGTGCCTTTCCCATTAATTCTAATGCTTCGAATATGAGCTAACGGTTTTATACCGATTGTTGTAGATTGCCTTGCAGGTTAGGAATGCGGCCGAGAGATCCGGAAGAGTGGGCAGCCGGGGTTCCGTACATTATAGGAGTGGGTTTTGGTTGGAGTCGGGTTGTGTTTTATTCTTCGTTTATTATGTTCGTATGCCGCGTGTATGGCGTTTTGGTCTTTGGTGTTGTTTATCGGCTGGAGTCTTTTGTTGTATTCTTTCGGGTTTTTCTTTTCATTGCATAAAAATATATTTCGGTTTTGGCCTTTATTTGTGCCTTGTTGCAAGATCCGGTGAAACTGTTATCAAGCTAAGGGTCGGGACCCATTGTGAGGTCCCAACCCGTAGCGCCCCGAGTCCCGCGGATTCGGGGTGTTACACTTTATACTTCTCCTTAAGCTCTCTAATGCTTCCCAAAAAGGTCCACCTTGATCAACACCTCATGAATGCTCCATTTCCACTCCAAATCAGCCCCAATTCACCTACAATCATCATAAAGCTTGTGTAGATCTTGATTCTAACATAATAAGCGAATATGATCATAAATTCCACGAATATATGTTCATGTACACAAAAGAAGGGGAAAACTATCAATATGCACATTTAAACTAACGTCATATTTCATGCTATCATTACACTTGGAGTGGGTGACACATGTCCACCCATGACATACACCCGTTTGAGATCCTTATGAGAACCAAGATCGAGGAGAGGAGTGATTGCCTCCTCCAAACCCACCAAGGCATGGAAACCCGCCAATGGGTGCCAACAGCCTCACGGTGGCCAACAATGAGCCTATCCGGAAGGTGCTTATAAATCCCGACGGGAAGGTAAGTTTAAATTGTCTATCTTTTATGGTAAATATGATCCATGTACTTGTCTTAATTGGGCCTAGGATATAAAGAGGGCTTTGAAACATTTCCATAATGAGGAATACGAGAAGATCGAAGCAATAACCCTCTATTTCGAGGGTGATGCCAAGTCTTGGTTGAACCGGTATGAAAATAACCGTGAAAGTTGAGGATGGGCCCCGATAATGACGTTTGATTAATTAAAGATATGCATGAGAAGGTCGGAATCTTGGCCTCCACCGCCACCCTCCGTACCAAGTTCATGGGTGGGCTTACTCCTTCAATTCGATGCCCCCTTGAGATTGTTCCATACAAGGATTTGGGTGCATTATGTCATGCGGCGATGAAACTTTACAAGCAACAACAAGAACTACCAAGACATTTAAGGTATGATAGCTTTTACTCTAGCCAATATGCTTATACTTCTAACACCCGTGCGCAAGATGTGTCTTCTCAACAAGATTTACATCCAAAGGAGCCCAACACACCCACCACACAACTACCGAGAGGGAACCAAATCGTGGTCACGTTGCCCCGGCACAACCCACCCCCGTCCGAGCTCATCACAACCCCTAAGTGGTGGCACAACCCAGTGAATTAGTGAGCTTTAAGTGTAGTGGGTATGGTCACGTTCAATGTGATTGTCCGAACACTAATCGGGTTTTATTTGCTAAACCGTAGTATGAGGACTTGAGGAGTGCGCAATAAAACATGACGGCGATATCATCATTGAGGATGAAAGAGATGCCAACCCCCACTACGTCATGAAGCCATCTGAAGACCAACATACTTGTGCCTAGACACCTCCAAGTAAGTTTTCTCTTGTAACAAGACCTATTTTGACTATCAAGGAATTCGTGCCCAATGACCAGTGTGAGAACCTTTTCCATTCGCGATGTTTGGTCAATGACACCAACATGTCCTTGATAATTGACGGGAGTTCATGTTGTAATATCATCAATGAAAAATGGTGAACACTTTAATTTTCCAACAACCCCGTACCCACAACCTTACGGAGTCCAATCGATTTTCGCTAAGACGTGTGACGTTTTCCATCGGTGCCCATGTTGATGAAATCCTTTGTAATGTTACCAAGATGGAGGTCACACATGTCTTGCTTGGACAACCATGGTGACGATCGTTTCAAGGTGTTTATCTAAACCTATACATGTTTCAATATAAAAAGGGAAACGGGTTACGCTCTTGCGTATGACTCCACACAAGATTTTGAAAGACTACGTGGAATGAACGAGGCAACAAACTATTTATTAGGCCGAAAAAACATCGGCGACGTCAGATACTTCTTGGAGCTCCCCCAACGTTGTGGATGCTAGTAGTTCCGAATCTTGTAATACCGCCCTCGTGTCCATGACATCGAGTCGGGGCTAGTAAAGGACACATTGTTTCTACAAATGCAATATTGCCACCTCCGGCCCCCATCTTTCAAGGACGGTGTGAGTTACGGATCCTCTTCTTGTCGAAGCGATCTGACACCGGTCATGAAAAACAAATTTCCTTATTCCTTGCTTGCACCTTATTGTTTAACCGCTTCCCATGACTTGACTAATATGCCGCATGAGGCGTTCTTGTCGTTGTCCGAGTTTTAGGTTTTTATGTCCAATGGCCTACCACCTAACATGCCACCGTCCGAGGCATTAATTACCAAGTCGGTTTGTTTCTCGTCGCGGTTCTGCACCATCACCCCGCATTTAGAGCTCGTTTAGATGAGACAAAGAAGATGAATCACCACATACTCGAGTTCCTAGACTTTCAGACGCCGATGACGCATCATTAATATTATTCGACTACCTATATTTTAAGCTTTTGAGAGCATTAGTTAACTTACATTAAAACCTTATTTTCAATTTTGAGAAACAAATTTCACATTTTTAATGAATATTGTTATTGTATTATATTTTTATTTTTTGGCATATTAATTGGCTTATATAAAATTAATTAATTATCACATCATATTTTATAATTAATTTTTTGAAACCACAAACTCATGGTTGTAGCTCGACTTTCGCCCATCTCTAGGGTGGTAAAAAGGAGTTTGGTAGTGGTTTTTATGGTTTGAAGTTTATGACTAATTGAACATGAGATGAATGTAGAGTAGATTAAAGTTTGAAATTTATATTATATAAGTAATTAGTTTATCGGGCTTTGTAGACGTACTAGCCAAAACCTTTATTCAATACCACTACTACGCAGTTTGCACTAATTTAAACATTAATATTACTCTTCTTTATAGAGGAGATATAAATGTATCATTTTTCTCATCAAAATAACGATAGCAAATATTTATATTAAATGTAACACTCTTAAATTTTTAAAAGAAATATGATTTGATTTTGATCAAATAATTAAAAATTTTATTTGTAAAATTATAAGAAAAAGAGTTTAATAATAAATCGTGGCATTGACTCGCAATTCTAATCAATCTTATTAAAATCGGACTTTCTTCCGACGCCTTTGATTAGATATGTCCAAAATGTAACACCCCAAGTTCAGAGAACTCGAAGCGCTACAGGATAGGACTGCACAATGGGTCCCGACCCTCCGAGTAGCAACAGCACAACGGATCCTACAACAAGGCACAAACGAATAAAAACCAAAACTCAATATAAAATCAAAGGTTCAAATAAATGAAGGCGTAAAAGACTCTCAGCCGAGTTCAAAACAAAAGGGAAAAGCAACAACATAAACAAAAACCCGATTCCGTCCTATAATATACGGGAACCCCGGTTGACCACACCATCCGAATCACTCAGCATCATCCTGAACCTGCGGAACATCTACAATGACGGTATAAACCGTTAGCTAACATTCTAGATATCGGAGAGAACGTAAAGGTACAAACACACATAAGGTAAAGTAAACATATAGCATGCTCGCACACAACCGGTTATTATCTTTCGTTAAGTTATCCAATACTAATTCAACTTCTTTTGTCACACGAGAATCTCCCGAAACTCGCCTCCGCTTCCGTCTACCAATAGGAATAGATCAGTATTATCCGTTACCTACGGGCCTGGGTTGCAAGAGCACATTCTAGTCTCCTGTAGAACCAGACAAGTGGTCACCGCCAGGTTATCATACACTTGAGCCAATTAAGGTAATAGAGGGTGAATCCTATTCCGGTTATCCGTTATAAACATGATAAACAACACAAACAAGTCAAAACACTCAAACCAATATACGAAAAGAAGCTAAGTAAGTCCAAGGGACTTACCTCACTCGAAGGTAACTCAAAGCTCAACAAACAACTCATAGACGGCTTAGTTGTCCTCACGAAAGGAGCAAGGAACGCCTATTCACACAAGCATCACGAATCAGGAACGAAACGATTGCTAGAAGTCTATAACTTCTAGTCTCAATGATCTCTAAGAGATCTCCACAAGCTAAGGGCTCAACCTTAGTATTACAGCATACTCAAGGGTCAAGGGATATCAGAAGGAACAAGGAAAGGGAGGAAGAAAGCAACTCACAAGAACGGGAGTTACTGCAGAGGAAACCACAGGGGCGGCTGGACAGACGCAGGGGCGGCAACACACAGGGGCGGCACAATAGAGGTGGGGGCGATTTTCAGTGCATACGCGTTGTCGACTCTTTCGACAACAAGGAACGCAGCAAAGGCCAAAGCTTGTTCTTCTTAACACACAACCACGTCACAACTCAACCAAGGGAGCATGTGAACATCAAAGGATCATCAACGGAACGCTCCACAAGAATCAAGGATCAAATTTGATTCCTGGAGAAAAAGAAAAGAGGAAACGAAGAGGGAAACGAAACAGAAGAGAAGCAAGGTGCAACAGCAGATGAACGTGATAAAGAACAAGGGAGGAAAAACTTACACGTTCAGCAAGAACACAAGGGGCAAAGTTGCAGCACTCTAGGGTTGAAAAAGACGTAAGCAAGAAACGGGGAAAAGAAGAAAAGACGGAAATATATAAGAGAGGCGGAAAAGATAGATGGTAAGGACGTCTAGGGTTAGAAAGAAGATAAGGAAACCGGCCCATAAGATAGAAGATTGGATATTCTATCTATGGAAGGAAGATAAAACGAACGAAAACAGATCAGGCGCGATCTACAACGCATCCGCGGGGGCGGATCGCCTCAGCCGCAGGGGCGGCCCCATGTCACCGCAGGGGCGGTGACAAACATCAAGGCCGCTGGGGCGGCCATCTTCACCGCGGGGGTGGTGAAGGGCAAAAACTAGGATCTTACTCAAAAATTTCTATTTTAGGGTAAATTAGTTTTGGGATATTTTTATTTTAACATTTAAGGGGTGGTTGCGTTTTTATAGCACAAGTCTAATTCCGTGAAATATCATGATTATTTTTTTGATGTGGCACCGAAAAATGAATATTTGACATAATTTTAAATTTTTTAGTCACCTATTTGCATTTGATTTTATCAAACTAAAAAGTATAATACAATATTCTTAAAAGTTATATACCAAAAGATTCTTTTTCTGATTATATAAGTAGAAATTTTTAATGAATATATTTTAGTATCACTAGTTCACATTAATTTTATTTTCCATTGATAAAATTTATATATTTGTTATATAACTAAAAATTATATACCACAAGAATTTTTCTATATATATAAATACTTCATCTTATAAATAAATTTAATTTGGTTATATATAGCTTTTTTCCAATTATAATAACTTATTGTTAGTATAAATAGTTCTATTATATTTTTAAAACAATTCCACTATAAAGTCTATTAGTTTGTTGCATAATTTTTTTAGGAAATATATTTTATTTTATGAAACATAATTATTAAATTTAAGATAATTTTAATTATAAATGTTGTTAAACGATTGTGTTTGATTTCTTTTTTATCCAATTTACAAAATAATAATTAAAATTATGTATTTCAAAATATGGTGGAATGATATTAATATGTTTTCAAATTATTATAAAATAATGACATTTTTTGTAAAAATTAAAAAAAAAATTGAGGTGACCTCTCTTGTTGATTGACAAGTAGTGTTTTGAGGAAGACTACCAGATTTGTATGGACTGACCAGTGACGAGTCTTCTGAGGAAGACTACCAGATTTGTATGGACTGACCAGTGCACTCGGAGTTTTGAGGAGTTGAAGAGGCGTTTGACTTCTGCTCCTGTTTTGACACAGCTAGAGGGTTATGATGATTTTGTGGTCTACAGTGATGCATCCAAGCTAGTCTTGGGATGTGTGCTGATGCAGAGAGGCAGAGTGATTGCATATGTGTCTCGACAGTTGAAGACGTATGAGAAGAACTACCCGACTCATGATCTGGAGTTGGTAGTGGTAGTTCATGCTTTGAAGATCTGGAGACATTACTTGTATGGTGCTACATGTCAGATCTTCACAGACCATAAGAGTCTGAAGTATATTTTCACGCAGCGGGAATTGAATAACCGCCAGCGTCGATGGCTTGAGTTGATCAAGGACTTTAATCTTGAGATATTGTATCATCCTGGCAAAGCGAATGTTGTAGTTGACGTCTTGAGCAGGAAGACGCCTCGAGAGAAGGTGATTGCCAAACTTACTGTACAACCTCAGCTTCAGAGGGATCTAGCTTGGCTAGAGATGGACATCCAGTTTCGTGATGAAGATGCCCAGTTGTTTGTTTTAGAGGTTCTACCTGGTCTGTTGGATGAGATCCAACAGAAGCAAGGGACCTACTTGACCTTGACGAGGATCAAAGATAGGATGTCTCGTGGAGAGGCACCCCAGTTCACTATTGAGGCAGATGGAGTTATGAAGCGACATGATCGTATCTGTGTTCCTGCAGATGCAGAGCTAAGACAGCGGATATTACAGGAGGCTCACTGTACACCTTACTCAGTACACCCTGGTACGAGTAAGATGTACCATGATGTGAGACTCTCATATTGGTGGGGAGGGTTGAAGCCCGACGTAGCCAGATTTGTGGCTCGGTGTGCGACCTGTCAATAGGTCAAGATAGAGCATTTCAAGCCTGGAGGTGAGCTCCATCCACTGCCAGTACCGCAGTGGAAGTGGGAGGATGTCTCCCTGGATTTTGTGACCGGGTTGAGGGTCAGTAGGAGCTTTAATGCCATTTGGGTGATTGTTGACAAACTAACAAAGACGGCACATTTCATTCCCATCAGAGAGACGTGGCCAGTGAGCAGATTAGATAAGTAGTACACTAGACAGATAGTGAGACTCCATGGGGTATCGAGGACGATCGTTTCTGATCATGATGGACGTATCACATCGAGATTCTGACAGCAGATTCAGACTGCTTTGGGGACGAGTCTACACTTCACGACTGCGTTTCACCCCCAGACAAATGGTCAGTCAAAGAGGACCATCCAAACCTTATAGGATATATTGCGAGCCTGTGTGTTGGATTGGAGACAGGGATGGTCTGATTACCTCCCACTCGTTGAGTTCTCATACAACAACAGCTGACATGCATCTATAGGGATGGCCCCTTATGAGGCATTGTATGGACGTAGATGCCGTACACCTTTATGCTAGGATGAGCCTAGCATTATCAGTGGGATAGCGCTAGAGCAGATTCAGGACGATATGGCTCGAGTAGCGCTGATCAGAGAGAGGATGCTGGCTGTACAGAGTCGCCAGAAGTCGTATGCAGACAAGAGGCGCCGACCTCTAGAGTTCAGGGTAGGAGCTCATGTCTGGTTGAGAGTATCTCCGACGCGAGGCGTTAGACGTTTTGGCATAAAGGGGAAGTTGAGTCCCCGATATGTCGGTCCCTTCGAGATACTAGATAGAGTCGGGAGGGCAGTCTACAGATTAGCATTGCCTCCGAGGTTAGAGGGTGTTCATCCTGTATTTTATGTGTCACAAATGAGGGAGTATATACCAGATCCGAGGCACATCGTGAGTTATGATGATCTGGTGGTTGAGCCAGACCACACGTTTGTAGAGCACCCTATTGCAGTCCTAGAACGAGGTGTGAGACACCTGCGTTCGAAGGACATCCCTATATTGAGGATATAGTGGTCGAGACGAGGACCAGATGAGGCTACCTGGGAGACAGAGGATAGTATCCAGAGGAACTATCCAGAGTTTTATGCTGAGTTAGATGCACCCGTAGGATCCACGAGTAGATCTTAGTGCCTTCTTGGTGAGTGCATGTTATGTGCTTATGTGATATGATGTGTTTTCGTGCTAGCTGTGATATGTGCATATGATCTGTTAGATCTTGTTTGCTAGTACGAGATAGGTATAGCTAGATATGGTTCTTTCCTCCATGCTATGGTATGTGTGTTAAGACTAGCTGGAGATGGTTCTTTTCTCCATGCTACCTTTGATGGACATAGTGTGAGTGGAGATGGTTTTCCTCCACATAGTAGTGTTATGCGTATGTTTTGGCTGGATACGGCTTTCCTCCATGCTAGTGTGATGTGGTTAGTGGTTGGCTAGAGATGATCTTCCTCTAGACCTTGTGTAGAGTTGTTCTGCTGGAGTTGTGATTCCTCCATGCTGTGTTGAGGATATAGAATGTTATAGGTTGTGACCTAATGTTCTTGAGGAGAGGGTATACCTCGGCTTATGGGTCCGAGAGGATTTGGGACTTTGCAAGTTTCGGGACGAAACTTGTTTTTAGGGGGGTATGATGTAAGAGCCTTAGTCTTTGAGAGCCTAGGAGTCTTGCTGAGCCTTATATGAGTCCTTGCTGAGCTTACCTTGGACTCTGGCAGCCGCACCTGCGCACCACCTGGGCCGCCCCAGCGGCTAGGCACCCCTGCGACTTAGGCTAGCCGCCCCTGCGGCTCTGTGTTTGAGCAGCCGCATTCGTTGACTCTTTAACTCGTGCTTTGCTGCTGGCTTCTCCTATAAGTTTCCCTATCCTTCAGATGGGAGATTTTTCCACTTCATTCTAGCTTCTTCACCCTCTCTATGTTCTCCATCTTCTCCTCTCTTCTTCCTTGATCTTCTTTGCTTCTCTTGATCTTGTGTGAGTGAGTTCTTGAGAGTTTGAGTGTGGTTTTGGTTGTGGTTGATCTTGAGGTTGTTGTTGAAGGTTGTTGATGTTGTGTTGAGGTGATAGACGTGCTGATGCTCCATAGTTGCAGCTTAGGGCTTGTTGTGGTAAGCTCTTCTCCTTTATCTCTCTTCTTTCCTTCTTTCTTTCTTCTTTCTTCCTTTCTAGCTTAGGATCACAAGCTAGGCTTGTGTTGGATCCTTTCCTGGATTGTTGATGATCATATTTGTGTATATATGTGTATATGTTGATGTGGTATGTTGAAGAAGTGAAGAAAGTCGAGAAAGGGATCGAAGAGAAGTCGGGACCAACTCTCTGCACAGTTGGCCGCCCCTGCGTCTGACTCCATCCGTCTCTACGCATGGTGTGTGAGTCGCCCCTGCGCCTTTGGTGAGTCGCCCCTACGCCTCACTGGATCAGCCTTGTGCTCTTCCTTCTGTTGGTGCATACCTTGTTGGTATATCTTCCTTCCTTCCTTTCCTTTGGCCTTGGCTTAGTTGGTAGCTAGGCTAGTGGGGTTAGGATGTGTTGTATGTTGGAGTTGTGCCTTAGGCACTCGTGTTGATGTTGAGGTTATGCTATAGGCCTTTGTGATCTTGTTGTGATCTTAAGGTTATAGGTTGGTTATGGTTATGGAGACGAGTCTCCTAACCCTTGTAGTGTATGATGTTGTGTGTCTTGTTATTGCATGCGTTGTTTCTTCCCCAAGGGGAAGCTGTGACATGGTATTGGATACGAGTGTATGAGGCAAGTCCATAGGACTTACTTAGCGTTCAGTATGGATTTGTGTGATTGTGATGGTTGTGTGTGTTCATATGATTGTGCATTTATAACCTAAACCGGACTAGGATGACCATTTATTACATTTATATGGCCCAAGTGTATTATAACAGGGCGGTAACCACCGGTCTCCGCCTGCGGGTTAGGAGGAGGCGCCTGGAAGCCAGTAACACATGGGGGGACGAGTGATGATCACCCCCATGCAAACCCCTGTGTTAACGAGGAAAGGGACGGGGTTCTTTAGGCTCCTCGTGTTACAAAAGAAGTTGAATTAGTAATGGAATAACATAAATGAAAGATAATAAATGAATGTGTGTGACATTGCATGTATGAGATGTTGATGTGTGTTTGTGCTATTACCTTCATGCTTATCTATTGTTGTAGCTAACGGTTTCATACCGTGTTGTAGATGATCTGCAGGTTAGGAAGACTGCAGAGTGAGCCAGATGGTGTGACCAGCCGAGGACTTTTGTACATTAGGATGCGTGGGTTGGGATCTTTTGTATCAGATGTTTATGTTTGATATTTTGTACTCGGGTTTGAGTTTGTAAACTCTTTTGATGTATCATACAGCTTTTATGTATTTGGTTTTACTCTACTTGTGCCTTGTTGTAAGATCCAGTGAACTTGTTATCATGCTAGGGTCAGGATCCACTGTGAGATCCCAGCCCAATGTAGCATCCCAAGTCCTGTGAATTTGGGGTGTTACAAATTTATATCAAACAAAATGAGTCGTAAAGAATGAGTGAAGGACTGATGAAAAATTATCGATCTAATAATTTTGAAAATATAAAAATATTTTTAAAATTAATTTTTTTTAAAACTATAATTTATGTATATTATTTATCTATATAATATTTATAAAAATATAAAAATATTGCTTATATATATATAGGGTGTGGTTCCCATGAGAACACCCCCTAACGTGAGAACATGAGAACAATCGTACACCGTTGGATGTGAGTATTAAGGGTTGAGATTTAGAGTAGATATCAAAAATAATAATAACTACGAATAATAATAATTAGGAATCCAACAATAACTACGAATAATCCACTCACCCAACAATAACTACGAATAATACATTAAACGATATGACACATTCGTAACAAAACTAATAATAATTACGAATCTGTTCTCATGTTCTCACGTTAGGGGGTGTTCTCATAGGATCTGTACTCTATATATATATATATATATATATATATATGTGTGTGTGTGTGTGTGTGTGTGTGTGTGTGTGTGTGTGTGTGTGTGTGTGGCACGGGACGGGATTAATTGAGATGAAAGTCTTCATCCCGCGTCCCGTCCCGCAAATTTTTCACGGGACAAGACGGGACGGGATACACACTTTGTTTTTCAAATGCCGCCGGAATCGAGACTGGGACGGGATTAACCGGGATTTATGTCCACCCCTACTTTTTGTATCTTATACAAACTAGGCCTCTCTATTTTCTACCTAAAATGTTAAATATAAAAATAATTAATAAATGGGGCATAAGAGGAAACGTAAAATATAACCCTATAAAATTATCAAATCTCACATCCGAACCAGTTAGAGTTTCTCTCATCAGTTCCAGATTTGAACTGTTTTCTTCAACCTTCGTCCCCAATAACCAACCACCACCGCCCTCAAATTCCGCCGTCTCTCACAGTTTACCCTTCTTCATCACCCCTGGACTCAAAATCACAATATCCAATCTTTCAGTTTTGTTAATCCATGGCTCGAGTCTTACGCTCTCACAATCGGCCGATCCACCGCAACCCTAAATGCTCCAACTGTCTGGGCGCCATGAGAGGCATCAAAACCTTCCTCAACTTGTATGTTTGCTCCGATTCATCTCCGTTTTTTATTGTTCTGATGCGGGTACGTATCTTTGATTCACCCATTTTTTTGCGTATACGCTTGCTTCTGGATACTTCTAGAAAGATCTTAATTCTCTTTCACATATCTACATATTTGAAACCATTAAACAAGAGAGGAGAGGAGATCTGGTGAATTTGGAGAATTTCGATATATTGGAGGTTTAACGGTTGAGAGAGTAACACTGGCCACAATACTCGGCACCAGCCTTCCATGTCGCCGTCTTGTCTGCCGGGAGAAGCCGCCTCGCATGCTTGGAGAAGCCATTGTTGTCGCTGCTTATGCACTCGGAACCGTCTTCCATATTGTTTCGTGTTATTCAATTCGCACTGTTTTGATCGATTTTGTGTTAAACTTTGTGTTGTTTTTAGTTGTTTGGCTTCAAATCCTCAGTATTGAAGGTTTTTGTAGTAATTAGCATTAATTTGGTAAATGAACTAAGCGTTTGATCGTATTATTCAAACATTTATTGCAGGATTTAGTAGATTGAATGCATATAAGAATTGTTGTACAGACTGTACATGATTAATGGTGTTTTTACATTTCACATTAATATGACAATTTTGAATTATTATCCATATGAGAATCGTTGCCTATTTTGAAATAAGGCTATGTTTGGTTGACAGTCAGGAAAAGTGTACATCCAAATGTGTAAATGATGGGCTTTTGTAAAAGACGGGCTTGTGTTGTAAGATCCCAGTTTTTGGGTGGTGAAGTGAGCCGCCCCTGCAGTTTCGCCACAAATCGTGCCGATTTGATTTTTCATCCGTTTTATTTCTTTCCATAGATAGAAGATTCGATCTTCTATCTTATGGGTCAGCTTTCCTATCATGTTCTTAACCCTAGAACCTCTTTCCTTCTATCTTTTCCCACAATTCCTATAAACTCCCTCTTTCTCTTCTTTTTCCCGTTTCTTGCATACGTTTTCCTTCAACCTCGAAAGCTAAAGCCAATTTTTCTTGTGATCTCTTGCTGAACGTGTAAGTCTTCTCCTTTTTTTGTTTCTCCCTCTCGTTAATATGTTTTTGCATGCTGTTTTCCTTTTGTTTCTCTTTCTCCTTTCGTTCTTCCTTTTCTTCAATCTTATCCAAGAATAAAGTTTGAGCCTTGATTCTTGTAATCCTTTCCGTTGTTGATTCATTGTTGTTATCAGGCTCCTTTGGTTGAGTCTTGACATGTTTGGATCAAGGAATCGAGCCTTTGTGCCCTTGTTGTGAGTTGTTGTCGAAAGGAGGCCGACGCAGTTTTTGTCACAGAAACCGCCCCTGCGCCTGTACAGAGTCACCCCGCGGCTGTCTATTCTACCGCCCCTATGGTGTTGTCCAGCCGCCCCTGCGATTTTTCCTGCAGTCTTCCCGTCTTTGGTGAGCTGCTTCCTTCCTTGCTTCCCTCGTTCCTTTCCGTGGCTTTTGTGGATGTTGTTAACCCTTGGTGATTTGTAAGACTAGAGTTTGTGACCCTAGATTGTGGAGATCTCTTAGAGATCATTGAGACTAGAAGTTATAGACTTCTAGCAATCGTTTCGGTTCCAGAGAGGATATCAAGACTAGAGGACCTACACAAGCACCGCCAGTACCCGCGAGATCAGTTGAGGTTTTGCATAGAGTTACGTAGATTATTGCGGCGCCTGCTAGAGTTTTTGAGGTTGCTAAAGTTTCGGCCGAGGTGAGAGAGTCGAGGCCCGACTGTTGGTTAAAGGCTTTCAACCAGTTGAAGGTTCCTTCTTTCATGGGAAAGACTGGATTAGAGGTGGAGTTGTGGCTAGGACAGCTAAATTCTGCTATGGAGGCAATCGGTTGCCTAGAGTGGCGTCGAGTCCATATAACACAAACATTGCTGAAGGATCAGGCTCATTCCTGGTGGATGACTGCTCGTAGTAAGGTCACGAGTTACGAGCAGATGAAGACGGTGAATAGGGATCGCTATTTCCCTACAACTATGACGAGAGATCGACTACAGGATTTCCTTGAGGCTGGTTTCGAGGATCTTTCTACTGTTGAGATTGTCAACAAGTTTCAGGAGGAGTTGTCTTTGATGGGTCCGTCTGCACCACCCGAGGATCAGCATGTTTACCTTTTCTCTCGGAGGTTGAGAAAGTCTACCCGCTCTTATCTTGTTGGTTTTCGTTGTGACTCCTTGACGGACTATAAGGATAGAGCATTTGCTTATGAGAGAGACCGACCGGGTTAGAGGAGAGCTTCTCAGACAGGAGGTCTTGAGAAAAGGCAAAGGATTGAACCTGCTAGTACTAGAGTTGGAGCAGTTGGGTTCGGGCATAGTCAGGTGCCGGGACGCTCTAGTTTCTAGTAGACGATGTAAAGTTCTGACAAAGGACAGCAATGTCATAACTACGGAGGTGTCGGATATATCCGAGCTGATTGTAAGAAGACGGCATTGAATTGCTTCTCTGGTGGCAAGCCCGGGCATAGAGCTGTGTTCTGCCGTCAAGACAAGGCGCTATCTCAGTAGGGATCTTCACTTGCTAGTGTTCCAGGAGGTGGACACAAACCTCAGTATCAGTAGTAGCAACAGTATAGAGCTCTTGATTTTACCGCTCCTCAGGATTCTGCTCAAGAACAGGGGAGAGGTAGAGGACGAGTTGGTGGTACGTCAAACACCAGAGATGCTTCAGCCAGAGTTTACGAGATGGGGAGTGCAGTGGAGCCGACAGCTCCAGCGACCACAGGTACCATTCATATTAATGGTTTTCTTGTCAGAGTTCTTTTTGATACCGGTACTGTGCATTCTTTTATATCTGATGCATGTGTAGATAGATTGACCTTAGTTAGCCTAGAGGGGAGACCCTTCTTTATACGATTACCCGATGGGGTAAGATTAGAGGTACACGAGAGGTTCGCGATTGCGCTATTAGATTGGGAAGTCGCGATTGACCAACTGACTTCTTCGTCATGTACTGAGTACATGAAGAAGTTATTCTGGGCATGGATTGGATGGATCAAAATCAGACTGTCTTGGACATTGGCCAGAGGACGGTGACGGTAACTACAAAGTCAGGCCCTGTAGAGATTTTCCGAGGTTGGGATCTCGGAAAGACCGGTACAGTCATCAGTGCAATCCGTGCTGCGAGAACATCGGTCAGGGTTGCCAGGCATTCTGGTATTATGATATGAGGATAGTACAATTCCAGCTTTGGAGGAGATTTTGGTAGCATGCGAGTTTACCGACGTTTTTGGAGAGCCATCAGGTTTACTTCCACAGAGGAGCGTAGACTTTGGCATTGATCTAAAGACCGGGACGAGACCGATCTCGATGGCTCCTTACCGTATGACGCCTATCGAGAAGCTTGAGCTTAAGAAGCAGCTCGAGGAGTTAGTTGAGAAGGGCTTCATCCACCCTAGTGTATCTCCTTGGGGCGCACTAGTACTCTTCGTTAGGAAGAAAGACGGGTCAATGAGGTTACGTATTGATTACCGAGAGCTTAACATGGTGACCATCAAGAATAAGTACCCATTGCCCCGTATCAATGATCTGTTGGACCAGTTGCATGGAGCTTCAGTGTTTTCGAGGATTGATTTGAGATCCAGATATCACCAGCTGAGGGTGCGAGAGCAAGATATAGCCAAGATGGCATTTCGACCTAATATGCACACTACGAGTTTGTAGTGATGCCATTGGGCTCACGAATGTGCCCGTCGTGTTCATGGAGTTGATGAACAACATCTTCTTCGACTTCCTAGACCAGTTTGTAGTTGTCTTCATAGATGACATTCTAGTTTACTCTCGCAACATAGAGGAGCATGCAGGACACTTAAGGATTAAGTTCTGCAAGATAGAGAGCTTTACGCTAAGCTCTCTAAGTGTGAGTTTTGGATGTCTGAGGTGGCCTTTCTTGGTCACATTGTTTTCGCCGAAGGGATCAAGGTAGATCTGGAGAAGATCGAGTCTGTAGCATCTTGGTCGCCTCCTAGGAACGTCAAGGAGGTACCCAGCTTCCTAAGATTGGCAGGCTACTACCGTCGCTTTGTGGAGAGTTTTTCAGTTATTGTCAGACCCCTTACTTCCTTGCTGAGGAAGACTACGAGATTCGTGTGGTCCGAGCCGTGCCTGCAGAGTTTTGAGGAGCTGAAGAGGAGGCTGACCTCCGCTCCTATCTTAACTCAACCACAGGGCATTGAGGACTTTATGGTTTATAGCGACACATCCAAGCTCGGCTTGGGATGTGTTTTGATGCAAAGGGGTAAGGTTATAGCATACCCGTCGAGACAGCTGAAGACGTATGAGGAGAATTTTCCTGCCCACAATCTCGAGTCAGCTGTTGTTGTTCATGTTTTGAAGATTTGGAGGCATTATTTGTACGGAGCTATGTGTCAGATTTTCACAAACCATAAGAGTTTGAAGTACATATTCGCTCAGCGGGAGTTGAATAACCGCCAGAGGAGATGGTTGGAGTTGATCAAGGACTTTGACCTTGATATCTTATACCACCCGGGGAAGGCGAATGTGGTAGTTGATGCCCTCAGTAGGAAGACTCCCTGGGAGATGGCGATCGCACGGCTGATAGCTCAGTCTTAGTTACAGCGAGATTTGGCATGACTAGCGATGGATATCCACTTTCTGGATTCCGACAGCCATTTATCCACCTTGGAGGTGTTACCTGATCTATTGGTAGAGATCCGATAGAAGCAGGAGAGTTGCCAAGCTTTGGCACGGATCCGAGACAGGATGTCTCGAGGAGAGGTGTCATAGTTTGTAGTCGGTGCTGATGGTGTTTTGAGACGTCGGGAGCGAGTTTTTTCACCGTCATATCAAGAGCTGAGATAGCGGATCCTATAGGAGGCTCACTCTACACCTTACTCAATGCATCCCGGTGAGAGTAAGATGTATTAAGATATCAGGCACTCTTTCTGGTGGGAAGGTCTGAAGCTAGATGTGGCGAGATATGTAGCTCAATGTTTGTTAAGCTAGGAATTAGCACAAAAAGCTTTACATTTATAAACTCGATCTAATCTCCTAAACTACCTATCGAAACCCGCAGTGTACGGATCGTTTCGTAGCAAGGAAAGTATTTCAAGGTCAAACACAAGGACCGAGGTGAAATTAAATCATCCAATGATAAAATATAGTGTAAATCTAGACTAAGATGAGACAAGGAATAACGAAATGAAACTCACAATATTTTTTGTTGGTTTTGTGATGATAAAAAAAAGATCACAAGATAGAAGCAATTACCGGGTAAGTCTCATGCTCCACTAGTCTCGAACCTAAGGTCCTATTACCGGGTAAGTCTCAAGGAACCTAAGGACGGGAATTCTACACAAACCGGCCACTACCTAAGGGTGAAACCCCTCCTTACCGGGTAAGTCTCGGAAAAGGTAAGTCTTAAGCAACGATCCTAGCACACTCAATTCAATAGACTAATAGAGGTTGTTAAGGCTCGCTACTACCTAGAGTTCATCATCTTATGTATCTAAAAGAGGATATTACCGGGTAAGTCTCATTCCTCAAATAGGTTGCTAGCAAAGGTCACCCTAGGCTAGATTAGGCTCAACAAACAATAGGATTTTAACACATCTACATCCTAACATCCAGATTTATCAACATATGAGCAACAGAACAAAAACCACGGGTGGATCATGCAAACCACGGCCGAGATAGCATGAAGAACAGGCCGTGGTTATATTTTGAGTTAGATTTTGGAACACAAATTCATCCTAAGCTAACATGCAAGTCCATACAATCATCATCCAAGCAATAACCATCATTCCATCACCCTAGAATCACAACTACTTAGCCAATAACATTCATTTCAAGATCAAACATCATTATACAAGCATGCATGCATTCCATGGCAAGAAAAAGAGAATAAGAACAATGAAAGAAGGTTCCTTAGCTGAAATAGAAGTTTACAACAATCTTACAAAGCTTCAAAGGCAGCTCCAAGGTGTCAACTTACAAGCTACACAAGAATCTCACTTAAAACTACTCAATCTCACTCTAGATCTTAAGATGTGATAATTTTCTAATCTATCTCCACCAAGAACACCCACAAGGGGCTTGGAAGAGAGTAACAAGAGGAGAGAGAGTTTTAGTTGTCCCACAAAGTCAGCTTGCAAAGCAACTCAAGTACTCCGCCAAAGCAAAGTTCGGGCAAAGGAATCGCGTGACAAATGTCATGACTGTCCTAACAGAAATCTCGGGCCAAAACATCGGGCGTGGTTTTAGCAGCTAGGCCGTGGTTTTCATCAAAAAGCCCTCCTTGGATCACCAAGTCATGAGTTGGTGCAAGGCATGCACCAACAAGATCTTTTGTGTTCTTATTTGCTCCTAAGGGTCTTTGGAGATGAGCCACCATGTGGCATGAACCTTGAATGTATCGATTAAGTCCAAAAGATCCCCAAAATACCTACAAAAATGACAAAAGCTTGTGTAGACGTCTTTTCTAGCAATACGACTCAATTAAGCATAAACGCCACAAACTAATGCCAAACCATGCATGAATATGAGGAAAAACTATCTAAATAAATGCCTAAATTAACGTCATAAATCATGTCATCAAAATACCCCATACTTGCCACTTGCTTGTCCCCAAGCAAGGTTCAAACCTAAGCTACAAGATGGCATGAATTATGAATCCGGAAAAAACGAAAATCTTTTAGCAATTGGGATTCTAGTTATAGATCACCTTCATAGTGATGTTCATGGCAAAGGATGAGCAAATTTTTTATCAAAAGAACAAATGCACGGAAAGCAAATCACACTTAACTCGAAATCATATATGCAAAGTAAATCGAGAATCTCTAGATGATAATGAAGATATCAAATCTAAATCACTAAGTCAAAACACATGTGCATAGAGGTCTTAAGGACTTAAGAAAGAAGGGACCAAGAAACGTGTCAAAGATGGGAATTTTTAGGTCATGTGATGCTAATCCGGGAAAGGAATTAACTCCACAACTTCATTTTTGTTCAACTCCACCATAAGTGTATATTTTTCTCCATCTTTTTCTTCTTTTTCTTTCATCTATTTTTGAGACAATGGCATTGGTGTACAAAAGCCTAAACCTTGGTGATTAGCGGTCCTCGGAATTTTTTTGAGATGCCTCACACCGGGCACACATACCAAGGCTCGTTAGGACTATCGGTTAATCCGACTTTGGCAAGACACAAACACCCGATTATATGAATGGTGTCGAGTTACTCGTCATCATAACAAACGTCCCCAAACCTATATTTTTTTTTACACTTTCACAACACATTCATACACTTTCTTCAACACCCCACACTTGTTTTTCACACACAACACACTATCATGCTCCTATTCCCGGATGGGTTAACAGACGTCAAATTTTTAATCAAGTGAGGTGCTTCAAACAACATGATCAAGATGAGAAGAAGAGAGAAATGAATGCCTTAATCATTCCTAGATGATGTGTACTATCATGCGATTTCGATTATCAATTCTCAATCAAATATAGACTACAATCTTCATCACAATCCATACATGGAATTCAAGAGAAGTATTCAAGTCCACATATGCATAAATTCATTCAATACACAAGGCCATCCATAGCCAATTCACAAAACAAACTCATCATAAGGTTCATATCAAGTCTTACAAGCACAAAAAAAATTTAAATAAAAATTTCTGATTTTTTGGAATTTTTGAGATATATATATACAATGAAAAACATGAATAGAAACATGCGACAATAATATGAAACTATCCTAGATGCGATCATGCAAAGAATCATGAAAACCCCAACCCATAATTAAAATCACATTGTCCCCGATGTGCAAATTAAATAAAGAAGTGAAAGAAGTCCTCACAGTAAAGATGGTAGTGTTTTCGGTATTTCGTTTCACTCATGTGGAGTGGTGGTGATGGATGATCAATCAATCATGGTAGAGAGCTCAATATGGTCATTCTGGCGTTGGGACCCACGCCAAGGTATATGCGAGCTGGGAGCTCTTCCACCCCTCAAAGGCACCTCAAGCCGTCCAAGTCCCACGTCTGCTCCACCCACGGTTGCGGGATCATCATCATCATAGTCATGTCTTGCAAGGCTTCTTTATTACCTAGACTCTAGCACACAAACACAAAACACACAAAACAAAACAAAAGCAAAAACAAAGACAAAAGCAAAAAAAAAGAAAAGGGAAAGATGTTACCCTTGGGTTGCCTCCCAAGAAGCACTTCTTTTGGGTCATTAGCTTGACCAAACTCCATGATGCTTCAATCCACATTAAAAACCTTTGTTTGCTTGAGCAGTCCAAAGAACCATCTCTTTCCGGCATCCTTGATCATAAGTATGGGTCATTTGATACCTAAATAAACTTTATGCTCTCGCTTCACCGGTAAGTGGTAGAACTCACCATGGTCAAGCTCATAAGGAATGCCAACATTTGGATTCTCGGGGGTCTCCTTACTCTCTCTATGCGAAGTGTCTTCATGACTGTCTCCTTTATGATCTTATGGGGTTATAACCATGTGGGTCACCCCATACTTAGACATATAACGGTCAGCGGTTCTATCGGTTAAGCACTTGGTTCCTTCACACAAAATGATCCGAAGAAAGCCGACTCTTGGAAAGTTATCTTGATTGAAGGGTTTCACAACCATCTTGGATCCCTCCTCTCTAACCGGGAGTGGTCTCATATCAACCTTGGGAGACTCCATAAGAACGGAACTCTAGCTTTCGGGCACACTCCGGTCTAGTAAGAAAGGATCGGAAGGAGTTGAAGTCAACTTCGGGCTGTCTCGACAGAAATCTCGGGCCAAAACCTCGGGCGTGGTTTTAGCAGCCAGGCCGTGGTTTTGGCTGAAGTTGGATACGACATGGGAAATCTCGGCCATTATTTGTTCAGGTAGGCCGTGGTTTTGCCAGTCTTCTTCGTCCTTTGTGAGCTCTTCAAGTGTGGTTCCGGGGTTGATGGCAAGGATGTCCAAGGATGATAGTTCTTAATTGCACTCCTCTAAAGGTGAAGGAGGTGGAGGTAAGCTTTGAAGGAGGGTTGGGTCTCCTTGCATAAGAGCATGCCTAATCTCCTCAATCTCCCTCCTCATTTGTTCTTCTCTCTCGAATGCTAATCTTCTTTCATCCTCTAGATCCAAATCCATTAGCCAAACTTGCTCCCGAACTTCATTCAACTCTTCTTGAAGTTCTCTAATGGTCATAGTTGAATCGGGACATTCTTGGATCTCCTCATGGTGAACCTCCTCTTGTCGAAATACTTCCGTTTCAAGCTCCGCTTGGGGAGTCCGGATGTGCGCCACCACGAGGAATGATCCTCGAATGTACCGATTGAGTCCAAAATCTCCCCAAAATACCTACAAAATCGACAAAAGCTCGTGTAGACGTCTTTTCTAGAAATAAGACTCGATTAAGCATAAACGCCACAAACTAATTCCAAACCTTACATGAATAAGGGGAAAAACTATCTAAATGAATGCCTAAAATAATCGTCATAAATCATGTCATCGGTGTGCGACCTGTCAGCAGGCCAAGATCAAACATCATCGACTAGGAGGAGAGCTACACCCACTTCACGTCCCTCAGTGGAACTGGGAGGACATCTCGATGGACTTTGTTACCGGTTTGAGACCGAGTAGAGGTTTTGATGCTATCTGGGTTGTAGTATATCGGCTGACGAAGACCGCACGTTTTATTTCGATCAAGGAAACGTGGCCGGTAAGTCGATTGGCAAAGGAGTTCACCAGATAGATAGTACGACTTCATGGAGTACCTAGGATCATAGTCTTTGACAAAGATGGACGGTTCACCTCGAGGTTCTGGCAGCAAGTGCATGTCGCCCTAGGTACGAGTCTGCAATTCATGACTGCTTATCATCCTCAGACCAATGGTCAGTCGGAGCGGACCATCCAGACTCTGGCGGATATGTTGAGAGCCTACGTGTTAGACTAGAGACAGGTGTGACCAGATCACCTTCCCCTAGTGGAGTTTTCGTATAATAACATTTGGCACGCTTCGATCAGGATGACTCCTTATAAGGCTTTATATGGACAGTGATGTCGTACCCTGCTATGTTTACGAGCCGAGCAGTGCTAGCGGAGTAGCACTTGAGCAGATATAGTGTGACACCTATTTCATTTCTAGTTTATTATCAATTAATTAACCCTGTTTAAAGCAATAAGCGGAAAAACGGAAAACGTAAATTTTTAAAACTTTATCTTACAACCATATTCAAAACATATATACATACTAACATATGTCATAAAACCCTGTTTAACAAAACACAAACCGTTTAAAACCACACAAAACATCCTAGGCGGTAGCATCCCATAACAGCCCACCTGATATGATCTCAAATCCAGGTGTTGGGTCCAACGTCCTTGCCTTGGTCAGGCCGAGTCTGAGTAGCTGAAATAAAATGTGGATATAACAACAATGAACCACACGCTCAGTAAGGGTATACAAATCACACTCCCCAATATATATAAGTATCTAATATCCCGTCCCCAAAGGACACTCTATACTCTTTTCTCACATTCCAAAGCACACACATACATGTCCACATTCACATTACATCCACAACCATCCATAACACATAGCATATAAACAATCAAGCATATTATCACACCACATATAAACATATAATCTCATATAAATATCTCATATCATACCATCACATATAAATAATCATAACATAACATATAGCATGCTAGACTCGATCGCATCGATGCATAGGTGATAATTAACTAACTAGCCCCAACTGATCGTACGATATATTTTCTTATGTGCTTTCGTATTTCTTTTCTTTCTTTCTTTCTTTCTTTTTTTTCTTTCGGTTGGTCAACCCGATAGCGTCCTAGGCCCCCTATAGATCAGGTAGCGACCTCGGCCATCTTGTCCTAAGACCCCCTGTAGATCAGGTTGCGATCTTGGACTATTTTTCTCATCTTGAGGCCCCCTGTAGATCAGGTAGCGACCTCGTCCCCCGGAAACCCGTGCGGGACCCAGTTGGGCTAATTAATCAATTACCATCCTATATTATCACTTCCATATCATAACTCAATTTCATGCTTTCATCATATTCTTCCATCATATTCTTTCCATTATCATCTCATGTACCTCATGCATGCATTAATAAATCATATCAAGTCATCATCATCATTCCACTCATATATATATAAGCATGCATAAAATCATAACAAACAGATATATACACTCAAGCATGCATAAAATCATGAAATATTAAATACATTACATATATTAAGCAAGTGTAATTCATATACACTTACCTCGCAGGTAAGAACAATAAAACCTCGCAAACCAACTATTGAGTCCGTTTCCCACTCGGACTATCCTCCTTTATCGTGCTTGGATACACTCACAAAGACTAAGCTATAGTTAACCAAAACCTTCAACAACACTTGCGGAGAATATCATATTCCTCGTATTAAACTTCTCGATTCAAACACCAATTAAATTCATTCCTTTGAATTTAATTAACTTATATCCTCCTCTATAATCCCAATTTAATTAATTTAACCTTCAATTAATTAATTAAATTTAGCCAGAATAACGTTTTGCCCGCAGGCAATTTCTGAACCCACCTATCATCAGATCTCAACAAACAAACAACCCATAATCACCAGAATAATGTAACGAGCATAATGGAATTTTCAGTTATCCATTTTGACAAGCCTAAAGTCAATTTAGGCCAAATCGCAATACGGAAAACAAATAAATTCATAACTTATTCGTTACTAACCCGATTGACGATCCGAAAGAAGATTCGGAATCACAACGACGCAGGCTACGTTCGGACACCATCAAATTCACCGGAATCTGAGCGACGGAACCTCCCTAGTATCATATATGCTCGACCAGACCTTCCCTTGCTCGGAAGTGTAGAAACTCGGTACCAAAATGAAGAGAATGAAGAGAGGAATCCAAAAACTCAAACGGATTTGAAATCGGATTAGAAACGAAGAGTAGATCTGAGTTTGAAGTTGAGAGAAATCAGAGCTTTTACGAGAAAACGTGAAAGGAAATGAATTAAACGTTATTTCCGCTATTTATAGCGAAGACGATAATTATCCTTTAGCGGAGTCGATAATTATCCTTTCACCGATCCGAAAGCGGTTTAAGCCCCCTTCTCCAAACTTCTCGAAATTGGAATAATAAATCTGAAATATTGTATGGATAATTATTCCGCAATTGTCTCGAAAAACGCGTATTCCTAAGCCGTCTTTCTTAGCCGCTAAGAAACGAAATAGCGACTCTTTTGGCCGTTTTGCATTTCTATGTTTTTTCATATCTAGGACATGTCCGATGTCCTAATCATTTCACTCAACTGCATTTTTATTAATTGAAGCTCCCAAATGCTCCAAATAACACCGGGGTGTAATATCATCTAGGAGCAAGTTACCTCGAGAGGTATCTCGTGTTATAACAGATTTAATTCCTTAAAATTCTCGATTAGGTCATCTTCGATTTTTGACTGTTACATATAGGATGATATGACTCGAGTAAGGGTGATCCCAGAGAGGATGTTAGCAGCACAAAGTCGCTAGAAGTCTTATGCGGATAAGAGGCGCAAACCTCTAGAGTTCAGAGTTGGAGCTCAGGTATTGCTGAGAGGATCCCCGACACGAGGTGTTAGACATTTCGGCATCAAGGGAAAGCTGAGTCCTAGATACGTTGGACCTTTCGAGATTCTAGAGAGAGTTGGAGAGGCAGCATACAGACTTGCATTGCCACCGAGGCTAGAGGGTGTTCACCCCGTCTTCCACGTGTCTTAGTTACGGGAGTATATAACAGACCCGAGGCACATCGTCAGTCATGAGGATCTAGTGATCGAGCCAAACCATATGTTCGTAGAGCACCTAATAGTTGTCTTAGAGCGTAGTACAAGACGCTTACGATTGAAGGACATACCAACGATGAAGATTCAGTGGTCGATGCGAGGAGCTGATGAGGCAACTTGGGAGACAAAGGATAGTATCCAGAGGAACTATCCGGAGTTTTACGCTGAGTGGGATGTATCTATAGCATAGATGTAGGGGTTTTAGTTTCCGTTGTTGAGTCGTGTTTACGCTTTTGAGACGTTTTGAGTTTTGTGCCCCGAGTAGGAATATATGAGTTGAGTTCAATGTTTCTTCATTGTGTTGTGTGATCTTTTGGGTTGTTGTAAGTTTTGGGACAAAACTTCTTTTTAGGGAGATCTGATGTAAGATCCCAATTTTTGCCTTCACTGCCCCCGCGGCAGGGCGAACCGCCCCTGCGGTTTCGCCACATATCGCACCGATCTAATTTTTCGTTCGTTTTATTTCTTTCCATAAATAGAAGATTCGGTATCTATCTCATGGGCCGGCTTTCCTATCATGTTCTTAACCCTAGAACGTCTTTCCTTCTATCTTTCCTACCGTTCCTATAAATTCCATCTTTCTCTTCTTTTTCCCGTTTCTTGCATAACAATCTTCCTTGCGATCTCTTACAGAACATGTAAGTGATGTTGGGATAAGCCACAGTTCCCGATCTAGATTGAAAGTCCTTAACTGGAATAAAAATCGGGATGTTCTATAGGATAAATCGGCCGATTTTCTCCAAGAACATGGCGATTTTTTGATAAACTCATAACACAGATTAGTGAATTATATGGAAAGAAAAGAAGATGATTATGGAATGATAAATGAAAGATATAGGAAGATATGAACCAAGATAGTTCCGCAAAAGAACCTTGAGCAATGATGTGTCAAAACCCTTAAACGAGAAGATTACCTTAACCCGCACTTTAACTTTACACAAGTCTTCTAATTAAAACAAACACAAGGAGGGACTAGGATTGACCAGGAGCACCAACCTTCAACAAGATTAACACACACAAGCACAATATAGCAAGAACGTCACAACAATTCAACCAAAACTCTCCTTTGATTGAATAGCAATAAATAAAATATGAACTCCGTAAGTGAAACCGTAAGTTCACACAAATATGTGGTAATATATCAAATCTAATCTGCTAAACAATCTCCCCCACTAAGGCTATTTATAAGGAAGACTAATCCTACTAAAACTAGGAAAAATATAAAAGATATGATCTATAAAATATATCATTTAAAAGACAATCTAAAAAATATATCTTTATATTTTATATAAAATATAAAATCTAAAAAGATAGAATCTGAATAATCTCTTAAGATAGTCTGAGAGATTTAAAGAATTATAACAAGATATAAGACTTTTGTTCAGGTACAGTTCAATTAATGCGGTACGGCCGTGCGGCCGCCCGTACGGCCGACACGTGTCCCGAAATTTATTTTTTTTCTGAAACGTTTTTTTCGGGACACGAATGAAAATTTGTTTGAACTACCATATTATAATTTATGCACTATTCTCCTATAAACTTTGAACTATTCTCATATAATCCATGAACTATTACTTTTTAATATATTTTATCAAATTATTCATAAATTAATCGTTTATATGTTATGAACTATTCAATTGTAATTCATGAACTATCATTTTATAAGTTATGCACTATCCTTTATAAATTTTGTACTTTGAACTATTCTATTATAATTCATGAACTATTCAATTATAATTCATGAACTATCCCATAATAAGTTTTGAACTATTACTTTCACTCCTTTATAAATTTTACACTTTGAACTATTCTATTATAATTCATGAACTATTCTATTATAATTCATGAACTGTCCCATAATAAGTTTTTAACTATTACTTTCACTCCTTTATAAATTTTGCACTTTGAACTATTCTATTATAATTCATGAACTATTCTATTATAATTCATGAATTATCCCATAATAAGTTTTGAACTATTACTTTCACTCCTTTATAAATTTTGCACTATGAACTATTCTATTATAATTCATGAACTATCCTTTTATAAGTTATGAACTATTCCTTAATAAATTTAGAACTATTACTTTCACTCGTTTCCGGAAAAAAAAAATTCCGGGACACGTGTCGGCCATACGGGCGGCCGCATGGTTTTACCGGAATAATGTGTCTTACCTGAACAGCACCCCAAGATATAATTGCCAAAAGATAGAAGATCATGGCCGGATCTTTTGCAACTCGTTCCAATGAAGGAAATCGGATACGAAAATCGATCGAGTTTCCTACAGGAAAATCGGTCGGTTTTCCTTCTCTGCCATGCAATCTTCTATCCCATCGAATTACCCCATGTTTGCAACTTGTAAGCGCTCCTTTCTTGAGTTTCTCTCGCTTCTAGATTGGTGAATGATCTATGTAGTGTAGTCGTAGATGCCACAGATGGTCCCACATCAGTAAGTCTTCTCCTTCTTTGTTTCTCCCTCTCGTTCATGTGTTGTTGCATGTCGTTTCCCTTCTATTTCGCTTTCTCCTTTCGTTCTTCCTTTTCTTTTTCTCCAAGAATCAAGTTTGAGCCTTGATTCTTGTTGGCCTTTCCATTGTTGATTCGTTGTTCTCAAGCTCCTTTGGTTGAGTCTTGACGTGTTTGGATCAAGGAATCGAGTCTTGGTGCCTTTGTTGTGAGTTATTGTCGAAAGGAGGCCAACGCAATTTCTGTCATAGAAACCGCCCCGCGCCTGCACAGAGCCGTCCCCGCAACTGTCTGTTCTACCGCCCCTGCGGCGTTGTCCAGCCGCCCTTGCGGCGTTGTCCAGCTGCCCTTGCGGTTTTTCCTACAATCTTCCCGTTTTTGGTGAGCTGCTTCCTTTCTTGCTTCCCTCGTTCCTTTCCTTGGCTTTTGTGGATGTTATTGACCCTTGGTGATCTGTAAGACTAGGGTTTGTGACCCTAACTTGTGGAGATCTCTTAGAGATCATTGAGACTAGAAGTTATAGACTTCTAGCAATCGTTTCGGTTCCTGATTCGTTATGCCTCGTTTGAGCAGTCATTCCTTCCTTTCCTTCGGGAAACTGAGTTGTTGCTGAGTTACCTGAGTGAAGCAAGTCCCCTTGACTTACTTAGCTTCATTCTGTATATTGGTTTGAGTGTCTTGACTCGTTTGCGCTGCTATTATTGTTATAACGGATAACCGGACTAGGATTGACCTTTATAACCGTAATTGGTGCAAGTGTATGATAATCAGGCGGTGAGCATTTGTCTAGTTCTACAAGAGACTAGGAAGTGCTCTTGCAACCCAGACCTGCAGGTAACGGATAGTACTGATCTATTCTTGTTGGTAGACGAAAGCGGATGCGAGTTTTGGGAGATTCTCGTGTGACAAAAGAAGTTGAATTAGTAATGAATAACTTGATAAAAGATAGTAATCGGTTGAGTGCGAGCATGCTATATGTTTATATAACCTTATGTGTGTTTGTGCCTTTACTATCTTTCTGATATCTAGAATGTTAGCTAACGGCTTATACCGATGTTGTAGACGTTCCGCAGGTTAGAGATGCTTTTGAGTGATCCGGACGGTGTCGTCAGCCGGGATTCCCGTGTTGGATTTTCGGTGTCCGGTTTTAGACCAAAGGGCCGTAGTCTCACTTATGTGAGTAGACGGTTCTCCCAATTACCAAACAAATTAATATAATTATCTTGAACTAAAAACTAGTTATTAACCAAGGGTTTGTAATCTCCACAAAGGAGTAGACAAAACCCAACCAAGAGTTTGTAATCTCTGCAAAGGAGTAGACAAAACCCAATCAAGAGTTTGTAGTCTCCAAAGGAGTAGACAAAACTCAACCAAGAGTTTGTAATCTCCACAAAGGAGTAGACAAAACTCAATCAAGAGTTTGTAGTCTCCAAAGGAGTAGACAAAACTCAAGCAAGAGTTTGTAATCTCCAAAAAAGAGTAGACAAAACTCTAATAGAAGTTAAGTTCAATTACACGTCTTATAAACCGGTTGTTATATGTTAAAACCATTGACTTGGATAATGTAATGAGTCATTCATAAATGAATTTTCCTTCTAAGTGTATTCTCCCCTACACCGGGAATATCCAAATACCTTAGTGGGATAAAACGTTACACGTTACAAAGACTAAGTAAGAGACTTACTTGTCTTACTTTGTAGAAAGGGTATTCCTAGGTTTTGTCAATACAAAACCAAACTAAGATGGATGCCTATCCTTTGTCAATACAAAGGAACTATACTGGTCTTTCGAGTTTTGCAAACAAGCTTATAAGAAGGCCTATCCAATGTCAATACAATGGAACTAGAAGCTTTATTGTTGCAAAAACGAATGTAGAATCAAGTGCAAATGGCTCTCCCTTTTATAGGCATAGGGGGCCACGGTTTTGGGAAGTTAAAAGCGGTTAAAAGCGGTTAAAAACGGTTATGGAAGTTACTTGGAATTTACTTGGAAGATGGGCCTTGAAGCCCTAGAAAGCCCGAGGTCCGAGGCCCACATAGGGAGCCCAAAACCGCTCCCCGGAGCTAGCTTAGAGCTAGCTTATTTTTCTTGGTCCAAACACTTCCAATGAGCTTCATTCACTTTAATATAGCTAGGGTAAGCTCCAAGATCCTCAAATACTCAATATCTTAGCTCAAGCTAGTGTAGCTCCTTAAGAAGCTCACTAGCTGCTTCATTGACATTCACTAAGCATTTGAGCTTGGATTGATCCCAGTTTTTAACCACATATTCTTTAGCCAATATAAGGCCTAAGAACCAAAGGTGTGCCGATAAAATGTGGCTAAAAAGCCCCAAACGTCGGCCTTCTAAAATCTAGCACAAGTTGACCTTGTCGTGAATCACCTTGCTTTGATTCGATTCCCCTTATAATACTAGTTGTTCTTAGTGCCGGTCACTTGGCTTGCCTCCCGCAACCCGGACCATAGTGACACACATGTGAACAACTCATTGCACCTTGTCTCAAGACAAGCTCAACGGTTACAATGAAGACTTAGCCCAAATCTCCAACATTCCTCCCCCATTTGAGCAAAGTCAAGAAACTTTTAATAGACATACATCCAAACAAAATATTCGCATAATCATAAATGTCTTTCGATTGAATTTATTGAATTAGTATAATTACACATTCTGCACTAAAGAATTGTGGTGTCCTAATGGATTGAACCACTCAACTTGTTTAAGTACATGAAGGCAACATACACGAAATTTACATTTCCTTTACAAATAAATGACACATTTAAAGGCTATTGTGTCCTAATCCTTTAATGAACATATAGGCGAGTCAACCATCTACTCCCTCGAAGAAGCCTTGACACTTCACGTTCACGTAGCCAACTCTCTTTTGATCTTGCACCTATAATTGCAATTTTTCAAAAGAGTTGTTAAGAAATTACATATTTCAAACTATACATATTATATAGGCACAGAGCATTACCTTGGATGGACATTTTATGCTCACAACTTCTTGGAATGGGCTTTCCTCATTGAATTCGGCTAAGGCATCAAGCCATAGGCGAATTGGGTGTCCCACGACAAGTCGTTATCAATTTAGGTCGTCAACCCCATCCCCTTGGCTGACTTTTGAACTAATTCCCTAGCCAAGCTCTTGGTTAAGTGATCGGCTAGATTATTGTGGGTTCTCACAAAATCGACCGATATTATACCGTGAGTTATGAGCTCTCTAACCGAGCTATGTCTCACACCAAGATGTCTTGATTTCCCATTGTATGTTTGGCTATAAGCTTTAGCCAACGTAGCTGCACTATCACAATGAATCGAGATAGGAGAAACCGGTTTTGGCCATAGAGGAATTTCTAGAACCAAATTTCTTAGCCATTCAGCTTCCTTGCCGGCAGCGGCAAGTGCCACAAACTCGGACTCCATGGTCGAGGTTGTGATGCATGTTTGCTTCTTTGAAGCCCATGAAATGGCACCACCACCTAACAAGAAAACCCATCATGTGGTGGATGAGTGATCATCTAGATTAGTGATCCATGACGCATCCGAGTAGCCTTCTATCACTGAAGGATACTTACTGTACAAGATGCCAAAACCCATGGTCCCCTTGAGGTACCTAAGCACACGCCTTATTGCCTTCCAATGTTGTGAGCTAGGACAACTTGTGTATCTACTCAATTTACCAATAGCAAAAGCAATATCTGGCCTAGTGCTAGTCATTGCATACATACAACATCCTATTACTTGTGCATACTCAAGTTGAGAGACAGCTGATCCTTGGTTGGGCATCAACTTCTCACTTGAGTCCATAGGAGTACTAACAATTGTACTTTTATCACATTGAAAGCGTTTGACAATCTTCTCAATGTAGTGTGATTGTGTGAGGCTTAAGCCTTTAGCATCACGTTTGATTCTTATGCCTAGAATCACATCCGCCTCACCTAAGTCTTTCATAGAAAACTTAGTGGACAAGAAATCCTTAGTAAGATCTACTTGTCTTTGGTTTGTTCCAAAGATCAACATGTCATCAACATATAAGCATATGATCACACCTTGACCGGTATGATCAAACTTACTATAGACACACTTGTCAGCTTGATTTATCTTAAATCCATTTGACAATACAACATCATCAAACTTTTGATGCCATTATTTTGGAGCTTGCTTTAGTCCATACAAGGATTTGACCAAGCGACATACTTTGTGCTCTTGTCCTTTTAAAACAAACCCTTCAGGTTGTCTCATATACACTTCCTCATCTAGATCACCATTAAGGAATGCTGTCTTGACATCCATTTGATGAATCACTAGATTATGTATAGCCGCCATAGCTATTAATAACCTAATGGTTGTAATCCTAGCCACCGGAGCATATGTGTCAAAGTAATCGACACCTTCCCTTTGTCTAAAGCCTTGGATGACCAAGCGTGCTTTAAACTTATCAATGGAACCGTCAACTTTCATCTTCCTCTTGAAGATCCATTTGCATCCCAAAGGTTTGTAACCGGAAGGAAGGTTGGCTAACTCCCATGTATGATTACCCATAATGGAGTCCATCTCCTCTTGGATTGCTTCCTTCCAAAAGGCAACATCTTGAGACTTCATGGCCTCATCAAATGTCTTTGGATCCTCATCCATATGAAAGTAAGAGTGACGATCCATTTCATTATCCCTTGACCCTTCAACCAAGAACACTTGGAAAATTGATTTTTGGGACAAATTAATGCTCATAGGAGCAATCTCTGGCAAGTCAAGCCCGTGGGACGATTGCCAGGATTCATCTTGAATCCTACGATGCTTGTTTGGGTGTTCCCCATCTAAAGTCATGTTGATCACTTCCCTAGGCCTAGGAGCCGAGGTGAAGCGATCTTCATCAAAGATGGCATCCCTAGACTCTATTACGGTATTAACCGAGATGAAGTCATTTGGTTCTATCACATAGAATCTATATGCTTTGGAGTGTTCGGCATATCCAATGAACACACACTCAACACCTCTTTCACCTAAAGTCTTACGTTTGTTGTCATTTAGCCTTACTACGGCTCGACATCCCCAAACTCGTAAGTAATGTAGGTTTGGTTTCCTTTTGAACCAAAGTTCGTAAGGAGTCTTCTTGCTTCTTTTGTTTGGAACACGATTAAGCAAGTAGTTTGCCGTGAGCATAGCTTCACCCCAAAACGAATGCTTAAGACCCGAGTAAGATAACATGGCATTGACCATCTCTTTAAGCACTCGGTTCTTTCGTTCGGCCACACCATTTGATTGTGGTGTGTAAGGTGCCGTGGTCTCATGTATGATCCCGACACTCTCGAAATATTCCTTATCCATAAATTCACCACCACGATCCGTGCGTAGTCTTTTTATTAAGGTACCTTGTTGTAACTCAGATTCATTCTTGAATACATAGAATTTGTCTAAGGCATCACTCTTTGCAAAGAGTAGATATACGTAACAATACCTAGAGTAATCATCTATGAATGTTACGTAATACTTCTTCTTTCCTAATGAAGGAGTAGAGTGCAAGTCGCCTAAATCCGAGTGGACTAAGCCGAGCATTGATTGTTCTCTTTCAACTCTAGGAAATGGAAGTCTTGTTATCTTGGTCAACATGCACGTTTTACACTTGTCTTTTGGCAAGTCAAGTTTAGGTAAAATACCATCCTTAGTCATGGCATTCATACGCTTAAAATGAACGTGTCCAAGTCGTGCATGCCATTTAACAAAATCACAATTGGAAGAAGAAGAAGAAGAAGAAGAAGAAGAAGAAGAAGAAGAAGACAATGTAAACAAACTGTTCTTGTTTATATTACTATTAGAAAGTTTATTACATAAAGAGAGAAGACACATATTATTGTTCCAATGGCCAAAGCCTACAAATGTTCCTCTCCTAGATAATACATAGCGGTCGGCTTCTATGACTTGTTTGAAGCCAAGCCTATTGAGTACACCACCAGAAACCACATTCTTTCTAATGGCCGGTGCATGTAGTACATTTGACAAGACTAGAGTCTTGCCACTTGTGAAGTACAGATCAACCCGTCCTCTTCCTAGAACGGGGGTGGTAGACTCGTTTCCCATATGTATGAGTGCTCCATCGTTTGCAATAGCGTATGTCTTGAACCAACGCCGATCTTTGCAAACATGAGTTGTTGCACCCGAGTCCACCCACCATCCAAGGTCATCATCCTGCATGGACAAACATTCAAAAGTCAATGACACATAATTCAAATCAGAATTTATATCAAAGTTAGAATCAAGACTCATAAGTGAGTCACCTTGGTTTAATGGGTTTTGGCCACTTTGGCCTCCACCCTTGGATCCATCGTCCTTAACCTTGCAATCCCGCTTGAAGTGGCCAGTCTTGCCACACTTCCAACAAGAACCTTTTGGTTTCTTGTCAACATTATCCTTTTTGGACTTCTTGGACTTATTTCCCTTGTCCTTGCCTTTGTCCTTTCCTTTGAACCTCTTCCTTTTGCCCTTGCCATCCATCATGTTGGCCTCGTGGGAAGTAGAAGTTTTATCTTCCTTCTTGAGTCCCCCTTCTTGTGCCCTAAGGCCTTGTTCAATTTGAAGGTGAGAGCCAAGTTCCACCAACGTGAGTTCTTCCTTCTTGTGCTTTAGCACATGGCGGAAGTCCTTCCACGAAGGGGGGAGCTTATCCATTATAGACGAAACCGCAATGGCCTCATCCATATGCATGGCATGTTGAGTGAACCTCCCAAGAATCCGGAGCAATTCATTGTATTGTTCCATTACCGGCCTTGAGTCCACCATTTTATATGAGTTAAAATTCGAGACTAAGAATTTGCGAGATGAAGCATCCTCCGCCATGTACTTAGACTCCAGTTGATCCCACATTGATGTTGATGACTCTACACTTTGGTAGACATCAAACAATGCATCACTCATGCCATTGAGAATATGACCACGACATATGTAGTCATCATTATCCCATTTGCTCCTTCGTCGGACAACCTCTATCTCTTCCACCATATCATCAACCGGCTCGGCCGGTCTAGGTGTAGTGAGTACATAAGCGACTTTTAGTGTAGTCAAGAGGAAGTGCATTTTCTTTTGCCACCTCCTAAAGTCTACACCCTCAAACTTATCCAACTTCCCAAAACGAGAAGTCATTTCTGTCATTAACGTCTTACTCATTATTGATCAATCCAATCCTACAAAATAGTTAACAATAAATACACTTAGAAGATTGTTGGATTTTCGGTGTCCGGTTTTAGACCAAAGGGCCGTAGTCTCACTTATGTGAGTAGACGGTTCTCCCAATTACCAAACAAATTAATATAATTATCTTGAACTAAAAACTAGTAATTAACCAAGGGTTTGTAATCTCCACAAAGGAGTAGACAAAACCCAACCAAGAGTTTGTAATCTCTGCAAAGGAGTAGACAAAACCCAATCAAGAGTTTGTAGTCTCCAAAGGAGTAGACAAAACTCAACCAAGAGTTTGTAATCTCCACAAAGGAGTAGACAAAACTCAATCAAGAGTTTGTAGTCTCCAAAGGAGTAGACAAAACTCAAGCAAGAGTTTGTAATCTCCAAAAAAGAGTAGACAAAACTCTAATAGAAGTTAAGTTCAATTACACGTCTTATAAACCGGTTGTTATATGTTAAAACCATTGACTTGGATAATGTAATGAGTCATTCATAAATGAATTTTCCTTCTAAGTGTATTCTCCCCTACACCGGGAATATCCAAATACCTTAGTGGGATAAAACGTTACACGTTACAAAGACTAAGTAAGAGACTTACTTGTCTTACTTTGTAGAAAGGGTATTCCTAGGTTTTGTCAATACAAAACCAAACTAAGATGAATGCCTATCCTTTGTCAATACAAAGGAACTATACTGGTCTTTCGAGTTTTGCAAACAAGCTTATAAGAAGGCCTATCCAATGTCAATACAATGGAACTAGAAGCTTTATTGTTGCAAAAACGAATGTAGAATCAAGTGCAAATGGCTCTCCCTTTTATAGGCATAGGGGGTCACGGTTTTGGGAAGTTAAAAGCGGTTAAAAGCGGTTAAAAACGGTTATGGAAGTTACTTGGAAGTTACTTGGAAGATGGGCCTTGAAGCCCTAGAAAGCCCGAGGCCCGAGGCCCACATAGGGAGCCCAAAACCGCTCCCCGGAGCTAGCTTATTTTTCTTGGTCCAAACACTTCTAATGAGCTTCATTCACTTTAATATAGCTAGGGTAAGCTCCAAGATCCTCAAATACTCAATATCTTAGCTCAAGCTAGTGTAGCTCCTTAAGAAGCTCACTAGCTGCTTCATTGACATTCACTAAGCATTTGAGCTTGGATTGCTCCCAGTTTTTAACCACATATTCTTTAGCCAATATAAGGCCTAAGAACCAAAGGTGTGCCGATAAAATGTGGCTAAAAAGCCCCAAACGTCGGCCTTCTAAAAGCTAGCACAAGTTGACCTTGTCGTGAATCACCTTGCTTTGATTCGATTCCCCTTATAATACTAGTTGTTCTTAGTGCCGGTCACTTGGCTTGCCTCCCGCAACCCGGACCATAGTGACACACATGTGAACAACTCATTGCACCTTGTCTCAAGACAAGCTCAACGGTTACAATGAAGACTTAGCCCAAATCTCCAACATCCCGTACATTATAGGACGTGATCGGGTTTTATATTTTTGTTGTTGCTTTCTCCTTTGTTTTGAACTCTCCTTTATTTTGAACTTTGTTGTGAGTCTTTTCCGCTTCCCTTTGTTTAAACCTTTGGTTTTATTATAAGTTTTGGTTTTCATTTATTTGTGCCTTGTTGTAAGATCCATTGTGTCGTTGCTATTCTGACAGGTCGGAACCCATTGTGAGGTCTTAGCTCATAACGCTTCGAGTTCCGAGAACTTGGGGGTTACATGTGTAAAAGACGAGCTTGTGTAAATGACGGCCTTGTGTAAATGACGGACTTGTGTAACCAAACCTAAACAAACGGAACTTGTGTAATTGAAAAATGACCAAATTTGTTAACTATATAAATTGATATAGCAAACGAAATTGTGTATTAAAATTGTATAACTAAAAGTGTGTATTAATATTGTGTAATTGAAATGATATATTAACATTTTGTAATTGAAATTGTGTATTAATAACCGTCTATTCAAACACCCTTATGTTATCACCATTTTGCCATTAAAATATTTTAGTAAGATCGAATAGAAAAAATTAACAATAAAAATAAACTAATCAAACGTGAAACGGTACTGGAATCACAATTCCCTAATTATACCCATCTATATATATTACTAAAGCAGCACCCATTTTGTCCACATGTCAATCTCTAAGGCTGTCCACGTCAGCTTTTTTCCAATTTATTTACAGATTTGCCACAACGTATTTACAGATTTGCCATTAATTATTTTATAAGAAAATTTTTTTATCAGAACTAGTATAATACCCGCACCTTGTGCGGGTTTTGAAAAAAAATGAGAAAGAATATTGTGAAATAGATTTTTTTTACGTGCTTTTGTTTTGTATACTTCTCTAATCTAATCCTGCGTCCACAACGCGTCACGTCATCAACCCGTGCTCTGTTTTAGTAAGTATAATAGATTTGGTTTCTATAAAGTTATTATTTTAATAATAAAAGAATTTATGTTTTAAAAAATTGTGTAAAAAATAAAGATTTATTTGCTTTAAGTGTGGGAGCTCAATTTCAAAAATCCTGCGTCCACAACGCGCCACGTCATCAACCCGTGCTCTGTTTTAGTAAGTATAATAGATAGATTTGGTTTCTATAAATTTATTATTTTAATAATAAAAGATTTTATGGTTTAAAAAATAGTGTAAAAAATAAAGATTTATTGGCTTTAATTGTGGGAGCTCAATTTCAAAAATCATGCGTCCACAGCGCGCCACGTCATCAACCCGTGCTCTGTTTTAGTAAGTATAATAGATAATAGATTTGGTTTCTATAAAGTTATTATTTTAATAATAAAAGAATTTATGTTTTAAAAAATAGTGTAAAAAATAAAGATTTATTGGCTTTAATTGTGGGAGCTCAATTTCAAAAATCCTGCGTCCACAGCGCGCCACGTCATCAACCTGTGCTCTGTTTTAATAAGTATAATAGAATAATAGATTGGTTTCTATAAAATTATTATTTTAATAATAAAAGATTTTATGGTTTAAAAAATAGTGTAAAAAATAAAGATTTATTGGCTTTAATTGTGGGAGCTCAATTTCAAAAATCATGCGTCCACAGCGCGCCACGTCATCAACCCGTGCTCTGTTTTAGTAAGTATAATAGATTTGGTTTCTATAAAATTATTATTTTAATAATAAAATATTTTATGGTTTAAAAAATAGTGTAAGAAATAAAGATTTATTGGCTTTAATTGTGGGAGCTCAATTTCAAAAATCATGCGTCCACAACGCGCCACGTCATCAACCCGTGCTCTGTTTTAGTAAGTATAATAGATTTGGTTTCTATAAAATTATTATTTTAATAATAAAAGATTTTATGGTTTAAAAAATAGTGTAAAAAATAAAGATTTATTGGCTTTAATTGTGGGAGCTCAATTTCAAAAATCATGCGTCCACAGCGCGCTACGTCATCAGCCCGTGCTCTGTTTTAGTAAGTATAATAGATTTATAAACAGTCGTCATGCCACGTCAATTTTATTAAAATAAATAATTAAAAAAAATAAATCTATCTATCTACTCATTAAAATTAACAACCTGTAACTTGATTTGTTGAAAAAATCTAACGCAAATCTGCTAACAAGATTTGACACATTTGTTTAATTTAAAACTAAATCAAATTTTGTTCCTCTATCTAAATCTAAGTAAATGTGATAATATATTAAGGTATAAATATAATACTCGGATAATAATCTTTGTAATAGAATTTTAATTATGTTCTTTTATTTATTTTAAAAAATTAATCCTCATATGTTAATCATATTAATTAATAAAAATAATTATTACTATAAACTGATATCATGAAGGTGAAAATATAATATCTATTTAGACAATCCCGCACAAGGTGCGGGCACTAAACTAGTTTCATATTTAAACCAACCCGCAGGAGTCAGAGTCAGCCATACTCGGCCTACGTTATCGCAATCTAACGGTCAAATATGACGGGTGAGTGGAGCCCACAATGGGGAGTGGGGCTAAACTGAAGTGCACACTCACTGCCAGACTGCCCTCGAGGATTAGCATATGTACTTTTTTTTTTTTTGGGGTTCAAGTTGAAGTCCAAGCTGTCTCGCATGTCTCGCTAAGCCAAATCTAATCGTCGGTCACACGTACACGATTTCTCTCCTTCACACGTGCCTAACCTTTCTTCTCTCTCTCACGGACATTCTACGCACTGAAGACAGTGAGCACCTCTCTCTCTCTCTCTCTCCCTCTGCTATCATCATCGTCCATCATCTCGTTTCCTTTTCGTATTCTTCTCTTTGATTGCAAATCTCTCGTTTCTCTCTCTCGTGTTGAAGTCGGTGTATTTGGCGGTTAGCTAGCATCTTTTGATTTCTCCATCTACTATCTTCTGTTCGACTGAGATGCATGTTTTCTGAAACTTGCATTTCAGATCGAACTTAAGTTGAGGTATGCTTCCGATTCCAATAAGATTCTCACTTTTTCTCCCCAAATGTGTGGTGGATTATGTTTGATTGGTTAGTTGCTAGATCGGTTTAACCGTTTAGGGCTTGAATTCGTATAAATTTGTTATTAAGTGCTAAAGTAAGTACTAGTGGATTGGAGGATGTTGATATGTCATTCTTGGCGGATGTTTAGTGAATAGATTGCTGGCTATTCGTTTTCTCCCATACTGTTTGGGCTTAAGGTCGATAGTTTTGAGGCGTTTGGAGCTTCAAGTGCTCGGGAGTTGAAGTCTTAAATCAATCATCTGTGGACCTGTGGTTAGATGGAGACACGGAGTGCTCAGCTAAAACACCTCCTGATTTCAGTACTGTGATTCAGGTTGCAATTTTGATTAGGACCTAAGGTTGGGATTTGAATTCCTTTTTGAGATCAGATTCATTGCTATTCTTGTTTTTAGACATATGTATAGCTCATTTTAAACATGCAATGTGAATTTATTGTGAAGCATTTGCTTGTTGGGAAGTGGTTGCCAAGAGAGAATGGATATTGATTCTTGATTTGGAACTAGTAGTTTGTGCATTTAGCTATAATGTTCAGTTATCCTATAACTAAATAATGTCTTCTTAGTCTAAATGTAGTGTTATTGCCACTGACGAAATGAAATTTTATATTCAATTCCACACAGTGTATCTGTGTTCTTCCGGTAGTATTGACTTGACTATTGACATTTTCTGGCAGCTGTGAGACGGCAGTATATAGGTGCTAGCCATTTTGGAGAGGATTTGAACTAGGATGTTGTGTATCAGATGATTTTATGTGATCATATCATGCTGTTGGTCTGTTGCCATGGAAATTGCTCAAAGACATATTGCAGCTCCGTGCATTACCTTGTTTGTGATGCTGTTCATCCTGGTCAGCAATATTGGAGCTCTTAGTTCCGATGGTATGACGATATTTCTCATCATAACTATTCTAGAGTATCCATGTTGAATTTGTTTTGACAGTTCAGTATTTGCTGGTTTTTCTGATATGAGCATGCTGTATTTACCACGAAAGCTCCATACACCTATTGTTAGATACGTATGTACTTGTATCATGCATGTTGGATTAATACCTTGGTTGGTATTCTGATCTCTTGAGTGCAATATGTTTCAGATGTTCTGTTCTTGTGTCAGTTACAAGTTTCATGTTTTCGTTCAAACAACTCTCTGAATGCTATTTGTTTTTTCAATTCTTTGGCTTCCTTAGGTGAGGCACTTCTGGGTTTTAGGACATCAATTATTAGTTCGGATGGCATTCTTGTTCAATGGAGGCCCGAGGATCCAGATCCATGCTTATGGAGAGGAGTAACATGTGATACAAAATCGAAAAGAGTAATTTATTTGTGAGTATTCAAATAATAGTCTTTATTTCTGGTGGTTTAGTTGAGTGCCATTTTTAATCCCGTACTGTAGTGTCGACATATTTGGCTCGAATGTTTTCTTGAATTTGTACTCGAGGTCTTATTTTGAATTGCAAGAACTAATGTACAGTAGCCTTACAAATGCTACTGCAACTTTTCCCCCCTTTCATTCTGGAAGGATTAGGTCATAGATTGATGTTAGGAAATACAACTAGACTGAATCTTAGGTCAAGCTACAAATTTGGTAATACATGGAAGCAGTTACAAGTTTCATAACCTCCTTTGAATCATGTTTTTAGTTCATGTATCAATATGCCATTTGCCTGCTTGCATTGTATCACATATAGCCTTTTTATTAGGTATGTTCTTTTCAATAATAAAAAAAAGGTGCGTGCCAGATAAAAAGAAAAAGTTCTATGTTTCCGGAACTTCAATTATATTCCTGAGGATATATTATTAGTTTTTTCATTGGACATTTATTTCCATCATAGGAAAAACATCTTCCAACATTTTAAATTTCTTATATAGTAACAAAATATACTCTGAACTAAATGCATAGGGCAATTTTACCGATTTAAGGTGCTTAATTTAAACATTATTTGTTTTAACAAATCCAATATGTCATAGGGCAGTAAGATGGCTTCTATCAAATTATGTCTTTCCTCATGACACCATTTTAAGGCATATCATGAACTGATGATAGAAGCATCTTGCTTTGTAACTATATAGTGAATACCAAAGTATGTTTTTCCTCATGTCACCATTTTAAGGCATATCACGAACTGATGATAGAAGCCATCTTTCTTGGTAACTATTATAGTGAATACCAAAGTAGGTTTTTCCTCATGACACCATTTTAAGATTGAAATAATTGCTTCTAGCCAATTCTGTTCATTTTGCGGGATGCCTCTAAATGTTGTTAAGCTTGTTTTGGATTCTTAAGTCAGTACAAGATAGGGTTTGCAATAGTATATGCAGCTATAAATAAACCATGCCTTCTATTCGCCTTTGGAGTAGTAAGAGATTATGGCTATAATTTTCAAAATGAAGTTTGAACTACCAGACAACAAGTATATTTTGTAAAAAATGTTGTCTTAACGGTTATGACGTTGCTCAAATCTTGTTATATGCCTTCTCCCTCTATATCTCAATTCTCAATCATCAAGGTTCTCTTCACCTTCAGATTATTGCTCCCTATCCTAGGCCCCACTATTGCACTTACTCATTTTACACATGTACATCTCATTTGCACACGTATGTCATGTTTGCTGAATATCACAGAATGTGTTTTCGGCAAATATTTGTCATTCACTTTTACCTTTTTAGTTATTCTACCAGCTGCTGAGTGTAGGCGAACTTATATATGTATTATGAGGAGCTTATAGCACTTCTTTAGCACAAAAACTATATTATGATCTCCTTTTAATGTAAAGCCTGCAGTGAACAAAGCAATTTCATGACAACGACTAATAGTGGTTGGTATATGTATGGATATCATTGTAGACTTAGTTTTATTACGTTTAACCTCTGTGTCAATATGGTCTTATTTGATCATATCACTTATTACAGGTCTCTTCCTAATCATAAACTGAGTGGTTCAATACCTCCAGACCTTGGGAAGCTTGAGAACTTGGAGGTTTTGTATGTATTATATCATTTTTCCCTGTGGTGCAAATATGATGTTCTTGGCTGATATACTTGGTGTTTTCTCATTGCAGAGCCCTTCACAACAACAACATCTATGGAAATGTACCCCCCGAACTGGGGAATTGTACAGCTTTACGAGCACTGTAAGACTTTTGTTTGTTCTCGATTATTCTATTCTTTATGTTTTATTTTCTTCGACCATGAAAACTTTTTCACTTCTAAGTATTTCTTTTGTCATTGTCAAAGTAAGGAAAGTAGACCGAGAGTACAAAAGGGTAGCTTGATCATAAGGACAACGGGACAACTATGAATTCTGTACCCAGAATTAGTAGAATTCGGCATTTGCAAAGAGAACCTAAACAAGCAATAATAACCTGTGAACTGAAACATAGTCCGGATCATTGCAATAAAATCTGCAGAAGCATTCATCTCTTGACAAAATTCGTTTCAAAGAGATTGCTTTAGTATCTAGAAAACTTGATTTGACTGATAGCTTCCAGACCTTATCTTACTTATTGGGCAACTTATTGTTCCACAGTTGGGTTGTTACTTATTAGAAAGCTTGAAGTTTTTAATTCGTTGGCAGTTGTAAGCTGTAAAAATGTATAAGTGAGTGTTTATTTGGTGATAAATGATGAGTTCCTGTCCCCCTTTGTGTCTTTGTGGAATCTATTTTGCTCCCAGATTGTCATAGTCAACAAATGCACCATAGGAGAGCAAAATGAAGCTCAGTAATTAGTTGACAAATATTTTGCCAAAACCGACTCAGTTTTGAAACCTTTTTTTTCCACTTCCCCAGCTCTCACAATCCACCTAAATTACTAAAACACTGGAGATTTATTTAAGAAAGAATCTCCCTTTTAAAAAAAAATAAAATAGTGAATGTTTTTGCCGATTAGTAACGTACTACTTTTTGATAGCTGAGTGGAATAACATTATAGTAAGTTGCGGACCTTGTTCTCTCATGAGAAAAGAGAGGGCTGAGTGGGAAGTCTAGTAGGAGAGTTCTGCGTGTTTTGAGATATATAGAACTGTTCATTCTGGCAGGTCATGACAGTCATATTAATGAAGAACGTGACAAATAAAATCAGAAGCACTACATAACTGAATAGTTTGAGAAATGAGCTCGTTATTGAGGAGATGATGATCGAGATTGATATGAGTGTTAATGTTTCCAATATTTCTCTTTTTATAAGTTTGCTTGGTTGAATTTTGACCAGATTTTGTTTGCTTTTTAATAATCTTAAAAAAAGGCTACAAACAAACCCAGCTATGGGTTAAATCCCGTATGTTTTCCGTGGTTATAATGCATCAACGACAAAACTAACTATGTCATGTGTGTATGCCAACATTTTTTCTTTTTATATACAGATACTTGCAGGGTAATTATTTAGGTGGGACAATTCCTAGTGAATTGGGAAACCTTAATACTCTGCAGCATCTGTAAGTTCTGCTGCTGCTTGACTACTGTTTCATTCTTTAAATTTATTGTTCTTATGCTGTAAATATGATAGCTCATCAGGTTCTTGAAGTTGTATAAATTAACTCTTCATATTTGCTCTTCAGAGATATGTTATTACCTGACTATTTCTTTTACCCCAAAGATAAAAAGGAAATGATCTTTTCTAGATGTTAAATTTTGTTATATGTTTTATATTCTGCTTAAAAAATTGGAAAAAAAAAAAACAATCTGTTTCTGGTTAAGGTCATTAGTGAATATACTGCCTGCCATTAGTAAGCAATTGACTGCCGTGTTACCATTGGAGGAAGTACTGGAACCACCATTGCAAATAAATACCCCCCTCTTGCTAAAAAACCCTCATAAAATCATTTAATGAGTAAAATTATGTGGCAACTGAATGAAGCTTTTCCTCATAGTACATGGGTTATACTATTTTGGCTTTTAGTCAAGAAAATCATTGGTCACTTCAATTGTAGGTTTGCAATTCTTTTTGTTTATGAAGTTTAATTAATTATAACCTAATTCTGAAGTTTGGGGTTTGTATAATCAACTAATTATGACGTTTCAAGTTTTCTACAGTGATCTTTCAAGCAATTCTCTTGGTGGATCCATTCCTTCATCCTTAGAGAAATTAAACAAGCTGATCACATTGTAAGCACCAAGCACCCAACACTTTCAGGCTAGACAATTTCGTTGTTGTAATCGTACTAATCCCTTATCGGGAATACATATTTGAACTTGCAGCAACGTATCATCAAATTTTCTGGTTGGACCTATACCATCTGATGGGGTGCTGCTAAACTTTTCTGAAGACTGGTAAGTATCGTGCCGCTTGTATCCCCCCTGCAAAATATTTGTAGTGCCGTTTCTTAGTTTGCAGCAGACCTTGTGGGTGCGTATGGGCTGAACACTACAACTTAACTATGATCTTCTAATACATTTTAATGTATTAGCAATTGAATACTTGTATTATATTACATGTACATCTTTTGAGAATGTAATTTTAATTAGTCTATATAACTAGGGCTTGTAGTTGGACTGTGTCGTGCATGATACATTTAATTGCCATTTTGCTAGATGTTTCTAAAAACCAAAAAATTTGACTCCAAGGGGATCAGATTTTATGGGATTGGCTTTTGCAGTTTTGTAGGAAACCGTGCTTTATGTGGCAAACAAATCAGCAAGATTTGCAGAGATGGTAGTGGCGGAAGTGGGGCCTCAAATACTTCAGATTCAGGTAATTACTCTACATGAAAATACCTATCTTCCACGTCCTCTAGTTTTTCTAGTTGTAATTGATGATTTTCTTTTCACTAAGCTGGCACTATTCACTGCTTGGCAGTATAAGATTACAAATAATGAAGCTTTTATTTGACTCAGAATTTGTGCATGTAGTTGCAATATCTTGAAGTAAATTATGCATTGGTTTGCTGAATTTTATTGACTTGTTGCTCCTGGCATATTCTGTAGCACGGGTAAATGAGAAGAAGAATTCAGGTCGACTTCTTATTAGTGCATCTGCAACAGTTGGTGCATTGCTTTTGGTAGCTCTTATGTGTTTCTGGGGATGCTTTCTGTATAAGAAGCTTGGTAAAATTGATGGTGGCATCCTTGCAATGGATGTCTGTGGAGGTGATGCCTAGTTATTTTTAAGCTAATCCATCTTTCTTAATATAACGTCAGTTGGATCTGTCTATGTATATGACTGGATTGCAAATTGTTACCGAGTACCTTACCACCTTGTAATTTTTCATTGCTTAGGTGCATCAGTTGTTATGTTTCATGGGGATCTTCCATACTCTTCTAAAGATATTTTGAAAAAAATGGAAACCTTGAATGAGGAGCATATCATAGGTTCTGGTGGATTTGGTACAGTGTACAAGCTAGCTATGGATGATGGAAGTGTTTTTGCATTGAAAAGAATTGTTAAGTTGAATGATGGTTTTGACCGTTTCTTCGAGAGGGAACTTGAAATTTTGGGCAGCATCAAGCATAAGTATCTTGTCAATCTTAGAGGATATTGTAATTCTCCTACATCAAAGTTGTTGATATACGATTTCCTCTCTGGTGGAAGCTTGGATGAAGCACTTCAGGGTGAGATATATATCTTGTTGTAATTACTAATTATACCATAATTCTTCTGTTAGTTTCATGTACTATTTTACTTTTGTGATCCTTTGGTATGATACGAGTTACTGTTGCATGATTCTCTGCTTTCTGTAATATTTATCTTGCCCAATGTGAATAAACTCAATTACAGTTTAATAAATATGATAAATGTATGTTATACTGTGTAAGTGTATTTGATCAGAATGCATAGCGTTTTTGTGCATGAGCAGAATATAAGAAAATATTTCAGGACAAAATGTGGAAGATTTATTTGATATACTATTTTGGTAATTCGTACATAGAGGTAGGTTTTGATATCCATTGCAATTGACAGATTTGCATGATCTCTGGTAAATGATTGTTATATCCATTGCTTGGATACCATGCTATGACCTTGTTATCTCCTTGAAGGAGGCATGTGTTTTCAGCTGCACTTGTACTTTCTTTTCAGTCCTATGAATATACCATTATTCCTTGAATTATACTGTCCTCCCATTTGATTATATGGTGACAATGATGTTGCAATATTTAACAAAGTAACTCGCATGTGGTGATTGTACATATCATTTTTTGCTGCAAGTTTTTGCTTTAGACTGAATGTGACATATGTCATATACAGAGAGGGCTGAACAGCTGGATTGGGATGCACGCTTGAATATTGTAATGGGGGCAGCAAAAGGATTGGCCTACTTGCATCATGATTGCTCCCCTCGGATTATACATCGTGACATAAAGTCAAGCAACATCTTGCTTGATGCAAATTTGGAGGCGCGTGTTTCTGACTTTGGGCTTGCAAAATTGTTGGAGGACAAGGAGTCACATATTACCACTATTGTTGCTGGAACATTTGGTTATCTTGCTCCAGGTGAGCTTTGCCTTTTTATAATGCTCAACTGCTTTACACAGGGGATAAACTTTTCTTATATGCCAATGTTTTACACAAGCTCATCACGGGAGTAGTATATGTCAATGCTTTCCTGCACAGTGAGTAGATTAATTCTGTCAGCTCCCAAATGATGATTTTTTTTTGTTGCAGCTACATCTTTTGAATTAAAATTTAAGATATGCTTCTTGCTTTTCCAGAGCTTAGATCATTTTCAGTGGCTCCAATTTTACCTTTTGGTGTATCTTCTGATCTTCTCTTAGAAGAGTTCTTATCAGTTGTATTAGCTATGTTGGTCTTTATCTCAGCAACTAGGGTTTATTGTGAAATAATATGGCCACTTGTTTATTCAGAGTACATGCAAAGTGGGAGAGCAACAGAGAAGACTGATGTGTATAGCTTTGGAGTTCTTGTGCTCGAAGTGTTAAGCGGGAAGCGTCCAACAGATGCAACCTTCATTGAGAAGGGTCTGAACATTGTAGGCTGGGTATGTAGTTTATTCCGTTGTGTAGTTGCTGTTTAACTAATAACCCGCAAACTCATTTCTAGTATCATTGGATGAATAAAATCGTCTAAAAGGATATTTAGGCTGCATCAAATCTATATAAGTTGTTAAATTAGCATTGATTAATTTTGTGATTATTTCCTTTTAGGGACTCTTAAATAACATCATTGGAAAGCGTTAAGAAAATTTATCGAACAGATAAAAGGAATTTTTAGTATGATGTTTTTCTAGGATTAAGATGGTAAGTTCTAACTGGGCAGGTGGTTTGGATTCTTTGAGCATGCCCTTTGTTTTACTTTGTCGTCCCTCACATATTCGAGTCTTAAGGCTGTCATTCATTGTGCTACAGTGAGTGTGGAGATATTGTATATGGCGAATTGTCAAGCTTTAAAATCCAGGAGCATCTTCTCATAAGTTTGATACACATGAATGATATGTCCTGAAGAAATTTTGGTCTTAGGATAATAACTGATATAACTATTTTATATAGACAGTATGCTTTTTTGCTATTCTTGTCATTTTCTAACTCATTAAAATTGATGCTTAAAGATATTCATGATTAGAATACTATTGAACTTCTATGCATCTAAGTGATGAAGCTTATTGCTGCAGCTAAACTTTCTAGCTACTGAAAATAGACAAAGAGAGATTGTTGATCCACATTGCCAAGGTGTCCAATTCGAAAGCTTTGATGCTATTCTCTCAGTGGCCACACAATGCGTCTCCTCAGTTCCAGAGGATCGACCAACCATGCATAGAGTGGTCCAGATTCTGGAGTCTGAGGTTATGACTCCATGCCCAAGTGACTTCTACGATTCAAACACTGATGAGGAAGCCCCTTGAGAACCGAGATAAGGTGCTGGTAATCTTGTACACTCATCAAAAAACCAGGGTCCCGGGCTGGTATTCTGAGCTGGTTTTTGCAGATCCATGACAACTCTTTTAGGATCATTGCTCAACGTTTTCTCATCCTCATTTCACGCATCGTCCTTGGACATCCGGTAATCTTTGAGCCAGATTTTATCATTCATCAATTCATTCCACTGCCCATTTTGTAATATTCAAAATTTACTGCTTTATTTGTGGGTATGATTATATTTAGTTTTTCTTTTTTTGGCAGGCTACATTTGTTTCTATTTTCCCCTTAAGTGTATATACTGCAGTACTTGTATAAATGTTTGAAGAGTGCTCTAGCCAATAAGCGACACCCATACCTTTGTAAAGTAAAATACAACCAACCATTTTGTATTGTAACACTTCTTGTAGTCTTGTGGTGAGGTTTACTATTGTTTGTCAAAATCCATATGCAGATCTCTTTTGGTCCATAAACTACGTTTTAGAAGTCATTTATACTTGTTTTGTTTTCTTCTTTGTTCAGGTCCTCAGGATAAGTATATTTAGAAACGGGAAATGAATTTACAAAAATATGTAGGGTGTGTTTGTTTGGGATTTAAAATACCTTTCCAACCGGCAGAAGTTTAGGGCCCGTTTGGATTTAACTCCGGAATCGGAAACGGAATGGAAACGAATCTAGTCCATATGTACATCCTTATACATGAAAGTTTTTGGAATCATTTCTTGTGTTTTGAAGTAATTGGAGTTGAGTTTGATTACTTTTGATACCCTATAGGGTAACAAAATGTGGGGAGACAAGTGCAAACCACAAGGAATGATTCCATAAAATTTCATGAATAAGTATATACATATGGACTAAATTCGTTTCCATTCCGTTTCCGTTTTCGGAGTTGGAACCAAACGGGCCCTTAAATTACTAAATAAATAGCATTTACTTTGTTTAAATGAGTGTTTAAAAAAAGTTTAAGCAACAGGATCAACTTTTGATGGCTTCCCACTTCGGAATGAAGCTCGTTCAGAGTCACTCATGCTATCTGGGGCTGCAGACTACCGCGGGTTGATCAAAGAAAGAAATCTTTTGGGGTCTTCAAGGGTGGAAAGAAAAGCTCCTTTCACATGCTGGTAATGAGGTGCTTTTGAAATCGGTCATTCAAATCATTCCGGTTTATTCTATGAGTATTTTTAAGATGCCGGACGGTGTGGTTGATGAAATACACTCGCGTGTTTCTGATGGGGTTCTAATGATCAACAAAGGCGGATCCATTTGACAAAATGGGAGGACCTTTGCCTTCCAAAAAGCTTAGGAGACATGGGCTTTAGGGACTTACGTGTCTTCAATCAGGCACTTTTACTCCTAGAGGGGTTACTATTGGAAGAGTATATGAGGGGCTACATCTTTACTCCTAGAGGGGTTGGCCTGGAGGGTTGGTAATGGTTCAATTGTTAAGGTGTGGAATGATGCTTGGATCCCGGATGAGTCTAGAGGCATGCAGAGACCATCGATTTTGGCTTCTCATACTCCCGACCTCACCCTTCATGTTTCTGATCTGCTCGGCCATGGGGGTTGGAATAAGGTACTTATTTCTAGTCTATTGGCCGACGCAGACAAGATGGCCATTCTGAAGATCCCCTTGAGTCCTAGACGACCCGTTGATGCAAGGTATTGGTGGCCCGACAGGTTCGGCTTTGTTTCTATTAAGTTTGTTTATTGGCTCGGCCGTTGTTTACACTTGAGTAAATGGAGATCCTTGCGTACTAGTTCAGCTGGTTTTGTTTTGAATGTGTTGTGGAAACTAAGCCTGCCTAAAAAGGCCATTCTATTTGCGTGGAGACTTGCTTCGAACACTCCCGGTGTAACCGACACATCTTGGACTCCCTCTTATGCTTTAGATGTGGCTTGGATAATGAGGATTGGAACCATGCTATTGTGGAATGCACTACGGGTGCTGATATTTGGTGGGGGTTCTCTTGTCTACGAGATCCTTTGTAATAGAGTATACAACCCATGAGTATGTAAAGCCCATCACATGATTCTATATACATCCTATCATTCTATGTAATAGGTTAAGAAAATCAATATACAGGATATCTTTTCAAATCAATCTCTGAGCATCCATCTTCTAGAATGGTATCAGAGCTGGCACAAAGGACAAACGTCCACTAAAATTTTTCCTGCCGTTCACAATGTCAGATGACAACCCCTTCCCTCATTCTCCGAACACCAATCCATCTCCATCACCAACGCCATTACCAACACAACACCCCTCCAACCTTGTCTTCTACACCTTCCACAACCACCTTACATACGCCTCTCCCTGGTTTTTCAAGCTTCATTAATATCAAGCTTTCCTCTGGAAACTACCCACTCTGGAAGACTCAGGTCATTCCGGTTCTTCGAGCATACAGCCTCTTTGGTCATGTTGATGTCACTCTTCCATATCCTTCTTCATCCTCATCCTCAAATACATCCCAACCTTCTCAAGCTCAACTGGACTGGCTCACTAAAGATCATCTAGTCTTGGCCATCCTTACTTCATCTCTTACTAAGGAAGTTCTTACGCAGGTAACTGACTGCACCACCTCCAAACAAGTTTGGCAGACTCTTCATGAGCTCTATACGGCTCATTCAAGCGCTCATGTCCTTCAAACCCTTCTACAGCTTGCCACTGTAATGAAAGGAGGTGACTCCATCACCTCTTTCTTCAACAAGGTTAAATCACTGGTTTCCTCCCTTTAAACTGCAGACCAACAAGTTTCTGACTCTGAATTTGCTGCGTCCTTATTTGCTGGCCTCACCCCCCCCCCC
>BSUD01000002.1:132397257-132426754 GCA_033239045.1 Fagopyrum esculentum
CCCCCCCCCCGAATACGACCCTATAATCACCTCTCTAAGCACTCAACCCTTCTTACCCACATCCACCATGATCCTGTCTCATCTCCTAAACCATGAGGCTCGTATTCTTCTTCACTCTCACTTCGTCTTCATCCATACTTACCATGTCTGCTAACTCTTCCTACACATCAAACACTTCAGACACCAACTCCAACAACAACAGAGGTCGCAATAGAGGATATCAAAACCAAAATTCCAGTAAAAATCCCAACACTCAAAACAATAGAGGAAGGGGCCGAGGGAACAACAATACCAACCCCAATGGTTACCAAGCTTTCAACAGAGGACCTTCTTCTGGACGAACCAACTTCACCGGTCAACCGGATACACGTCCAGTATGTCAAGTCTGTTCTAAACCAGGCACACGGATTTACAGTGCTGGCATAGCTTCAATCAATCGTACCAAGCTCCGGCTCCAGCTTCATTCCAGGCACACTACTCGTCTTCTCAGTGGACTCCAGACACGGCTGCAACAAACCACTTCACGCCAGACATCAGCAACCTTCCATTTGACGCACAGTCCTACAGTGGCACAGATACTGTGTCGATTGGTGATGGTTCATCCTTACCCATTCAGCATTACGGTTCTACTTTTCTCTCTTCTCCTTAATTTCCCTCTTCATCTTTCTCTTTCAAAAATGTTCTTCACGTTCCTTCCATTAACAAAAATCTCCTCTCTATTCGTCAATTCTGCATTGATAATCCAGTTTTCTTTGAATTTCATCGTGATTGCTTCTTTGTGAAGGATCGACGCTCCCTGGAAATACTTCTTCAAGGCACCATTGAGGATGGTATGTATGTCTTGCCCTTGACTGCTCCGAAGACTCATTCGTAGGTGAACCTAACCACCCTTTCCAATTTCCAACTATGGCACTCTCGATTTGGACATCCCTCTCCACGCACCACTCAACAAATGTTACGCTCCATCTCAGTTTCTTGCCCTAACTCAAATTCGCTCAATTTTGTTGTGTTTCCTGTTCGCAAGCCAAAGCTCACGCCCTTCTTCACCCACTTTCCGCTACTCGGGCTGCTTAGCCTTTTGGGCTCTTGTTTATGGATCTCTCTGGGGCCCAGCCCAACCACATCCTCAAGAGGGCATCGCTTCTATCTATCTATTTTGGATGATTTTACAAATTTCTCGTGGATATTTCCTATGACTAGTAAATCAACCACCGCCTCATATGTGCAAGCTTTCATTCGTTTTGTTGAAAATTATTTCTCATCCAAAGTTAAATCGATTCAAATTGATGGTGGTACCGAGTTCAAATTCCTTAAACCTTTTTTTAACCAACATGTGATAAATCATCGTCTCACTTGTCCATATTCACATCCACAAAATGGGAACATTGAAAATCGACATCGTCATATTGTCGATACCGGTCTAGCTCTCTTAGCGCATTCGTCTCTACCATCTTCCTTATGGGATTATGCGTTTGAAACCTCCGTTTACCTAATCAATAGACTTCCTACCCCCACATTAAACAATTTCTCTCCATATTATGTTCTCTACAATCACTTACCTGACCTCAAAGTTCTCAAAACTTTTGGGTCGCTTTGTTTTCCAAACCTCCATCCATATAATTCTCACAAACTAAATTTTCGATCTAAACCTTGTGTTTTCTTGGGTTATGCTCCAAATCATGGATGTTACATTTGTCTTGATTACCTCTCCAATCACATCTACTTATCTCGGGACGTAATTTTTCACGAGTCTCAATTCCCCTTTAACACTATCTCTCAACCATCTCCTACTGGGCCCATTGTCACACCTCAACAACCCACTATCTCTTGGCATTTGAGCCAACCATCAATTCCGCCTTCGTCCTCCACACAAGCTCATATATCTCCAAGCCCACTACCTCAACCTACCACATTTCCCACTCACAGTCAATCTCCTCATGAGACCTCTGACCCATTATCACTTGTTCGGCCTAATTCACCTAGTCCTTCACATGATGACACCATCAGTCCATCTTCCAGCTCAACCGGCCCATCTTCATTACCTTGTACCTCCTACCATACCTGAACGCACCATCTCCACTCGAGCCCAACATCAAAATTTTAAACCCAAAGTAAGGACTGACGGAACCATACCCTGGCCTCCACCATTGTCTTCCTCCACTCTTCTTACTCTAGAAGAACCCGACTCCTTCAAACATGCTTCCTCCTTCCCTGAATGGAGAGATGTGTTCGCCTCAAAGTGTGCGTGCAAATAAGTTTTAAATTTATAAAACTGAAATCAAAGCAAGCGAACCCGCAGTGTACGGATCGGCGTAGTAAAGCAAGAATTCCAAAGTATCGAGCTCAGGGATTTGGGGGATCAAATTTAGTTCACGAATTATCGAGCAAGTAAAATATAGAAGCTTTGCAAATATTGGGAAAACAACAATCCTAAAGATCCAAGTATCCAATTGTGGCAATCGATTCAAAATATTCTATAGATATAAGGACGGAGTTGAGATTGCATAGGTATAACTAATGTAAGGTTATGTACGGTGAAGTTCCAAAACCTTATATATCTCACCCAAGGACACTCTCTATAAAGGTTGTTGAGGTTGCAGTATAGAAAGGATCGAAGGACAAGAATTACTCTCAAATACCCATGCCCAAACCCAAGGAATCAAAGATAAGCCAAAACGGTTAAGGTTGTGACACTCGAAACCGAAATAGAGGATGTCGAGTCTCACTACCACCTAGAAAAGGCAAGTCAAGGCTAGGTTAAAGCAAATCTTTAACTTTGGATCAAAGCAAAAGCAAAGGACGTACAACAGAGGAAATCACGGCTAGATCTTAAAGAACCACGGCCGTGGTTTTCAAGAACAGACCGTGGAAAAGGCTGTCGACGAGGTTTCTCGCACTCTCAGGGTCCAATCGGTTTACGATCGATCTATCATTATCTAAGCCACAACTTTCAACCCTTCACCTTAGAATTGCTAAAGGGTTTTTAGCCAATAACCATCATCATTGAATCAAATATCAAATATAAAAGAGAAAAAAGATAAAACCCTCGAAAACTCAATAACAATCGAAATCAATCTCATATCCGAACAACAAAGTATGTGTTAAATGAATGCGGAATAGGGAATAGAAATCCTCACAACAATCTTAAGAAACAATGAAGAACGGGATGTCAATCCGTCTCCAAATACAAACCCTAAGATAATCTCGAAGTACACAATCTTCAAATCGCGTCCTTCTCGGGATCTTCCCAAGCAATGATCCAAAATCTCTCTCTTCGGGTATAAACCGCCGTAAATGCAAGCGTATGCAAGCTCTCAGTGAAGATAAGCGAAGCCCTAAGTGAACGTTCCATTTTCTCCCTTCTTCAGCCTTCTTATAGGGAAAATTAGGGTTATGAGAAAGCCCAATAACCGTCGCTGACGTGGCAGATATGACACGTCACATCATCATGGAAATCACGGTCATGTGCAATAAACCACGGTCGTGGTTTAGGGCGTGGAACATTCTGTTGCTCTCCAAAATCACCTTCCACGAACTCAATGCATAACCACAGCCGTGGTTTAGGTTGTGGAACTCAAAAGTCTTTGTGAAAGCCTTTGTTTTGTAATGTTCTTCAATCATGCTCCTTCTTTAGCTTCTCCAAAGCATCTCCTTGACATCTAGCATGATACAATACTCCTATCCCTCTCATATATACTCCAATTCCAGCCTTTATTCACCTATAAACATAACAAAGCTTGTGTAGATCTCTATATAGACAAAATAGGTAAATGTGCTCATAAATGCTTCAAACTCATATGCATGTACACATCTAAGAGGGAAAAACAATCAAAACAAGTGCCTAAAATATAGTCATATTTCATGCTATCAAGATGCCATATCCAAGGAATTTCATGCTCTCCTATCCACTCACACATGGTCTCTTGTCCCACCAAAACCCCAAGTTAATCCCCTTGGTGTTAAATGGGTCTATAAGACCAAACAAAATGCCGATGGAACCCTCGAGCGTCAAAAAGCTCGTCTTGTTGCACAAGGCTTCAATCAAGTTCTTGGAATTGATTTTACAGAGACCTTTAGCCCCGTTATTAAACCCTCCACCATCCGCCTTGTCCTCTCTATCGCTGCAATGAAGAATTGGACAGTCAAGCAAATAGACATACAAAATGCATTCCTTCATGGTGAATTGAATGAAGATGTCTACATTAATCAACCGCCAGGGTTTGTTCATCCACAATTTCCTCATCACATTTGTAAGTTACATAAGTCCCTTTATGGCTTACGCCAAGCACCTCGAGCCTGGTATTCTAAGCTTAGTGACACCCTCCTTCATCTTGGCTTTACATTTTCGAAAGTTGACACCTCTTTGTTCGCATACCAATCTCACCCCGACACAGTGTTTATCCTTGTATATGTTGATGATATCTTAGTAATTGCATCCTCTCCCTCTCTAGCCGCCAACTTCATTTCCTCTTTATCCTCTCACTTTCTTATTAAGGATTTGGGTGATCTCAGTTTTTTTCTAGGAATTGAAGTCTCTCGCTCCTCCTTTGGTTTCCACCTTTCCCAAGCCAAATACATTCGTCAAATGCTTCAAACCACAAATATGCATAACTCCAAACCTGTTACCACTCCCATGTCCACCAATTGTGATCTCACCTCAACCTCCTCACCTCTCTTTACTGATACATCCCTATACAAGAGTGTTGCTGGGATCTTGCAATACTTGTCCTTCACCCGACCCGACATTTCCTTTGTTGTCAACAAGGTGTGTCTGTTTATGCATAATCCTCGTCAAATTCACTGGAACACTGTCAAGCGTATTTTACGCTATCTCAATTTCACTATCTCTCTCTCCCTTCATCTATCTTCAAAATCCTCCCCTACTCTCTCTGGGTTCTGTGATGCTGATTGGGCGGGTGATCACATTGATCGACGTTCAACTGCTGCCTACTGTGTCTATTTTGGATCTTCACTGGTGTCGTGGTCCTCCAAGAAACAGTCTACTGTCTCTCGATCATCTACTGAAGCAGAGTATCGTGCGCTTGGTCAAACCACGTGTGAACTTATCTGGCTGCAAAATCTTTTAGCAGAGTTGGGCGTGTTTCTTCATCATCCTCCCATCCTCTAGTGTGATAACCTGGGTGCTACCTATCTCGCTACAAACCCAGTCTTCCATCAAAGAACAAAGCATATTGAATTGGATTACCACTTTGTGCATGAGAAGGTGGCTGCCAAAACTCTTCAGGTTGCTTTTATCAACTCAACTAATCAGATTGCCGACGTTCTCACCAAACCACTGGCTTCTGCATGCTTCAGACTGTTGCGATCTAAACTTTCTCTTAGAGAAGTTCAGCTCAAGGGGGCATAATAGAGTATACACCCCATGAGTATGTAAAGCCCATAGCCCATCACATGATTCTATATATATATATATATATATATATATATATATATATATATATATATATATATCCTATCATTCTATGTAATAGGTTAAGAAAATCAATATACAGAATATCTTTTCAAATCAATCTCTGAGCATCCATCTTCTAGAACTTTGCTCTCTCATCCACCTCTTTACAATCTTCATTCTATGCATGGGATCGTAATGGTGACCGAGTTTTATTCTCAATGCATGGACTACTTGGTCTAGTAGAAGCATGCAGATCAATGGGGATATTAAGAGACCATCAATATTCGTATGATCAACGTTGGTTTTCGCAGGCTTTGTCCAAGCCCATATGTGGACCTCTCTTCTTCTATTACTAGAAGATCAAGCTCTTCCTCTATGTCCTCTTGTTCTTCGCCTCCTGTGGGGTTCTATAAGCTTAACACTGATCTCGCCGTTTTGGATGGATGGTCTGGCCTCGCTGCTGTCTGGAGAGATGACGTAAGAACCATAATAGGGCTTTGGTTTCACAAACGACGGGCTCTTTGGAACCCTTCCTTGGCGAGCTCTTGGTGATTTTAATGGGACTGTAGGAAGCACTGCGTTGTGGGATCACCTCCATCATCGTTCAATCTGGTTCTCTCCTTGCCATCAGCCTCGCAAACTCGAACAAAGCTTTCTTTATCCAGCCATGGACTTGTTCTAGATGATATTAGAAGCTCCGCTTGTTTATTTACTACTTGTCTCTTTGTGCACATCAGCCGGAGGGCTAATAGGGTTATACATTTCTTAGCCAGACTGGGAGAATTTAGAACTTTTACTTCTTTTGCTACAACTCATGTAAGCTGGCTATGCTTGACATTACTTAATATATTGATCTTTTTGGATTCTAAAAAAAAAAAGAAAAAAGAAGTTTATGCGGTCGAATGAGGGCTTGATGGAAGTGATTTAGAACATTAAAGACATTTCTAGCAATAACTGATTGGACCGGTGGAAGTTTACTCGGTAGGACGAGGGTTTGTTGAAAGTTTACCGGAAGTAATTGCTACTCCCAAAAAAACTAGGCATTTATAACCATAATTGATTGAATAGGTTGTGAAATTGGCTGATACAATGAAAATTACTTCCACCCCATACTCAGGCAAATGAAGCTCCTTCCACTCTCTTCCCCCCGAACCACCATTGGTCTTCCTGGATTTGATAGTTGATTATTGTCCTTCGTAGTTGCATCTGCAGTGCGGCAAATACGTTCAAATTTGATTTCCTTTTGGTTTAGGTTTAGGTTTTTGTGTAATTTAGGGTTAAAAAGAGGGATGAACTCGAAGGTGATTTGAACATCATGTGCATTGATTCTTTATATTAGTGTTTGATTTCATATTCTTGGGTTTTGTTATACATACTTGTTTGATATAAATTTGGATGATTTTGGTAAGTATGTTTTTTTTAAAGTAATAGTTATAAAATATGTAATTATTTAATAATTAATGAAAGAATTTGGCCTACTAGACCTTTTTTAATTTTGTGTTTAGTAAATGTACCCCATAATTTTTTACCACTTTTATTTAATGGTAGGTAAAAATAATTAACCCTTTATTTAAAAAAAACTCCTCTAGTTAAAAAAAAGAAAAAAGAATAGGAGGACTTTTCAAATAATTAAGTTACTAAACTTAATTTTTTATTTACTTTTGTTTTTTCCTTTTTTTATTTTCTTTTTTCTTTTTTATTTTTTTTTATTTTTTGTTTTCATATCGGACATTTACATACCGGACATTTACATACTGGACATTTTACATACCGGACATTAACATACCGGATATTTTACATACCGGGCATTTACATACCGGGCATTTTACAACCGGGCATTTTACATACCTGATATTTACATACCGGACATTTACATACCGGACATTTTACATAGACATTTACATATCGGACATTTTACATACTGGACATTTTATTTTACATACCGGACATTTGCATACCGGACATTTTACATACCGGACCTTTTATATACCGGACATTTACATACTGGACATTTTACATATCGGACATTTTACATACCGGACATTTACATACTGGACATTTTACATACCACGTAAACATGTTTTTTCTTACTCCTCCCAAAACCTCTTGAAGACAATGAATTATTTCCCTTAAAACCTTTGAAAGACGTACAAATCTTTTAAAATGCTCAAAGTAATTGGAAAACATGGAGAAAATGGAGAAGTTGAATAAAGAATTGAAAAATAAAGATAATAATTAAGTTTGTTAGAATTTGTAGCTTGGGTTTTATCGCAACCCACATCTTTTATTCAGTTATCGAATTGAGCTTTACATTTTACCCTTCACACACTAACTTCGAAACCATGATCATTTTTATTTATGTCCCACCAAATGAACAACTGAAAAATGAGTTTTGGACACAACTCATGACAAAAATGAATGCCATAAATCTACCGAAGATAGTGTTAGGTGACTATAACAACCTTTTGGAACCATCCGATAAAAAAGGAGGGGCGCCGCCCGCCAATAATAAATTTGACAGACTTCAACAACTCTCCCACCAACACAATCTATGCGATCTTACAACTAAAGGTAATATTTTCACTTGGAAGAAAAAGAAAGAGGGAGACGACAACACATACGAGAAATTAGATAGAGTTATGACATCTCTTGAAATCATTCAGGAATATTCCGGGCTCCACACTAGAAACCATGCATTCACGACCTCAGATCACTGTATGATATCCATTTCTCTTCAAAATACAATATCAGAAGCCAAGAATAAACCTTTCAGGTTTGAAACAATGTGAATGCAAAGAAAAGATTGTGAGAGCCTCATAAAACAGGTTTGGAGAACACAATACCCACACACTCATATGTTTAACCTCGTGAAAAAGACAAAACTACTAAAACAAAAACTAAAACAATGGAGCCGGGATAAATTCCGTAATATACATAAACAACTACAAAAGGTGGATGATGAACTAGAAGTTCTCCAAAAATAAAGTTTTACGTGTTTTGACCAACATAAGAATGAAAAAATAAATAGACTAAACAGAAAGAGGGAATGTTTGGTGGACTATTAATACAAATATTGGGTTCAAAGAGCTAAAACAAGATATTTGCAGCTAGGTGATAAAAAAAACACGAAATTCCATCATAGGAAAGCAACGGGTCGAAGAAATAAGAAAATTATCACAACGATCACCACGAATGATGGTATGGTTGTGTCTAAAGAGAATGAAATCATTGATGAATTCATAAGAGACTACACACATCGTTATAAAGCATCAGTAATTGATAAAATTAAACTTCTAAACCAACTAGAAGTCATCCAACCTGAAATAACTGAAAGTGACAACACCAATCTTTCATTGTCATTCTCCACAAAGGAGATCAAGGATGCCGTCTTTGACATTGGCAACGACAAATCACCAGGTCCTGATGGTATGCCTGTTGGGTTTTATCAAAAATATTGGCACATTATAGGACCGGAAGTTACTAGGGCAGTCAAAAGTTTTTATAGAACCGGAAAAATCCACAGACAAATCAATCATACATTAATTGCCTTACTTCCCATAATAGACAACCCAACTACAACTTCACACTATAGACCCATAAGCTTATGTTCAACTGTTTATAAAATAATTGCAAAAATCCTGACAAAAAGACTAAGCTTAATCCTACCTAAACTAATTCATCCATTACAAAGTGCCTTCATTAAAATAGAGCAATTCAACACAATGTGCTCATCGCTCACGAAATTTTCCATGGATTTAGGTCGAAAAAAGGAAAAGACGGGTTCATGGCTATTAAACTGGATATGGAAAAAACATATGACAAAGTAGAATGGGAATTTTTGAAAGCTGTATTAACAAAATTCGGTTTCGGAAAAAGTTTCGAGATTGGATCTACGAATGTATCTCTACAGTCTCTTACTCTATTTTAATTAATGACTCCCCTACCAACATTTTTGTTCCGCAAAGAGGTCTTCGCCAAGGCGACCCACTATCTCTCCTTTTGTTTAACCTTTGTGTGGAGGTATTGGCCGGAAACATTCAAAAAATGGCAAATGACAACCCTAAATATGTCGGGTTCCCTATTACAAAAAATGGAACAAGAATACCTTTCTTAGCTTTTGCTGATGATATTATTATCTTTACTAAGACATTTGTAGATCCTTTCGACCTTAAATGACTACTGTGATATCTCAGGACATGTCATTAACTACCAGAAATCCGCGTTCCAAATAACCGCAAACATTGACCAAAGTAACAAAAGAAGAATCCACGGACAACTAGGAGTTAATGCAACGACCAGTCTTGAACAATACCTTGGATGCCCTATCATTAATGGGCGAGTCAACAAATACATCTTTCACTCCGTCATAATAAAAACCAACCAACAACTTACAAGGTGGAAAGCGTCGTCCTTGTCACAAGAAGGTAGAATAACACTAATAAAAGCAAACCTCAATGCCAAACCAAGCTATCTAATGCGGACTTTCATGCTACCAACAAGTATCCACATAGAATTAGACAAACTTAATAGAGATTTCTTTTGGAATAAGGGTCCTAACTTTCATCCGCTTATCAATTGGGATAAAATCTGTAAACCAAGATCCTTAGGAGGCTTTGGAATTAGGAAAGCATAAGATATGACTAAAGCACTACAAATGAAACTTTTGTGGAAAATCATGACAGACCGGATAATATATGGGCTAAAACTGTTGAAGAAAAATATCTTAAAGGCTCATGCCTTTGGAACTACCAATATGGAGCAAATGCATCATGGAAATGGAAGAAACTAGTAAAACTAAGAGAAGATTTTGACAAAGAGCTTAGATGGCGAGTAGGAGATGGAAAAACTGTTAGATTCTGGAATGACAGATGGATCAACGACAAACCTCTGCTAGATATGGTGACAAATAAGGAATTGATAAACCAGAACGAAAGTACTTCATCGTACATCACAAACAAAAGATGGAATCATCAACTGATTAATCGACTAAACAATATATTATCTACTAGCATTATCGAAAAAATAAAAAACTATAATCTTCCCGAAAATGATATTAGGGATAGGTTGCACTGGACAAAGAATGATGAAGGATGGTATTCGACCAAATCGGTTATGGAAATGATTCAAAAACGAAAGGTGGGTGTTACCATGGACAAAACTTGGATATGGAAAATTGACATTATGTCCAAAATAAAAAAAAATTTCTATGGAAACTATCACTAGATGGTCTACCTGCAAAGTAGAATCACGATAGGCAAAGAATTCCGGTCGTGATGGATTATGAATTCTGTAATCAACATACAGAAAGTGCCAAACACTTGTTCTTTCAATTTCCATACATGGTAACATCAATCGACAATCAAAAAATATCATCCATTTTACGGAACTACGACATTGACAATATGAGCATTGTAGAGGTCTTTTTTGACCTTACAGGAACAATAACACCTTCTGAATTGAGATACCTTGCTGTCATTTGGTGGAATATTTGGATGGCGAGGAATCAGTTCATCTTCAACAAAACTACGATTCCACAAAACCTCAAAATAATAGCTCTCAATCAGATAGTTGACAGGGAGCAAACAAACAAAAATCCGATCAACAACCAAACAAAAATTAAAAAGCGAAGAAGGAAAACTAAAAATATAAAATGGAAACAACTAGAAGAAGGATTTCTTAAGCTTAACTTTGACGCCTCAAAAAGTTCAGCGGACCAATTCTCTTTTGGATACATTATTAGAAATCAATGCGTCATTCCTATTGCTATAGGAAGCAGTAGATGTAACGTTGAATTTGTGTTAGAAGCAGAAGCGTTTGCTCTTCGGGAGGGCCTACAAAAGGCTAAGGGGCTTGGAGTTTTATCAATCGAGATCGAAGGAGATAACTTAATGCTTATTAATGCGATCAATCGAATATGGAAACCCCCATGGGAGTTAGATATGATCATCACTGATATTACTTGCATGATTTTTGAGTTTTCTAACTTCGTAGCCCAACATATTTACAGGGAAATCAATACGGTCGCGGACAAGATTGCCATGCATGGACATAATCTCTCGCTGGACGTCAATGCTATTCCTCAAGATGTTCAAGATCTCATCCGCAAGGATGCTTTAGGTCGATCGGTTTTTAGAAACTGATCCACCTAATTCTCTTACCTATGTATCAAAAAAAAGAAAGAGGAGGGCTTGTTTGGTCCGACTTCAAATACGGGAGTGTTAGCCTGGTTCGAGCCTATAAGTCTAGTTCAACTTGAATTTTGCCTAGGGAGGTACTCTAAGATCAATCTTCTGAATGTCCCTTTTGTGAAAGTAATTGTAATTGTGCTCACGAATTTTGATGGAAAAAAAAGAAGAAATCAGTTTTGCAGGAAGAGAAAGATAGTGAGAGATGGGTGCTATTTTGGAAAATTTTAATAGACTATTAACTAAAAAGAAGATATGATTTTTATTTTAAAAGATTAGCCTGCTTTTTTTACCTTTGATTATTAGTATTAATTTAAACCCTTAAGATTAAGGGTTTAGATTTACAAAACACAGTGAAATTTCTTTTAAACTTTACTGGAGCTGAACTCCTATTTCTGATGTTGTATACACATTCATTGACCATGGTAATTAATTGTCTTTTTGAACAATAAATGTATTTTGGATATAGTTTTTTAATGAAAAATATATAAAAGCCTACTTACTATAATGATTTCTTAAAAAGGGCTTGTTACCAAATTTTCCCATAATTAATTAGAAAATAAAGGTAGTTGAGTTAAATTGTGTTTTTTTAATACTCCTATATAAAAAAAATAAAAAAAAAATCGCATACTCAACTTTAAGCATGTCCACGGGTCACGGGTTACCCTTGTCCCGGCGGGTTTTGACCCGTCAGTGACCCGGCGGGTCGACCCGCCACCGGTCAATTTTGAAAAAAAAATAAATAAAAAAATTGGATCCAACGGCTAAAATAGCCGTTGGCGGGTCGACCCGGCGGGTCATGCCTTTTCTTCTTCTTTTTTTTTAAAAAAATCGGGTTTTAAAGCAAAAGGGCCGACCCGCCGGGTCTGACCCGTGACCTGGCGGGTCGCCAACCCAACGGGTTGGTCTTTTACACGGGTCCGGGTCCAGGTTACCCTTCCCGCACCCTCGACCCGGCGGGTCCGACCCGTGGACATGCTTACTCAACTTCACTCACGGACTCACCTTCGGTTACCCAATTTCGATTTTTTAATTCGATTATCCAATATCAATTACCTAAATTTCAATTACCCAATTCGGTTATCCAATTTTAATTATCCGATTTCACTTACGCAATTACAAGGAGTTGGATACATGAGTGAAATTGGGATACATGAAGTTGGATGTGTGATTTTCCCCCTTCTTTCTAAGATTATTAAAAAAAACATTTAACCCAACTAATTTTTTTTTCCTTTTTCCTAGACATTTGCATCTCTGGCCTACAAATCCGGAAATGAGGAAAGCGTATTCTCTCTTCTCGTTAATCCTATTAACACTTTTTTTCTTCTAATAATTAAAAATCAAAAGTGCATATTTATTCTACATAATAAAAAGGAAAATTCCGGTTGGTACCCTGTGGTATGGGGTATTCCGAAATTTGCCCAACAATTTTTTCAAGTTTTGATTTTTCCCTTTAGTTTTGAAAATTTCCGGATTTTGCCCACTGCAGTTAATTTTACTAATCCTGGTTAAATATCTTAGGTTAAAGTTTAAAAACAAATAAGAGGAAAAAAAAAGTTTGCATGCCTTCTTCTTCTTCTTCGATCGAGAGCTTGTGGTGAAGTCTCACATGAAGATAGGTTCTCCTCTTCCATCGAAGACTTGAAGCTAGGTTTGGAGCTCGTTTGCGCCTTCAATCGAAGACTTGGAGCCTAGATTCTCCTCTTCCATCCAGGTTTGAAACCCTAATCTCTCAATTTCGGAACCCTAATCCCTAATTTCCCTAAACATGCAAAGCAGACATCTGTAATTCACTATTAATTCTATAAAATTGTCATTCATAAGTTATTGTTTGATAAAACAAACAAGTTGTAATGATCTTGTTGTTAGAATCCACATTCAAGCAAACCACGTTGCCATCACCCAACTTTGTCGAAAGATGAAGCTGAGATTGAGAGATGGGTTCCCAGCTTGATCCGGCATATGTGTCTGCGAATGCCAGCTTTGTTGCCTTATCTTCTCCCACTGCTTGCAGATGGAAGTATGTGCCCTTGGTTTTCAATGTCTTTGGTCCATTTGGGATTGAAGTATGCAAGTTGTTTCCCTTGTTGTTTGATACTCTTGGACCTGTATTGCAAAACATATTCAAAGATCAGGGCGCATCTATAATGAATTGTATGATCTTTTGTAATAGTGCGGAAAATCTTGATGGCTACTCACCATATCAAACATCTCAATTCTATATGATTTTTTTTCTAGTTATTAGAGTTGTTGATTTTTAGTTGTCAATTTTTTTTGGTAACAGTTGCAAATTTTTTTTGTAATAGAGATCAATCTTGTTCATTTGTTTGTTTTTGTACATAGAGTTCAGTTGCTGATTTATTTTACATATAGTTTAGTTGCTGATTTTTTTTGCTAAAATTTTCATAATATTGTGAGGCAAATAACACAGTTATGCTTTATTAACATTTGAGAGGAAGAAGACGAGTGATGAAATGCAATGGAAACTAAAATATTCTGAATGAATATGCTGTTACTTTATGAAATTAAAGTCGTCACTATATTTTTCTTTTCTTATTTAGGTTTCTCGAGATATAATGGAGTCAATCACTTCTTCTTCAACATTTAGATCGATGAGCCCATATTGTAGGTGTCAACCACCAAAAATAACTCATTTTAGAATTTCTGGGTGCAAAAATCCGCATAGGTCATATTATAAATGTGATGGTTGCAATTTCTTCCAATGAGCGGATGCAGCGAAGAAAAATTATGTCCAAGGCGAGCATAAATCAAGAAATGATCAAGGATATGATTCACCAACAACGTCCGGAAATGACATTCAAGACTTGAAGAATCTAGTGATGGATTTAAAAGCACATTTTTAATGGGTTGTTAATTTTCCTAAGAAATGATCTAGATATTTATGCAGTTGTTTTTGTTTTATGCAAAGTGATTATGCAAGTTGTTTATGTTTGATCACTTTTCTATACAAGTTGTTTTTGTTTGATCACTTTTTTGGTCTGGCTTGTGCTTTGAAATAATCATTATTTTTGGATATTGGGCAAGTTGATCAATTAAATTGTATTAGGCACTTCCAAACAGACTTAGAAATCACATGTTGATTGCTGCAACTAAAACCTCAAAACTGTATCAAGCACTTTTAGTCTGGCTTGTGTGCTTCGAGACAAAAATCTGAAATAAAAAAATAAGGCATTTTTGAGCAATGAAGTTAGCAGATACTGATTGTTGCAACTAAATCCTCAAAAGAAGTTGTATATTATCTCAAGATTTTACAATGTTGATGTAACAGCCGTCTTTTTTTGCCTTCACTGCCCTTGCGGTGAAAGGGGCCGCCACTACGGCCAGCCGTGGTCGTGGCAGGGTCGAACTGCAGGTACGGCCGACCCTAGATCGCGGAATCTGTTTTTATTCCCGTTTTATTTCTTTCCTTAGATAGAAGATCCAATCTTCTATCTTATGGGCCGGCTTTTCTTTGATCTTCTAACCCTAAAATTGACCTTCCTTTATCTTTTCCAACCGTTCCCTATATATTCCCGTCTTCTCTTCCATTTCTCTCTTCTTGCTTACGTTTTCTTCAACCTCGAGCAAAACTGCAGCCTTTCCCTTGTGATCTTCTGTAGAATGTGTAAGTCTTCATCCCCTTTGATCTCTCTCATGTTCACGAGCCTACTGCATGCTTCTTCCTTCTATTTCTCTTTCTCTTTTCGTTCTTCTTCTTCTTCTTCTTCTTCTTCACAAGGATCAAGATCGAGCCTTGATCCTTGTTGGACTTTTCGTTGTTGATACGTTGATGTTCACAGGCTCCCTTGGTTGAGATTTGAAGTGTGTAGAACAAAGATTCAAGCTTTGGTTGCTTGGTTGTGACGTGCTGTCAAAAAGGAGTCACGACAGTCGCTTTTATCACTGCACCGCCCCCGCGTCTGATATGTCCTGCCCTTGCAGATTTACCTAGAAACTGCCCCACGGTTTTGACTTCCGCCCCTGCGGTTCTTCTGCAGTAGCTCCCGTCTTTGGTGAGCTGCTTCCTTTCCTTGTTTTCCTGTTCCTTTTCCTTAAGCTGAGTGTTGATGTTGTTCCTTGGAGTGTCTGTAAGACTAGGGATCGTGTGCCTAGCTTGTGGAGATCTCTTAGAGATCATGGAGACTAGAAGTTATAGACTTCTAGCAATTGTTCAGTTCTGATTTGAGTTGCCTTGTATGAATAGGCTTACCCTTCTTTCCTGCGGGAACTTGAGTTGTCTCCAACCTTGTGTTACCTTCGAGTGAGGTAAGTCCCATGGACTTACTTAGTTGTGTTCCGCATATTGAATTGGTTTGACTGTATTGGTTGTGTTTGTGTTGTTTTTGTTGTTTTTGCTGTTGTTGTTGTTGTTGTTGTTATAACGGATAACCCGAATAGGATTGACCTTTGATACCTTGATTGGACCAAGTGTATTATAATCGGGTGGTGACCGCTTGCCCAGTTTAAAATGGGGAAACTCGGAGGTGCTCTTGCGACCAGTCCAGCAGGTGACAGAGGGATGCATCTGCTCTATTCTTGTTGGTGAAAGGGGACAGAGGCGAGATCATAGTGACTCTCATGTGACAACATAAGTTGAATTAGTAAAGGGATTAACTTAATGAAAGATAATAACCGGTTGAGTGCGAGCATGCTTTATGTTTATATTATCTTATGTGTGTTTGTGTCTTTACTGTCTTTCTAATATCTAGAATGTTAGCTAACGGTATATACCAATGTTGTAGATACCTTTCATGTTAGAGATGTTGCTGAATGATCCGGACGGTGTGATCAGCTTGTAACACCTCGAATCCGCGAGACTTGGGATGCTACGGGCGATACCTCATAATGGGTCCCGAACCTTAGCCCGACAACAATATCACCGGACCTTCCCAACAAGGCACAAATAAAGGCAAAACTAAAAACCGTTTATAATGTATGCGAGAACAAAAATGCAAAGATACAAGGTGGAAACTCGGCCAAGTCCTCAAAATGACACAAACTCCGATAAAGAAATCCAAAACCGTACAACATAACCCATAATCCAACAATACAACAAAACCCAAAAATGTCCCCGTCCTATAATGTTCGGCGACCCTCGGTTGTCCACTCCTCCAACTTACTCGGCGGCGTCCCTAACCTGCAGGGCATCTACACAAACGGTTTAAAACCGTTAGCTCGTATTCAAAGTAATAGAAACAAGGTGAAGGCACATACACACTCATACATCACATATCACATAACATGCTCAAACATACAAGTCTGGTTTATTATCTTCATATTATTAAGTCATATCCCGTTCTAATTCAACTTCTTTTGTGACACGAAAATCTCCCGAAACTCACCTCGGTCCCCACTTACCGGCATAGATTGGTACTGATGCATCTGACCGTCTACCAGCCAGGGTTAGTCGTCAATAACCTCCTAGCTCTATGCAAGAGCTCGACAAGTTGTCACCGCCCGTTATCATACACTTGGGCCAAAGATAAATATAAGGTCGGTAAACCTAATGCCGGTTTAATTGTTATAAAAAAAAGCAATAAAACACACACCACCAAACACGCAACGAATCTAATCCATAAAATACGAGCTAAGTAAGTCCGGAAACTTACCTCGTCACCACACTCAACTCACAAAACTCTTGCTTCCTTAGGGAGGAAGCCCACAACATGTTCACAAGAGGATAAACATCAACAACTCACTCAACTAAGGAAGTCTTAGACTTCTACACAAATGATCTACGCAAGATCATTTGACTCTCATTCTAGGACCGCATCCTATAATCCCTCATGCTATCACACTCATAACAAGCTAGAATCCCTTGGACTTATAGACTCTATGATCTCACAGTCAAAACCCATAACACATACTAGGCTAAGCATGCCTAGACTCAACAAATCAACCGTAACCACTCTATGTTAGGAGACACATATCCTAGCGGACAACCTCACAACTATAAATTTACAATCTCAACCTCACAAGCCTCACAAGAAACAACCAACTCTCATCCTAAGAACCAACTCAGAAACATGCAACATCAAACCTTAGAACATCCCAAAAATCTCACACACTCGTCTAAGGTCCCAAAAGCCACTACATGGCATTCACCACTATCCTAGGTCCAACCTAGCATGCTTCTAACATCAACACTCTCTAGGATCAACTAAGAACATATACACAAGGGAGGGAACTCACCAAGCAAAGACGCGGGCTCGGAAGGAGGAAGAACAATCGCGAAAGGGAGAAGAAGACCGCAAGGGACGGCAGGCTGAGCCAGTGGCCGCCCCTGCGGCTTACTGGGTCGCCCTTGCGGGTCAGGTTGGCCGCCCTTGCGACTTAGTGCGTTGGCCGCCCCCGCGGCGCTGTCCAACAACGGGTGCGGTCGAGCTCCAATGGCCGATCTGCGATGGCTTCTTCGATGATTCCTTGATGTGTCATGGCCTCCTAGCTTCCTTGCTTGGCTCCAGAACATCCACCACATGGATCCACACTCAAGAAAACATCCTAGACATGATCCACTCACATGCAAGCCAAAAGGGAGAAGAAAAGCTTAAGATTCATGGCTTCCACCATTGAAGCTCAAGGAAGAAGATGAAGAAGAAGGAGGAAGGAGAAGGAACTTACTGCTGAACCCGGAATTGCACATCATCCCCCTGCTAGACACTTACACAAGAAGAAGAGAAAGAAGGATCATCAAGAGCTTCTCCAGTGTCAATGATAGGAGAAGAGAGCACAAGAGGGAGAGTGGGAAGAAGATCAACGTGAATGAGGAAGGGATGGGGAGAGAGAGAGAGAGAGAGAGGGACAAGGCTGAAAACAAAAGAGGGAACCCAAGGGTCAACTGACCCATCCTCTCACTTTACGCTAGGAACCAAGGGATCCAAAAGCAAGGGTGAAATAACGAGAGGTCGGAATGAGATTTGGAATAAAACCCGACGCTCAACACTTCGTGCATGCGGGAAAACTGAGCCGCACCTGCGGGAAGGTCGGTAACTCGCTAACAATCCGGAATAAAAATTACGGAAGTTACAACTAATCCCCCTAAAAACAAGTTTCGTCCCGAAACTTGCTAACGCATAACTCTCAGCATAACAAACTCGGTAACCACTCAAAACCGTAACGTGCAAACTCCCTAATCGATAACCATCATGTGTAGCCGCGTCAAGACCTTGCAAGGCCTGCACACATACTCGTATGAACCCCATAGCGCATAAAAGCCAAAATTAACCAATCATACACACATTCCCGCTCGGGGCACCAAACACATAAACTCACACATGCACATAATACCTAACTTATCGGCCAACTCGATGTAACTAGGTCATCGCAAAAACTCCAACGAAGATACTATCCCACGCCCTCCCGGTAGCCTCATCGGCTCCTCGTCTACCACTAGATCAACACGACTAACAATATAACTTGAGTCATACATGTATTCTCTCGACCGTCACACCTAAAACCTGGTGAACATCCTCATCTCTCGGTGGCCATGCCAACCGGTAAACCACTTCCCAACTCGCGCCAAGATCTCCAAGAAAAAGGTCCGATATATATTGGAATTCAACTCCCTTCTAATGACCAACACGTATTATGCCTCGCATCCGCGATACTCTTAACCCGACTCGTTTCATATACGAACCAAGATGTCCTTACATACTTTCTCGCGACTTAGCTTGTCTAGCATCCACCTTTGGACAACCGCTACTCGAGCGAGGTCGTCCCGTATCTGCTCAGGGTTATACTTACATATACTAACCAAAAGAGAGAAGAGGAATAGCTTATTGAAGGGAAGGCACATCTGGATGAGAATGTGAAACAAACTCGAATCCTATAAAAAAATCTTGGATGATGAATATTCAAAAACGAAAAAATAAAAATCCCTTGAAATTTAATCATAAATCACAAATCTAACAACTCATTCCTTAATAAACACATTATAAAATAATGTAGGTGTGGGAATGGGACGGGAAGAGATGAGATTGAGGTCATCCAAGTCTTGTCTCGGCTCTTTTACATGGGATGAGATCGGGATGGGCCTTGGGTATTTTAGATTGAATGCCACCGATTCCTATCCCGGTTAGGATCGGGATGGGACGGGACAGGACGGGTCCATTGTCGCTTGCTCGTTAATTTATTTATGGCAAGAACTTGAGCCGTTGCGTAAGATTTTATCGAGGCAAGTACTTGTGAGCTTTTTATATGAGCATGATTAAGTTTACGCCATTATCTTGTTGCATGCGTGTTTTGACATTTTGCAAGATGTTTGGTTTGATGCTTATGATATATATGCATTGTGATGTTTATAGATAAGATTTATTGAAAGTTTATAGAAAGTGTATTGATATTGCTTTGGTTTGAGAATATGAAATGAGTTTGATAAGTTGATTTTGAAAATCTTTGAGAATACTTCAGTTGATTTGTCAATATTGGTAGTGACGTGTTTATTTTGGTTTGTGATTCTTTAATGAGATTATATTGAGATATTTTAGAAAAAGATCGGATTATTGATATTGAGGATTTGAGATGATTTGGTCATTGACCTAAGCGGCATTTTCCCTTTTTGATACGAGAGATGATTTGGTTTATGATCACAAAGGGCAATTTGCCCTATTATTAAGAGAGATGAGTTGGTCTATGACCACACCGGTAAATTTGGCAACCATTTTGTTTTCCATTTTTTTCCTCCTTGGTTTAGGTGGCCATGTTTACAAGTGGTACATGGTTTATGCGGGCCGAGGTTGTGCCCAACCTTATTGGATGGCGAGGATTCACCTGATTCTTGATTGTCGTGATCATCATGTGGTTGGGGTTTAGGAGGTATCTTTGTATTCAATGTGGGTTGGGCATGTTTTCAAATAAAATACAACACTTTTGAATACAATTTATAAAGTAAAAATGCTCGAGAATGTTTTGTATTGTGATTTGAATGATTCTTGTTGTGGATTTGAGAAAGGGGCAAGGATGTACCTTGTTGTCCCATTGTGCTCAATTGACCATCGGATACGTTATACTGATTGATTTGGTTTACGAGTTATTGAGATGATATTGGTTTCGATGAGTTATTTGATTTTGATTACGAGTTATTGAGATGATAATTATTTTGATGAGTTATTTGAAATGATTATGAGTTATTGAAATGATTTTGATTTCGAATTCTTTTGAGATGGTTATGATTATTCTTTTAAGATGACACCAGACTATAAAGAGATGATTGGAGTTTTTGAGACAAGATGATTGGACCTGTTGAGACTTATGATAATTTTGGAATCATGTCGATTATGTAAACCTTTGAGTATTTTCAAAGATCATGTGATATTATTATTATTATATATGATTATACTCTTGTCTTGTTCATATATATTACCTTGCTTATGTATTAACTTAGTTTACGTGGAAGGCTAACCCCACTACGGTGGGGCTGGTTGTTTTTGACATAATTAGGTACAAGATCAGTTTAGGAACATGGAGGTCAAGAACCTTAGTGAGAGTCATGTCGGTTGATTTTGGGGTGGTCATGTTTCTTTAGGACTTGTTCTAACTTGGTTATATGTTTTTGATTGATTTACTTTTCTAAACTCGGATTGTTGTTGACCTCGAGTTTTACCATTATGATTTTTCTTGAAAATTTATTAATAAAAGATTAAATTGCAGCTTGTTTCTTTAGGACTTGTACCATGGTGTGGTGGAACAAATCACCGTTTCAGTTAATTCTATTATTCTCACCCTTTATTTTTTTTTGTTTCAATTACTCGTTCTTTAAATATTAAATTGCAGCCTGTTTTCAAACCCTTTGAAACCGGAAAAAAAAACTAGACTATATCCATCACCGATCTCACCCGAAACCACCACTTACCTGTCACTGAAATCCACCATCGCCAAAAACCGCAAACCCCGATCCCTACGGGAACTTCTTGTGCCGCTGGAAAGGTTCGCACAACCCCACACCGGCAAAACCCCTCCCTTGGTGATTCTTCCTACCACCAGAGCCACAACGCTCTTTTTCGTCAACACCCAACCAGCCAAACCCACCAGCAAACACATAGCTGGAACCCGAAACCCCTCAAACGCTGCGAGATTCTAGCTCTTGTAACTCACCAAGTTTTGGGAATTCGAAGCGTTACGGGCTAGGACCTCATAATGGATCCCGACCCTCAGAGTAGCAATGGCACAATGGATCTTACAACAAGGCACAAATAATTGAAAATCAAAGCTCAATATAAAACCAAAGGTTTAAACAAAGGAGCGTAAAAGACTCGCAACCGAGTTCAAAACAAAGTTTAAACAACAACATAAATATAAACCCGATCCTGTCCTATAATGTACGGGAACCCCGGCTGACCACACCATCCGGATCACTCAGCAGCACCTATATCCTACAAGGCATCTACAACATCGGTATAAACCGTTAGTTAACATTCTAGATATCAGAAAGACAATGAAGGCGCAAACACACATAAAGTAATATAAACATATAACATGCTCGCACTCAACCGGTTATTATCTTTCATTAAGGTTAATCCCTTTACTAATTCAACTTAAGGTTGTTACACGAGAATCGCTTCGACCACGCCTCAGTCCCCTTTCACCAAAAAGAATAGAATGTATGCATCCTTCTATCACCTGCTGGACTGGCGCAAGAGCACCTCCCAGTTTTCCCATTCTGAACTGGATAAGCGGTAACCGCCCAGTTATAATACACTTTGGGCCATATAGGGTATAACAAGGTCAATCTTATTCCGGTTATCCGTTATAACAATAATAACAGCACAAACAAGCCAAAACCATCAAACTAATATACGGAACGTAGCTAAGTAAGTCCAAGGGACTTACCTCACTCAAATGTAAACTCAAAGGGTCAACAACAACTCAGTTTCCCGCGAGAAAGGAGGAAGAGAAAGCATGTTCACACAAGGCATCACGAATCAGGAACCGAAGCGATTGCTAGAAGTATATAACTTCTAGTCTCCATGATCTCTAAGAGATCTCCACAAGCTAAGGTCTCAACCTTAGTCTTACAGATCACTAAGGGTCAACAACAACATCATAAGCCAAGGGAAGGGACGAAGAAAGCAAGGAAGGAAGCAGCTCACCAAAGTCGGGAGCTACTGTAGGAAAACCGCAGGGGCGGCTGGGCAAGGCGCAGGGGCGGCGCTGGGCAGATACGCAGGGACGGGAAGGAGGAGGCGGGGGTGGTTTCTTGACAGAAGAAATTGTCGGGCTTCTCTTTGACAGCAGAACCACATCAGGGAATCCAAAGCTTGATCCTTTGATCCACACACATCAAGACTCAACCAAGGGAGCATGTGAACATCAACGAATCAACAATGGAAAGACCAACAAGAATCAAGGCTCAAACTTGATTCTTGGAGAAGAAGAAAAGGAAGAACGAAAGAAGAAAATGAAACAGAAGGCAACAAGATGCAGCAACTCAAGAACGTGGAGGAGAATCCAAGGACAAAAGACTTACACGTTCAACAAGGTTCGAGTGGAAGAAGGTTACAACTTTCGAGGTTGAAGGAAAACGTATGCAAGAAAGGCGAAAAAGAAGAGAAAGAGGAAATTTATAGAAAAGGGTTGTAAAGATATAAGGAAGGACGTTCTAAGGTTAAGAACAAGATGGGAAAACCGGCCCATAAGATAGAAGATCGGATCTTCTATCTATGAAAGGAAATAAAAACGGGATAAAATCATATCGGGCATGATCTGTACTCATCCGCAGGGGCGGATGACCCTGCCACGGGGGTGGCACTCTTCACTGCGGGGACGGTGAAGGCAAAACTGGGGTATTGCACCTCTTCTCCCTTGAAACCCTAACTTGAGGATTTCAAACTCATACCCGATTTCTAAACTTAACCCAAACCCTCTCCCCAGACCAGTCCTCTTAAACCTAGCCCAACCCGAAGATCAAACCCACCACACTAGTTCATCACACATGAGAAGAAGTAAAAAATCTAATTTTGGTTTAGTCAAAGGAAAAATTTTTTTGTAATTTTGTAAGAGAAAAAAAGTATTGAACCATTCAGTTTCTGCATAGTATAAAAAAAGATAAGTTATTTGTGTTCTAGTTGATAGTTGGTTTTGTTTTGAGCTTGTATATATATTGTGTTGATTGTAGACTGTATTGGAGATGATCTCTTACTTACCTAGTTAGCCATACCTTGACCTTATTTTGGGATGCATTTTGTCTTTCATAATTCTTGTTGTTGGTTGAGAAAATAGGCGAGTATAGTTTTGCTTTTGAAGCTTATAAGCACTATATATAGCCTTTATTTCTTGATCATGTGTTCAAGGTTGTTCTCTTTATCGATTGTATTTCCTAAACTCATTGATTTTGTGTTCTATTTAAAAGTTTCATTTGAAGGTTGTATGTGATCTTTCCAAACCGGATACGATAATCTAGAAGGTGACATAGTCGAATGTAAACACACGAGAGATACACTTGAGAGGAAATTTTAGTTTTACTAACATAATAAGTTTGCTTGTTTTTTTTATTATGTCTACCTCAAGAAAGAATCTCAAAGAGAAGCCAAGCGGCCCTAGTGATTCAACCACACTCCAAACATTAAGAGCATGTCGTTGATGATGGCTACCACCTCATCCAACACAATTATGACCCCATCAGCCGAGATTGAATCTGTAGATCCAAAATCATGCTACAACGTACCCGTCACCCCCTCCATGGTGTTTCCCCAACATCCCTAACCCAGGACTCATGCATGGATCCCAAACGTAATGTGAGGAGAGATATCGTGTTTGACAGAGAGGAAGGTTTTGAGGAAGTCTACAATGGAGGCTGAAACGAGAGGAGAAACCAAGAGCCGGAAGCAGATGTGTTTTCTAAAGCTAAGGTGAAGACACCACCTTGAGGGTAAGTGTGATGTATATATGTACCTCACTTGAATTTTTAGGTTATGTTTTGATTTGGAGGAAAAACTTGGTGAATGACAGAAGAAGAAAGTTAGATGCGGACGTCACCACCTGGAGAACAAATGTGACTTAGATTTGTTCCATTATAACATGGTAGAGAATATCGTCAAAGGGTAGAGAATCTTAAACAAGGTTCTATGAGTGCAGAAGAGGTATATAGCGGCATGAAAATGGTCATGGTAAGAGTTGATTTATATAAAGAAGAAGAAGAGTCCACAATGGCGAAGTATTTAAGAATCATACTCTCTTCTTTAGCAAGTGAGATTGACTTGTATTCTTATGCAAATATACTCAAAAAAATAATATAATTAATTTTAAATTATGTCAGTGATTATTTAATTTAATACTAAATAAATCAAAAAATCAAAATAGTATGTTATACCATAAATTTAAGTAAATCGCTTCCTCGAAAAATCAATAACTAATATGTTCACAAACGATAATGTAATTAATTTTATATCATGATTAAATAATCTTATACTTTATAATAAAAATTGAAAAAGAAATTGTATATAAAAGGGTGTATTAAGGATGGTCTGGAATATCAGGTATTTGTTTTGCTTTAATTCTTACAGATTGAAATAGAAACAAGTATGATAATTTCACAGCTATTTAGTAAAATATAAGCAAAAATTGGGCATTACTATATTTACAAGCTAATGAAGTGCAAGCTGCTGGATATGAGTTATTCACTATAGCTTAGGAAAAGCCAAGCTGCAGCTCCAATGGCGGCAATGGTTCGTATACCTCATTCAGATCGAATGTTTGCCTTGACTGTTTTCCTTCTTCCTTTTCCAAGTAAACCTATACAAAAAATTTTCCCCATTTTCACTTTAGCAGCATAAAAATACCTCAGCTTGTGGGAGGATTCAGGACTTTTCAAAACTGTTTGTGGAAATGAATTTGATTAGAGAGTGATTTATGTAGTTTAGATTGTATAAAATGCAAAGAGTATTGTGTTTGTTGTTCATCATACAATTAGCATCCATGTTCTCCTTGTACATCAGAGATGCCTGCATGGGTAAAGTCCAAATTCACTTCGGTGATTGTTGAGTACAATATGATACTATATAAACTTTGTAAGTAATTAGGGCAACTCCTCATATTGTCAATTGATTTTAGGATGAAACCCGAAAGCTTGTGAGTAAGTTCACTGAACGTGCAAACCCTCCACGTCTTAATTAAATCCATCAGATATAAAAAGATAAATTAGCATGGTACAGAGCTAAAGTTCGTGTGGGTCTCATTATCAAAGCTAAGGTTCGTTTAGCTAAGCCGGACTATGTCAAGTGTGAAGTGTCAACTAGTACAGAATAGTGCACTGCACTTGAGGGAAGGGTTGAGGGTGGAAATATACAACATCGACAATATGATATTATGCGATTGTGTGTAGTATCATTTAGCGTGCAAACTCTCCACGTCTTACCCGGCAGATATAAAAAGATAAATCACATTGATACAATATATGCATATTTTGTTATTGCCGGAAGAGGGGTCGATCTACGGTACTGAGTAGTATATATATACCTTTGTTGCACGCACAGCTGTGATGTTGGCTTCCATTTGTTTCTCAAGATCGTCAATTTGTTGGATGCTAAGGTTGGCAAGATCTTCGCCCTTCAAAAATCTGCAAGTTAATTAACTTATTATTGTGCTTTTAACCAGTGTTTAACTAAAGTACTCAATAATTAGTATTTCTTTTTGTTATTTACCTGTTTTGTTTGCTCAAATCCTCTACTTTTAACCTTAATGATTCTGCTTCCACTTCCATAGCTATATAAACGCAAACATTAATCAGATTCGAGATGATCAAACTATATCTCACGTCGACTACATTAAGAGATCAGTCGAGTTCTAATTAGCTACTTTTGGAACATTTATAGTCCGAGTTTTCTAAATCAAGTACTAACAAAACCCCGAAGAATCAATATTTTCCGTTTTCATTTTCTAGTGAAAATCAAAAACATCAACACTCGAATACACCCCCCATAAATATGTCACTGTAACATTTTCTTGTTTTCGTGTTGTTTTGGTTTCCTTGTATATCCATTTTCATGCAACATAGTTTGTAGTTGAAATTTTATGTTCATAACCTAATATATTCAGCCAACTAAGTCGGTTTATTGAATCGGATCCTGTTTAATTCAAAGTACTATCAAATTTCCGAAGAATCAACATTTTTCATTTTTATTTTGTAGTGGAAAAAAAAAATGGACACATCTCTGTAATGTTTTTCATTTTCGTGTTGTTTTAGTTTCTTTATTTTATTTTCGTAAAATATAAATTTTAGCTATAATTTTTAAACTTTATGTTCAAAGTCTAATATGTTGAAGCTAATTAAGTCGGATTTTCGGACCGGATCATGACTTTTTGTATATAAAAAATCAACATGAAATTTAAACTTAATGCTCTAGCTCCAATTGTTTTATCATGAGTAAATCAACATAAAATAATCACCTTGGCTTCAAAAGAAGAATTAATGACTTTTCCTTCTTCCTCTATATTTCTGTATTCCTCTAACAACGCCTTCATACTGCTGTAAATAATCCAATCAAAAACAATATAAGGCAACTAAAAATAATTCATTTTTCAAACTTATATTTCAAGAACATATTTATTAAAAGTCCAATTCAAAAACTACTTTTTCTAAATTAAAAAAAAAACATAAATCCTATAATCAACTCAAATCAAAATTCTTCATACATATATCTAGGTTGAACTTTCTGGTGCATTTCTTCCAAAAATCAAGAACAAATACTTTTGTGGATTACTCTCAAACTATAACAAACTAAAATCAACCGAAAATCGAGTTCTTACCCATTGCTGGAGAAATCGTAAACCTTAGAAGTGGAAGAGATGACAATGACACCAACTTGAACATCACAAAGAACAGAAAGATCTTCAGCCTTCTTAAACAAACCCTTTCTTCTCTTGGTGAAAGTCACTTGTCTGCTTGTCAAGCTATCGATTTTCTTGATCTCGATTTTCCCTCTTACCATCTTAGCTAATTCGACTCGTTTCAAGAAAATCTTCGGGTTTGACGAGTATTTGAGCTAGGGTTAGGGTTTTTAGATCGATCTTTTGCTTGGATCTTGAGGTTTTTGGGAGATAAGGTAGAGCTTGAAGATGATTGAGGATGGGAGATAAAAAAGAAAGTTTATGAGTATGATTTGTTTGGTTTTTTAGGTCAATGGTTGTGTACGGATTGCAAAATCTAGTTTTTCTTCAATTTTGAGTTATTATAATGAAAGCTAGTTTTGGATTTTAAAATTGATTTGTGTATAAAGTAATCGCAACTTGTTTGCTTGTTGACAAATCTAAGGTCTAGGAAATGATGGAGGTGGGAGCTTTGGCCTTGCCTTTAATAATTTTTTATATATAACTTTTTTTGTAATCTCCATGTTATTAGGTTTTATTTATTTATTTATTTATTTATTTATTTATTTATTTATTTATACATAAATAATTAATTTATTGATTTTTTAAATCTATATTCTTAGGTATAGGTTAAACTCTTATTTATTCATTTCTTTATTTCTTCTTCAAATAAACTTTTTATTTATTTTTCTTATCAATAAAAGGTATGGTTAATTTTTTAACTTATTGATTTGTTTAATCTATCTTATAAGGTATAGGTTAAAAGTTTGTTTTATTGTTTTCTTATTAATACATGAATAAATTTTACAAAATAAGATTAAAATACATGATATTTTAAGATATTTTCAAATTAAAATTGTACCCATGTCCTAAAATTTATATCACGATATTGAGAAAAGTAGAAACATAATTTTATTTCCTTTTCTAATTTGTTTTCCCCTTCAATTAAGCTTATCTATTTTTGTGAAATTCTCTTGATGAATAATTATATCTATGATATTTTTCCTAAATCGTGTTCTTAACGTATATAACTACAAAAATGAATTATAAAATTTAATTTAAAATATTTACAACTTTTTTAAATTTCGTTAGTCAAATAAGCTTATAAAAAGTGGAAGCCAAAGGCAAACCTCTATGTAAAGTTTTTGGACAAAAATATTCATAAAGTCAAATTGGTTGCTCTGAGATAATATTGTTTTCTTTTCTTTCAGATTTTCAAAAAAATAAATTTAATCCTATTTGCAAGGTTTTCTAGTGCCTTGTTGTCAATTATGAAACTCAGACTTTTAATAAAAGCACGTTTAGATGCGTCGCAGATCACTGACTCTTTTTCCCACCAAAAAAAATTATGAAACTCGGGTCTTTTTCGTCGTAATTTATTGATTAGATTTGTATACGCTTTTTATTAACTTATCCTTTATATCGTATATTTTTAAATAAAAAATATTTATAAAATAAATTATTCAAAAATATTAGTCGTAAACATTCTTTCTTAAACATTTTAGATTTTTTTTGAACTTTTATATTTTAAAAAATCTTTAAAACTGAAAAAAAAAAATAAAAACTTCAAAATATTTGTGGTACCAAACACATCCTTATATAATTTGTGACAGTTGACAAAACAATCTCTGCAAATATTCAAATTAACATATATATTTCAAATATAGACTCACAATAAATGAACCATAATGAAATTGTCATTGTTTAATCATTCAACTACTAACTTGATTAAGTGACCCAAAGAATTGTACATACATGTACAAAGTCAACTTTATAAAATGAATATCAAGATGAAGATGTCATCATGTACGGCTATTTAGATAGACCAAACGTTTTTTTAGTATGTCCCAAAATATAAGTTGAAAACTTTAACTTGGAAATTTTCTCGTTTAAAAATGATCAAAAAAATCTAACTAAATAAAACTAACTAAATGAATTTTCAATACCTATTTTACATAAAAAATTATGTCCAAAACGTATGTATCATAGGTAAAAAAAAAATTAAGAAAGCATCCTACAAATTTACAAATTTTAACAAAATATAATTTATGTTGAAAATTTTATATATATATATATATATATATATATATATATATAT
>BSUD01000002.1:132439443-132469442 GCA_033239045.1 Fagopyrum esculentum
CCCCCCCCCCCCTAAAGCCCAACACGCTTTGGCGAGTGCTCTTTTCGGTAAGACCGTGCAGGAGATGGAAGTTACTTTTGATTTGACCCTTAGACAAAAAGTGGTTTTCAAGTGTCATCAATCTACACATAGCCAAGATTTCCTTCTTGACATACCCATTGATGGATTTGGGCAATGTATGCCTGCGATTGAGTATCGTTCAGTTCTTAAGTATCGCCTTATGATTTCTCTATACCTGGTTGATGAGATTTGCCCTATGCCCAATTGTCGGAGAATTCTAGATTCTTTTGGGGAGCATGTGGTTCATTGTAAAGAGCTTCCTGACTTCAAATATAGGCTTGATTTGGTCCGTGATGTGTTGTGTGATGTGTTTAGGAGGGCGGAGGTCTCGGTTAAGAAGGATGCGATTGTGTCCTTCTTGACTGACTCACGTGAGGGGAGGTCCACCTTGAGGCCGGCGGATGTCTTGGTGTTTGGATGGGCGGGTGAAAAACATGCTTGCATCGATTTGACTGGGGTTTCCCCACTTGTTTGTTTGGGTAGTGGGCCTTTTACGGTGGGTAAGACGGCACTTAATGCGGCTTCTGCTAAGGTGGCCAAACATGAGAAAACTTGTATTGAAAATCAACATGTGTTTCTTCCGTTCGCTTTCGACACCTTTGGTTTCCTTGCGCCCGACGCTATTGAAATTCTCAAGAGGGTGCAACGGGTCTTGCATGACAACATTATGTCACCTAGGTGTTCTGATGTTGTTTTTAGGAGGATCAGATTCGCTATCCCGAAAGGATTGGCGGCCCAACTTGTTGTCCGTCTTCCTTCTAGCTCGATATAAATTTTGAAGTCTTGTATAAATATATAATTGTCCATTTATCACAATCTTTTTACGTATTAAAGCACTTATTTTCATATTTTATAATCCCCTTACCGGTCCCTTTCTCGCAAGTAAATAAGTTTTTTTTTAATTTTTTTTCTAGTATTCGGAAATCTAAAAATAAAATTATTAGGTTTAAAATTTTGTTATAGAGTCTATAAATTATATGTTAAAATCTTCTAATATCTATCGCATTAACCAATATTACGTTTTGAGATTTATATATTCGAAATTCTATATTTTTTTATACTCAATGTCGGTCCTACCACGTACTTGGCATATTCAGTAGAAGGGCATATGCTCTTACAAAAGTTTGTACTAATCAAGAGTTTCTCACATAATGTGCGTACAACACTACAACTGTACCATTCCAAACATTTATATTTATTAAATGAATTCTTTCAAACCATTATTTTTAACAAATTAGTTATTTTAGTCGTATTTTAGGACTTTTTTTTTGATAAAAAAAAAAGACTATAATTTGACTTGGTATCAATCACCATAACTTTCATTATGCTTATTAGTAGAAGACTAGTCTAGTGTCTTGTAAATTAACAATTTTAGTTGACATTGAATACTATATTAATAAGAAAATTAATTTTTCTAATTTATATTTGACAATTTAATTTTTTAAATTATCTTTTTCTTGATAAATTGTATTTTATTTTCCTTTGTTTAAGAATATAGGTTAAATAAATTATTATCGCAATCTATTTTTTTATGCCACTTTTATAATGATGTTTGAATATATCGTTGGCAAACATTATGTCGACATTCTTACAACATGTTATGTTAATCTGTTAAGGTAGCAACTACGATCTGGCCCATCGTATATTTTATCATCGTTGTACGTCAATATGATCTAACGAAGGGCTCATCAATAGTCATCATATTATATATGTTTTGTGACATAGACTATCGTATGCAGTCTTGACCTGGTCGGACCAGTCCACAACCGGCCATGGTCTAGTTGTAGGGTAATTTTCGGTTCCGATTCAAGATCGAAAATATCAGTCACCCGGATCTGATAAAACAATAATAAAAGTAAATTATTATTTTAAAAAAACTGTAAGAATTGAAAAAGAGCTTAGATGGATCCGGAACGGACCGAAAACCAATCCTAGTTCGATCCGGGGTGTATACTTCTAAAAATTCCGGTCCTTCGGTCCGGATTCGGAACCCTCAGTCTTAGTCTGGATTTTTGAAAAATCCGATCCTTTGGTCCTGTTTAGACCAGTTGAACACCCCTAGACTATTGGAAAGAAAATGACATGTATTTATATGTTCATCGGTATAGGATCATAACGGACTTGAACCTGGATCGGAAATAGACTTGTTCATATTTGGGCTCGGGCCAGGCCTTTTAAATTATTTGGCCCGTTTATCCCGACCCGGGGCAAGCCAGGATGTCGGGCCTATAGTGGGTGCCGTGTCCGGCCGGCCGGCCAGTCCGGACCTGCGGTACTTGTTCTTGTTCTTTTTATAAATTATTTAAAAAACTGATTTTAATATATTTTGTTTAAACATAAAATATATTAAGCTACTTTATGTAATATCTAATATATTAATTACAATTATATTCAATATTATATACTTATACTTAATATTTATAATATATAAAATATTATACATTTATACCAAAGTTTGCGCTTTAATATCTTGATCAAATAAGGTCCAAAGGAAGCTTCTCGGTTCAAACTGGTTAAATCATGTGTCGTTCTCAGTTTCACATTGAGCCACATATGTTCATTCTAAATAGTTATTTCTAATTTTAGCATATTCTTTAATTATTCATTACAATATTATTATAACTAAATTTTTTAATTTATATTACGAAAAATACACAACGGTTCCAACAATTAATATTTCTTAATTGTAATTTATAATATTCGTGAACAATAGGCTTCCCTTCACATATGACATTCATTTTCATTTATATAGCTAATATACGGTTATTAGTCGTTTATATATTTAATTTGTTTAACTTTATATAATTTTCTCTTATCAACTAGGATTGCCTTCATTTATATTAATGTCAAATGAATGTAATTTTTAATACAATGATTATCCTTTTAAATATATTCGTGTATAATTGTGCTATGATTTTATTTTAAGGGGCGTATTTATTATCTCTATTCTCTATTCTCCCACTTACCTTGGCATAGATTTTTATTTTACTAATTTTAAATAGTTAAAGTCGGGTTGTTTGGTATCCATATCCTAGTTAAAGGTATGAGTATTACTCATATCTATATCTGATGTTTGGCATTTTAGAATATCGGTATCAAATGATACCCTGATACATAAATACCCCAATTTTAATATACTAATTTTTTTTGACGGTATCAGTTTCCTTCTATCGACATTTTTCTGCTCTCGATATTTCTTCTCTCCTTCTATCGACATTTCTTCCCTTTTCCTTCCTCCCGTTGGCACCAACCCTACTGCTACTCTCGACCGGAGCAAGGAGCCGCCGGCCGGAGCAAGAAACCCCACCACTAGCCTACTGTTGTTTATCAAAGGAATGTTTCTTTCAGGGGTCGTTTTGCAGTTCGAGGGAATTGAAATCGATTGTTTCACCTGCACTTTGGGAACGTTTGAATTGATCATCCCTGTCCTGACTTGACATGTGTTGATAGATCGTCTTTGTCCCTGTTCTGAACTAATCTGGCAATTGGGGTTGTTTGAAACTCATATCTTGATACCAAACTGGAATATCATTGATCAATCTGATACCCATATCTTGATACTGATATCTGATATCCATACTTGATACCTTTAATTAGTATATCGATACCAAACAACCCCTCATAGTTTATGGGATAAAGGGGCTCTAGTTTCCACTACACAATCCATACAAGTAACAACCACAACATGCTATATCAAACATCCTATATGCAATGTCACACAACAATAAATTAAGAACCTTACTATCTAAATGTGGGTTGAGAAACTTTACTAAATTTTGAAATATAGAACAAATTATGTCACACAAGAATAAGCTAAGATCCTTACTATCTAAATTTGGGTTGAGAAACTTAAATTAAGTTGAGAAACTTTACTAAATTTTAGAATGGAGGAGAGAATTTCTTTAGATGAGGTGGGTGGAAAAAGAAAATATAAAAAAATAAGTTTAGAACGTTATTATCTAATTTAGGGTTGAAGATGCTTTTTGGGATGCACAAAACTAAACCAAATCGTAAAACTCAAATTGAAATGTAAATTACAATCCAGCTACTTTATACTCATTTTTTGAAAATGAACTAGTTTATACTCATGCATTTTATTTGTTAATAAAAGTTTAACAAAAAATTGTGTTTTATTATATTGATAAAATAGAACTTACAAAACGATCCATATACGAGTAGGTCACAACAACCCACATACCAAAACGTCACAACAACCCACATATAAATATTAATCCGGTATGAATAAATATTATAGTTGATTTTAGTCAAAAGTACAAGAAATGTATGATTTGTTCAATCTTCAAATATTTATGTATTTTTATATAAGTTCTCAAAATTTTATTCTTCCTTAATAACCGATGCGGGTAGACTTGGGCAACTCCGGACTCCAGGATACCCAAGCCGGAAGCTTGGCTTGTCCAAACCCGTCAAATTCTAGGACCCGGGTAGCCCGCAGGTCCCTTTTTTTTATTAAAAAAATTACGCTCAAATTTGAAAGCTAGATCTCGGTTTACACACAAATCTACACCAAACAAGTAATTAGTTTATAAATATGAAGATTTACAAATTCGCAACCAGATCCATGCATCAGTTTACAACTATGAAGATTTGCGGAGCCAGTAACTCAATTCTAAAACAAGTATGAAGAAAGGGGAGAACTGAGAAATGTTCAGATGAATCGATGCACAGACAAATATCAAACAAACGGATGAATCTCTCTCGCATATTTTTGCAAATGCACAAACAAACCTAAACAAAGGAGAAGTGAGGCCAAATGCAAGAGAAGGCCGAAGTGGGGACGAACCGGAGGAGAAATGAATCTTCAACCTACTTTACACAGGAGTGGATAAGAAATGAGAACAAAGGAGCAGATAAATTTCTGTGTTGAGAGCGGTTGAGAACTTCTTGAGAAGTGAGAATTGTAGATTTAGAGTTTTGAGGAAACAATTATAAATACAAACCGGACTGTGCAGCCCGAACGGGCTTTTAACTTCGTTGTACCCGTTGACAGGCTTGCCGGGCCGGGTCAACGGTCCATTGGGATTGTGTTAAGTGCCATACCCACCCGTTTTTCCGGACGGACGGAGTGGTGTGCGTTTGCCCAAGTCTAACCGTAGGATAGCAAAATCCATCTTTTTTCCCGCCCGGGTCTTTAGTTGGACCGTCCGGGTCTTTAATTTGACCATAACCTACGTAGAACCATAAATTTAAAAAATAAATAAAATATTATCACAATTCATGCTATACGATTCAGCACCCGTTAGGAATCAGGATAGATTAATTTGTTGAACCGAACCAATTAAAACCTAAAATGTATTGAACCAAATAAACCAAATACCAAACCAGAAAAATATAATCGGTCGATCTGAACCAAACCACAATTGATTCCGTCTTTATGGTCTGGACTTGAAACCGGGCCACAACATTCCGGTTCAATCCAGTCCACAGTCCAATGTTCTTGTAGTGTATGTCCTGCTGGTCTAGATCGGGCCGTAATGTCCAGTCTGTTGGACCAACGGACCGTATGCACAGCCTTATCAAGAAGGCATCATATTCTGCACAGTTAATCACCACACCAGAACACCAAGTTACAGACCAGAGGTACCTGGTAAACGCACACAATAAAGCTCATTTGCTGTTTCCAGTTCCAACAATCCATTGTGCAAGATGGGTCAAGTACGGTTGTGCTTGAGCATAGCTGCTCAAAATGGGTCCAAGACTCTGAAGCTCCGAATTGAACTCCTCCTCGAAATTCCTGCAATTACCCATAAGACATGAGGGGTTGCAAGGTTGTGGGAAACTATACGTGTTTAAAAGTTTGGATTTAGGACTTACAATATAGATCCAGTTACTTGTGGGTTTTGATTGCTAGGTAAATTCTCATCCCCGGTGAACTGTGGCTTTGCAATATCAATGGAAGAAGATGCCAGCCATTGACTTGCAGCTGCGTACTGGAGACATATCAGCTTCAGCCTCTCCACCTTCTGAGAATAGAAAGTTGAATTACATGATCAATCACAAAACTGCTGAACTGTCAATAAAAATGCACGGAAAATATGGTAGGGTAATACACGGAGATATGGAGTAGGCATTCAAAGAAACTAGGGAGAAACTGACCTTAATAAGTTCTGGCAGAAGAAGCAAACACTCCCTCAAGCACTTGTCCAGAAATACATCATGGTAATGGATAACCTGTTCAAAGAAGAAGAATAAGCTAGACTGGTGAATGTTGTACTTAGGGTCGTCCAATGAAATATGGAGGTCCATTTTAAATTTTTAAGTTTATTTATTTATTTTTAAAAGTAAAAATTGAGATGAATCATTACAAAATTGAAAATAAGATCTATTTTCTATTACTAAAATTGTTAACTTTTCTTTGCTTTTCAACAGGATTTGGCTAAAAGCCGAAGTCTTAACTTTTCTTATATCCATCAGGTCCAACAGGTCTGACGCAGGTTCGGTGAGCCTAGGCTCACAAATCAATGGTTTCATCCTAAAACCAATTGGTAGCAGAAGGAGTAACCCGTGACTTTATACGACAGGCTCACAACACCATGTGTTTGTGTTACTGATGTGAGACAACCCTAGTATCTCAACAACAAAAACTCATTTTTGTTATATTTTTAAAAAGAATTAGACTAAATGATAAAATTAAATACATTTTCAAATACAAGTAATTTACCTGGTTTGAATAAAAACATTGAATGCAGCTGCATAGTGTATAACCACTAGTGCGACTGAGCTAATGTCAAGCTCTACAACTTAAACAGTTATTTATTGGGCTTTACTTTACAGAGGCCTTTAATTTGAGGCCTGAGCGAGTGAGAGGTGGCTCACCTCACACAAATTTAAATAATATGATATCATCTAGTCTAACTACTTCAAAATATAGTGTATAACCACTAGTACGACTGATTTAAGCAGTTGTTTATTGGGATTTACTTCACAAAGGCCCTTAATTTGAGGCCCTGAGCGAGTGAGCAGTGGCTCCCCTCATACACCCTCAAAGCGGCATTAGGTAAGTGTGTTATACATTTTATGGACCACTAGTGTTTGAGTAGAGGACAAGGAATACCTCATCTATGCTCTTTGCAGACTGAAGTCTATTATGCATCACGTGCCAATTCGGTTCAAGGACCTGGGCAAGGAAGAAGCTAACCAAGTTGAGTTACCACAGCAGTGACGAAGAAAGATATGATAAACATAAAACCAAAGAAACCAAAGGTAGAAGGGACTCAATAGTTCACTAAGTTTCTGTAAGCGCAATGAATGAAGTTGATATTCAAAACATGCCTCGAATGTCAAGTAATGTAAAAGGCTGTTGATAAACTTGAGCATGCTTCTACATAGAAGTGAAGAACGAGTGATAGCAGTTCCTTTGATTTTAGCCGCACGAACTCCCTGCAAAAATCATCTATCATGAGTATCACTTGTAGCTCGATAGAAGCACAGATAATTTAAGCAGCATACTTGATGTGCTTGCCAGGCCCCACAAAGCTGACGATTCACATGTTTACAGTGAAACAGGAGGCTGAAGATCAACTGATATTTTGTTAATGCCTTTCTTGATATAACAAGGGAGAGTGGCCATTGTACCTGAGCAGGAAACAGATTAAGAGCATCTGTCATTGCTAGATCATGCAATCGCATTATAGTTAACATTTTGCATTCAAGTGCCATTCTCCAGAAGTTTATATGATCTCATAGTCACAATTCACAAATACACGGAGAAGTTGCAAAGTGCAAATTATGAAAACAATCACAAACAGAAAAGTTAGTTTGATAAAACGAAGTGCTACATTGTAGTATACAAAAATAGCTCACTGAACTGACTGAAGGCTTAAAGACAAACCTTGTAGCTCAAAGCAAAGGTTTCCAGCCCAGTGATGCTCAAAGGCTCATCCAAATCATCATTTTCGGAAATTTTCCTACTGATTTCAAGATCTTTAAGAGATCCCAGCCTTTTCAGAAGAGAAGATCTTTCCTGCAAAAAAACAACACCCACAAGATTTCAGATTCAGTTGAAAGCAACTCCTAAAACCATTCTTCTACAAAAATAGAGTGAAAGTCAGTAGATCACCACACAACATATTAAATCCTCGTGGCAGGGATCTGCTGCAGCTGCTGTTGATCGTAATGCCAGGTCCAACAGTGACTATCACAATATAAAAATCAGGTCAGGGTACATAAATACATTATGCTACACCCTCCGTAAAAAGATGGAGGCATGCTTGATGAGACCTGCAACTTCTCCACCGAAATGAGATCAAACTTCTTCGCAAGTTCATCCCGTGCAATATCCATAAAATGGACCAGGAAATCACCCTGTTATGTTGGATAATAAAATAATCAATGCAGATTCACAAATCAAGATAATCGTTTACTGGAAGGAGTTGGTCGAGATTTTAATACTTATAGAATCGAAGTGCAGCCAACAAGTTGGTTTAGAAAGATAAGGAGAACGTAAAAAGGAGGAGGACTTTGAAACTAGAGAGCTAGAAAGCCTCGAAATATCACTCTTCTGGATGAAAAAATTAGGAAGGTGTACATGGCTGGTAATCAACAATAAGATGAGCAAACTTTGATGGTTATGATGGGCAGAAAAAAATTTGGGCCTAAAGCTATAACAGACACTCTTAAGAGCACTATTTCAAAGAAAATATTCATGATTACCTGATCCAGTAGAAGGTAGTGCTTCATAGATCGCAGCTTCCCCATTAGATCATACTGCATGAAAAGAAGAGAAAGACAAATGAGAAATGAATACACCTAGGAGTTAATAGGCAATACAAAATTCCATAAGAGCAGGATTGATGTCAAAACCTCGCCTTTTCTTTAATCAGATTCAGAAGCTCGCCACTGGAAAAATCATAAGCATCTTTAATGCACTCCAAATAATGGTGATTTGATCCAAAGCTCCTCAATTTAGAACTATCTGATACTTGAACCTATAAGAAAGATTCTTCGTCAAAGACAAAAACTGGAAGCATGCAGCTCAACAAAGCTCAGAAGTCAGCCATAGTCTGAGCAAGAATAAACATAATAAACAGAAAACCTGAACATGATGTCCGCATTCCCTCATGACATTCAAATATTTCCCAGTTGTTAAAATTGTTCCGGAAACTTCTGCAAGGAAGCTAGGAACGCTATCCTTAAGACTGTATCGTTGTTGCCAATATTTAGCATCATAGTCTTGAGTGAGACTCTCCTGCAAATAGAGATAGGATAAGAAAACAAATGAATGTTCTTTTCAGAGGTGCGGTATGGAGATTTCAGTACCTTCTGAAGAGATCTGTTCTCTGCAATGAAAAATTCACCGTAAGGATCTTCAATCACCCCTTCATATACCCACCTGAACATGAGATGGAGCGTATAAATCTCAAACATTAGGGTAATAATCGGAATATAATGAAATAGATGTATATTGTATATAGCAGGGAAGTGATTAGTATGCAAAGGAATTTTGCAGCACACATTATTGCAGGGACTAACAGAAAGTCCAGGTTGCATATCCATTCCATAATGAAATCTATTAACTTTTGATTGCCTAGAAGATACCAAGTCAAGAAAATGTGTTGCAGAGATAAATTACCTTTCTAGTATTCCAAGATAAGCAGAGCTCGCACACTGTGTCATCTTTTCGAGCATCGACCTCACTACATGATCACCAGCCATGGCTTTAGCCTAAATTAATTGGAAAACGACAGGGACGAAGATCAAGACATAGTAAATACAAGCTACACCCATAGATTGAGGCTGATTCCGTGGTTTAAGAACCAGAGGACACTGCAAAATCTCAAACTACATTTTTAAGAGCGAAACTTAGACTTAAGATATATATAGTGACCTGGCTTTGAAGGAGGTTGAGAACATCTACACCTTCATAATTATTCGAAGAAATTTTTTGGATCACAGAGGACAAAGCCAGGAATGAACTCATAAAAGGCTGTCATGAGGCATAAGAACAGACGCAACAAATCAAGGATATATCATTTAATGTGAAGAATCGATGGTTAATCCAAGATAAATAGAAACCTGACAGTAAAACCACAATCCTTGCAGTGAAAGTCTTCTCAGACGGAATTGATGCTCAAGCTGAGCCACCATGGCCTGGTAATCCTGAAACAGAATTACGTTTCATTGAAAATAGATATCAAAGGAAGATCATTTTTTAGTGAGAAAAGGTCACATTTACAGAGCACAATAGAATGATTTCCACAGCAACCTTCAGGAGAACCCGTCATTTACAACAAATTTCTTTTTACTTCTACGTAGTTAGGAGAATACCTTTGGCCTGAAACAGCATTCAGATATGATAAAGATTGAAGAAAACTTACCAGAAGAAGGGCTCTTAGAGCAGCAGCAAAGGCATGATTAACCAGGCCCTTCTTGAATTGGGACCTTGACTCAATAAACTCATCAATCAGCAAAAAGCTTTGACATAGAGGAAACACCCGCATTGTTAATTCCTGCACCAGATCCTTAGAAGTTCCTCACAACACATAAATCTTCTTCTTAAATACTAAAAAAATCCGGCCACTTTCTAGAAAAGAACCCACAACAAGCAACAAACTTATCACGAACTTTAGAATATTAATTGTACTAAGAAATCTCCGAGCTCTAGGTGTTTAAGTTTATGATTCAGCAGATTTTAATATTAATGAATACAAAGATCTAAACATAGTCTTTTAATAAAACAGATGGACTTATTGAAAGATCATATCACTTGCATACCTGAAGAGCTAAATCCATAGAAGAATCAACATGAAAGGGAAATCCAGCATTTTTCTGACTACCCCTCTTCATTGAAATGTATCTTCCTTCGATTCCAACCATAGCAGACAGGAGATCATCAATAACAATCAGCTCCTACACAAAAGTTTTAATTCCTAAAAATTGTCAGCAGAATGATAATAAAGGAAACTTGCAATAAGTGGAATAGTAAGAAGTAAAATATACCTGTACAGCAGCGCTATAACATCCTAGAGGCTTCTCCATTCCAAGGCTGCAAAGTGAAGCAACAGAAATAAGGGAGTTTGTGATTTGTGAGCCACAATGACAGCACTAAAACTCAACCCTTTGCATTGAAAAGAAGAAATGAAGAATATCTACAGGAACTCCAATTCAACTGAGATATCGTATATGGATTTTCGAATTGGAACTTGGATATAAGGAACCGGTATAGGATGAGACATTCCATGAACATTGTGTTGTATGTTCTTGGAATAAGTCATTCCTAAAACCTACTTGTTTGGTTGAATCAACCAAACCCGTAGGCACACATAGAGGAGGACAAGGGGGATTCAAACACCGAGCTGGTCATGGGAATCTGCACGAGGGGTATTTCAACCACAATTCACTAGTGGAATCTGCTGAGCCTACTCGGCTACTAGCTGCAGGGTGGACCGGAAAGTAGAAGAAGCAAAAGTCAAAAAGAGAGAAGCACTAACACCTTGTAACGGGTCAGTCAGCTTGGGTTTGGGTACATTGGGTTCTAGTAGATTACCGGTCAAATCATTTCGGGTCAAAATGTTACCGGGTCAAAATAAGTCGGGTCGTTGTCTAAGGGGTTTCAGTCCTTTCGGAACAACCCAAACCATCAAATGATGCAACTCGGTCCTCAAAGTTTCCCCTTTTAAATCGATTATTATAAATAAATAAAAAAAAGGATTTGATTGTTTGTAAACGATTTTGTTTCAACTATAGTTCAAAATCTTTAACTTCTTTATAACCATCATTCTTTCACTTACTCATTGTCCATTTACGAGTACGGATGGATTCTTTGTTCTTTGGTACTGTTACTTCTACAAACACAATACTATCAGTCTATGGAAACACCACAAAATTTTAAAGATTCCTGTCAACTTAAAAATAAATCAAATAGGTCGTCGTCTAAAATAATACAAATTATCATCAAAACAGCATAAATCTTCATCCAAAAAGTCTTCAGCCAAGTAGAGAACCACAACCACAACAAGGTTCAAAACCAATTTTTAGTTAAGTTAAACAAAACAAAAGCTTAATCAAGTTGCAAACAATTTCAAACAACGTCTTTGGCTTAAACTAATGATTGACCTCTCATAATTGTCCCAGTCTTTGAGTTTTAGATCTCAGAACTACATTTAGTATCACCTCACGTAATAGAGGTTATAGCTGCAAGTCAGCAACTAAACCTGTAGCTTTCAAAACTAAACAACATAGTATTACATACAAAGAAGAACCAGCAAAAATCAAAATAAACAATGATCACAGACAACACACGATCATATGGCCACAGCTGGAAATTGCAAAAGAGAGGTACAAAAGAAACTAGGGTTTCAAATCCTGCGTCAAGATCAGATAATGAATATCATAATTCAGAAGAAAAAGAAAAGCAAATTGGCAGCTCGAATACGATCACAATGAATAAGGAAATCATCATAACTCATATACACCTAAAATCACTGATATCATCGTAAATTCTGAAAATGACGGCCCAAAGATACGGCACATCAAGAAGCTGAAGCACCGAATTTCCGAAACGGAAACTTCAAACTCCGGAGAAAATGAAAAACTCCTCCCAAATTGAACCAATCATGGTTTCAGCTGCGCTGAATTGAACGACAGAAGAGAGAAAATCCGCAAAAGAAGATCAATAAAAAAAACGCATACCTACCGCAACAGCGAGCAGAAGAAAGAAGCCCGACAGTGGAGTGGTATGGGAGAAAGATTCTTGAAGTCAATCCGACCACCAGTGAGGCGAAGAAGTCGAGCGCAGTGCAAGCAGATGAGGGCAGCAATGGTTCAATCCAGTCTAAGTTTTTTTATTTGGCTAATGGTGTGTACCGTGTGTGTGTTTTGCCAAAAAAATTGCAGGGACGTGATCCTTCTTTATGTTGTGTTTCCGAATTAAATTTTTGGAAAATTTTGGTTGGTATCTACTTTTTTTTTTTGAAAGCCACACCCAAAATACATTACGTAATCAACACATCGTCATACAGAATAGAAGGCAAATCAAAGGAAACAACAGAAGCATCAAAACTAAACAAGGGAATAAGCGGTCTAATTCTAGCTAAATGATGTGCTGCAAGATTGCCCTTTCTAGCAACAAAAGACCAATGAATCACTGCAAAGCCTGCTGCCTTTTGGAGGATAATCCCAGTAAGCATACCAAGCTGACCACGGTCTTGCAAGCGCTTACGGAGACTGTTGATGACCACTAAACAATCAGACTCCACAATGAGGTGCGAGATGTTCTGGTTCAACGCATACTCCACAGCCCAAAGGATCGCCTCAGCTTCCGCAATCACCGGTGATGAACCCATCTGGATCGATTTAGCTCCAATAAAACAGACATTATTACCCTCGTCTCGTGCAATAAAACCAACCCCGCAGGAGTCCATAGTGCTGGATGCATCACAGTTGACTTTAATAAAGCCCGTTGGAGGACGTTTCCATCGCGATTGGGGTCTCCCAGTTACTGGCAGCTCTCGGATCTTGACAGTTGATGCCGCACGTTGCCATTCCTCAAGAAATGTCATCTGATCTTCCACAACTTCAGGTGCCAACTTGTCAAAACCTTGAAAGATAAGGAGATTCCGTGCTCGCCAAATTCCGGACGTCATCATTGCCCAGAGTTCCATTGTATCCTTATCCGGGAGTGACAGAACAGATTCCAACACATCCACGAACAGTCTATCATTACGAGCTTGTGATCGAACAACCGGAACCAACTTCCAAACTTGGCGGGCCTTTGAACACGAAAATAGGGCATGTTCGACTGTTTCAACACTACCGCATACAAAACACCAGGGATCCACCACACAATGACGAAGCATCAAGTTGCGTTTGCATGGAAGAATACCTTGTGCACATCGCCAGAGAAAATCCTTAACTCTGGATGGTACATTCAGTTGCCATAGTGAACGCCAGAGGGTAGATTGGCCACCAACATTACTAACACTTCCACTGTTATGGGCAATTCTTTTCATCGCCATTATTAGATGATAACATGATCGAACTGTAAATGAACCTCGTCTGTCATAGTACCACAAGAGGTCATCAGCTTGACTCGGATCGACAAGGTGAATGCGTAGAATAACATCAACATCATCTTCACAAAACATCTGTCGGACCACGTCTTCACGCCACTGTTTCGCCCTCCAGTCAATAAGGTCACAGACTCGACTAATACCATCAATTTCCAAAGGCTGCACTACCGGTTTGAATAAGGAAGGACGCGGCATCCAATTATCCTCCATGATGGAGAGTGATGTACCATTTCCAACTGACCAGTAGAGACCGCCTTTGAGAACTGCCTGGCTCCGCATGATGCTACGCCATGCATAACTAGGATTATACCCCACCGAAGCCTGAAGGAAAGAAGTTGACGGATAGTACCGAGCTTTAAGTAGTTTTGCAAGTAAGGACTCCGGGTACTGTAATAGCCTCCACCCTTGCTTTGACAATAGGGCGATATTAAAAGACTCTAGATCACGGAACCCCATTCCACCCTCTCTCTTCGGTTGGCAAAGACGATCCCATCTCATCCAGTGAATAGATTTCCGCTCAGCATTACCCCACCAGAATTTGCATAACATCTGCTCGATATCTCTGCACAGATCAGCGGTGAGATAAAAACAAGACATGGTATACATGGGGATAGCTTGGAGAACAGATTTAATAAGAACTTCTTTCCCGGCTTTGGATAGCAAAAGATTCTTCCATCCTTGTAGTTTATTCCAAACTCTTTCTTTCACTTGTGCAAAGATAACTCTCTTTGACCGTCCAATCATGGTAGGTAGACCCAAGTAACGCTCATGCTTATCCACTTCCACCACCTCTAGAATACTCTGAATATCGTCCCGAAGGGTCTCATGAACATTGCTACTGAAGGATAGCTCAGATTTGCTAAAGTTGACTTGTTGTCCAGACGCTGCTTCGTAACAACGAAGAATGTTCACAATTTCTTGGCTTTGTATACAAGAAGCCTTAGCAAATAGCATGCTATCATCTGCAAAAAATAAATGAGACACAACAGGGGCGTTGCGTGCAATCCGAATTCCTTTCCAGTGCCCAGTTTCTTCACTACGCCGGATAAGACCTGATAAAGCATCTGCGCAAAATAAGAACAAGAAAGGAGATAGCGGGTCGCCTTGCCGTAATCCTCGTGTAGGAAAGAACAGTCTCGATGGGACACCCTCAATAAGAACCGAAAAAGATACAGAACGGACACATCTCATAATCAGGGTCGTCCATCGGTTATCAAAGCCCAGCTTGGTCATACATTCCTCCAGAAAGTCCCATTCAACACGGTCATATGCTTTGGCCATGTCGAGCTTAAGTGCGAAGTAACCATCTTTGCCTTTGCATCTCTTCTTCATGTAATGGAAAATCTCCGCCGCTGAGAGAGCATTGTCTGTAATAAGTCGACCTGGCACAAAAGCACTTTGATTCTCCGAAACAACCTTATGTAAGCAAAACTTCATTCTTGTGGTTAGTATCTTGGAGATAATTTTATAAAGCACATTACAAAGGCTGATGGGTCGAAGTTCCTTCATTTTTGAAGGATTAGGAACTTTAGGAATAAGAGAAATGAAAGTGTGATTCAGATTAGCGGGAAATGGAGATCCATTTAAAATATCAAGTACAAATTTGCAAACGTCCTGTCCGACAATATGCCAATGTTGTTGAAAAAACAATGCTGACATACCATCCGGTCCAGGAGCTTTCGTGGGATGCATAGAGAAAAGGGCAGAATATACCTCTTCACCAGTGAACGGACGTAAGAGCTCAAAGTTATCCTCGTCCGATACCTTACGCAAGATTCCTTGAGAAGCCGTTGACGGAGGTGCAATTAGGTTCATTTTAAACAGGTTTTGAAAATAGTCTACCGCGACTCGAGCCATACCGTCACCACTTCTCCATTCCATGCCCTCATCATCAATCAATCGTGTAATCTTATTTCTTTTCTTACGACCATTTGCTTTGGCATGAAAGAATCTTGTATTCCGATCTCCCCATTTGAGTTCGTTAACCCGAGACCGCTGAAACCATACCCGTTCCTCCTGGTCCATTAAGATGCTTTCTTGAGCCTCTAGTACCCGCCTACGGCCGATATTACTCCCATTAACCCCATGCTTGTGAATCGCCCGAAGCTCAGCTCGAACGGCGTTGAGTTTACCAGCTAAGTTACCAAACCGTAGCTTATCCCAATCCTTAAGATCCGACATGCAACGCGAGATCTGACCTGGCACCCCCATAAACCGAACTGCTGGGTTCTCCCATGCATTGCGAACTATAAGGTCACACCCCTCATCAGCTGCCCACAACGCCTCAAATCTGCTTGGTCGATGCCCCGATCTCGTATTTTGTTCCACCAACTCGACGCGCAAGGGATAGAGTAAAATTGGCAAATGATCCGATCCCTCACGGCATAAATGGGATACCACTGCTCCTGGATATCTAAGTAGCCATGGTTCGTTGGCAAATGCATAGTCGAGCCTTTCCTGGATGAACTCATCTTCCTGTTGGTATGGTGTATTTCGAAATTTACAATTTTTTAAGTTTGAATTTTGTCCTTTAGTTTTTAAAATTTTTGAATTTTGTCCACTGCAGTCAATTTAGTAACTTGATTAAATATATTAGGTTAAGGTTTTAAAAAAATAAGGGGAAAAAAAGTCCGTGTGCCTTCTTCTTCTTCGATCGAAGAACGCTTCTCCCTCAGCTTGTGGTGAAGCCTCGCATTAAGATAGGTTCCCCTGTTCCACGAAGACTTGAAGCTAGATTTGGTTGCGCCTTCAATCAAAGACTTGAAGCCTAGGTTCTCCTCTTCCATGCAGGTTCGAAACCCTAATCTCTCAATTTCGGAACCCTAATCTCTAATTTTCCTAAACGTGCAAAGAAGATATCTGTAATTTACTATCAATTCTATAAAATTGTCATTCATACAGTTATTGTTTGATAAAGCAAACAAGTTGTATGATCTTGTTGATAGAATCCACATTTCAAACCACACTGCCATCACCCAGCTTTGTTCAAAGATGAAGCTGAGATTGAGATATGGGTTCCCAGCTTGATCCGGCATATGTGTCTGTCAATGCCAGCTTTGCTGCCTTATCTTCTCCCACATAATCAATTCAGCAGCCAAATGAGCAATGTAAGTTATTAAGAAAATTCATTTCTATATTTTTAGGCAATTGACCACATAATCAATTCAGCAGCCAAATCAAACTATATGTTTGCATTCAGAGGACCAAATGGTGTTGTTGTTGGAGTTGGTGCTCAACATTCCCATGTACTACTTGAACAACTATCGTTTAGGTTGTGAAGTAATAAATGAGCATTGTAAGATGTTTACTTGTATCCTTCCTAGATGATTAATATTAGGCTTAAGAATTTTGAGGGTAAGAAACATTATGACTATATTTTAGATGTTGACTACTTATTTAAGTAACTACATTAGAGTAATGTGCACTTTTAGGTTAGTTTATGAAACTAAGTGAGGGTCATATTGAATGATATGAGAATTATGGCTATATTATGAAGTAATAAATGAGCAATCTAAGTTGTTTACATATTAGTGAGGGTCATATTGAATGATAAGAGAATTATGACTATATTGTGAAGTAATAAATGAGCAACCTAAGTTGTTTACATATTGAATGATATGAGAATTGTATCCTGGAATATGCACCTTCTACAATGACATATCGCCTGATAATGTGTGGTTATGTTGAATTGCTAATTATACCATATTAATTACTACTTAGTTAGGGTCATGTGCACTTTTATAACAACGAACTAAAAGTTTTGAGTTCATTACTTGATTCCTACATTGAATAAACTAGTGTATTACCCGCACTTTGTGCGGGTTCAGTTTTAATAAATATTTAATGCTTAAAAATTTATATTCATATTTTTGTAAAATAAAATTTCAAAAAATAAAATTATAATCAATATTATGATTTTTAATTCTCATTTAATTATTTATCTCTTCTAATTAATTATATTTTAAATTAATTTGTTAAGATATGCTTGTTGGTAAAAAAAAATTTGTAAAAGTTTAAAAACTATTTTTATAAAAATATTTATTTAAATATTTTTTTAAAGAATTTAAAAATCAATTATCAATTTATATTAACATTTAAAAATCACTTTTTAAAATAATTTTTTAGACTTCGAGAAATCTGGCGTTGACACGTGACAATAGAGGCTCCTGCTTTAATATATATAAGATCAAAAGACATTATTTTATAACAACGAACTTAAAGTTTTTAGTTATTTAATTATCCGTCAATTTGATCTTCATTTTTTATAGATTTAACGACCATGAAGGATGTTATTGTAGTTACTTTCTCCAAGATGGTTGGTTATTCCCTTAAGGTTTGTATAATCATATTTATAGTAAACAGTGATTTATCGTCCATCACGCCCTCTTGCCTACGTTTGTATGTAGGTTAGTTTATGAAACTATTTCCTCTTGCAAAAGTTGATATTCTAGAGAAGAAAGGAATCGGCTTTGAGGTACTTTGACGGCTTGTTGATGTTAACATCGAATTTATTGTGTAGATCGAAGATATTGTTCGTGTAGCAAAGAGGGTGTGCTACAGATCAAGTTCCTAGGGTTGCCGCGTCTAAGGGTTTCACAATTACAAGATGACTAAATTCAGCTTCTGCTTTGTTCCCGATTTGTTATGCTCTCTTTGATTGTAAAATCTTGAGATGATATACAACTTCTTTTGAGGATTTAGTTGCAACAATCAATATCTCTTAATTTCATTGCTCAAAAATGTATTATTTTTTTATTTCAGATTTATGTCTCGAAGCAAACATGCCAGACCAGAAGTGCTTGATACAATTTTGAGTATTTAGTTGCAAGAATCAACATGTGATTTTTAGGTTTGTTTGGAAGTGCGTGATACAATTTCATTGATCAACTGGCCCAATATCTAGAAATAATGATTATTTCGAAGCACGCGCTAGACCAGAAAAGTGATCAAACATAAACAACTTGCATATAAAAGTGATCAAACATAAACAACTTGCATAATTAGTTTGCATAAATATCCAGATGATTTGTTAGAGAAATTAATGCATAGTCCATATCTAGTGTGATACTCACATTTTTAGAACAATCACTATAAATAATATCATGTACAAAACAAGAGATGCTGTAACTAGGCATTGAAAATATTCTTTTTGATCACTAGATTCTTCAAGTTTGGAATGTCATTTTCGGATGTTGTTGGTGAATCATATCCTTGATCATTTCTCGATTTATGCTCGCCTTGAACTTCCAACCATCATATTTGTGATATGACCTATGCGGATTTTTGTCATACCCACAAATTCTAACATGAGTTCTTTTTGGTGGTTGACACCTACAATATGAGCGCATCGATCTCAATATTGAAGAAGAAGTGATTGACTCCATTATATCTCGAGAAACCTAAATAAGAAAAGAAAAATATAGTGACGGCTTCAATTTCATAAAGTAACAACATATTCATTCAGAATATTTCAATTTCCATTGCTTTTAATGACTCGCCTTCTTCCTCTCAAATGTTAATAAAGCATAACTGTGTTATTTGCCTCACAATATTATGAAAACTTCAGCAAAAAAATCATCAACTAAACTATCTGTAAAAAAACAACAACTGAACTATATGTACAAAAATCAGCAATTGAACAAGATTGATCTCTATTACAAAAAAAGAAGAAACAACTAAAAATCAGCAACTATTACAAAAAATATCATCAACTAAAAATCAACAACTATTACAAAAAAAATCAACAACTAAAAACCAACAACTCTAATAACTAGAAAAAAAATCATATAGATTGAGATGTTCAATATGGTGAGTAGCCATCAAGATTTTATGCACTATTACAAAAAACATACAATTCACTATAGATGGACTTATAGGTTTGCCCTCTCAATTTGTTTCCTTACAAAAATATTTTAAAATTGTGTGGTAAAGACACTGTTTGATAATGGACCCAAACTCCTCTGAGAGGTACCTCAAGCTTATCTCTTTCCATCAGCTTCAATCTCAAATGAACCTAAGTCACTCTAATACCAAACGCGACCTGATCTTTGAATATGTTTTACAATACAGGTCTAGGGAGTATCAAACAACAAAGGAAACAACTTGCATACTTCAATCCCAAATGGATCGAGGGCATTGAAAATCAAGGGAACATACTTCCATCTGCAAGCAGTGGGAAAAGATAAGGCAGCAAAGCTGACATTGATAGACACATATGCCGGATCAAGCTAGGAACGCATCTCTCAATCTTAGCTTAATCTTTCGACAAAGTTGGGTAATGGTTGCGTGGTTTGCTTGAATGTGGATTCTAACAACAAGATTATTACAACTTGTTTGCTTTATCAAATAGTAACTTTATGAATGACAATTTTATAGAATTGATAGTGAATTACAGATGTTTGCTTTGCATGTTTAGGGAAATTAGGAAATAGGGTTCGAAATTGAGAGATTAGGGTTTCAAACCTGGATGAAAGAGGAGAACCTAGGCTTCAAGTCTTCGATTGAAGGCGCAAACGAGCTCCAAACCTAGCTTCAAGTCTTCGATGAAAGAGGAGAACCTATCTTCATGCGAGGCTTCACCACAAGCTAAGGGATAAGTGTTCTTCGATCGAAGAAGAAGAAGAAGAAGAAGAAGGCACGCAAACTTTTTTCTCCCTTTTTTTTAACCTTAACCTAATATATTTAACCAAGGTTAGTAAAATTAAATGCAGTGGGCAAAATCCGGAAATTTTCAAAACTGAAGGGCAAAATCCGAACTTGAAAAAATTGTTGGGCAAATTCCGAAATACCCCATTCCACAAGGGTGCCAACCGGAATTTCCCTTAATTATTTTAGTTAATTATTTTTTATCTCATACTTTTGTGTATTAAATTTATTTGTAAATTTTTGTAAAAACTTTTTCGTATTTTCTTATGGATTATTTAATTCTTCACCAATATGAAATAATTGATTCACCGATATGAAATAATCGATTCGTGAGACATTGTACTATTTACACTCCCAAATGGTTCCCTTTTACAAAGGTTGTAGTATATACACCCTAAAATAGAATATAATAAGAAGAATAGACCCGTGCTACGCACGGCTCTACAAATATATTTATTTATTATTTATGTATAAAATTGTCTGAGTTTTTGTTCACTTAAATTTTTTTAATGCTTTTATGCATGTTAATTAATTAAATTGCACATATAAGAATCGGTATAATCTCTTTTTTTATCTGACTTGTTTATAAAAATTGTCGGAAGTATGACAATTTTAAGGGTGGTAGTTCCTTACAAAAATAGCAGGTGATACACAATTATGGGCCGATAAATATAATTATGCTTAAACGAAATACATATAATTATAATTTATAACCGGTACATTGCTTAAAAGTTTTATAAAGATCATTACATATATATATTTACTAGTTTAGCGCCCGTGCCGTGCACGGGTATTTGAAAATATATTTCTTACAGCTTTTTTTGTATGAGTAATTTTTTTATAGATTTATTTTTTTTATTATTATTTTGTTGATTTGATTACGAATGTTTATGTTAAATAGTATACGCATATCAGAAAAATAATAACAACATAGTTGTTGACCCAGTTCGGGGCATACCAAGCCAAGAGTGTCCACTATCTCTGTATTATAAAAATCACAATATTAATAATGTCAAAAAACAGTTAAAATTGTGTACATATTTATTATAATAGAAATCACGATGATAACCTTTGACGTGAAACCTCGAGCACATGCGCGACAGTCCGATCCTGAAAAAGAGAAGAAGATAAACTTTATATAAGTGTAAGCTCAAGGACGGGTTATGATCGCTTGATATTATTGATTGAAAACGAAATAAAATGAAGAAGAAATTCTAACGTACCTTAAATTATGTTGCGAAAAACTTCGTCGAATACAACATTAGTTGTAGTATCTTGAACCTTGCCCTTAGGGTCACATATCATAATCCTTACTCCATCCCTGCTCGTCACTCTTGAGATAGCGACATATAATTGGCCGTGACTGAAGACCGGTCTAGGCAAATATATTCCAACCTGTGCAAGGGACTGACCTTGACTTTTATTTATAGGCATAGCAAAACATACCATAACTGGGAACTGTCTCCTTCGAAATTTAACAGGAATTTTCAAGTATGTGGGTGTAAGAACTGTTCGCGGAATGAAGACCTTATGACCTATATTGTTCCCAGATATTATTTATGCCTTGATGATTTGTTTTCCAAGTCTCCTAACTATCAGTCTGGTTCCGTTACACAACCCTGCAGACTGATCAATGTTTCTCATCAACATAATTGGAATTCCAACTTTCAGTCTCAAGACATGGTTCGGAAACCCAAAACACTTGATGCGGTTCAAGAACTCGCTCGAGTAGAAACAATCATCAAGAGAACCTTCGCTTGGACATATACTATCCGAACTCAAGTACTCTGTCACGTCTCCAGGTATCAGTGATAGAATATAGTCATTAACCTTCTCAACAATCTCATTGGTAGGGGCGAGAATAGCTCTTTCTTGAAAGTAGGTCGGTGGATCCTGAATATTGTAACTCAAAAGATATACATGGTCAACAATAGTTGCAATCGGGTCACCTGTAGATGCAAGTAGGAGATCTTCGGGGATGGTAATCTGAGCTTCTCCATTAACACTTTCACCTTCTGTGCCATCTTCAATGCCCAATATCCAATCTGAAAACTCCTTAGCCTTTCGAGCTTCTAATTCAGTAACTCCACATATAACCCTCATGTTTTGAGTTAATCTAAGCACCGTGCAGTGATCCCACAAATATGACGCATTGATTGCAGCAAAGATAATATCATGTCTACTTCCATGACTTACAACAGGCAATATTTGTCTAAAATCACCACCAAAAACGACAACCTTACCACCAAACGGGAGAAGTGAGCAGTCTGGATTATAAGATCGCATGACGTCCCTTAAACTTCTATCGAGCGCTTCAAAACAACATTTGTTAACCATGGGTGCTTCATCCCATATTATCACCTTTGTCTTTGACACTAACTCAGCCAGATCCGTACCTAAACATATAAGATTAAAACATTAATATATTGTTCAGTGTAATATGAACAATATATTAAAAAAGAAGTTTTAATAATTGAATAATAAGGTTTATACCTGCACGAATGTTGCATGTTGAACTTTCGTCAACATTTATTGGGATGCCAAACCTCGAATGAGCGGTTCTACCGCCTGGAAGCAAGAGAGCTGCATTACCACTCGAAGCAACTGTTAGAATGATCTCACCTTTACTCCTCAAACCAGCCGAAAGGGATCTCCATATAAAAGTCTTTCCTGTTCCACCGTATCCATAAAGAAAAAACACCCCCCCTTATCAGCGGACACAACACACATAATCTGATCATACACTCCCCTCTGCTCGTCGGTGAAATTGGAAACCAATCTGTCATGGTCCAAAGATAACTGGGATCGATCATAGTTTAGTTCATCTTGAATTAGTCTATTATGCTGCTCCATAATCAAGGCTTTGTCACGATAAGGCATAAACTTATTCGTCTTCAAACTGCCGCCGTTCCTGTGTAAAAGTTTCTCTATCTCAACCAAGGCGTAATTTTGCAGCACGGCATCATCTAATTGCAAATCTACGTACAAATAAACCAAGTTAAACATGTTTACTTACCTAGTACAAAATATACTAAACAAATTGAAAAAATAATGCAAAACTCGAATTAAATTCATATACATGAAAGAAAGCATACCATTACTACGCAACACCCTTCTCTGTCGTGCAAGAATATCATCAGATAAGTACTTCCATACTTCAGCCCAAACCAGATGAGGCGACGACATGCTACCTGAGAGATACAACATGACGAATAAATTCCGAAGATAACCAGCAGTTCTCAAAAACTTGCTTCTTTTATACCGTCAATGTATTCCCGGTCGTCATCCAACAACCCCATAGCATAACCTGCTTCCCTAAATGTGGCATATAGTGTACCGTTGATTGTCCGAATTTCCTCGTAGCATGTAGGACCCTTAATATGATTCAGCAAAACCCTCAAGTAGTACCTCTCTCCAGACCCAGGTGCAACGTGGTATATCTTCCCTAGTGTATATCCCGCACCTTGTGCGGGTTTGTTAATAAAATAGCTTATCATATTACCTTTTTTTTACTATATTATATGTTGTTAACTTTATTAGTTATATGTTATGAGCTCGTATAAATAACGCGTCAAGTGTTACATAGTAAATGAGACCACGTAACCCATGTGTTGATCATTAATAAGTTTTATACTAATAAACTTTTTTTAAATCTAATTTATTATTTAATAAATAATAATTTAAAGAAAAAGAATAATCATATAATTTAAAAATACCATAATCTAATATGAATTCAATTAGTAAAAAAAGATTAATTGGCTTAATTTGTGATTTAGTAAAAAATTTAATCCGAGAAAAAACATAGGAGCGCCACGTCAGCATTAGTTTCGTATGTTTTAGTAAAATATGTAGAATATAGATGTATATTTAGTATATTGATAAAATAAGAATTACGAATTTAATAGTTCAACGGTCCAGGAATCAATAGGTTACAAGGACCCACAAATTAGTAGATCACAAGGACCCACAAGAGCACAACGATCCACAAATCATTAGGTCACAACGACCCAAAAATCATTAGGTCAAAACGACCAAAAAATTAGTAGGTCACAATGATTACATACAAATACAAATCCGATATGATTAAGTATTATATTTGATTCTGACCAAAAGGTTCAAAAATGTATGAATTTTATAAGTCTCAAACACTCTACATCTATTTATACATGTTTTCGAAGTGTCATCATTTCCTCATAACCGATGTGGAAGAACAAAAATCATATTTTACAAAATAACTATGGTTTAATTAAAAAAAGATTTATTAGCTTAATTCGTGATTTAGTAAAAAGTTTAATCCGAGAAAAAACGTGGGGGCGCCACGTCAGAATTAATGTCTTTTGTTTTAGTAAAGTATATAGAATATATATGTATAATTAGTATATTGATAAAATACAAATTACGAATTTAATAGTTCAACGGTCCACAAATTAATAGGTCACAAACGACCCACAAATCAGTAGGTCACAAACGACCCACAAATCCGTAGGTCACAAACGACCCACAAATCAGTAGGTCACAAACGAACCACAAATCAGTAGATCACAATGACCCCCACAAATTAGTAGATCACAACTCATAACGACTCACAAATCAGTAGGTCACAACGACCCACAAATAAGTAGGTCACAACGATTAAAAAAATCAGTAGCTCAGTAGGTCACAAACGACCCATATATCAATAGGTCACAAACGACACACAAATTAATAGGTTACAACAACCCACAAATTAATAGGTCACAAGGACCCACAAATCATTAGATCACAAGGACCGACAAATCATTAGGTCACAAGGACACAATCATCAATAGGTCACAACGACCCACAAGGTATTAGATTAAAATGACCCACAAATCATTAGGTTAAAATGACCTACGAATTAGTAGGCAACAACAATCCACATTCAAATACTAATCCGGTATGAATAAGTATTATACTTGCTTCTGACCAAAAGGTCCAGAAATGTATGCTTTGTATAATCTTCAAACCTTATAGGTCTATTTATAAATGTTGTCAAACTATCATATTTCTCTAATAACCGATGTGGGATAACAAAATTTATATTTTACAAAATAATTATGGTTTAGTAAAAAAAAGGATTTATTAGCTTAATTCGTGATTTAGTAAAAATTTTAATCCGAGAAAAAACGTGGGGCGTCACGTCAGAATTATTGTCTTTTGTTTTAATAAATTATATTGATGTATATTTAGTATATTGATAAAATAAGAATTACAAATTTAATAGTTCAACGATCCACAAATCAGTAGATCACAAACGACCACAAATCAGTAGGTTACACTGACCCACGAATCAGTAGGTCACAACGACCCACGAATCAGTAGGTCACAACTACCCACAAATCAATAGGTCACAACAACCCACGAATCAATAGGTCACAACGACCCCCAAATTCATAGGTCACAACTACCCTCAAATTCATAGGTCACAACGACCCACAAATTCATAGGTCACAACGACCCACAAATCAGTGCGTCACAAAGACCCACAAATTATTAGATCAAATCGACCCACAAATCATTAGGTCAAGACGAACTATAAATCAGTAGGTTACAACGATCCAAAAATCAGTAGGTTACGACTTAAAAGGTCTAGAAATGTATGATTTGTATAATCTCCAAACCTTGTAGGTCTATTTATACATGTTGTCAAAGTGTCATTCTTCTCTGATAACCGATGTGGGATAACAAAATTCATATTATACAAAATAATTAAGGTTTAGTAAAAAAAAAGTTATTGGCTTAATTCGTGATTTAGTAAAAGATTTAATCCGATAAAAATGTGGAGCGCCACATCAGCATTAGTATCTTCTGTTTTAGTAAAGTATATAGATAGGAAGGAAGTTAAGCTTACGGGTATGAGATAGACTTATGAACAATTTCTTTTAATTTTAAATATTTGGAAAAAAAAATTAAAAGAAGAGGAAATGTTATTGTAATCGGAATTAGTTAGTAATCCAAATAAAATACTTCAAAATTGGAACTAATTAAAAAAGATTTAGGCTAATTATGGTTTAGTAAAAAAAGGATTTATTAGCTTAATTCGTGATTTAATAAAAAGTTTAATTAGAGAAAAAACGTGGGGTGGCACGTCAAAAATTAGTGTTTTTTGTTTTAGTAAAGTATATAGATGTATATTTATTATATTGATAAAATAAGAATTACGAATTTAATAGTTCAACGGTCCACAAATTAGTAGGTCACAAACAACCCACAAATCAGTAGATTTTAAGGATCCACAAATTAGTTAGTCACAAGGACCCATAAATTATTAGGTCACAACGACCCACAAATCTGTAGATTACAACGACCCATGAATCAGTAGGTCACAACAACCCACAAATTAGTAGGTCACAACGACCACGAATCAATAAGTCACAATGACACACAAATCAGTGGGTCACAACGACCCACAACATATTGGGTCACAACGACCCACAAATTATTGGGTCACAACGACCCACAAATTATTGGGTCACAACGACCCACAAATCAGTGGGTAACAACGACCTACAAATTATTAGGTCAAAACGACCCAAAAATCAGTAGGTCAAAACGATCCAAAAATCATTAGATCAAAACGACCCAAAAATCATTAGGTCAAAACGACCCAAAAATCATTAGGTCAAAACGACCCAAAAATCATTAGATCAAAACGACCCAAAAATCATTAGATCAAAAGGACCTACGAATTAGTAGGTCACAACAATCCACTCTACATACAAATGCTAATCCGGTATAATAAGTATTATACTTGATTCTGACCAAAAGGTCCGAAAATGTATGATTTGTATAATCTTCAAACATTTGAGGTCTATTTATACATGTTGTCAAAGTGTTATCCTTCTCTGATAACCGATGTGAGATAACAAAATTCATATTTTACAAAATAATTAAGGTTTAGTAAAAAAAAGTTATTGGCTTAATTCGAGATTTAGTAAAAAAATTTAATCCGATAAAAATATGGAGTTTTAATTTTTATTTTACAAAATAATCAAAGATTCTGATTATGGTTTAGTAAAAAAGGATTTATTAGCTTAATTCGTGATTTAATAAAAAGTTTAATTAGCGAAAAAACGTGGGGTGGCACGTCAAGAGTTAGTGTTTTTTGTTTTAGTAAAGTATATAGATGTATTTTTATTATATTGATAAAATAAGAATTATGAATTTAATAGTTCAACGGTCCACAAATTAGTACGTCACAAACAACCCACAAATCAGTCGATTTTAAGGACCCACAAATTAGTAGGTCACAAGGACCCATAAATTATTAGGTCACAACGACCCACGAATCAGTAGGTTACAATGACCTATGAATTAGTAGGTCACAACGACCCACAAATTAGTAGGTCACAACGACCCACGAATCAATAGGTCACAATGACACACAAATCAGTGGGTCACAACGACACACAAATCAGTGGGTCACAACGACCCACAACATATTGGGTCACAACGACCCACAAATCAGTGGGTTACAACGACCCACAAATCAGTGGGTCACAACGAGCCACAAATTATTAGGTCAAATCGACCTAAAAATCTATAGGTCAAAACGATCCAAAAATGTGTAGGTCAAAACGATCAAAAAATCATTAGGTCAAAACGACCCAAAAATCATTAGATCAAAACGACTCAAAAATCATTAGATCAAAAGGACCTACGAATTAGTAGGTCACAACAATCCACTCCACATACAAATGCTAATCCGGTATAATAAGTATTATACTTGATTCTGACCAAAAGGTCCGAAAATGTATGATTTGTATAATCTTCAAACATTTGAGGTCTATTTATACATGTTGTCAAAGTGTCATCCTTCTTTGATAACCGATGTGGGATAACAAAATTCATATTTTACAAAATAATTAAGGTTTAGTAAAAAAAAGTTATTGGCTTAATTCGAGATTTAGTAAAAAAATTTAATCCGATAAAAATATGGAGTTTTAATTTTTATTTTACAAAATAATCAAAGATTCTGATTATGGTTTAGTAAAAAAGGATTTATTAGCTTAATTCGTGATTTAATAAAAAGTTTAATTAGCGAAAAAACGTGGGGTGGCACGTCAAGAGTTAGTGTTTTTTGTTTTAGTAAAGTATATAGATGTATTTTTATTATATTGATAAAATAAGAATTATGAATTTAATAGTTCAACGGTCCACAAATTAGTAGGTCACAAACAACCCACAAATCAGTCGATTTTAATGACCCACAAATTAGTAGGTCACAAGGACCCATAAATTATTAGGTCACAACGACCCACGAATCAGTAGGTTACAATGACCCATGAATTAGTAGGTCACAACGACCCACAAATTAGTAGGTCACAACGACCCACGAATCAATAGGTCACAATGACACACAAATCAGTGGGTCACAACGACACACAAATCAGTGGGTCACAACGACCCACAACATATTGGGTCACAACGACCCACAAATCAGTGGGTCACAACGACCCACAAATTATTAGGTCAAATCGACCTAAAAATCTATAGGTCAAAACGATCCAAAAATGTGTAGGTCAAAACGATCAAAAAATCATTAGGTCAAAACGACCCAAAAATCATTAGATCAAAACGACTCAAAAATCATTAGATCAAAAGGACCTACGAATTAGTAGGTCACAACAATCCACTCCACATACAAATGCTAATCCGGTATAATAAGTATTATACTTGATTCTGACCAAAAGTTCTGAAAATGTATGATTTGTATAATCTTCAAACATTTGAGGTCTATTTATACATGTTGTCAAAGTGTCATCCTTCTCTGATAACCGATGTGGGATAACAAAATTCATATTTTACAAAATAATTAAGGTTTAGTAAGAAAAAGTTATTGGCTTATTCGAGATTTAATAAAAAATTTAATCCGATAAAAATATGGAGTCTTAATTTTTATTTTACAAAATAATCAAAGATTCTGATTATGATTTAGTAAAAAAAGGATTTATTAGCTTAATTCGTGATTTAATAAAAAGTTTAATTAGCGAAAAAACGTGGGGTGGCACGTCAAGAGTTAGTGTTTTTTGTTTTAGTAAAGTATATAGATGTATTTTTATTATATTGATAAAATAAGAATTATGAATTTAATAGTTCAACGGTCCACAAATTAGTAGGTCACAAACAACCCACAAATCAGTCGATTTTAATGACCCACAAATTAGTAGGTCACAAGGACCCATAAATTATTAGGTCACAACGACCCACGAATCAGTAGGTTACAATGACCCATGAATTAGTAGG
>BSUD01000002.1:132469452-132586145 GCA_033239045.1 Fagopyrum esculentum
AAAAAAGGATTTATTAGCTTAATTCGTGATTTAATAAAAAGTTTAATTAGCGAAAAAACGTGGGGTGGCACGTCAAGAGTTAGTGTTTTTTGTTTTAGTAAAGTATATAGATGTATTTTTATTATATTGATAAAATAAGAATTATGAATTTAATAGTTCAACGGTCCACAAATTAGTAGGTCACAAACAACCCACAAATCAGTCGATTTTAATGACCCACAAATTAGTAGGTCACAAGGACCCATAAATTATTAGGTCACAACGACCCACGAATCAGTAGGTTACAATGACCCATGAATTAGTAGGTCACAACGACCCACAAATTAGTAGGTCACAACGACCCACGAATCAATAGGTCACAATGACACACAAATCAGTGGGTCACAACGACACACAAATCAGTGGGTCACAACGACCCACAACATATTGGGTCACAACGACCCACAAATCAGTGGGTCACAACGACCCACAAATTATTAGGTCAAATCGACCTAAAAATCTATAGGTCAAAACGATCCAAAAATGTGTAGGTCAAAACGATCAAAAAATCATTAGGTCAAAACGACCCAAAAATCATTAGATCAAAACGACTCAAAAATCATTAGATCAAAAGGACCTACGAATTAGTAGGTCACAACAATCCACTCCACATACAAATGCTAATCCGGTATAATAAGTATTATACTTGATTCTGACCAAAAGTTCTGAAAATGTATGATTTGTATAATCTTCAAACATTTGAGGTCTATTTATACATGTTGTCAAAGTGTCATCCTTCTCTGATAACCGATGTGGGATAACAAAATTCATATTTTACAAAATAATTAAGGTTTAGTAAGAAAAAGTTATTGGCTTATTCGAGATTTAATAAAAAATTTAATCCGATAAAAATATGGAGTCTTAATTTTTATTTTACAAAATAATCAAAGATTCTGATTATGATTTAGTAAAAAAAGGATTTATTAGCTTAATTCGTGATTTAATAAAAAGTTTAATTAGCGAAAAAACGTGGGGTGGCACGTCAAGAGTTAGTGTTTTTTGTTTTAGTAAAGTATATAGATGTATTTTTATTATATTGATAAAATAAGAATTATGAATTTAATAGTTCAACGGTCCACAAATTAGTAGGTCACAAACAACCCACAAATCAGTAGATTTTAAGGACCCACAAATTAGTAGGGCACAAGGACCCATAAATTATTAGGTCACAACGACCCACGAACCAGTAGGTTACAACGACCCATGAATTAGTAGGTCACAACGACCCACAAATTAGTAGCTCACAACGACCCACGAATCAATAGGTCACAATGACACACAAATCAGTGGGTCACAATGACACACAAATCAGTGGGTCACAACGACCCACAAATTATTAGGTCAAATCGACCCAAAAATCTATAGGTCAAAACGATCCAAAAATCATTAGGTCAAAACGATCCAAAAATCTTTAGGTCAAAACGACCCAAAAATCATTAGATCAAAACGACCCACAAAATCATTAGATCAAAAGGACCTACGAATTAGTAGGTCACAACAATTCACGCCACATACAAATGCTAATCCGGTATAATAAGTATTATACTTGATTCTGACCAAAAGGTCCGAAAATGTATGATTTGTATAATCTTCAAACATTTGAGGTTTATTTATACACGTTGTCAAAGCGTCATCCTTCTCAGATAACCGATGTGGGATAACAAAATTCATATTTTACAAAATAATTAAGGTTTAGTAAAAAAAAGTTATTGACTTATAAATAATAAAAATAAAAATGAGATTTGACTATAACCTATAAAATCTTGGAAAATCTCAAAAAAAAAAAAAAGTTACGTACAATTTTGAATAGAAGTTTGTTAGGTTAGTAAAAAAAGTTTTCCTCCCACAAAAAATAAAGATTTATTGGCCTATAAAATCTTGGAGAATCTCTAACAAAAAAAATTACGTATAATTTTGAATAGCAGTGTGTTAGTTTAGGAAAAAAAGATTTTATGGCTTAAAAAATAAAGATTTATTGACCAAAAAATTGTGGGAGCTCCATTTGATTGCTGCTTCCACAGCGCGCCACGTCATCAAATCATGTACTCTGTTTTAGTATGTATAATAGATAATAGATTTATCAAAAAGAAAATTTATATTTAATAGACTTAATTGTGATGAAAATCATAGTAATTATATGTAGAATACAATTTAAGATTGATCAAAGAAAATCAAGATTAATAGTAATTGCATTAATTGTAACAAAATTTATTACAAATATCACAATCTTACTTGTTGGTTATATTGAGTAATGATTGAGTATTTTTGGTTTTTCCCTAATTTTTGCAAAATTATAGATTGTAGCCACAATTTTATATTTTGCACAAATTTATCTAAATTGAAACACTTAATCTAATTTATGGACTTTACATGATATTTGTTACCATAATCTACTAACTATATTATGAATGATAAAATTTTCAATGATCACATGTCCACCATGCTCCGTAATCAATAAATTTAAATGAGAGAGTTTTGACCGTTACTTGGACGTAATATCACTGGACCACCGATGTTCTTGTAGCTTTCGTCTTTCTAGAGAAGGCTAATCCTCAACGAGGCCTACCTTAGCCCAAACACAACACAACTTTGTTTCATTTTCTACCTCAAACCGTAGTCTCGTACTCAAATCACTCTTTTATGAAGATGGAGGAAATGTAAACAAGAAAGTAAATTATTCAAAACATAGCTTTCAATTAAGTAGTTTTTCCTTACTTAAAAGCAAACTTCTATTGAATTTGAAAGAGGACTACAAACACTCAAATACACTGAAAAAGACTCAACTCACTTCAAACACTTCAATCTAGAAAGATCCATCAAAGTGTTTTGATCTTAGAGAAAGAGGAGGAACCACTACTCTGTAAGCTCAATATCATTTCTCTTTCTCTTTCTAGTTTTTGTGTTTCTCACTCTTAGACTATATGACTTTCGATGACTTACAATTACTCGTGAGGGGTCTATTTATAGAGTTGGGGAGACATTGTATGTCTCTGATCTATTACCATTTTACCCCCTACATAAATTATGGACTATGACCCATTTCACGTGGCCAACAATGTCAACATTCAATAATTTAAAAGGTAAAAGAAAAAGTTAAAAGAAAGTGACTATGACACAACACTCACGAGATTCCTTCAGGCGTGTGATGATTATATTTCTGACTAATCCATGCAGTACTTGATGTTGTACATTCCTTCTTCTTTGATGTAGTACACCCCAACTCAAGAGGGTATTATAGAAAAAACCTTGGCACTCCGAAGACATGAATTTTTCCAGTTCTAAATCCCTTATGTAATCTGAAATTGAATATGAAAATTCGATATCTTATGAGAAGTATGGTCCTAGGATTTTAGGGATTACAACCGTAGTAAAATCAACCTTGAATATAGTATTTTTCTTATCTTTCTTATGTTGTTCGATATACTCATAAATGTAGAAAAACCCATTTGCCTTGGCCTGAATATGATTTTGGATGCTAGGTTGGTTTACTATAATTGGATCTTGAGAGAACTGATATGTTATTGTTTGGAATATGATCAAATAATGGGGCGTTCTAGATCTTCCTCCTTCAACCTGCATATTTACTAGGTGAATATAGTACATTAGGTTCTCAACTCCTTCCCATTTCCTGACCCTATTAAACACATAGTTTTGAAACTTTGTAAAATGCTCCCTAATTGGACTTCATCATGTTGGAAGACCTCCAAATAGACCTTGACACATTCCATAATCCCAAGCATATAAAATGTCACCTTCAATTAATGGGTTTGTTGGTAAACTAACTACCTTCATTCTAGATTTTTTGATTTGGTTCACCAAGGTACTCCATTCATGGTCGATATCATAATATGGACATCTTATTCCGCTCAATACGTAAGAATACCAACTAGAAAACTCTTTGTACTTTTAGTAGCCTTTCATCGATCTTCTCTTGGACATCAAAAGGAAGGCAAATAATAAACTTAACTAACTCCAACTCCAGAATTCTTCGAGTCATTATGTCACAGGATACGATTAAACCATTTCTAGATCTTTTTTCTAATTTTTTTTGCATAAGGTAAACATAATAATAACTAAGAGGTTATGCCCATCTTAGATGATACTCAGCTTCTATTTTATATTTTTGTTTGTTTGCCTCCTCTACTGGCATGGACATATTAGACCATCTCGTCCAACTCTTATTTCTCGACTGTTGTCCATGGGAATTGATATAACTTTCCAATTATCTTTTTTCGTTTTGGCCTGTTGAAAGATGTCATTGATAACTTGGGAAGACTCATACGCAAGCTCTCGAGTTAGTTTATATGCTAGAGAGTTTTTTTCATCCCTGCACATGTTCAATATCAAATGAATATTGATTAAGTTTGAGTTGCCAACGCATGAGCCTCCCTTGCGCTTTCATATTACTCAGATTATTTCGAACAAAACCTAATATTCCTTTGCAATCAGTTTTGATAGTAAAATATTTTGGATCAAGAAAAATTATAAATGTACCTATCCCTTTTAGGATAACAAGTATTTCTTTCTCCATAGTGGTGCAATTGCATTCGGACTTATTGAAACTTCCACTACTATACCTGCAAAGCTTATTATCTTTTTTTGATTTTAGGATAGCTCCCCAATGGCAGTTGTTTGCATCAGTTTCAAGTACTAGATCATTATCCACATTTGGTAATGTTAAGACTAGTAATTTCATACAACATTTTTTACGATCTTGAACTATCTAAGTATCCAGATTGGTCCAAGTCCAAGTTTGTTCATTTTTTGCTTAGCTTGTAAAGGCTTTCTAAGCTTGTTTAAATCCTTAATAAAGCCTGAAGCATATGTGAGACATCCTAGAAACTTTGCTAGTTGCTTTCTATCTTCTATTTTATGTGAAAATTTTTCTATCTTTTTTAGGATATGTTCTTGCAATATTATTTCTTCAGCTTTAATTTTTAATCCAAGAAACTCTATTTGTTGTTCTGCATAAATGACTTCTTTTGTCCTCACATGATGCCATGATTTATGCATTATTGTGAAACAATCTTAAGATTATGCATGTGTTGTTCTAGTGTTTTTTAGAATATTAAGATATCATCAATGTAAACCAGACAACAATATTTCACGTTTTAAAATATCTTATTCATTCTTCTTTGAAATATATGAGGTGTATTTTCAGTCCAAATGGCATATCTAACCATTCATAATGTCCTTGAGGTACACTAAAAGTTGTTAATGGAATACTATCTTTATCCATCTTACCTTGACTGTAACACCCCAAATTTTAGGCGTGTTTTCGAGTTTCTTTTATCTTTCCGTGTATTTATTGATATTTTAATAGCCTAAATATATATATATATATATATATATATATATATATATATATATATATATATATATATATATATATATATATATATATATATATATATATATATATATATATGCAGATTTGAATTATTATTTTAATCTCGTACATATTTTACGAGAACGATTTCTATATCGGAAATCATACTATTACAAGTATATTTACATATATTTAAGTTATATTTTTTCCGCAAATCATTTTTTTTATACGGAAAACTCAAGAGTTTTTCCGTTTCGAAAATCCCATTCCGATTGATTTTGATCGGGTTTATTTAATTCCGGATTCCTATTCTATTTGAAATGGTTAAATTATGTTTATTACTTCTCTTTTCTTTTTTTTAATTCCCTTTGTTTTTGGTTCTTTCCTGCTGATGAGGACACTTGACCCTTCGCTCACCTCACCCACTTTGACCCCTCGTTACCCCCACCTCATCTGTCCCTTGCCCTTCTCACGTCATCCCCTTCCCAGCCTCACTTCGTTTCTCACACAACTTCTCAGGATACCTGCTCTCAGCTCCATTCTCTATCTCACTCTATGTTCCGCCTCTCTCCCATCATCTCTCTCTCTCAGCTATGCCTGGCCGGAGATCGGAGCCTGGAGCACAACCCATTGCATCGCTCACCGCGGTTAGTCTCGCCGATTCCCCTCTCCCTTTTCCTCTAGTGGGAACCACCGACTGTGGACCTGGAGTTCGGCCACCTTCGCCTCCTTGTTGGAAATCCAGACCACCAGACGCCGGAGGAGCCTCCCAAGGTCTTCGCCTTTGCCTGCCCAAAGTCTCCGTCGCGCCGCTGCCAGGAATTAGACCGGAAATTTCGTCACGCCTCAATCGAAACTCCTCTGTCGAGTCCACCGGAAATGAGGTCCACTGCCGCCGAGTATCACCACCGGAACCTGTTGTCGCCTCATTTCCCCTGCCGCCTGGAGTTGTTCTGGAGAGCCTCTCCTCCGCCTTAGCGCCGCCCCTCTTCCTTGGAGTCACGCCGCCGCCCAACTCTCACATGCGTCTCCCCTGCGTTGAAGAAGGAAACCCTTCTTTTAATTTCAATCGGCCCTCCCTAATTCTTGGTATAATTGCAGAAAAGCACCCTGCTTGCTTTTACAGTTTATGGCCCACAGTTTGGGTTTTTGCAAATATGCCCTTGCAGATTAATTACAGATTTGGCCTATCTTTTATATTGCAGTTTTGAACCCGAATTTTGGAATGTTAACAATATACCCTCCCGCAGAAATTATTTACATAAATAAACCCATATATTAATTGTGGTTTATGACCCAAATTTGGTGATTTAACTATTATGCCCTTGTTAAATTAATTTCGGATTTTTGGCCCAAGGATTTAATTGCGGATTTATGACGCATGTTGTGACATTGGGTATTTTGCCTCGGAAAATATTTTAGCGGGATTTTAACCTCGGTTTTTAAAACAAGTTCCTTAGAGTTATATGTATTATAAATATATATATATATATATATATATATATATATATATATATATATATATATATATATATATATATATATATATATATATATATATATATATATATATATATATTCCGATTAAATTTAGCATACGAGCTAAATTTATTTAGTTTTGGTGCTAGGTTCGGGAACGACCCCGTAAAGGCCGAACGAGTCCAAGTCGACATCCGTTGATCGATTTCCGTCTTTTGACGTCGCGTGAGTATCCTTTCCCTCGATCTAGTTATATTTAGCGGTAGTATCATGCTAGGTTGGATTTAGCCTAACTTAGAGTGAATGCCAAGTAGTGGCCATGAACCTTAGGTGAGTTTTGAGGATTTGTGAAATGTTGTAAGACTTGAGGAGTTGCACTTGTGAGGTTGTTTATGGCTTTAAGTTGTATGTTGAGCTTGTGAGAATTTAAGGGTTGAGGTTGTGGACTAGAACGAGAGTATCCTTGTTGTGTTGTGAGTTATGATCTTGCGAGATCCGAGGGTTTAGAAGTCTTAGGACTTCTAACTTGTGTTGAGTGTGATGTGAGCATGAGGGATTCTGGGATGCGGTCCTAGAATTGAGAGTCAAATGGTCTTGCGTAGATCATTTGTATAGAAGTCTAAGACTTCTATTGTGAGTGGGTTGTTGTTGATATAGTTATCTTCTTGTGAGCAGGTTATGGGCTTCCTCCCTAAGGAAGCGAGAGTGTTGTGAGTTGAGTGTGGTGACGAGGTAAGTCTCCGGACTTACTTAGCTCGTATTCTTTGTATTAGCATTATTGTGTGTTGGGTGGTGTGTGTTTATTATTTTACTGTTTATAACAACTAAACCGGAAATAGGATTACCGACCTTTATATTATTTGGCCCAAGTGTATGATAACGGGCGGTGACATCACTGCCTGGCTCCCCGTGAGAGCTAGGGGGATCTCGGCGACTGGCCCGTGCTGGTTAGACGGTCGGAGGCATCTGACCGTTCCATTGCCGGAAGAAGGGACCGAGGCGAGTTTCGGAGGATTCTCGTGTCACAAAAGAAGTTGAATTAGAACGGGATACGACTTAATAATAAAAAGATAATAAACCGGACTTGTGTGATTTGGTGTACATTGTGTGTTATGTTTATTTACTTGTGTTTGTGCCTTTCACCTTGATTCTAATGCTTCGAATATTAGCTAACGGTTTTATACCGATTGTTGTAGATTGCCTTGCAGGTTAGGAAAGCGGCCGAGAGATCCGGAAGAGTGGGCAGCCGGGGTTCCGTACATTTTAGGAGTGGGTTTTGGTTGGAGTCGGGTTATGTTTTATTCTTCGTTTATTATGTTGGTATGCCGTGTGTATGGCGTTTTGATCTTTGGTGTTGATTATCGGCTGAAGTCTTTTGTTGTTTTCCTTCGGGTTTCTTATCATTTGCATTAAAAGGAATTTTGGTTTTGCCTTTATTTGTGCCATGTTGAAAGATCCGGTGAAATTGTTGTCAGGCTAAGGGTCGGGACCCATTGTGAGGTCCCAACCAGTAGCGCCCCGAGTCCCGCGGATTCGGGGTGTTACATTGACAATATCCACTTTTGTAGTCCATTTTAGAGAACCAAGTGGCTTCTTCGATTCTATTAAATAAGACTATTTTATTACGGATATAATAGTCATCAAAGATATTATTATCGTTTAGCTTTTTATAGTTAATCACCATTCTAGCTTTATCTTGAAGTAACTCATATATCTGTTCCTTGAATTCTTGTTGGTCTTTATAAGTGTAAACCATCTACTTAACTCCAATGATCATTTTAGGTTCCTTCAACTCTATTGTAGAAAATGACTTATCCTTTATCCCAAAATTTAAAGGGTTTTTAGAATATAGTTTTTGCATAACTCTTTTTCTTGATCTAAGATTGTTCGTTAACAGTGTGTTTGGATGAAGAATTTGCAAAATACATAGAAATTTTCAAATGATGGGATTTTAAAAGAGGGGAATTTGAATCATTTTACAAATTCCTTGTGTGGATTATATTTTGTGGTAATCTTAAAAAGAAGGAATTTAGTAAGAATAGGAGGGATTCCTAGAAAAACACCTATGTACATGGAATTTCAACTGAGTATTCTGACCTTTTAAATTCCCTTCATTTTTCTTCATGAAATTTCAAAATATCCGAAATTCACTATCCAAACAAGATAATTGTTCAACAGAATTTTGGAAATCCCAAATTTAATTTAAATTCCCAGGATTTCAGTGTTATCCAAACACACCGTAAGGGTTACTTTATTTATAGCAAGTGCAAATTATTTTTGAGTGGGAACAATATATTTTTCACCACGCTTACTGCGCGTGAACTCAATAGTTTGATGAGTGTAAGCTTCTTTAATCTTTTTTACCCAAGCTTTTTCCTCATTAATAATGAATATCATTTAATCTAGACTTTGAGTGCATGGAGAGTATGATCTTTGGAAGTTATTTTCTATTATCATGTCATGTGATGTTTGCTCGGTAGCCCGAAGTATAGGAATTATCAATTATGCATGGATAACCTCCTAAAACGATTGGTAAATCTTGAATAACCTCAAAATGTGTCATGATACTATTATATGCTATCCTAACTTGATTTGGTTTAGATGTAGTTTTTTCACAAAAATGCAGAAAATAAAATTTTCTTTCCAAAGTAAACTGAACAACCACTATCAACAAATGATAAATCATAATTATTAAAAATCTTCGATGTATATGGTGATGCATATGGTGATAGGAATGTATATGTTGTTTGGATTAGTAATCCTTAAGCATACTTCTATTTGTAGGTTAAGCTCTTCATCATCTTCAAAGACATGTTGACTAATTGTCTTTGTTTTATAGCCTATTAATTTATTAGAACTCGAGGTTTTTCCTTGTGTTTGTGATGTATTAAGTTGACTACTAGTTCATGTACCTTCCAGATGTGGTCTATAGTTGAAACTAGTGTTTCCCATATCCATACTATGTCTAGCAGGTTCCTTATTATTTTCCCCCAAATTATCGGCTTCTGGTTTTTTTTATAAGGGTGCGAATAGGCTGCTTGTAACACCCCAAATTTTAGGAACTCGGGATGCTACGGGTTAGGACCTCACAATGGGTTCTGACTCTAGCTTGACAACAAGTTCACCAGATCTTGCAACAAGGCACAAATAAATGTAAATCCAAAATAGATAAAATATCTAAAAATCGTAATTTCCAAAACAAAGATAAGACTCTCAGCCGAATACTATCACTACAATGTCAAAGCAATAAGAACATACAATCTCATATCTCGTCCTATAATGTATAGGGGGCCGGCTGACCACTCTGTCCGGATCAGTCGACAACATCCCTATCCTGCAAGACATCTACAACAACGGACTAACATTCTATATATTAGAATAACGATAACAACACAAACACACATAAGGTAATACTACAAACATAGCATGCTCACAATCAAGCCAATTATTATTATTTTTAGGTGATTCACTTTACTAATTCAACTTCTTTTGTGACACGAGGAACTCCCGAACCTCGCCTTTGTCCCCTTATACCAACAAGACTGGTTCCGATGCATCTCACCGTGCACTTGTCTGGACTAGTCGTAGAGAAACTTCCATTCTCTTGTAGAACTAGACAAGTTATCACCATCTATTACTAATTGGGACAAACAACGATAAAGGTCATTTTATCATGTTATCATTATTATATACAACACACACCAATATTGCATTTAAGCTAACACACACAAGTAAGCCCAAGAGACTTACCTGTCTCAAGATAATTCCAACTATAAAACCACGTTCGGCTTCCCGCAGAAAAGTACTCTACGCCTGATCAAACAAATCACACAAATCAACAACTATCCGTAATGCTAGAAGTCCCCAACTTCTAGTCTCAATGATCTTTACAAGATCATATCACAACATGCTAGAAGGTTCCTACTTCTAGTCTCAATGATCCTCCCACGGTCATATGACAATATGCTAGGATGTTCCCAATCTTAGTCTCAAGATCCTCACAAGATCAAACAACAACACAATAAAACTCTACATTCTCACAATGCTACTTCAAAGCACCTAAAACATTCAAACATGAATGAACTCACAAACCACTAATTGGCATTCCCACTAGTTATGCTAGGCTCCAACTTAGTATGATACTACTCTAGAACTGACTACGACAAAAGGAAGGAATCGACATACTAAAAGTTGGTACTCACTACAGGTAAGCCGCAACCGCGGGAGAGGAAGGGCGCGAATACAAGAGAGTATGGGCGCGGTGACAAAGCTCCGAGACGCCGCGACCGCGGTGTCAAAGGTGCGGATGCGGTGACACTAGGAAGACGCAACCGCAGAAAGGTGTTAACATGAAATATTGTGATATTTTAGGCACGTTTTCTAGATGTATTTCATCCATATTGGTGTTCATTGATAAAGCATTGAAGCAATTATGAGCTAGTTTGTCCATATTGTCGATATAGAGGTCTACATAAGCTTTGTGTTGATTGTAGGCAAATAAGAGCTAAAACCGAACGAATTAAGAGAGAATGGAGATGGATTGAGCATATCCAAGGATTGAGGACACCACAAAGGAGCTAAGGAAGATGCTAGGATGAAGAATGGCACAAAACAAAGTGAATTACGAGCTACTTATGTTTCCACGCTCTAAAATACGGCCGTAATGAAGTCCACGCTCTAAACCACGGCCGTTGAACTTTGGCAACACAAGCGTGGAGCATTCCAGTAAGTTACATGGCCATGGAAGTTGTGAAGCACCGTAATCAAATTCCACGCTCTAAACCACGGGCGTGGAATCCTCTATGACCGTGATTTAGGCGATCTTTTAACGTACAAATTAAAGCCACGATCTTTTACATATGGGCCACAGAGAGACATTTTATCTTGCCCTATAAAAGGACTGAAGGAAGGAGAATTCGGCATCACCGCTTACCTTCGCTTACGCCGCTTAGACTGCGCTTAGAGCCGCTTACGTCTTCGCATAGAGCATCATCGCTTGGAGATTTGTTTCCGCGCATTGAGGGTATTATTGGACGTACGGAGATTACGTCTTTTGTCCTGAGGTTTTGATTAGAAGACGGATTGACATCCCGTTCTTCGTTCTTATCAAGGATTGTGATTGTTTGTGTTATTCCGAATCTGATATACATCATTATTCTTGTTGTGGATTTGAGATTGATTTGAAGTTTATTGAAGGTTTTCGAAGGTTTTCATCTTTCATCCTTTTAAATCTTGAATTTGATATCATAATGACTGTTGTTGGCTAAAACCCTTTAGCAATTCTAAGGTGAAGGGTTGATAGTTGTGGCTTAGATGATAATAGATCGATCGTAAACAGATTGGACCCTGAGAGTTAGAGAGAATCGCCGACAAGCCAGAATCACGGTGTGTTCTTGAGTTCCACGGCCGTGGAATCTCAAGATCCACCTGTAATTTCCCTTAGTTTACGAACCTTGCTTTTACTTTAATCCAAAGTTAAAGATTTGCTTTAATTTAGTCTTGGCTTGCCTTTTCTAGGTGGTAGTGAAGCCTCAACAACCTTTATTTCGATTTCGAGTGTCACAACCTTAATCGGTTTAGTTAGTCTTGATCCTTGGATTACAAGTTTGGGTATTTGATATTAATTCTTGACTTTAGATCCTTTCTATACTGAAGCCTCAACAACCTTTATAGAGAGTGTCTTTAGATAAGTCATATAAAGCCTTGGAACTTCACTATACATTGCTTTGCATTAGCATACCTTTGCAACTCTTAACTTTGTCCTTATATCTTTAGTATATCTTGAATCGATTGCCACAGCTGGATTCCTGGATCTTTAGGATTGTTGTTTTCCCAATATTTACAAAGCTTCATACATTTACTTGCTTGACAATTCTATAATTGGATTTAACCCCTCAAATCCCTGTGTTCGATACTCTGGAATTCTTGCTTAACTACATTGATCCGTACACTGCGGGTTCGCTTAACTACATTGAGCCGTTGCCGGGGATTTGGTCTAGGCCGAATTCGGTTATCGGTTGTCAAGCTTGGGAGCTCTTCCCTTGTTATTTGATATCTTTTCGAGTGTATGCGCAGGTCTAGGAACAACGAAGACCTCTTACCTCTTGATCAAGAGCTTGAGAGAACTTTGAGGAGAAAGCTCAAGGAAAGAAAGATGGCTGAAGAAAGAGAACGTGATTACCAAACGGAGTTGGCGGATAAAGAAGCTCAACTCCAATGGAGTGAGAAGACTCGTAGGGAGGAAATGGATCGTCATCAAACGAAGGTTGATGATCTAACGGACATGATGTTTCAAATGAGGCTGGAAATAAACAACCTCAAGAAGACAAAGAGAAGAAGGAGGCCATCAAGATCGGTTAGAACCAACTCATCCAATGAGGATAGCGACTCTTCCATGCCACCACTAGAGGAAATTGATCCAACGATCAATGTGAACCCGTTTGTTCCACGGGCAGCTGCCAATCGCCGTGCCCCAGCTAGAGGTGCGAGAGTCGATCGTGTGGATGAGGAGCCAAGAACTCTTGGCCAAAGGATGGATCCAACGCAACAACCACGCCGTTTGGGTGTGAACTTTGATGTTGATGATATACAAGGGTTTAGCTTCAACCCGCAAGTTATTACCATTGTCCGCCAAAATCAATTTGGGGGAACAAGCGCTGAATCTCCACAACAACATCTACAAAATTTTGAGATCATGATGGAGACAATGAAGCCAAAGAATGCAACTACCAACAGCTATAAACTCAAGCCTTTCTTCTTCTCCTTGAAGGGGAAAGCATTGTCTTGGTATCAAGCTCTTCCAAGTGGGAAACTAGACACATGGGAGGATCTTTCTTCGGAATTCCTCACTAAGTTCTTTCCGCCATCCAAAACGGCGGAGTTGAGAGGTAAGATTAATGCATTTTCTATGAGATCTAACGAAAGTTTGTTTCAATCTTGGGAAAGATTTCAGGATTTGCTATTGGATTGCCCACATCATGGCATATCCAAATTGGCATTATTGGAGATATACTATAAGGGGCTGGATGTGGAGACACAATTCAAGCTCCAATCCCTTTCATGTGGTACATTCATGGACATGAGGGAAGATGACGCTTGAGACTTCATTGAGAAGCAAGCGCGAGTCATTGAGAAGTATTCTCACCGGAAAGTAGAGGTAAATCAAGTGGAGCAAGGAGCAAAGCTATCACAAGCGGCTCAAACTCAAATCTTTTCTCTCAATACGGAGATTAAAGAGTTGAAGGAAGCCATCAAAACCAGCTTTCCAAAGCAAAAGGAACAAGATGTAGGTTATTTGGGCAACAACAATAACCACAACGGGAATGAGAATACAAACCGCAACAATCGGAACAACAACCGGAATAATTGGAACAACAACAACAACAACCGAAACAACAATTGGAACAACAATAGGGGTTCAAACAACAACAATTGGCGTCCCAACCAACAAAATTCCGGTAATTCTTATTCCAATTCAGGAAATTCACTAACTCCACCTTCCTCTTCTTCCACTCCTTTGAAAAGCCAGGGGCAAACATCTAATGGTGGAAGTACTTCGGGGAAAGAGAAGTCCAATCCCATGTTGGAAACAATTTTGGGCAAGCTTCAAGGATTGGAGACTCGCATCATCAAGGTTGATGATCACATAACTAAGGTTGATAAAGCCCAAAACGTTTTAGAAAACCAAATGTTTAGCCATGCGGAGGAAGTTCCTAGGAATCAAGGAAAACTTCCAGGAAAGACGGAGGACAACTCAAAAGGAAAGACGGAGTAACAACTACCGACCCGCAGCCTAAGTTTGTAGAAGTCCCCGTTGAGAAGGAGAAAGAAAAGGGGAAGGAGAAAGAAGATGTCTACGTTCCTCCTCCAGCTTACAAACCTCCCCTACCATTCCCGCAATCTAGAGCAAGAGCACGTCTAGACAAACAATTCGGTAAGTTTATTGAACTCATGAGCAAACTGCATATTAATATACCTTTCATTGATGCAATTGTAGGTATGCCAGCTTATGGAAAGTTCCTAAAGGAGATCCTCTCTAACAAAAGAAAGCTAGAGGATTTTGGAGAGGTTAAGATGAGTTCGGATTCATCGGATCTCATCAAAACCATGAAAGAGAAGATGCCCCCTAAGCTGAAGGATTCGGGGTCATTTTGTATTCCCATAGGAGTGGGAGATGTCACATATGATGCGTTATGTGATTTAGGAGCAAGCGTGAGCATCATTCCGCTTGCCTTATGCAGGAAGATCGGTTCAGGCGATCCTAAACCGGTAAAGATGACGTTGTACATGGCGGATCGATCCATAACTCGTCCCGTCGGTATAGTTCAAGACATCCCGGTCAAGCTTGGTAAGTTCTATGTTCCTATAGACTTTGTTGTGCTTGACATTCCTGTAGATAGTCCGGTCCCGATCATTCTCGGAAGACCGTTTCTTGCAACATCCGGCTGTATAGTCGATTGCAAGAATGCTAGACTCACCTTTGACATAGGAGAAGAGAAGGTAGAGTTCGTCCTATCCACTTTAGTGAAGGAACCAGCCTTCGATGAGGATATATTCAATATCCATGACGAAGAGCTATCTAGAGAGGAGGTAAGTTCTATTCTCTTCAAAGATCCCTTGCAAAAGGTTCTTTCTATGAGCATTATGGATATAGGGGAAGAAGAGGAGTGCAATGAGGCAATTGAAGCCTTAGAGACACAAAGAGAAGTGTGTGAAGAAGAGTTCGAGAAACTCCACGATGAGGCAGAAAACGTACGGATCCACGGCCAGACAGCCTATTCCACGGCTGTGGAATTCACCAACACAAGCGTGGAGCATTCCAGTAAGTTACACGGTCGTGGAGGAAACAGAGGCACCGTAATTACTTTCCATGCCCAAAATCTCGGTCGTGGAGAAGGCAGGGGTGCCGTAATTTTGGGTGAATCCGAAGGAAATTGTGTTTCCTCCACAACTTCTCTTGATTCTTCTCCAACACCTTCTACTTCCTTAGACACTTCTAAGGTACCATCGGATATTCCTCAAGAGTCATTGGAGACTCCTATAGTGATGGAATTGAAACCACTTCCTACACATCTAAGGTACGCATTTCTAGGATCTAATTCTACCTTTCCGGTAGTTGTTAGTTCAGATTTAAGTATAGATGAACATAGTAAGCTTATGGTTGTCCTTAAGATACATAGGAAAGCCTTAGGATATACTATAGAGGATTTAGTAGGAATCAAACCTTCCCTATGCATGCATAAGATCTTAATGGAAGAGGACTTTAGAACTTCGCGACAACCTCAAAGGCGGTTAAATCCGACCATGAAGGAGGTTGTCAAGAAGGAAATTCTTAAACTACTTGATGCAGGTATCATCTACCCTTTCTCCGATAGCAAGTGGGTGAGTCCCGTACAGGTGGTTCCAAAGAAGGGAGGAATGACGGTCATCACCAACAAAAACAATGAACTCATTCCTACACGAACCGTAACAGGATGACGGATGTGTATAGACTACCGCAAGCTAAACAACACGACAAGGAAGGATCACTTCCCACTACCCTTCATCGACCAAATGCTTGAAAGGTTAGCACAACATTCACATTTTTGTTATCTTGACGGTTATAGTGGTTTCTTTCAGATCCCGATACACCCGGATGATCAAGAGAAGACCACGTTCACGTGCCCGTGGGGTACGTTTGCCTATAGGAGGATGCCGTTCGGGCTTTGCAATGCCCCAACCACCTTTCAAAGGTGCATGATGGCCATCTTCTCGGAATATATAGAGGAAATCATGGAGGTTTTTATGGATGACTTCTCCGTTTATGGTTCCTCTTTTGACAATTGTCTTTCTAACCTTGCTGTTATGTTACAAAGGTGTGAAGACACTAACCTAGTTCTTAATTGGGAGAAGTGTCAATTTATGGTGAAAGAAGGCATTGTATTAGGACACTTAATCTCTAGTAGAGGGATTGAGGTGGATAAAGCTAAGATAGAGACAATAGAAAAGCTTCCTCCCCCAACTTCGGTGAAAGGGATAAGAAGTTTTCTAGGACATGCTGGATTTTATAGGCGTTTCATAAAGGATTTCTCTAAGATATCAAAGCCGCTTACTAATCTATTGATGAAGGATGCAGTTTTTGATTTTTTGCAGGAATGTTTAGATGCGTTTAATATGATTCGGGAAGCTCTAATCTCAGCCCCGATTATCCAACCTCCGGATTGGAATCTTCCCTTTGAGGTTATGTGTGATGTAAGTGACGTAGCTATAGGAGCTGTTCTTGGGCAAAAGAAAGAAGGATGAACCCACGCTATCTGTTACGCTAGCAAGACACTAGATGAAGCGCAGCTCAACTACGCCACTACCGAAAAGGAATTCTTAGCAATTGTATATGCAATTGACAAATTTCGCTCTTATCTTGTAGGTGCAAAGGTGATTGTATACACGGATCATGCTGCGATCCGGTATCTACTTGCAAAGAAGGATGCGAAATCAAGGCTAATTAGATGGATTCTTCTCCTACAAGAATTCGATCTAGAGATCCGCGACAAGAAGGGTTCGGAAAATTCTGTTGCGGATCATTTGAGTCGTCTAACACATCTAGAGGACGACCATCTACCTATAGATGACTCCTTTCCGGACGAGCATTTACATATTATAGAGGAGTGCATCGACGTGATCACCAAAGGTAACGAACCATGGTTTGCTGATTTTGTTAACTATTTGGTTTGTTAGGAATTACCACTCGGATTATCCTACGCACAAAGAAAGAAGTTATTTAAGGATGTTCGGGAATACTTTTGGAATGAACCTCTCCTCTTTAAGAGAGGTCCGGACGGCATTATTCGGCGATGTGTGCCGGAAGACGAGATGCAAAGTGTCATCCGTCATTGTCATTCACTACCTTGTGGAGGACACGCTAGTTCGAACAAGACTAGCGCTAAGGTATTGCAATCTGGATTCATTTGGCCTACTCTATTTAAAGATGTGCAAACCTTTGTTTCCTGCTGCGATGCTTGTCAAAGAACAGGGAATATATCTAGGAGGAATGAGATGCCTCTCAATAACATCCAAGAGGTGGAGATCTTTGACGTTTGGGGAGTAGACTTCATGGGACCTTTCCCATCATCCTGTGGAAACCAATACATACTTTTAGCGGCTGATTATGTTTCGAGATGGGTTGAAGCAATTGCATCTCCCACCAATGATGTTATGGTAGTGGTTAAGTTCTTTAACAAGACCATCTTCCCACGATTCGGGACACCACGGACCATCATTAGTGATGGAGGCTCTCACTTCATTGCCCGACGCTTTGAAACTCTTCTAGCTAAGTATGGGGTGACTCACAAGATCGCCACCCCTTATTGTTCACTTCTAGGAATAGATGCGCAATAAGCTTTAAATTTATACCCGTTAAATTTATCCTAACTCCTAGCGAACCCGCAGTGTACGGGACGTTCGTAGTAGGGATAGTATTCCGAGGTCGAACACAAAGACTAAGGTGAGATTAATTTGACTTGTGATTAAGTTTAATGAAGATCTAGTTAAGAAAAGAGAAAGGAATAAAGAAATGAAAATCTAAATGTTTTTGGTGGGTTTTTGTGGTGATCAAGCAAGATCAAAAATCAAGTAAGATAGTGAATCACTAACAACTCAAGCTAGCAAACAAACAAATAACACAAAACACAAAGTATATGATCAAGAGAGAAAAGTGGATTCTAGAGGTCAAGATTTCCGGTTATGACATTGGACTCAAGGTTCTAAGGATTCTAAGGACAAGCTGCGGTGTTGGGAAAAAGTGTTTCACTAATGGAAGCAATTACCGGGTAGGTCTCTCACTTCACTAGTCCCGCATCAAACTCCTATTACCGGGTAGGTCTCAAGGGGTTAAAGTAGGGAATTCTACACAAACCGGATACTACTTAAGGGGCAACCCTCTCCTTACCGGGTAAGTCTCGGAATAGGGAAGTCTCAAGCAATAATCCTAGCACACTCGATCCAATAGCGGCTTATGAGGCTCACTACTACCTAGAGTTCATCATCTTAGGTATCTAAGGTCGGAAATCAACGGGTAGATCTCTTCCCTCACTTAGGTTGATAGCATTAGGTGATCCTAAGCTAAATTAAGCTTAACAAACCCTAGGATTTCAACAACCTAACACCCTAACATGCAGATTCATCAATTAAAGATCAACAGAGAAGAAAATTGGGTGGATCTTATATAAATCGGCCGATCTGGCCTGATGAACAGCCCGAATTTTCTCTCTGGTTAAGGTTTTGTGAAATCAAATCATCCTAAACTAACATATTAGTCCATCCTATCATCACCCAAGCCATAACCATCAATCCATCACTCCAGAATCACAATAAACTAGCCAATAATATGCATAACAAGATCCAAAATCATCACACAAGCATACATGGTTTGCATAGATGAATGATGAAAGATGAGCAAGTAAAATCAATAAATCTTGGTTGATTCTAAGTTTAGCAAGATTTACAACCCTTAAAACGAAGTTCCAAAATGTTCCTAACAATCCTTGCAATAGTTCTTCAATCCAAGACTCCAAAAATCACTCAAAATCACTCTATGTTTTGTGTTCTTCTTCTTCCTTCAATCCTTGAGAGTTTTTCTTCCCTTCCCAATCTTCCTCCAATGGAATCAGCTGTCAATGAGAATGTGGGAGAGGAGAGGTGCTCAGTAACAGCTTGCAGGCCCACTTATATTCTCCACCAAGAGCAAGGCCGGATCAAGAGATCGTGGGACACGTGGCTTAAGCTGTCAAAAGTAGAAAAATCGACCCAGTGAACTAAATCGGCCGATTTTCCTGGCAGTTGGTCCGATTTTCTTCAGCAGAAGCATGCTATGATCGTCTAGCCATGAGTTGCTCCATTGCTTGCACCAATAGTGGTCTTTGTGTCCTTTGTTGCTCCAATTATGCTCCTTCAAAGCTTTGGATGTGTACCACCATGAGGCTTGACTCTCGAATGTATCGATTAATGTCCAATAGATCCCCGAATTACCTACAAAACCCATAAAAGGTCGTGTAGACGTCTTTTCTAGAAATATGTATGAATTGAGCGAAAACGTCATGAACCAATGTCAAACCGTGCATGAATAACGGGAAAAACTATCTAATTTAAGTGCCTAAACTAACGTCATAAATCACGTTATCAAAATACCCCATACTTAAGATTTGCTCGTCCCCGAGCAAGATCCAACTATAGACTAGGAGATGACGTGATTTATGCATGCAGAAAAAACAACAAAATCTTTTTGGAATTGTGCTTCTAACAATGGATCACCTTCATAGTCATGTTTCATAGCAATGGACAAGCGATCATGCATAAAATGAATGAAGACATGGAAAGACAATTATACTTAACTAGAAAGCATGCATGATAGGTGAAAATGAAGAAGTCAAGATGATCATTAGTATGTCCAATCTAGATCACTAAGTCTTACACACATGCATTTAGGTCACAAGGACTTAGGAAAGAAGAGGCTAAGAAACGTTGTGATTAGGTGGGAATTTTTAGATCATGTGATGCTAATCCGGGAAAGGAACTAACTCCACAATTTCGTTTTTGCTCAACTTCCCAACAAGTGTATAATTTTCTCCATCTTTTCTTTGTTTTCTTTTCTTTTTCACTTATTTTTGAGACAATGACATTGGTGTACAAAAGCCGAAACCTTGGTGATTAGCCGTCCTCGGGTTTTTTTATTTTTCGAGGTGCATCCACACCGGGCACACATACCAAAGCTCGTTAGGACTATCGGTTTATTTGACTTTGGCAAGGCACAAACACTCGATTATGTGAATGGTGCCGAGTTACTCGTCATTTAAACCAACGTCCCCAAACCTATATTTTTTTCTACACTTTTCACAACAAATTCAGCACTTCATTCATATCATTCTTTCATCAACAACTTCACTACACACTTGCTTTTCACACACATCAACACACTAACATGCTCCTAGTCCCGGATGGGTCAAAAGAGGTAAAATTTTTCATCAATTGAGGTGCTCAAACAACATGATCAAGATAAGAAATAGAGAAAGATGAATTGCCTCAATCACTCCTAAATGATGTGCAAGAACTAGCATGTAATTTCGACTTTCAATCCTCAAATCAATCAAGGCAAACATTCATGATCACAATTCAAACATGGGATTCAAGATAAGTACTTCATGTCCACATATGCATCCATCTATTCAACACATAAGGCCATCCATAGCCAATTCACAAGACCATCTCATCATAAGGGTCATTCCCAAGCTTAGAAGCACTAAAATTTTTAAAATTTTCTGATTTTTTGGAGTTTTCGAAATATGTATGTACAATGCAAGACATAATGAAACATGTGACAATATTTTAAATTATCCTAGATGCTAATCATGCAAATGATCATGAAAACCCCACCCCATACTTAGAAACACATTGTCCCTAATGTGTAAACTAAATAAAGAAGTGAAAGAGAGTCCTCACAATGTAAAATTGGTGATGCTTTGGTATTTCGGGTCACATCGAATGATGATGGTGGACGATCGATCAAGGATGGTAGAGAGCTCTGGATGTTCATTATGGTGTCGGAACCCGCACTTGGCACCGCAAGCCGTCCAAGTTCCACGTCCGCTCCACCCATGCTTGATTGGAGATCGTCACTTTCCTTTGCAGAAGGAAAATTCGCCCCTGTTACCCAGGAAAATCGGCCGATATGGCTGAAGAACAGGCCGATTTTTCTGGGTGATTTCCTCCTCGTCCATGTGCTTGGATCTTGTAACTTCAACAGTTTCATGAGGTTTTCACATGACCTCCAATATCTCATCACACACGACAATCAATAAGATCTAGCACCCAAAAACACAAAAGAAAAACAAAGCACACCAAGAGTAAGGTTAAACAAAAGCAAGAAAAACAAAAGGGAAAAATATGTACCAATGGGTTGCCTCCCATTAAGCGCTTCTTTAAGGTCATTAGCTTGACCAAATTCAGAAGCGTTTCACTCAAGGTGAAGTGGAGCTATCACTTCCACCGGGGCTTCCGGGATGTACTTCTTCAAACGGTGCCCATTCACCTTGAAGTTACCACAATGATCTCCTCCTATCTCCACCGCTCCATGAGGAAAGACCTTCTTCACAACATAAGGACCCGCCCATCTTGATTTGAGCTTTCCGGGGAAAAGCTGCAGCCTCGAGTTGAAGAGAAGCACTAAGTCTCCTTCATTCAACTCCTTTGGGAGGAGGCGCTTGTCATGCCAACGCTTGGTCCTCTCCTTGTAGATCCGGACATTCTCATAAGCATCCAACTGGATCTCCTCAAGGGCGTTTATGTCTAGCAACCTCTTCTCACCGGCCTCCTTGAGATCAAAATTCAACCACTTTATAGCCCAATATGCTCTATGCTCCATTTCTACCGGAAGGTGGCAAGACTTGCTATAAACTAGCTTGTAGGGAGTGGTGCCAATTGGTGTCTTGAAAGCGGTTCTATAAGCCCACAAAGCATCATCGAACTTCATAGCCCAATCTTTTCTCGTCCTAGAGACCGTCTTCTCAAGTATCCCTTTTATCTCCCGGTTGGAGATCTCCACTTGGCCACTAGTTTGGGGGTGGTAAGGTGTTGCCACCTTATGAGTTACCCCATACTTAGCCAAAAGTGCTCCAAAGTTCCTATTAGTGAAGTGCTTCCCTCCATCACTTATGATCACCCTTGGTGTTCCAAACCTAGGGAAGATCACTCGGTTGAAGAACCGCACTACAACCTTGGCATCATTTGTGGGAGAGGCGATTGCCTCCACCCATCTTGAAACGTAGTCCACCGCCAATAGGATGTAGAGGTTGCCACATGAAGAAGGGAATGGTCCCATGAAGTCCACACCCCATACATCGAATATCTCCACCTCTTGTATGTTGTTCAAGAGCATCTCATTCCTCCTTGAGATGTTGCCCGTCATTTGGCAAGCATCACAAGATACCACAAAGCTTTGTACATCCTTGAACAAGCTTGGCCAAAAGAAGCCCGATTGCAACACCTTAGCACATGTCTTGTGTGAGCTAGCATGCCCTCCACATGGCAAGGAATGACAATGGCGGATCACACTCTCCACCTCATCCTCCGGTTTGCATCTTCTAAACACTCCATCCGGCCCTCTCTTGAACAAAAGCGGTTCACTCCAATAGTAGTGCCTCACATCTTTGAAGAATTTCTTTCTTTGGGCATACGTCAAACCGGGAGGCACTTCCTCACACACTAGGTAGTTCACAATGTCGGCATACCATGACTCACTTCCTCTAGACACTTGGAACAAGCACTCCTCCACCATTTGCAATTGCTCATCCCAGAATGAGTCATCAATCGGGATGTCATCTCTCTCAATCTCTAAAGGAGGTAGTCTACTAAGGTGATCCGTCACGGAGTTCTCGGATCCCTTCTTGTCCCGGATTTCCAAATCAAACTCTTGAAGAAGAAGGATCCACCGAATCAACCTAGGTTTGGCATCCTTCTTTGTAAGGAGGTAACGGATCGCAGCATGATCCGTATAAACAATGACCTTCGCTCCAACAAGGTATGACCGAAACTTCTCAAAGGCATACACTACCGCTAGCAACTCTTTCTCGGTTGTGGCATAGTTAAGTTGGGCATCTTCTAGCGTCTTGCTAGCATAATAAATGGCATGAGTGCGCCCATCTTTCCTTTGCCCCAAAACAGCCCCAACGGCTACATCGCTCGCATCACACATGATCTCAAATGGTAGGCTCCAATCCGGAGGTTGCATGATAGGTGCGGAGATCAAAGCGTTCTTCAACCTACAAAAAGCCTCAAGGCAATCTTTGGAGAAAACAAATTCAACATCCTTCATTAGTAGGTTAGTAAGAGGCTTAGAAATTTTAGAGAAGTCTTGAATAAACCTCCGGTAAAAACCGGCATGCCCTAAGAAACTCCTTACCCCTTTCACCGAGGTAGGTGGTGGCAACTTCTCTATCGTTTCAATCTTGGCCCTGTCAACCTCAATGCCACGGTTAGACACCATGTGTCCTAACACAATACCTTCACTTACCATGAAGTGACATTTTTCCCAATTCAAGACAAGATTTGTCTCATCACATCTTTGCAATACTAATGACAAGTTAGTCAAGCAATTATCAAAGGAAGAACCATAAACAGAGAAATCATCCATGAACACTTCCATGATATTTTCAATGTACTCTGAAAAGATAGCCATCATACACCTTTGGAAGGTGGCGGGTGCATTACACAACCCAAATGGCATTCTCCTATATGCAAAAGTTCCCCATGGACATGTAAATGTGGTTTTCTCTTGGTCATCGGGGTGGATAGGGATTTGGAAAAATCCACTATAGCCATCTAAATAGCAAAAATGAGAATGTTGAGCTAACCTCTCTAGCATTTGGTCAATGAAAGGGAGAGGGAAGTGATCTTTCCTAGAGGTCATGTTAAGCTTTCTATAGTCAATACACATCCTCCACCCCGTAACCGTCCTAGTCGGGATTAGTTCATTGTTCTCATTGGTCACTACGGTCATCCCACCCTTCTTAGGAACTACATGAATGGGACAAACCCACTTACTATCCGAGATAGGGTAGATAATTCCCGCATCTAGCAACTTAATGATCTCTTTTTTGACTACCTCTTTCATTATAGGATTCAATCTTCTTTGATGTTCAATAGAGGGTTTATGGTTATCTTCCATCATTATCTTATGCATATTCCAACAAGATCATCAATGGTGTATCCTATTTCCTTTCTATGCAGTTTCAATTCATTTAACAATCTATTAAGCTCATCATCATTCAAAGATGCATTCACAATCACCGGATAAGTAGAATTTGAACCAAGGAAAGCATACTTTAAATGAGAAGGAAGAGGTTTAAGATCAAGTTGAGGAGGACCTTTTTCGGTTGGAGACAATCCACACAATATAGGTTGAGATAATTGCAAAGCCATGGAAGCCTCCTTGAAGTCCCTTGATGATTGCTCATAATCAAGTGGTTGATGCTGAAAAGACTCAGGAAAATCGGCCCAGTCAGGAAAATCGGCCGATTTTCCTGAGGGTAGGTCGATCTGAGTTTCTGTTTTTGCAGATCTGGACGAAACTTCAGCACAAGGCCAAAAATCGGCCGATCTGGCCCCTCCAGTCCGATTTTTCTGCCTACTTCTCTCTTCTTCTAGCACTTCAAATCCAATACTTGGTAGCTCGTCCAATGCATTCAAGGCCTTGATTACTTCATTGCTACTCTCCTCAACTCCTTCCTCCATCAAGCTTGTGCTAAGAACCTTCTCAAGTGGATCCTTGAGCAAGATTGAGCTCACAACCTCTCTAGACTCCTCTTCTTCTACTATGTTGAAAAAACATTCATCAAGGGTTGGCCCTTTCATCATTGTGGACAGCTTGAACTTGATGTTGTCTTCTCCAATGTTGAAGGAGAGAGTCACATTCTTGCAATCTACTAGACATCCGGAAGTAGCTAGGAAAGGTCTCCCCAAGATGATAGGAACCGGATAGTCCGCCGGGATGTCCAAAACAACGAAGTCTATGGGCACATAGAACTTCCCTAGTTGCACCGGAATGTCTTCCAAGATTCCAACCGGATGAGTGATTGAGCGGTCCGCCATGTAAAGGGTCATCTTGACCGGCTTTGGCTCTCCTAGCCCAACCTTGTTGCAAAGTGCAAGCGGGATGATGCTTACACTTGCCCCAAGATCACATAGGGCGTCATACTTCACTTCTCCTACTCTAGTTGGCACACAAAAGGATCCCGGATCCCTTAGCTTAGGAGGCATATCCTCCTTCATCGTTTGAATCAACTCCGAGGATCTCTTTGTCATTCTTATCTCCCCATACTCCTCCAACTTCCTTTTGTTGGAGAGTATTTCCTTCAAGAACTTTTCATATGCCGGCATACCTAAAATAGCATCCATGAACGGAATGTTAATATGCAATTTAGACATAAGTTCAAGGAATTTACCAAAGTGATTGTCCAAGCGAGCTCTTGCTCGTGATTGTGGGAATGGTAGTGGTGGCTTGTATGGAGGCGGTGGCACATATGTTGGCTCAACATCCTTGCTCTTGCCTCCATCTTCTTGCAATGGCTCTTTTTCATTCACCACTTGCTTCCCTTTAGCATTCTCTTTGGGCAAAGGATCCTTCATGCTCAACCCACTTCTCGTTGTAATAGCCAACACTTGCCCTCTTGGGTTATCTTCGGTTCTTCCGGGAAGCTTTCCCGGGTCTCTATGGGTTTCACCCGCCTTTTGGAACACTTGTGCTTCTAAAACCTTTTGAGCTTTGGAAATGGAAGTCACCGTGCTCTCAAGTCCACTCAACCTTCCAAGCAATTGCTCAAACATCATTTCGGTTCTATCCTTTGGAGGTTGAGGAAATCCGGGTGGAGGTTCTTGTGAAGCTTTTGGTGGTGGAGTTGTGCTTGTGGAAGCGGGAGGGTTCAAGGCTCCATCCGGGTTTGAATAGGAAAACCCGGGATGGTTGTGGTTGGGCCGGTAATTGTTGAATTGCCGGTTGTTGTTGAAATTCCTTGGGCCTTGATAGTTGTTGTAGTTGCCCCTTCCCATGTAGTTCACATCTTCCTCCTTCGAAGACAAGTTAGCTTGTGGAAGCACTTGAGGAATTGCTTGGTTCTTCAAAGTTGTAGCACACAACTCCCTCAAAGACTTTAGCTCGTTGTTGATGGCGTCAAGCTTGAAATTACTCATGGTGACTTCACTCACCTCATATGCTCCCGCCTTTCTCCCTTCACTCTTCATATGGGAGTATTTCTCAATCACTAGAGCTTGTTTCTCTACAAACTCCCAAGCTTCATCCACATGCTTTTCCATGAAAGTCCCACCGGAAAGAGATTGGAGCTTGAATTGGCTATCCTCATCAAGTCCCTTGAAGTAGATTTCCAATAGCTCAATTTTCGGTATGCCATGGTGTGGACAATCTAGGAGAAGGTCTTTGAATCTCTCCCAAGACTTGAACAAACTCTCTCTATCCTTCATCACGAAGGCATTGATCTTCCCTCTTAATTCGTTGTCTTGGAAGGTGGGAAGAACTTAGTCAAAAACTCGGTTGTCATCTCCTCCCAAGTACCAACTCGCCCTTTGTGGAATAGATTGATACCAAGCTAAGGCCTTATCCTTAAGAGAGAAGGAGAAAGCCCTAAGCTTATGGTTGTTGCTCTCCAATCTAGGCGGTCTAAGAGTCTCCATCAAAATCTCATAGTTCATCAAGTGTTGATGAGGAGACTCTCCTTCCATCCCTCCAAATTGATTATGCCGGATCATTTGTAGAACTTGAGGGCGGAGCTCGTAGTTGTGGGCTGCGGGATCTCCTAAGTTCACACCCGGACGGTGTGCTCTTTGTGCCGGATCCATACATCTCCCCAAAGTTTGTGGCTCTTCAATAGCAATGGGTACAACCCTAACATTCGCCGCCGGCTGCGGTTGTGGTGGTGGAGGAGGTGGAGGTTGTTGACGATTAAGCTCTCCTTGTACAAGGGCTTGCCTAATCTCATCAATCTCCCTCCAAGTTGCTTCTTGCCTCTCATTGGCAAGTCTCCTCTCTTCCTCCAAGAGCTCATCTCTTAGCCTTATTTGCTCTAAAGCCTCATCTAATTCAGCTTGGAGATCTCTTCCGGCCATCTCTTTTCCCTTTCTAATGCTCTTGGATCTAGATCTAAGGGTTTTCTCCGGTTCGGGATCGAATGGAGCAAAATCCTTGCCACGAGATCTTCCCATACACCTAAAGAGTAAGAGATGTCCTGAAAAGCAAAGACACAAACCAAAAAGAGATCAAAAGCAACAAGAAAGATCTACACTATAAACAATCACAAGTAGACTCGATCTAGACCTAGTCCCCGGCAACGGCGCCAAAAACTTGTTCACTTCTAGGAATAGATGTGCAATAAGCTTTAAATTTATACCCGTTATATTTATCCTAACTCCTAGCGAACCCGCAGTGTACGAGACGTTCGTAGTAGGGATAGTATTCCGAGGTCGAACACAAAGACTAAGGTAGATTAATTCGACTTGTGATTAAGTTTAATGAAGATCTAGTTAAGAAAAGAGAAAGGAATAAAGAAATGAAAATCTAAATGTTTTTGGTGGGTTTTTGTGGTGATCAAGCAAGATCACAAATCAAGTAAGATAGTGAATCACTAACAACTCAAGCTAGCAAACAAACAAATAACACAAAACACAAAGTATATGATCAAGAGAGAAAAGTGGATTCTAGAGGTCAAGATTTCCGGTTATGACATTGGACTCAAGGTTCTAAGGATTCTAAGGACAAGCTGCGGTGTTGGGAAAAAGTGTTTCACTAATGGAAGCAATTACCGGGTAGGTCTCTCACTTCACTAGTCCCGCATCAAACTCCTATTACCGGGTAGGTCTCAAGGGGTTAAAGTAGGGAATTCTACACAAACCGGATACTACTTAAGGGGCAACCCTCTCCTTACCGGGTAAGTCTCGGGATAGGGAAGTCTCAATCAATAATCCTAGTACACTCGATCCAATAGCGGCTTATGAGGCTCACTACTACCTAGAGTTCATCATCTTAGGTATCTAAGGTCGGAAATCATCGGGTAGATCTCTTCCCTCACTTAGGTTGATAGAATTAAGTGATCCTAAGCTAAATTAAGCTTAACAAACCCTAGGATTTCAACAACCTAACACCCTAACATGCAGATTCATCAATTAAAGATCAACAGAGAAGAAAATCGGGTGGATCTTATATAAATAGGCCGATCTGGCCTGATGAACAGTCCGATTTTTCTCTCTGGTTAAGGTTTTGTGAAATCAAATCATCCTAAACTAACATATTAGTCCATCCTATCATCACCCAAGCCATAACCATCAATCCATCACTCCAGAATCACAATAAACTAGCCAATAATATGCATAACAAGATCCAAAATCATCACACAAGCATACATGGTTTGCATAGATGAATGATGAAAGATGAGCAAGTAAAATCAATAAATCTTGGTTGATTCTAAGTTTAGCAAGACTTACAACCCTTAAAACGAAGTTCCAAAACGTTCCTAACAATCCTTGTAATAGTTCTTCAATCCAAGACTCCAAAAATCACTCAAAATCACTCTATGTTTTGTGTTCTTCTTCTTCCTTCAATCCTTGAGAGTTTTTCTTCCCTTCTCAATCTTCCTCCAATGGAATCAGCTGTCAATGAGAATGTGGGAGAGGAGAGGTGCTCAGCAACAGCTTGCAGGCCCACTTATATTCTCCACCAAGAGCAAGGCCGGATCAAGAGATCGTGGGACACGTGGCTTAAGCTGTCAAAAGCAGAAAAATCGACCCAGTGAACTAAATCGGCCGATTTTCCTGGCAGTTGGTCCGATTTTCTTCAGCAGAAGCATGCTATGATCGTCTAGCCATGAGTTGCTCCATTGCTTGCACCAATAGTGGTCTTTGTGTCCTTTGTTGCTCCAATTATTCTCCTTCAAAGCTTTGGATGTGTACCACCATGAGGCTTGACTCTCAAATGTATCGATTAATGTCCAATAGATCCCCAAATTACCTACAAAACCGATAAAAGGTCGTGTAGACGTCTTTTCTAGAAATATGCATGAATTGAGCGAAAACGTCATGAACCAATGTCAAACCGTGCATGAATAACGGGAAAAACTATCTAATTTAAGTGCCTAAACTAACGTCATAAATCACGTTATCACTTATCACCCACAAACTAGTGGGAAAGTGGAGATCTCAAACCGGGAGATCAAAGGAATCCTAGAGAAGACGGTTTCAAGGACAAGGAAGGATTGGTCTTTGAAGCTAGATGACGCATTATGGACGTACCGGACTGCATATAAGACTCCCATCGGAACTACGCCATACAACCTTGTGTATGGGAAGTCTTGTCACTTACCGGTAGAGTTGGAGCACAAGGCGTATTGGGCAATAAAGTGGTTGAACTTTAGCATGAAGGAAGCGGGAGAAAAGCGTCTCTTGGACCTTAATGAGCTTGAAGAACTTCGCTTGAACGCCTACGAAAAGCCCAAGATCTATAAAGAAAGAGCGAAGCGTTGGCATGATAAGCATATCATCCCAAAGGACCTCAAAGAAGGAGATCAAGTTCTCCTCTTCAATTTAAGGCTTCGTCTCTTTCCAGGTAAGCTTAAATCTCGTTGGATTGGACCTTTTCTAATCAAACGTGTTTTTCCCCATGGTGTAGTTGAAGTATGGGGTGAAAAGGGCGGAAGCTTTAAGGTGAACGGTCAACGACTCAAGAAGTATACACCGGAACTCCAAGCTGAAGAGTTCGCGCCCACCGCACTCGAATAGTGCGAACTTGGTCTAGCTGCGGACCTTAAACAAAGCGCTTCTTGGGAGGCAACCCAAGGTATTGCATTTACATCTTTGTTTTTGATTCATAGATTAGAATAGTATAGACGTTTTGTTTTGTTTTCCCTTCGATGCCTTCCGGTATGTTCGTGTTTTTGGATGTAGGATCAGTGGAAAAGAAAGGAGGAAGGAAAAGCTTGAAGAAAATTGGCGAAACTTGGACTTTGACACATTACAGAGAGTTCCACGGCCAAAACCACGGCCGTAACAGCTACAGTGACCGTAATTTTCAAAAGCCTGAGAAAAATCACCAAAACCACGGTTCCGTACAAAACCACGGCCGTGGAAACCCCCGATAGACCGTGATTTTCAAAATATTTTACGACCACTATAAAAACCACGTTTCTTCACAAACACAACCAAAAATCCCAATTCCACGCCCTCTTTCGCCGAGTTCTTCCCCATCTCCTAAATTCTCATTCGTTAATCGTTTTTAACGATTCTTTGGCCAAAACTGAAGCAATTTCCGTCACCTACAAGATCCAAGCAACGATTCAAGCGGCAATTCACCGGAGAAGACAGAATTCGGATTCCAAAATCCAAAAACCTAGGTTTTTCACCTCTTCTTTCTCTTTGTCGATTCGGCTTTGTTTTTGCTAGAATTTTTAGGAGAACTGATTGGAATTGGATTGAAATTAGTCTAGGGTTGCTTGTTGTTGAGTTTGGTGTGATTCTGTTGAGTTTTGCGAATTTGCGAGACGAATCACGGTCTCTGGGTAAACCACGGCCGTGGAACCTGAAGAACAAACCGTGGTTTCTGACAGAAATGGATTTCGTTAGGAGAATGTCCCAAAGAAATAAAAAGAGGAAAGACAATACTTCTTCCTCTTCTAGAGCACCACCTGCTGAGCCCCCATCACCCCCATCATCACCATCACCACCTCCCCCTAGGATCCCTACTATCCATGAGGATCATCTCGATGCTTTAGAGAGGATCCATAAGCGAGCTGTCATAGGACCTAGGTATCTACTACTTGAGGAGTTAGAGCCTTTGCATGTGGTAGGGGATCTCACTTGGCTACTAGATAGAGCCGGATTGGTCGTCTTTTCCGCTATTCGGGAAGACGCTTATGAGGAGATCACTAGGGAGTTCGTGGTCTCGTTTGAGTATAGCCACGTTGACAGGACCGTTTCTTTCCGGCTGATGGAGAGAAACTACGAGTTTTCTATTAGAGAGTTTGGAGCCTTCTTTGGGTTCCATGAGACCTTCAATGGTCGATTCCCTAGTGGCGTGTACGCCAAGGATTTCTAGGAGGAGATAGATATGGTATACGCCAACGAGGACCGCTGGTAACCTGCTGATACCAAGGCTAGGTTGATCTATCACCTAGCCTTGAAGATTGCCCATTGAGTGCTTTCTGAGTGTCTCTTCCCTAGGACGGAGACACCTCAGAAGATTAAGACGGACGAGTTGTTTTTGCTCTACTGTATGTTATACGGTAGGCCAGCTGATTGTGCCACCCTCTTAGCTGCTACTATGAGCAAGCTAAAGAATAAGAGGGCCGGCAACATTGGATACGGTGGGATGGTCACCCACCTTGCTAGGCAGTTAGGGATAGACTTCTCCGCGTGTACTCGCATTGCAGCTAGACCCCTAGGACTTCAGAGCCTCATGACTAGAGGCATCATTTTCCCTACACATAGAGGTCCACCTACAGCTGCCATGCCTTGGGAGAGTAGGACAGGTAGAGGGATTGCATGGCTTCCTGAGTATTCCATTATGGTTGGACGCCATAACTGGAAGGAGACGTTCGGTGCCATGCATGCGAACAGATTAGTAGCCCCTCCTTACGTTCCACCACCACCAGTTGTAGAGGAGGAGGAGATGAGAGGTGATGAGTATGAGGGAGGAGGGGGAGAGCATGACTTTGGCACTTTTCCGGATCAGCCGGATGCAGTTCCCGACAATCCTAGGCACTCTCTCCGCCCCGCTAGAGCTTCTGGCTCTTCCTCTTGCCGTGCTAGTGTGAGCGAGAGACCTACATAGATGGCGGACCCTCCTACATGGTATGGCACTCAGCCGGAGTGGATGAGAGCTCCACCACCTTGGCATGCACAGCCACCATCTGCACCAGCACTGTCAGACGCACCGGCATGGTATAGTCAGCCGCCCGGATGGTATGAGCAGCTACCGGAGTGGGCCACCGACCTTTCCAGCAGGGTCGGAGCCTTGGAGATCCGTGCAGATGCTAGGGATGCACGAGCTGACGATCATGACCACATGATGAGAGACATATACCGCCAGCAGTTTGGGTGGAACTATGATCCAGGCTTCTTCCCGTTTCCACCACCGCCTCCACCTCAGTGATGACCCTGGACGATCCACCGCTTTAGCCGCTCCACCACCGTTTTGTGAGTTCTTTTTCTTTCTTTCTTTTCTTTTTTTTTTCTTTTTGAACATTAGGGACAATGTTTGTTCCAAGTATGGGGTGGGGTGTGACTAATCGTTTGTAATAACTCTTACTCACTTTGTATGTTTTTATCGAGACTACCTTGCATGCTTCATTCTATTGTTACACGTTTCATTATTGCATTGCATTGCATGAAAAAGCTTTTGAAAAACCCATAAAAATTGAAAAATTTTGAAAATTTTGTGCTTCTAAGGATAGAGATGACTTCTATGATAATCACTACTTGTGAATTGAGTTTTGATGACAATCGCATGCTTAAACAAATAGTGAATTGAAAAGAAATTGAATGAGTTGATTATTCCTCTTTTGCAAGTTTCATAATGTGAAGAACGTTACTTAAATCATATTGAGAAATCAAGGTTGAAATCACATGATAGGTTCCTATACTTCTTGTTGAAATGATTAAGGCAATTCGATTTTCTTTCTTCTTTCTTTGATCATTTAGCCCCTCAATGAAATAATGGCCTCCTTTACCTATCCGGGAATTTGGAGGAGTGGATATTTGGCATGTTTGATGTGGGAGGGCCATGAAAGCAAAATTTTGCATTCAAAGAATAGAAAGAACTTAAAGGTTTGGGGAAGTCAATCATGACGATGAGTAACTCGGCACCATTCACATAGCCGTGTATTTGTGTCTTGCCAAAGTCGGATTGAGCGATATTCCTAGCGGATTATGGTATGTGCATCAAGGGTTTGAGGCATCTCGCAAAATTGAGAACCGCCAATCTCCTAGGCTTCGGTTATTGTGCACCTTTGTCCATAACTCCAAAAGTAAAGTCGAAAAATGAATTGAAAAGAAGAGAGTGAAGCTCTAAGTTGAAAGTGTTGCGAAACCGCAAAAGAAAAAGAAAAGAGTTAGTTATCCACTTTCCCGGATTCATGCACCACATTCCTTAAAGTTTTCCTTCCCTTTCCGCATTCTAGACCTTGTTTGAAAGTCCTTAAGATCAAGAGAATGATATATGACTGGTGATCTAAATTGAAGTTTCTTATGATTGATTTGATAATGTTTGAAGGTTATGATGTTTACATGGAAGTTTGATCAATTCATGAGTTTTCTTTACTCTTTACTCTTTGATTATGTATATGAAAGTCTTATAAACGAATGAAGCAAGATTTGAGAATGATCTATTGACTAGGAAGCACATTCATCTAAAAGAAGTTTTGTTTTTGAGAGTGTATCCATATTTCACCCTAACTTGAGTTTTAAAGCTTTTGAAAGACCTTGCTTGGGGACAAGCAAGTGGCAAGTATGGGGTATTTTGTTAGCATGAAATATTGTGATATTTTAGGCACGTTTTCTAGATGTATTTCATCCATATTGGTGTTCATTGATAAAGCATTGAAGCAATTATGAGCTAGTTTGTCCATATTGTCGATATAGAGGTCTACATAAGCTTTGTGTTGATTGTAGGCAAATTAGAACTAAAACCGAACGAATTAAGAGAGAATGGAGATGGATTGAGCATATCCAAGGATTGAGGACACCACAAAGGAGCTAAGGAAGATGCTAGGATGAAGAATGGCACAAAACAAAGTGAATTACGAGATACTTATGTTTCCACGCTCTAAAATACGGCCGTAATGAAGTCCACGCTCTAAACCACGGCCGTGGAACTTTGGCAACACAAGCGTGGAGCATTCCAGTAAGTTACACGGCCGTGGAAGTTGTGAAGCACCGTAATCAAATTCCACGCTCTAAACCACGGGCGTGGAATCCTCTATGACCGTGATTTAGGCGATCTTTTAACGTACAAATTAAAGCCACGATCTTTTACATATGGGCCAGAGAGAGACATTTTATCTTGCCCTATAAAAGGACTGAAGGAAGGAGAATTCGGCATCACCGCTTACCTTCGCTTACGCCGCTTAGACCGCGCTTAGAGCCGCTTACGTCTTCGCATAGAGCATCATCGCTTGGAGATTTGTTTCCGCGCATTGAGGGTATTATTGGACGTACGGAGATTACGTCTTTTGTCCTGAGGTTTTGATTAGAAGACGGATTGACATCCCGCTCTTCGTTCTTATCAAGGATTGTGATTGTTTGTGTTATTCCGAATCTGATATACATCATTATTCTTGTTGTGGATTTGAGATTGATTTGAAGTTTATTGAAGGTTTTCGAAGGTTTTCATCTTTCATCCTTTTAAATCTTGAATTTGATATCATAATGACTGTTGTTGGCTAAAACCCTTTAGCAATTCTAAAGTGAAGGGTTGATAGTTGTGGCTTAGATGATGATAGATCAATCGTAAACAGATTGGACCCTGAGAGTTAAAGAGAATCGCCGATGAGCCAGAATCACGGTGTGTTCTTGAGTTCCACGGCCGTGAAATCTCAAGATCCACCCGTAATTTCCCTTAGTTTACGAACCTTGCTTTTACTTTAATTCAAAGTTAAAGATTTGCTTTAACTTAGTCTTGACTTGCCTTTTCTAGGTGGTAGTGAAGCCTCAACAACCTCTATTTCGATTTCGAGTGTCACAACCTTAATCGGTTTAGTTAGTCTTGATCCTTGGATTACAAGTTTGGGTATTTGATATTAATTCTTGACTTTAGATCCTTTCTATACTGAAGCCTCAACAACCTTTATAGAGAGTGTCTTTAGATAAGTCATATAAAGCCTTGGAACTTCACCGTACATTGTTTTGCATTAGCATACCTTTGCAACTCTTAACTCTGTCCTTATATCTTTAGTATATCTTGAATCGATTGCCACAGCTGGATTCCTGGATCTTTAGGATTGTTGTTTTCCCAATATTTACAAAGCTTCATACATTTACTTGCTTGACAATTCTATAATTGGATTTAACCCCCCAAATCTCTGTGTTCGATACTCTGGAATTCTTGCTTAACTACATTGATCCGTACACTGCGGGTTCGCTTGCTTGATTTCTAGTTTTATAAATTTAAGACTTATTTGCACGCACGCTAAGTGGCGAACAGAAGGTGTAGGCGCTGTCGCAGGAGAACTCCATAAACGATCGTCCGAGAGGCTCTTTGATGTGCAACAAAATTTCGATGTCTCTTGGATGGCTTTGCTCCACTACTATTGTTCAACACCAGACTACTACAACGCTACTTCCTGGATTAACACTCAACACGATTGGAAGGACAAATCAAGAACAATCCTTGATCCCATGCTATAAGAGAACTCAAAAGAAGAAGGGGAAGAGGAACTTATTGTACGTTCCAAAAAATTCGTCGAGGTCCTATGTCTCCAACTACGTGTAGAAGGAAGACGCAGGCTCACTTAATGGTGCAAAAGATTGAAAGGGAATGAGGAGATGAAGAGAAAGGTTGTGGAAAGATGAGAGGCAAGAACGGAAGAAGAAGAAGAAGAAAGGTTGCTGCTAGGTTAGATTAGGTTTAGAAGGACGCAAGATAGAAACCGGATCCGATTTCCCCAAAAAGAAAATCATTAAAACGACGGTAACAAGATAAAAGGCCACGATTTGTTGTTTTCCCGCACCCGCGGGAAACAGCAGCCGCACCCACGGCGGCGCGACAGCGGGCCGCTCCCGCAAGTAAGCAACGAGCCGCGGTCGTAGACCGCGACCGCGGTGACTCTTCTAGTTGGAAGACTTACTTGATTTTGTGGAGACATATTGAAATGAGGACTAACCCTATTACTTTGACTCCTGGAAAGACTTCTATAATTTATTGGAGGTGGATGAGAATTCATGTGAATTATTCCATCTTCATCAATAGTTAAAATTCTTCCTTAGTTAGGAGTAGAAGGATTTTCAAAGGCATTGATCCACACTGTCTTTAAATTATTTGGTATGGCCTTACATTGATTGGTATTGGCTTTTGTCAAGGGCGACTACTTCATATTTATATGCTTCTACCATTTGAGTTCTAGCAGGTGGGTTGGTAGTATTTTCTAGTTTATAAATTGACCTTCCATTTCAACTGTAAAGGGCAAGTTCCTTTGTGCATATTTATTGCTAAGAATTTATGCGCAAACTGATCTTCAAGACTTACGTGATAATTTAGTCTACATACCAGATATACATGTTCTTAACTTAGATTGCGTATTACTCCACTAACAATTTGGTCACTAAATTTTTTTGGACCTAGTGTCATAGACAAAATTAATACAATGCACATTTTTACCAAAGTCTTGTAATTGAGTAATGATGATTTGAATTGCACAAACATTTACTTATACGACGATTCCATTAAAAATAGTTAATTTATTAAAAAAAGATCTTCTGACTTAAAAATAGTTTAAAAAATAAAGATTTATTGACGTTAATTGTGGGAGCTTCATTTTACTACTACTTCCACAACGCATTAACAACCTTGTGTTCTATTTTAGTACGTATAACAGATAATAGATAAATACATATTAAATTGTAGGAAGAATATCGAACAGTTTTCAAGGAATCGTTAATACATAAAAGTTTATAAATAAATATTTAAAAATCAAATATGTTGGACCGATTGAATCAATCAAATTGTTCAAACTAAATTGGTTACAAAAAGATAGAATTATCTTCGTTTTATTTTAAACCATACATAACTTCGTTTAATTAGAAAAAAATGAGTTAAATTGTTTAGACATAATAAATAGATATTTTAATTAGAAAAAAATATAAATTTAACAATCACGATGAAGAGAAAATTTTGTTCAGTAATATCAAATATATATATATATATATATATATATATATATATATATATATATATATATATATATATAATTGTGCCCCTAAAATATATATATTAAGTAATCGTTTTAATTTGTTGGGAGAATGTTTTTTTAAAAATATTGTTTAACAACCAAATCTTTTACAAACTCCTAAAAGATATTAATTATATTGTATTTTATATTGAAACAATTTGGTTTACTAGGCTTTTTTTTAGTTTTGTGTTTATTAAATGTACCCCTTGAGAGAAGAGTGTGTAGATGTACCCATTGAGAGAAGAGTGTGTAAAGTTTGAGAATAAATACAAAAAGTTGGGTATATTTATTTAATTGAAATATTAAAAAGTCTAGTTACCAAAATTGCCCTTAATTATTTGAAATAACTTAACAATTAAAGTAAAGAATAATAAATTTACAAAATCGGTTACAAAAATAATTAAAATTTTTTTTCAGCTATATAATCCAAGCTTAAACAAATCGAAGTTCGTTAATTTATTTTAAAAAAAAAATATTCAAAAGATATAATCATTTCAATAATAAAAAGTAACGTGAAATAATTAATTTAATAATTTTTTTGACTTAAAAATAATTTAAAAGATATAAATTTATTAACGTTAGTTTTTTTTGGTGGGAATTTATTAACGTTAGGTTTTAGTTCTGTTATAGTAAAATTAAAAAAGAAAAATACAGGTCGGCCAGTGTCCGCGCGGTTCGTATATAATGTTATGACATTCGTCACAGATTATCCTTGCTCCTTCACCGCAGTTTCTAGGGTTTCAACTTTCCAGCCTATCAATTGTTCCTTCTCCGTACTCCTCGAGGCCTTTGATCCTTTCCAACTTCTCCATGTTTGTCCCAATTATAATCCTATTCGAACAAGGATTTGTCTGATAGATCCCTTCTCTTCGCCTTTTCTAGTCAACAAGCCCTAGGTTTCAATTTCGGTTCCATCAGATTTTGTTGACGCACCAACGCTATGATCATAATCTTAACCCGATTCCCCTGCGTGCCGGCTTCTTTGATCGCTTTAATTCAGAATCTTCGCGTTTACGGTCCCGGATTGAATCCCTTCTCTCCTTACAACATGGCCAATCACTCCTCTCGCTAATTGAATTCTTTTTTCTTTGTGTTTTCTCGCTCGTTGTTGATCAAAATTGAAACAGTGATTCACCTTCATTCGGTTAAGGAGTGGATCTTGGGTCCGTGATTGTTGATCTTAGGGTTTTGTTTATTGTTCGGTGCTGTTTGGTATTTTCAACTGTTGAAATCGTAGCCATGCTCTTTGAACGGCCGATTTATGTTCGTCGGAAATTATCTGGGCGACGTTCACCGCCATTTGGCGGTGACACCGACGACAGGGGCTGGACTTCGCTTCACATTGGAGCCTGTAAAGGCGATGTAAAATTGGTATACTTCTTAACCTGCTTATTTGCAATTTCTCTGATTCTTGATTCTCTTTTCCGTGTGATTGGTCGATAGAATTTCCTGATCTTGCCATATGATTTATCAATTTATCTTTTGGTGAAGTTAGAACATTCATTACATTGTGTTAGTATCGAATACGTTGGAATGTTCGGAAAAAAAGTTTGTTATAATCATGAATTTTGGTGGTTAGAATGCCCTAAATGGGACTAAGGTATCGATGCATTACTTTTTATATTGGATTTCGGTGGCTTGTCACAATTCAACCAAAAAAGGAATGGTGTTCTCTGGGGATGTGGATGACCGTCGACTTGGACAATTTCGAGCCTTTTTGGTCAGTAAGCTTAGTGAGAGGGGTTCTGCGCTAAATTTTTTTATAATGATTCTGTATAGATCATCAGAAGAAATGACAACCAGCTAAAAGATGGTTTCTATAGATCTTGAATAGATGCATTGAAGCTGCTAGAGGTGGTATATTTGATAACCGTTGCGTTGCCTTTAAATGCACGCTGTTCCACTCACTTTAACTTGAATAATAAGCTATTCTACAAACGAAACTGCTCCTGGATGACTTGCAATAGACAAAGATCTCATCTAAGGATTTGTTATCTACTTCTCATACCCTTAATCTAAAGGCTTAAATCCTCTTGTCTAAATTAAATTCCTTTTGTGTTGACACTTTGTAATTGATGTTTTTCTATTTTTCTCTGAATATTGGGTTGTGGGGAAAATTCGTTGGTTTGTTTCTTCTGGTAATGAATCTGTTGATTTGCTCTAATATTTGCTTAATTATTCTATTTCTCAATGTACTTTGTCAACATCTTGCAATTTTGATCTTATTTGGTCTTTGCATCTTCTGCTCTGCATAGCCTCTCATTCCTATGTGCATCTGTACTGCAATAAATTTGTAGGTGAAGCGATTGCTGGATGAAGGAATGGACGTAAATGTGGCTGCTTGGGGTCCAAAGTCACAGGGAGTGACCCCCCTTCATCTTGCTGCCAAAGGAGGGCATGTTAGAGTCATGGATATATTGCTTGAACATGGTGCTAATATCGACGCCAGAACTAAGGGTGCCTGTGGCTGTAATATACTACTGCTCCTTCAAACCTCTTTTTAAATTTTGTTGTGTAATATGAAAATACAAGAATTTTAACCCTTGGTTGGTTACCTCTATCTATCAGGGACACCACTTCACATTGCAGCTAGGAAGCGAAACAAAGAAGCAGTGAAGTTTCTGGTGGAGAATGGAGCATTCCTTCCACCTGACATCAATGACTGCAGGTTCAATCCACCTGTTCACTACTGCTCAGGACTTGAATGGGCTTATGAAGAATTGAAGCGCCTTGAAACGTTTAGCTGCGACACATCTTCTTCTTATAGCTCAGAGAGCTGAATAGTCTTGTGATCTCATATAGCTTTCTACTCTTGGAAACCTGGCATTAATGATTTCTGAACCCCTGGTAGGATTTGGGTATCTGTGTGTTGTCTTTTGAAGCTGTTACAGCTGAGAGAACTGAATAGTTTTATGGTCGTTTATAGCTTCTACTACTGGTATGATAATAATGTTGGTCGGCGAAACAATTTAGGCTCTTAAGATTTGTGTGTCGTGAGTTCTGACTAATTGGGCATATTTTGCTCATTTTCAGAAGTCTGGAGTTGCAAAAGGTCTGATTGTGATGTAAGTTCCTTTTGCCATCCTCTCGTTGTGTTTTAATGCAAATGTGATGTAAGAAGTTCTTTGTGCCATCCACCCCGTTTAGACCTTATCAATTGCTCAATCTCCTGTAGCCTGTTTCATGGCCCATTTTACAAGTAACTAGTGTCCAAGTCCGTCTTACTCACGGTTTTTTTCAAATAATTTTACAAGTAAAAATATAATTTTTAATTTTTAACAAAATTATATTTCCTCAAATTTTTTTAGCATTTATGTTTAATGTTATATTTATTGTTATTATTAAAACAATTTAAGTTATTATTCGTCAATAAAAATAATAAAAATGCTAAATTACTTCAAATTATTCCAAAAAATATTTTACAATATCAAAATATTTTAAATTTAACAACGATTATTATACATAAATTACAATAATTCAAAATTTTTAAATATATATTTCATACAATCAATTATATTTTTGATAATATGCAAAGCACCTATAATTTTTTACATTTTGCATATAAATTAATCGCGTTTAAATTACATAAAAAATAGGACAAAGCAAATAAAAAACAAAAAGAGAATAATGCAATTTAAAGGCATGCAAACAAAGAAGTGCTCGTGTTGTTATGATCTTCTTTCTCGTATCATATCCGTGTTATCAATCTTAGGATGGAGTCTATTTTGCAAGTTAGTCACGCACTCACACTACACTCAAACTTGAAAATGTTGTGTTTTGGACATCTGCCAGACTTCTAAAAAAATAAAAAAGCACAATATTAATAGACAATTTATCTAATACAACAAAAACTAATGTGCTTACAAGAGGAATACAAAATCAATGTCAAAAGGTGACGGTGGTGGTGAATAAGGCAGCAGTGTGATAGGGCGTCAATGACAAATCGGAAAAGGTGCAGATGATAAAACTTATATTTTAAGGACACCGTGTCTCCCATTGAGATGAGAATGAAAGGATTTTGAGAGATATTTTATAGTTGAAGACTAAGGAAATAGACAATGAACATCTATTGTAAAATTATAATTGTCAATTTAACACACCTAGTTATTTGAGGAGTTAATTAGAGGTATATTAATTGTTTTGGATGAGTTATTTGTAACTCTCAAATTAAAACAATTAGTAATTTTGAGGAGTTAATTAAAGATTATTATGAGAAAATGTTTAATATGAATTATTAAATGTTTAAAATATAAAAAATTATTTATAAAAGTTAAAATTATAGGATTTTAATCATTTTAATATAAAATTATAATTGTCAATTTAATACAATTATTTTCTAACTTAACTTTTTTTATATTAATTTTATTCCGAGGTTTAACAAAGTAATATTGAATAAGTGTACCGAGGGAGAACAAATTAAACCATAAGGTACCAAAAAAACAATCCTAAAAACTCGTAAATCGCAAAAGGAAAAGTCTAAACCTTAAAATTCCTTATTTTTAAGACTACTAATTATAGTGAGGATCATTGTTGCCGATTTGTATCCTTTGTAGATCTATCGTTTTCTACAAGAGACCTTGATTTACTAATTATGAAGTTGGGGAACACTTCATACTTCCAGCAACCAATATAATGTAAATCAACAAAATTTGTGAAAAACAATATGAAAATTAAGGCCGTTATATGAATTAAGCTATTCAGATGTAACACCCCGAATCCGCGGGACTCGGGGCGCCATGGGCGAGACCTCACAATGGGTCCCGACCCTTAGCCTGACAACAATTTCACCAAATCTTTCAACAAAACACAAATAAAGGACAAACAAAAACACATTATTATGCAATGTAATGAAACCCGAAAGCATACACCAAAAAGACTTAAGCCGATATACAACACCAAAGGCCAAATGCCACCACACACCCATACAATATACATGAACAAAATACAAACTCGACTCCAACTAAAACTCACTCCTAAGATGTACGGAACCCCGGTTTCCCACTCTTCCGGATCTCTCGGCCGCATTCCTAACCTGCAAGGCAATCTACAACAATTAGTATGAAACCGTTAGCTCATATTCGAAGCATTAGAAACAAGGTGAAGGCACATAGACACATATATCAACATAACACATATCATGCTATAAACCACACAAGTCCGGTTTATTATCTTTTTATTATTAAGTCGTATCCCGTTCTAATTCAACTTAGGTTTGTGACACGAGAGTCCCCGAAACCCGCCTCGGTCCCTACTTACCGGCATGGAATGATACTGATGCATCCGACCGTCTACCAGCACGGGATAGTCGCCAAGAACCTCCTAGCTCTCGCGGGAGCTAGACAAGTTGTCACCGCCCGTTATCATACACTTGGGCCAAAATAATATATAAAGGTCGGTGGTCATATTATCGGTTTATTTGTTATAACGAAAGCAATAAAGCACACACCACCAAACACGCAACGAATCTAATACATAGAATACGAGCTAAGTAAGTCCGGAGACTTACCTCGTCCCAAATGCTAACTCACAAAACACTCTCGATTCCCTTGGGAAGAAGTCCACAACCTGCTCACAAGAAGATATGTATCAACAAAACGCTCACACTCAAGAAGTCTTAGATTTCACTCAAATGATCTACGCAAGATCATCTAACTCTCAAGCTAGGACCGCATCCTAGAATTAAGATACTCACATTACACTCAACATAAGAAAGGGCCTCACAACAATCTAGTATCTCTCACATGATCATAGGCCGCAACCAAAGAGGACATAATATCTTAGGAAGTCCAACATGCTTATCATACTCGAATCCATCGAACTATAACAAGCCTTAAGGGCTTCTAGGTTCAAAACCACTAGATAACATTCACAACTACCCTAGGTCCATCCTAGGCATGATACTAACAAGATATAACCACAAAGCTAAGGAAGGAACGAAGAGAAAGGGAGAAGAGGAGCCTACTGTCGAAGAAACGCAACCGCGGAAACAAAAGGCGCGACTGCGTGCTGAAGGTCACGGTCCCAGGAGCCGCCCCTACGGTGCCTGGAAATCCTGAAGCCGTCCCCGCGGCATTGCTCACCGCCCCTACGGTTGGCTAGGTTCCGCCCCCGCGGCACCTGGTCCCGCCCCGCGGTAGAACTCCAGAAATAGCGTTTTCTTTGTCTTCGATTGTGGATCTTGAGCTTCAATGGCCTCTTTCTCTTGTTGGGTCTTCTCCAAACATCATCCATGGTATCAAGGCTCTCCCTCATGACCTAATCGAGCTAAGAACACATGCATGCAAGGGATCAAGAAGAAACATCTTCCAAATCTTCATCCATAACAATGGAGAAGAAAAAGAAGAAGAAGAAGAAGATGTTCAGCAAGGAAGAAGAAGAGAGGGAGGGGGAAGTGCTTACCAAACTGAAACTCACAACTCTCCACTGTTGGCCACACTCCAAGAGATCCAAGGGGAAAGAGAGAGAAGAGAGCTCAAGTGAAGGAAGAGGGAAAAGAGTAACGTGAATGAGAAGGAGAAGAGGAGAGAGAGGGAAACAAGCTTCCAAAAAAAGGGGGAGCGAAACAAGGGGTCATCTAACCTTCTTGTCCCCTTGGTGCTAGAAACCGAAGGGTCCAAAAGCAAAAACGCTATAATGAAATGTCGGAACGAGGTTATGGAATAAACCCGTCACTCAAAACCTCGTGCTTGCGGAAAAAGTGAGCCGCGCACGCGGGAAGATCGATAGACCGCCCACTAACCGGAATAAAAATTTCGGATGTTACACCAGACTCGGCACGAGCTCGTTTACTTTCTAAATGAGACTAATATGACCAAGTTTTTAATCTCGGTTACAATTGAGGCGAGACTCCAACTTAATGTTACAACTTGCTATATAACCTTGCTTATTCTGTTAGAATAATATTGTAGAGTTGTTATATTAGTTAAGTTACTCGGACTCGGCTCGAGTTTTGCACTTTCTAAACAAATAAAATATGAATGCATTTTAAAACCAGATTAAATTTAGACTTTGTTGAATGAGACGACTTTCAACATGTCAATTCTCGACTCGTTCGTCTCGAAAAAAGCCGAGTAAAAAACACTACTATTTGTCCGGCCGCAACAATTATGAGTATATATTCCATAATTACCACAACACAACATTAACAAAATATCACACCCGATGAATAAAAATGAAAAATAAAGTCGGTTCGGTTTAGTCCAAAACCGAATCGAAAATCGATTTTTGTGAAACAAGAACCGAAAATTGAACCTACAAAAGTCGGTTTGGTTTGGAACTAAAATTGATTTTTGATCATGTATGACCCGAAAACTGAAATTGATAGGGTCAATTTAGGTTTGATTAAATTTTGGACCTAAACGGATCTTAAAAACACATTAACAAAATATCACACCCGAGGAATAAAAATGTAAAATAAAGAAATTAACTTGCACTCCCGTAAATATTTCAGATCGAAAAGAGTTACAAATCCATCAAAAAGAGTTACAAATCCACCGATTGATTAAAAAATAAATTACATGCCAAAACAACAAGTTGATTAAATTAATTCAACAATATAAGTCATCCCTCTCATTTCTGAACTTGACATATTATAATAGATTAAGGGGCATCAAAACGCCGAGGGTTAGGGAAAATAAGTGTGGTTGTGAGTACCAACAATAACGATTTGAGCTTGAGGACAGGGGCGAAGCCAAAAAATTTAAAAGGGAGGGCGAGATTTATATTTTTTTACAAAATTATATATTTTTTAATCATCATATAATATATAGTCTAAAAAATATTTAATTTTTATTACATTGAAAAAAAGGAAAAAGAACGCAACGATATTGTGATGACTTTTACCTTTGCAACTTCGTGGGTAATCGAATTTAATATATTTTACTAGCGAAGTATCTTTAGTTTCTACGGAATTAAAAGTTAAACCAAGTAAAATAATAAGACTAACTATTTTATAATTATATATACTAGTTCCCCATCTAATTTTAATATAAATTAAGGTGTAAATTTATATATTAATTACTAAATACTTACTTGATAATTAAATCTTATTAGTAAAAGTAAAATAATAATAAATTTTTTTTAAAAATTAAAAATACCTTAAAATTTCAACGTCATTCAAAATTAATGTATGCATGTAAAATTTAAGAGGGAAGGGGACAAATGAGAGGGAGGGGTGAGGAGACACTAGCATAAAAGTAATTTTTTTAAAAATGAGAACGGTAGTAACTTTTCTTCTTCTTTTTTATTGATCAAAAATAAATTGGGCTAAATTATTACTTTTGAGCTGGGGTGGGCGACAACCTAGTTAAGCCCACCCTTGTCTGCGGCCATGCTTGAGGAGTAGCACACAACAATGACGAAGAGGTGAAAAGTGGATGGATAATGAGACATGCTTGTGTTGTGAAAATATGTAAATTGTAACAAGACGTAATTTGTGTTATATGATTAACATATCTAATTAATTCAGATCCAGAAAATAAGTGAAAGGTTTATGTTATTCTCGTTAAAGATGTTGGAGGAGAGAAAGTGTGATAAATGGATAAAGAGTTGAGAGATATATTAGCTTAAATAATTTTAGAGGCGCGTGAAGATAAATGTAATTTGGATAAAAGTTTTGAGTATTTATATTAATATTTTTATCGAAGAATTATTTATATAAGTTTAAAAAGTTCAAACCGACACACACCGGTTTTATACTGAACCAAAAACCCACCAACGCAGCGCAAACTGAATCGCTTATAATTGATTCAAGTTCGGGTTGAACCGAAACCGATGGGTTTGATCGATTTATATAAACCGAACCAATTTTACCCGACCCTTTTTTTCAGTGAATCAATAACTTGCGGTGCAGTGGGAATGGGGGATCGTCGACAACCTGCATTTTCTTCAATCTTCACTGTCACGCTGCTCTCGTACGCTCCCGCCATCGACACCGTCCTCCGCCGTCTCGAACCATATTCAATTCCCTCCGGCGGCTTGAATCTTCAACCCTCCTCCCAACTCTAAAAATTCATCTTCCCACCGCATTTCATCCCAAGCGATTCTCCAATCCCTTCCGGAATTGAGGAAAGAGCAATTTTCCAAATCAGGCTTCGCGAATGGCATATTCGATCTAATTGATTAATCAACCAATTCAGCAACAAAACTAAATCCTCTTCAGTTTTATCTCTTTGCAGAATGAAATGGAAGAAGAAATCTCCTTCCTTGCAGAAGTTGCTCTTCTCTCCCCGTCTCCTCGGGGCCATCATCTTTCTCCTTTTCCTCTTCATCTTCTTCTTCTACAGACGGTCTTTTTCGCCTCTGACAGCTAGGTCCTCCATCAGCCATAGCCAGATCTTGACGTGCAGTGACAGTAGAGTAGTTGGATATCGAGGAGAGAGGTTTCTCTGGTACGCTCCTCATAGCGGGTTCAGCAACCAGCTCTCCGAGTTCAAAAATGCCGCTTTAATGGCTGCCATTCTAAATCGAACGCTGATCGTCCCTCCAATTTTGGATCACCATGCCGTCGCTCTCGGTAGTTGTCCTAAATTTAGGGTTTTGAGTACCAATGAGCTTCGTATTAGGGTTTGGGATCACGCCATTGAGCTTCTTCGCACTGGAAGGTCAGTCAGATCTCTCTATATCTCTTTCTCTACACAAAGTCCTCCGTGCGGTTCATTTTCCAATGTTATTGGTTTTGGTAACCTGCAATAGACGAATTCTTTGGCCGTGGTTTAATTTTGAAAGGCAAAACCATCATTACTTGGTTCCCCTATCAGCAAATCACCATATGAAGACTAATGTTGCCTATTTTTTGCATGAAGGTTTTATGAGATTTTGGAAATTTTAACTAATTCCTTTTTTTTTTTATCATGTCATTGCACTTGCAGGTATGTTTCAATGGGAGACATTATAGATCTTACTTCATTATCATCTTTGAATATTCCAACCATAGACTTTAGAGATTTTATATCAACATGGTGTGATGTAAACTTAAGGTATACCTGTTTGAATGACAATGGCATCCAATCTTCTGTTCTGAACAAGCTTAAACAATGTGGCTCTTTGCTATCTGGGCTTGAAGGCAACTTCGATAAGTGCTTGCATACTGTTGGCGAAGATTGCCGAACAACTGTTTGGACATATCAGAATAATAATGAAGATGGCACTTTAGATTCGTTTCAGGCTGATGATCAACTCAGGTTGAAAAAGAAAATTAACTACGTCAGAAAACGAAGAGACGTGTACAAGAATCTTGGGCCTGGCACAAAACCACATTTATCTACTGTATTAGCATTTGGGAGCTTGTTTACTGCACCATACAAAGGCACTGAGCTTTACATTGACATCCATGAATCTCAAGCAGATAGTCGAATACAATCTGTCATTGAAAATGTTGAACATATTCCATTTGTCCCTGAGATTACAAGTGCTGCTCTGGAATATATTCATGAAACTGTTAAGCAGCCATTTCTTTGTGCACAACTCAGGCTCTTAGATGGACAATTCAAGAACCATTGGAAGGGTACCTTTTCCGTGCTTAGGCAGAAGTTAGACTCTTTGAGAAAAGAGAGTTCTATTCCTGTTCATATTTTTGTCATGACTGATCTTCCTGTTAGTAACTGGAGTGGATCTTATTTGGGAGAGTTAGAAAAAGATCCAAACACATTTAAGCTGCACTTCTTGAGGGATGACGATGAAATTGTGAGACAAACTGCTAAGAAGGTTGCATCTGCAAGTCATGGAGGAAGTCTCGGGCCCGTCTTACAGAAACAGTGTCCCGGTTCGGCTTTGCCAGATATATTACTTTATCTGGAGGAAACTATTTGTAGCTGTGGTTCACTGGGGTTTGTAGGCACTGCAGGGTCAACTATTGCAGAAAGTGTATTGCTTATGAGGAAGAAAGGCATATGTTCAGGAAAAAGCTAAGACTGCATGTGATCCCATCATGCAACACTGAAATTCATTTGGTTCCAACAAGTCTCTCAGTCTACGGGTAGTTACTTTGTGGCTACATCCTTCAGTTTGCTCAGAGTCTGATGACGAAATTGTAATGTGCTCGACTTGAATTTGGATTTGCTGATACAGTACTGGTAAGGATCTTCATCGGACTGAACTCGCTGAAGTTCCTCCAGTTTACGTTGCGCTTTCTTGGAGCTGAAGATACTCAGTCCACTAAGCATATTCACATTCTTGGTTTGAATTGAATGTTCATACGACTCAAAAGGCTGTTGTTGTACTAAATAGGAGAACCTCAACAGTAATGGATATTCTCCGAAGTGTTCTTATTGTATACACGGATACACCAGAGTTTCGATGATTTTTGTGTGTAAAATTCTGAAATATTTTATTTTAGCAAACAAATCAAGTCCCCAATCCAGACTCGATTCAATCAAGAACAATCAGAGATTCAATAGGATTTCATCAAAGAATCTCAATTCTACCCTTCTTCTTCCCCATTTCCTCCATTTCTATCCAAAATTTCAATTTCTTCTCAGAATTTGAAATTTTCATCTTCAAACCCCGTTTTCACCGTTGTTGGAGCTTGAAGCTTTTGTCAAAAGTTTTGATTTGAATAATTCAACTGAATCACCTAAAGGTATGAATTCCCCTCATTTATCTTGTTTTACTCAATTAAGAATTATGATTGAGAAATTTAAGATTTGAGTTGAATTTTAAAATTTTCATGATTATGCAATTGGAAATTTCACTTGAATGTAATTTACTCCAAGAAATAACTAGTGTATAACACGCACCTTATGTGGGTATTTGTTAAGAAATTTACATATGGTTAAGATAAAAAATCGTTTTTTTTGTAGGAAGGAGAGTCAGCAGTTCCGACATATGTAAATGTGTTTTTATTAAATAGAAAATTGACTAAATAGTAACACGATTGGTCCAAGAAAAAAAAACAAAAAAGTATACTCTCAAGAGGTACAATGCGCCAACCTCAAGATTGAGATCCATGAGTTGTTTCCGTAGAATAATATTTTGTACACTAGAATATCTTTGAAAACAAAAAAGGAATCATTTTTTGAAAAAAATTTTGTTGCCCTAGAAGATTTGTAGTTGGAATATTATGGAAAAAAATAATGAGAGAATTTGACATACTAGGCTTTTTTTAGTTTTTGTTTAAGAAAATGTACCCTAAATTTTTTACCACTTTCATTTAATAGTAGGTAAAAATTATTAACCCTTCTATTAGAAAGAAAGAATAAATGATGTTTGTTATTTGTTATATAAGTATAATTTTTAATTTTTAATTACTGAATTTGTTTTCTTTTATTATTTTTCTTGTCTTTTTTATTTATTTTTTATTTTATTTTTTATTTTCTGGACTGAATTTCTCATACCGGAAATTCTCATACCAGAATTTTCATACCAGAAATTTCATACCAGAAATTATCATACGAAAAGTTCATACCAGAAATTTCATACCAGAATTTTTTTCATACCAGAATTTTTTCATACCAGAATTTTTCATACCAGAAATTTCATACGAAAAGTTCATACCAGAAATTTCATTCCAGAAATTTTTAAATTAAAACTAGCGGCACAATCAACACTTGATCCTTGTGCTTTCTGTCCGCTATTTATTTTTTTTTACATAATACTTTTATTTTGAGACAATTTTAACATATAATTCTCCACTCAAATAATGCTCAACTCCTCCACGTCTTGTCAATTTGTCATTGTCAACTGAGAAAAAGAACAAGTCTTTTGGAAACCAAAAGAGACGGTGATGGACCCATTTTTGCAAACCGTCATCATATACGCAAATTACAATAAAAAAAAATTGCAAAATTACAACGAGCCCCCTAAAATTTGCAAAATTAAATATTAGACAATTAAAAATTCATTCCGGTATGTAAATTTCGGTATGTAAATGTCCGGTATGTGAAATTCTGGTATGTGAAATTTCGGTATGTGAAAATCCGGTATGTGATAATTCCGGTATGTGAAAATCCGGTATGTGAAATTCCGGTATGTGAAAATTATGGTATGTGAAAATTCCGGTATGTGAAAATCCGGTATGTGATAATTCCGATATGTGATAATTCCGGTATGTAAAATTCCGGTCCGGTATGTGAAATTCCGGTATTTGGAAATTTCAGTATGTGATAATTCCGGTGTGTGAAAAAATTCTTCATTCTACAAAATAAATAAAAAATAAAGAAAATAAAAAAGACAAAAAAATTTAATAAAAGAAAATAAAAAAAAAAGAAATTCAGTTTTTAAAAAGCATTTGGAAGAAAGAAGAAAACAAGAGGATGGAGAAGGTTTGAAGGTAAAAAAAATAAGAGGGGTATATTTACTTAATTGAAAAACAAAAAATCCTACTTACTATCACTATTTCTCTAAATAGCCTACTAACCAAATTTGCCCAAAAATAATTTCTTGAAATCCGATTTAAGAAAAACAAAATTATATTAACAAACATTAATCGGTGGTCAAGTCCAATTTTCCTTTCTCTAAAGCCCAAGTCATCACGGGACAATAACAACCATTAGATATATGGCTTCAAAACTGATCAGTGTTCTTCCCTCTTTTATTTCCTTCTGTGCAAACGGTTCATAAATCTTCGCGGAGAAACCATGCAAACAGGTTGCTGCAAACAGCGTAGGTATGCGACCAAGTCAAACTAATGTTTGAAGAAATTTTTTGTAAAAACGGAAATTGAATAAAAAAAGTAACGTCAAAGTTGAATATTTTTTAATAGTAACGAATGATAAGAAAAAAAAACTGTACAAGAAAATAGATGGGTTATTTGCAAGCTATTAAAATCCTTGTTCTTGCAAGTTGTTGAAATTCTTGAAAACAAATCACGGAAATAAGATAAATTCAAGAAGATAGAGAAAGGAATGATAATACGAGGATAACAACGTAGAGAATAACCTGAAGACGATATGACTAAGCAACTTAGAAATTTCTTCAAATTATCAGAACCCCGAAAAAGCTAAAAGAAATTTGACCAATATCGAAAAACAAGAACTGATCGGAAGATGTTGGAATACTATTTGTATATAGTGTGAGAAATAAAACGTACAAGAGAAGTTTAGGTTTTATCCCAACGTAAATTGTGGTAGGGGATAACAACGCAGAGATTTTGTAGATTTTAATATTATTAGATTTAGTTACAAAATATTATTATTTTTAATTTGGATTTGTTTTTTAAAGTACATGAGAAGTTTAGGTTTTATCCAACGTAAATTGTGTTAGGGGATATAACAAACGAGAGATTTTGTGGTAGGATATAACAACGCGGATATTTTATAGATTTTAATATTATTAGATTTAGTTAAAAAATATTATTTTTGTAATTTTGTTTTGTTTGGATTTGTTTTTTAACGTACATGAGAAGTTTAAGTTTTATGCAACATAAATTATGGAAGAGTATAACAATGCTGAGATTTTGATATTATTAGATTTAGTTATAAAAAGATTTTTTTTAATTTTGTTTCAGTAAAAAAAATCTATTGGCTTAATTTGTGATTTAGTAAAAGATTTAATTCGAAAAAAATTATGGGGGCACGTCAGCATTAATATAGCGTACTTTAGTAGAGTATATAAATATAAAGACTGAAAATAGAAACAAAAAAGAATGATTTAATAAATGTTTCTTTATGTAGCCTTTAGACCCATAACCTATTTTCGTTTGGTCACAGCTCGTCTTCACGGTGATGGTTGGATCTCGTTGTCGCCTAGGATGGGGTTCTCGGCACCAAGACTAGTGAGGACTGTGAGGGACTCATCAATAGTCTGTGGAACAAGATATTTAAAAAAAAAATTGTGCAACTTCTCTTTCTCTCTCCTTCTCTGTTCGTGTAACTTCTCATCACATGCAAGAAATTGAAGAAGACGATTAAAGAAACGAAGAAGATGAAGACACAATCTCAAGTTGGGGGATGACTAGCTTCAATTCATTACGGGAAAATCTGAGAAGTAGAGATAACATATTTTTTTTTGGTATAAAGTTTATTACTTTTTTTTGTCACCTAAAAAATTTGGATGTAACCTATCTTGACCGTGGTGAAATGCTACTCCTTGAATCATGTATGACCCTTTCCCCGTGGTTTTACCTGTTCATCCATGCTTTCAAGTTTTTGACATAGAAAACACTTCCATCTAGAGATTTTCATGATTCCTAATTATTGGATCATAGATTATTAGTATTGAGAATTAAATCAGTTCTCAAGGTAGCGGAATGTGTGTGTGAACAAATAAGATATAACTTGAAAGCGATAAAAGTGTTAAGACATCTCGATCGTAGATTGTTAGTCAAAGCTTCCCTTTTTGTTGCACCCCTCAGCGGAGAATCGCAATGCGCATCTTCGCTAAACATTCTTGACACCCACACTTCCATAATCAGTCACTGATCGTTGACCACTTTCTTACTGTACTTGTTAATTCCTTGAAAATAAACTCATAGAAGACTTATTAGAACCGTTAACCAAAGTTGTTTGTAAACATCAAAACACCGGAACCCAATAATAATACTTTTCTTTTATTATTTAACTCTAATTTGGATTATCATTTCTTTGTTAATTCAAAGGCTTTCAAGAGCTTGGCTAGAAGATACATATGCACTCTTTTTCCTTGCCATATAAAGGAGACCTGAATCCACGCCCAAAATAACGTCTCAGTTGTCCAACACACATGGCCCCCACGCCCTGATGACTACTTGCTCGTCAAGGATGCTTTCAATTGAAGGCGATCTTATAGTTAATTATTAGTTAATTAGCTGTGATAGTTTATCTTTCTAAGTTTTTATCACCGTGTCTTTTTTGTAATTGTTACTAGGTTAAGTTATATCTCCTATTTCCCTATAAATAGACGTCTCCTATCATTCATTCAGATTAGCTTAGAATTGAATAATGTTGTGCATGTATTTCCTATATTATTCAATTATTCCCTAGACTATAAATATATTTTGCATTATAGACTATAAAGATATGTAACTAATAATATGATGGGGACTTAAAGAAGAGGAAAATGATTTTGTAGAGTGGTTGTGGAAGGAATATTAAAGATAATATATGTGCACATTTAATTTGTGATAGACGGAATAATCCGTTTAATCCTACCCTTTTACTAGGAGACACAGTCCAATAGTCTGGCCCATTAGTCATAGCCCAATGCTTGTATTCAATCTCTATATAATGTCATCTAATGTAATAGTAAATGCAAGCATACAAAATATAACAAATGCAATTCTGAATACTTCTGTATGGTATCAGAGGGTTAGGGACCAACGTCCACCACCACTATGGCATCAGAAAATAATTCCCCTTCATCTCAGAATGAGAACCCTTCTCCAACTCCAAATCCCTTCACACCACCTCCACCAACACCACCACCACCACCACCTTCAAACCTTATACCACCACCACTACAAACAGCCACCACGCCTTTCCCAGGCTTCTCTAGTTTCATCAATATCAAACTCTCACCAAGCAACTATCTCCTTTGGAAAACCCAAGTAACCCCTGTTCTTCGTGCTTATAACCTCATCAACCATGTTGATGGCACATCCATGTGTCCACCTTCGACCTCCACCACACCCACACAAACTCAGCTTGACTGGCTCTCTAAAGAAAACCTCGTTTTAGCCTATCTCACATCCTCCCTCACTAAAGAGGTTCTCACCCATGTTATTGACTGCACCACTGCTAGGGATGTCTGGCAAACACTGCAGGACCTATACACTGCTCGATCCAGTGCTCATGTGCTCCAAACACGGCTCCAACTATCCTCTATCAAGAAAGGTAATGATATTATCCCAACTTTCTTCAACAAAGTCAAGGCTCTTGTCTCTATCCTCCAAGCAGCAGGTCAACAAATTTCTGATTCAGAATTTGCTGCCTCCCTTTTCTCAGGCCTTCCCTCTGAGTACGACCCCATTATCACCTCATTAATCACTCAGCCCTTTTTACCCACTTCACATATGATCTTGTCCCACTTGCTCAACCATGAGGCTCGCCTTCTTCATCATTCCTCTCCCTCCCTACCAAATCTCTCTACAAACTCAACATCTACAAATCAATCAGACCAATCTGATACTCGGGGTCGTCGTCGAGGACAAGGAAACCCCAACCAGAATCAACAACGCAATAACAACAATCCTACCAAATTTAGAGGCAGAGGCAGGTCCAATCCCCCTCCCAACTACGACAATTACTCTCGTGGTTCCCCTTCTTCTGGTCGTGGCAATACTTTCTTTACAGGCCAACCAGATTCTCGACCCATCTGTCAAGTATGCTTGAAGCCTGGACACACTGCTATTCAGTGCTGGCATCACTTTAATCACTCCTACCAAGCACAAGCTCCATCCTCATTTAAGGTAAATTCAACAACATCACAGTGGACTACAGATACAACTGAAACAAATCACTTCACACCAGACATCAACAATCTCACCTATGATACACAGTCCTACAATGGCTCAGAAACAGTCTCGATCGGTGATGGCTCCTCCCTGCCAATTCAGCATTACGGTTCTACATCTCTCTGTTCTCTTAACTCTCCTTCTGTCAATTTCTCTATCAAAAATGCCCTTCATGTGCCTTCTATCATCAAAAATCTACTGTCAGTTCGTCAATTTTGTGCAGATACCATGTTTTCTTTGAATTTCACAAAGACTGCTTTCTTGTGAAGGATCGACGTACCTTGGACACTCTTCTTCAAGGAACCATTGAGAATGGCCTGTATGTTCTTCCCCTTTCATTGACCAAGATCCCTGTTCAAGCACACATCACCACCGCTTCCAACCTTCACCTTTGGCATCACCGTTTTGGTCATCCCTCACCTCGCCTCACTCAACAAATGCTTCGTTCGATTCAAATTAATTGCCCTAATTTCTCTGCAACTTCCTTCCGCTGCATATCGTGCTCCAGAGCGAAGGCTCATGCTCTGCACACAACGCTTCCCCGTCCAGAGAGGCCATTCCTTTTGGGCTTCTCTTCATGGACTTATGGGGGCCGGTCCATACCACATCATCAAGAGGAAATAGATTTTATTTGTCTATCTTAGATGACTATTCCAACTATTTGTGGTTATTTCCTCTATCAAGTAAATCAAATACCACATCTTATGTCCAATCCTTTATTTACTTTGTAGAAAATTATATTTCTCTCAAAGTCAAATCCATTCAAACCGACGGAGGAACCGAATTTAAACCCCTCATCCCGTTTTTTGCACAACGTGGGATTAATCATCGTCTCACTTGTCCATATTCCCACTCTCAAAATGGTAGCATTGAAAACCGACACCGTCACATTGTTGATACCAGAATAGCTCTTCTTGCTCACTCATCACTACCCTTTTCATTTTGGGACTACGCCTTTGAAACCGCCGTTTACCTTATTAATCACCTCCCAACACCAACCTTGCAAAACTCATCACCTTACCACATCCTTCACAAACAATTTCCGGACCTTAAATTTCTTAGAGTGTTTGGGTCTCTTTGCTTTCCCAATCTCCGCCCCTATAATCATCATAAGTCGAACTTCTGCTCCATACCATGTGTTTTTTTGGGTTATGCACCAAATCATCGTGGCTACATTTGTCTCGATTACGTGGCACAACATATCTACATTTCCCGGGATGTCATATTCCATGAATCCCAATTCCCTTTTCAACAACCCAATATGACACAACCCAACAATCCCGCCCAACCCGATCTGTCCTTATCTCTTCCCACCAATATAATATTTCCTCCTCCTCAAAATCAGGCCCAAAACGTTCGGCCCATAATTCCTTCACCATCAGATTCCTCAAATGGGCCCTCTTCCTCCTCTAATATTCAACCCAACGCCAATCCTAGCCCACCTCTATCTCATTCACCCTTGAATGATGACTTACCCAGCAACCCAACTCCACCGTCTGAAACACACGCCTCACCAATTTCATCTCCTTCACAAAATCATCCTCCTCCTCCACAACCTCGTTCAATTTCAACTCGCTCCCAACACCATATTTTCAAACCTTTAATTCATACTGATGGCACCATTCCTTGGCCACCACCTTCATCTTCCTCCACAACCACAATACCTGAAGAACCAACCTCCTTCACCCAAGCCTCCCCTTTTCCTGAGTGGCGAGATGCAATGTCAAAAGAGTTCAATGCACTACTTTCTACAAATACTTGGTCTCTTGTTCCTCCCAATCCCAATCTAAAACCCCTTGGTGTCAAATGGGTGTTCAAAACAAAAAGACATTCCGATGGTTCCATTGAGCGCCGGAAGGCTAGACTTGTAGCAAAAGGATTTAACCAAATATTGGATGTGGATTTCACCGAAACCTTTAGTCATGTGATCAAACCATCAACCATTCGACTTGTACTCACCCATGCTGCCATGCCCAATTGGTCTGTGAAACAAATTGACATACAAAATGCCTTTCTCCATGGTGACTTGAACGAAGATGTGTACATCAATTAGCCACCAGGGTTCGTCCATCCTCAGTTTCCAAACCACATTTGTAAGTTGAAGAAATCCCTTTATGGGCTACGCCAGGCTCCACGAGCTTACAATATCTCTCATTTACCCGTCTAGACATCTCTTTTGTTGTCAACAAAATTTTTCAATTTATGCACCAACCTCACCACATTCACTGGCAAGCCATCAAAAGAATTCTATGATACCTCAATTCATCAATCAATCTTTCCCTTCATCTTTCCTCAATTCAATCTCCTACTCTTGCTGAATTCTGTGATACTGATTGGGCAGGTGACCATGCTGATCGACGCTCAACTGCAGCCTATTGTATCTACTTTGGATCATCCTTGGTGTCTTGGTCGTCAAAGAAGCAACCCACGGTCCTCCGCTCATCGACAAAAGCAGAGTATCGTGCCTTGGGACAAACTACTTGTGAACTAATATGGCTACAGAATCTCCTTGCAAAGCTAGGCATTTACCTTCACCATCCACCCATCCTCTGATGTGATAACTTGGGAGCGACTTACCTAGCTGCAAATCCAATCTTCCATCAACGAACCAAACACATAGCACTGGATTACCACTTTGTTCGTGAGAAGATTGCAGCTAAATCCCTTCAGGTTGCCTTCATCACGTCCAAAGATCAGCTAGCTGATGCTCTTACCAAGCCCCTTGCCTCTGCACGCTTTCAACTTCTCCGATCTAAGCTCTCCTTATGTCCGACTTAGCTCGAGGGGGTATACTAGGAGACACAGCCCAATAATCTGGCCCATCAGTCATAGCCCAATGCTTGTATTCAATCTCTATATAATGCCATCTAATGTAACAGTAAATGCAAGCAGACAAAATATAACAAATGCAATTCTGAATACTTCTGTACCTTTTATGAAGTGGTATGAACATGAGAATCAAAATTGGATGTCATTTTCGACCAAAATCTGGATAAATTTAGATTTTTTAATCCACCACCATTGAAATAACTATATTTAAATTGAATCTTAACATATGCATAAAAATGAGTGTAAATGACCTAGGACACTAATACTAATGCAAAATTTTGACTACTAGCGATGAGTAAATAACCTAGTATAGTTGTCTAGTTGACAAGTTTGACACTCTATGAAAGTAAAATGAAACAATTTGGTTTATTAGGCTTTTTCTAGTTTTGTATTTAGAAAATGTACCCCTTCAGAGAAGAGTGTGTAGAGTTTGAAAATAATTACAAAAGATTGGGGTACATTTACTTGATTGAAACATTAAAAAGCCTAGTTATTACTCTAGTTTTTCAAAAAGGTCTAATTACTAAAATTGCCCAAGTAAAATTCTTATTACAAAAACTGAATCTAGACCAAGACTACTAAATATGAAGACGGTCGAGACAAGCATCCTAGGTGGACAGTGATGAAGCTGAAAGGGGCAATTGGGTGGATATGACCAATTTTATAGCAGTTGAATTACCGAAGGCCCGATTGCTACAAAGACATGACATTGAAGCAATGAACAGTGTTAGCTTGGTTCACAAATTCTAATGGTACCGATCATACCGACATCATGACCATACATTTTTGTTTGTGTTGGACCAAGAATCCTAGAAAGTGTCGGGTAAGGACTCGGCAAAGAAGTCTAAGCATGTGGATGATGCTTCTAACCCGGTGGAGTTCAACTAGGGTTAGGGTGGTAGATGGGTATTGCATGAGGGCTTCAAGACGAGCCGGAGGGCGTCTGTAGGCTCCATGATCCGACCATGAGGCCTATAATCGGAGCCAAATGCACGGCCATGGTTAAGGAACTTAGGGTTTATGCCCGAACTTGCGGAATCAAGAGTGGAGTCTAGAGTCAGGGCAAGCGAGTATCCATAATTTCAGAGGTGAAATTGGCTTAAGTAGGGGCAAGTGACTTGGTAAGTTGTTGAAGGCGAGTTTCTCCCAACAATAATTGAGATCGTGCCTTGTTCAAAAGGAGAGGGTTGAATTGTTGTATCAACGAGACAACATGATATTTAACCCACAAGCAAGAGACCAATCGTGGCATGAAACAATCATTCGACACCATGGATCCAACGCTAAAAAGCTTATCCGATATAGTTTTTTGACGTTGACAAAACAAAGAAGCGTTTTTTAAAGCCTCCAGGGAGGCACTCAAGAACTCATGTTCTAGGAAAAGGGCTCCCAAATGCTTGTTATCACGAAAATCTCCACCTTAATCCGAGCCTTCATAATAGCCGTATCCAAACCCAAGAATCGTTAGAAGATCTTGAGTGATGGTGCCACGGATCCATTGAATAAGCACATCTACTTGATTCCAGAATTCAGCATCAATATAAGTTGGTCTCACAATCTAAGCATAGATGCGATCGAGTACCTTATGCGCTTTGACAACAATGAAAAATAGTTCACATTGCTGCTGCTTTGTCTGCACCACTTCAATCGTAGTCGAGAAGATTAGATATGGGTGCAGCCTGATTCTTTGGAACCCTGTTCATTTCCCGTTCAACGCCCGAACAAGAAATGTAGGGACCTTCAAACAGACTCTAAAACCATATCTTAGACTGAAGAATCCGATACGGGTGTCTGAGCTCAGTATCTCATTGAAAACCCAACATGTCACATGTATAAGGTAATAAAATCACTTGGACAATCATTCATGAAAAAGTGGGTCACAGCATTTCCATAGAAAGCCAGTGCATTGGCTTAAGAACTAGCAATTAACATGAAACTCAAAGTAACCAAAAGAACTAAGAGCGTATAAGCAACAGAAATGCCAATCTTTTATTTAGAATGGACAGGTAAAGCATCCAGATGCAGAAACAAAAGGATATATAAGTGAACGTCAAGGTAATTATGGTTCTCCACCTAGCTCCACTCTCAAGTTGTCATATGGATAAACCTTTGGAGTCTGCAAAACCCACAAAAGATAATATTATCACTTTGCCACAGAAGACGGTACAAAAGTAATTCATGAATACCCATTTTATTTACACGCTAATATGTTAAGCTTAAACAAAGTAGCAGATCCTCACTTATAGCAGAATTATGAGCTTAAGCAACTCGGCAGACAAACATTTATAGGCATTTCCGCATTATAGCATAATGTTTCCATGCCATTAGCGATCATGATACCGGTAATCCATTACTCATAAGTTATTTTAGTAGAAGATAAGAGTTTTGTGAGACTGCAGAGACAGATGGCTTTGAAACAGGCAGGCAGTGAATTGTGAAATTCATCTCTATTTCCAAGATTTGAAAGGCATAGGGAAACTATCCATTAAATTTGTACAGATACCGTAGATGATATTCATCAGTTAACAAAGGAGAAGCGAATCTGAGATGAGGATATCACAACAGAACACTACAAGGAAATCCTCATGCAAAAAGCTCAGGCAACTAGTCATCAAAGGGTAGCCACAAATCAATGAATCAAAAGAAACGCTGCTCTCAGAGTTGTGAGACTAAAGAGACAAGTAGGTCAGGTATACAAGCCGAACAAATTGAGCCTAAATTTCAAGTTTTAAAATGTGTTCATATTCGGCTCGTTCACGATGTGAACAAGCTCGAACCCAGCAAGATTATTCAGCAAGCACAAAAATGGAAGATAGGAGGTGTAAGCAAGAATCTAGCAAATACAGCAGGGATTAGGATACTCGAAGTTTTCTCCTGATATTATTATTTAAAGATGATACAAAATACAGCCTATATCCTAGATACACTAAATCCCGAAAATTAGCAAAAACAGGAATATGGTTTAGGATTTATTTGTTCCAGATACTTTATATATTAAATAACACAGCGATGCCTATCAACCCTATTATATCAGCAAAGGAGGTAAAACATACAAAAATGTCCACAGCTAGTAACATTAACCAATATGAGATACAATTTAAAATAATAACAACAATCACATCAATTGCAGAGATAAGGTGTTCTATATACCAGATGACCTAACATAATTTTTACACTCTTTCTCCCTCACTTGATTCATTTCCAGCATACCAAGTGCATGAAGAAAATGATTCCCATGTTTACTTATCAATTGAGTCCAAATATCATTTGATAAAATATCTATTAAACTGAATCCCAGAAGATACATTCAGGCTGGCACTTGTCCCAAACCTCAAACAGTTAAACATATCAACATGTATGCGATAAAGGGGTCTGAAAGCTTCAAGCAACTAGCCGTGCTTGCAAGGACAAAGTAAAGAGACAAGCAAACAAGTCACCAGAAAATATGTACTAACCTCAAAAGTTATGAGAAATAATCCATGAAACAAATAACTCAACCAAGCATGGAAATGTGAATCAAATTCTCATCAAGGAAGTTCAAAACAGTACTTAAAACCAAAACTGGACTTACAAATGGTATCTTAGAAGCTTTGTCATTCCACACAGCCAGGAATCCGAGTGCAGCAAAACAACTCAAACCTCCACACAGCCAACCCAATGCTTCATACTGCAATTACCAAACCCCCCCAAAAGATGTAAATAATAAGTCAAGCCTAAAAAAAGAAGTGAATCAAATACTCCAAATCCGTACACCTAAGAAATTCAATAGGCATACTTGAAATCGATAATACCTTCCCAATAGTAGGCGCAATACGATCAATACATGGCTCTGGGAAAGGAGTTCCACTGTCCCAGACTAGCTCATCATTCACCGGAAGCTAGAAGATGCAAACGGAGGAAACCAAAATCAGCAAATAGCGCATCAATTTAAAAATTTTCTCAAGCTTTTCTCGTTGAATGGGATCTAAACTAAAACAATTTAGGGTTTATACAAATGGATCAATAGATGGGGGAAGGAAATACCGGCTTGTCGGGGACGATGTGTTTACCAACTGGGAGCCCCATTCCCGCTCTCTGTCGGAGAGAGGAGGCAACCGATCGGCCGACGACGCCATTGCTGCCCATGACCCTTGAAGCTACATTGCTCAGCCGCCCAGCCATTTTCCGTCACAGTTGCGTAAAGAGAGATGTCGTTTTGATCTGTTTTTCCAGCGAAAGTGGGATTGAGTTTTGAGAGCATCTAAACGGAGTGAATACATGGGCCTTAGCTTGAGTCTTTCGGCCCATTTTCGGTTTCGGTATCCAACTACCGAAAGCCCATCTCATTGTAGTTTTTAGTCCACAGATTTTAACCGTTTTGTTAAAAAGGAATCAAATATATTATACCGTTCGATTATAAATTCAAAGAAGATTTTGTTAAAATGAGTTATTGATTATTTATCGGCTGGCCAATATAAGTTAATGGGATTCTTGTACACTATTTGAAGTTTACATGATTAATTATATCGATCTTATATAAAAAAAAATAGTGAAAATTTGACACGTGAAGCAAAATCCAACAAACTTGGTGATCGGTTTGAGTCTTAAAGGTTAAAATCGGAAATGGATCGACATAAAAGAGAGAAAAGATCAATTCAAACATAATTTACTTTATATGGAAAGTCTTCCATAGACACGTCCGTATCCTTTTACAACCGTCAAAATTGCTTTTTCTCATTACAAATAAGGAAACAACTAACGCTCTCTCTCTCATTTTGACCTTCTCCGTTAGCACTGTGTTCTTCTCCACTCCCACTTCTGAGCAAAATCGACAGATTAGGGTTTATCTTCACTCCCGTCCTCGTTGTTGTCGATCTTCTTCTCCAACCATATTGAGTGTTATGCTTGTCAATCTTGTTGGAGCTTCACACTCAACAACTTCGAGTTTCTTGCCTTACAAGTCACTATCCTCTTCCAGCGCCAGGTACAAATTTCTCTTTTTGTTTTGTGTCTGTCTATGCCTCTTAACTTCGTATTCTTCAATTATTGTTTCTTGCAAGCTGAGTCTCTCTCGCTCGTCGCATTCCGCGCACGAGTGTTAGTTTGAAACAAATTGATTTACATTGATCTTTTAGTTGGTGATCGAATGTCAAAAGATTTAAGGATGCAAGTTTGCGATTTATGATTTGCTTTTCTATGAGATTGTCCACCAATTTGGCGTGGTTTGCTTTGGGGGAGGGTTTGAACCTTCATCATTTTGGATATCGTATCAACAATGCATTGAGAATTTTTTGAACATCATCCAACCGATTTAATGAAATTTTATTTCTAGGATTTGATATAAGCTCCATCCGGATGTTGGATCTCAAAAATATACCAATTATGAAACTTCAGCTTAGAATTTTCCAGCATAATACATCTTTCTTCAGAATATCAGTTATGGTAAATTTTAGTATTTCATGAAAAGGTTGGATGGTGTCCTTTTCAATCAAACACGTAGCGGTCCTCTTTTGAATTGAAATTAGAACCACAAATTGTATTGTATTATTATGACCCTATATAGTATATACAGGGATTACAAGAGAATTAAAGAGAAATAATATAAATTATCAGAAGAAAATCAAACCTACACTAATCTAATATACAAAGATAATTTATCTAATAAGAATATATATGAGATATTTCAATAGCTACATCCAAGAAATTGAGGGTATTTTGTGTTACTTTTCTCTTTCCAGGTTTTCTATGATATAACTATGCAGAATCTAATCATTATTGTGAGTTGTGACAGTTCTCAAAAAAAAAAAAATCATTATTGTGACATAAGTGACTAATGTTGTGGGTTTGCTTTACAGGGGCTGGAATAGTAGAGAGAGGGTTAAATTGGCTTCTAAAATATCTAATTCAATGGCAGCGAGTGCTAGTGATGCTAAATCAGGAAAGATGATCTTTGAACCAGTATTAGAAGATCGGATATTTCGTTTTGATTGTTCATCAGCCGATAAAAGTTCTTCATTTCCCAGTTTATCTTTTGCCGATTCCAAAGTCAGAGAAACACCGATCAAGAGTGATGTAGTTCCTTCATACATCCCAACTTTTGACACGACTTCTGACCAGCAGATAGTTACACTTCAGGTTAATCCTTTCCGTTCCTTCTTTTTGGTGTATGCGTTTTTGTTAACAGGATAATTGATTAAACAATCTCTGGTAAAAACAAAACAATCCTGAATTGTACTAGATTATTTTATAATAGGAGAATTCTTTATATTTTTTTATAGTGCAGAACCATTATGATAATTCGTTATTTGTCATATACTCGTATTCTAACTAATGTTTGTTTCCAGCTTCCTAAGGGTACATCCTTCTACGGAACTGGAGAAGCCAGTGGACCACTTGAGAGAACAGGGACCAGGGTAAAGACAATATATCATCTTTGTTTCGCATTATACCAATGTGTACATATATACATCTACCTTGGCCTTTGAATTGTTAAAACTTTTGCTAGGTATTCACCTGGAACACAGATACTTATGGTTTTGGTCCAAGAACTACAAGTCTCTACCAATCACATCCCTGGGTTCTAGCTCTACTTCCTAGTGGAGAAGCTTTGGGTGTACTTGCTGATACAATTAAACGATGTGAGGTACTGTGTTTGTGACAAATAATAATTATTCTATCATAATTTCCATTATGCTATCTTAGCATTTTATAATATAGTACAGTTTTTCTTCAGAATGACATCTTCCACATGTTTTCTATGGTTGTTCCCAGATTGATCTGCGAAATGAGTCAACTATAAAGTTTGCTTCTCCAGCACCCTACCCTGTTATCACATTCGGGCCTTTTGCTACCCCAGATGATGTACTAGTCTCTTTGTCCCATGCAATTGGTAAAATTTTGAACATCCTGTTGTGTTTGGCAACTAATAATGTAACTATTATGCAATAAATTTGGTACTATCGATATAGTCTTCCAGTGAGCATTGGAATTAAAATCCCTCTCATATTTCTGGAGGTTAAGTGTAAAGTTTAAGTTCAATTCCTGTAAAATGCAAAATATGAGATTGTCCATATGTAACGAAAACCATAGAAAAATAATCTTAGGTTTTTCTTGCACTATATTGATAACTTTAGTGTGCATTAGAGCAACCTGGTAATTTATGATGATATTAATTTCTTAGAGGAAAGAAATACCATGTCCAAATTGGTCAGATATTATCACATTTCCTTATTCATCACTCCCACAGTCCCGTAGTTGACTGGTTTCTCAGGTAAAATTCTAACACTGCTTAGAGGAGATTAATCTCATGGACAAGTGGTCAAATGTTATCACATTTGCGTCACTCACCACTCTGGAGGTATAATGGTTTCCTAGGTGTACCTATTATTTTAAGATGGATCTGAGTTTAATAAAAGAGAAAATATTCAAAGGGAAGTGAGAGGAGTATTTTGTAAGTAATACTTAAAAATCTGATTGCCTATACTGGAAGTTGTAGAATTAGGGAACATATTTATCCGCCATAAGATGTTGCTATCTCATCTCTTTTTAAGATTCTCCATTCACTTTCCAGATCTGAAGATTACATTGTTCATTTTGAATATTGTATAAAATCATCTCAAACAGGAACTGTGTTTATGCCCCCAAAGTGGTCACTGGGCTATCATCAGTGCCGCTGGAGCTATACCTCTGATAAGCGAGTTTTGGAGGTAAGCATTTGGGTTTTGTATCAAATAGGTAACTCTTTTTCAATGCCCTTTTGCCTGGTAGTCATAATACGGGCAAAAAATATCTGTTTCATGTACTGTTGAAGTATTATTCTGATATCCTAAATTTACAGGTTGCTAAAACATTTCGTGACAAGAGCATACCTTGTGATGTCATATGGATGGACATAGACTACATGGATGGTTTCCGGTGCTTCACTTTTGACAAGGTATATTTGATTAATGACTTTGCTTTGTATAGATATAAACTAAATTACATAACATGGAAATTGACTTCTTTGGAGCTGACTCCACGAAAAATTGGGGTAAAGCAATGAGGGATCTAACTATTTAAGTGTAGGAAAAACAAGAATAGTTCTTGTATTAGAAATTTGACAAACTTCTGGTATCATTTTGTTTCAATCTAGTTATGGTTCTAGAAATTCTGTAGGGTCGTAGTGCATCCCTTGATATGTCATTTGATCATATCAACCGACAGGATGCTTGCATACTGCATTTGTTGACTTTACCAGTTCATCTTCCTTCAACTCACCTCATCTTCCACAATATCATCATTTGCTAACATATGATTCATAATTTTAGGAAAAACAACCCAAAATAATACCAACTTTGAAAATTACTATGAGTGATACAAACTATCAACGTATTTACCAAAAATAATATGTCTTATTTTTCCGGCAAAATGCCTAACTCCGACAATGACGTGACAACCGGAATCTTACATATCATCAAGAAATAATTATGTGATGTGAATTTTATTTTTGTAAATCAAGTTAATAACATTTAATATGTTAAAAAAAATAATTTTTTTTTAGAAATAATAATTTCTTCACTATTTCTTATAATATATATTTTTGTAAAAAAAATTTAAATATAAAATAAACCAAATTTAGCCCACTCGGAAGATGGTTGTTCAAAACAATTTTCTTGTGATTTCATGTGGTGATAACGCAACACATGGAACTGATTTTGATTGAAGTTTACGGTCAATCGTCATTGTAAGACCTTGACCAGGGGAACAAAGACACCTAAAACTCCTTAACTTAGAGTAATTAGGTGTTTGTTTTGGGAGCAAGTAGTATGGAGAATAGTAATTAAGAGTGGGTAAGGTAAAGGTAACCTATTGATTAGATATGTCGCCATGATCATGGCAAGGGGCCAGTGATCAAGGGGCATTCCAGAATAAGTAAGCAAGGAGAGGCCTGTTTCCACAACATGTCTATGCGTCATCTCGGATAGGCCATTGTGTTCGGGCGTGTAAGGAGGAGAGGTGGGATGTGTTATCCCATTGTCACCAAGAAAAGTTTTGAGTGCAACATATTCACCCCGATTATCGGAATAGAAAATTTTGATTTTGTTTTTGAAGCAATTTTCAATTAATGATCTAAATCAAATGAATATGGATTTGGTTTCAAACTTGTACTTCATGGGATATAGCCAAGTGTACTTTGTGAAATGATCAATGAACAAGATGTGGTACTTATATCCATTGAAGGACATCACGGGGGAACTCCATACATCACTAAAAATGACCTCTAAAGGAGAAATAGAAACAATAGTAGACAAGTGAAAAGGGAGCTTGTGACATTTATTCATGTTGCAAGAGGTACAATCTTTTTTTTATTATAGATAGAACAACTTAGATTGAACTCTTTATTTAAAAAATGAAAAATCTCTGTGGAGGGATGTCCAAGCTTGAGATGTATGGAAGTTGGACTGACTTGTAAAACCATGTTCACTGAGGGACTTGATGTTGGCCAAACATACACTCCATCTACACATGGACTTCTAAGAAAAGTTGAGTTGGACTTGAGGTCCTGCACGTAGAAACCATCAGATCTGAACACAACAACGTAAGATGTTTAATGTATGAGTTTAGAAACCGAGATGATGTTAGGAACACATAAAATTTGAGAGACTGAATTGATTTTGAGGAGTCGAGATATTTAAAGAAACATGTAGGGAGGCCTTTACCATTTTCAACTACCATCTCATCCGGACCGCTATGAGGCACCACTATCAACCAACCAAGGTGAAGGAGTTTAATTTATTGTAACAACATTTGCTTGTAAAGGGGGCATGGAAGGAAAGCGCGCTGAGGATGGAACTTCAATCATGGGATGGAGATCTCTGTAGACTCGGCACTGAGCTAGGACATGAGCAGATGTGTCGCATGTTCACCGAGACTGTGTATGTTCTCTTTGACATTGTGCGTAGCCTCGCTTTTATCTGCTTGATGTGGCCCCTTGATGAATTTCCATAAGTGAGTCTTAACTCTTAAGCTTCGCAGACCTCATGAGAAGTTGACGTTGTTGCTACGAAATTAGCAACCTCAGATGTAAGGGTTCCGAGCATTGCACCGTAGACAATTTGTCTTGCCTTTTATATGTCTTGTATGCAGTGTTAGCAGTCGTGCTATTGGGTTGAGTTTCTTCTGGGATAACAATGGTTCCGAGAACATACTCATCTAGATCGTATCCCTCTGGGGTAGCCAGGATTGCTTGCTTCCAGTTTAGATAGTTTGTGACCGTGAGCTTGATGATGTTCGAGATCACAACTATCGTAAATGGTCGCGTGGGTTCATACGGATTTGCTAGAGAGGAAGCAAATTCTTCCATTTGTGATGATGGGGGTTATTTTGCTTAGTGATGTATTGAAATATGTGATACCATGGACTTGTTTATTCAATGAGTAACGATGAGAATATACACATAAGAGAGATTAAGATACTATGATAACCATAACTCTAGTATCTCTAGTTTAATCAAAGATTAAATAAGATCTATGATGCACGGATACGGACACGGTAAACGGACACGGCGAGAAACAGGGAAGCGGCAATCCTCAAAAATATAGGAAATGGGGACACTGCGAGTAAAACAAATGATATATTATTTAAAAAATATTGAAATATAGAATTCCTATATCATATACATATATCTATGAAGAAAAAAATAAATGATATATGAGTAGATAAAAATATTTACATGATAACAAAATAACCAAAACAAAAGCTTAAAAATAAACATTTTCAGTCTTACAATACATAGAAGTAAACATATTTAGTCTTATAATTTTAAATAAACAATAACCGAACATGATCAACCAAGGAAACAATCATAAATATTTGTAAATTATAAAAAGTGAAGGAATTAGAATAACACACTCGACATTCAACAAAAAAAAAATTACACAATAAATTAGTAATCAAAGATTCAAATTTAATTTATGGAATAATAAGAAAAATTGAGAGAAGAGTCGGCCGGCGGAACAACATTTCAACGTTAGAGCCGAAGAAGAAGATCGGTGTCTTACTTCCGGCAGCCACAATCTCGCAGGTGTCCACGTGGAGCTAGGTTTAGTCGGAAAAAATGGGAGAGAAGAAAGATATTATTGTAAATAAGTTTTTCTTTATGTTTTTTTATAAATTTTTTTTTTCTTCTAACCTTACAAAATAAGGTAAACTTTCATTGACGGTGTCTTGACTAGACACAATCCTTGTCCTCGCCGTGTCCCAGACGTGCCCTCTCCGTGTCCTTCTTTGGAAACGTGTCTTGACCGTGTCCGAGCCGTGTCCCCATATCTGACACGGCTGGACACGGGACACGCCGCCTTCTAGAAGTGTATGTGCATCATAGGATAAGATCTAACTAAGAGGCTAATAATATTGTTTACATAATGCTTTAATTCCTATGATGCTTCTGTCCATATCTTGTAATTCCTTTCGAGCTTTTTAATATAATCATTTCTACAAGAGTCAAGAGTGGACATTTTTTTAAATGACCTTCAATTTCAATAGACTTATGCAATGTTACTATTCCTTTCAGGAACGTTTTTCTGATCCAAAATCTCTGGTGAAAGATCTTCACTTGAATGGCATCAAAGCTATATGGATGCTTGATCCCGGGATCAAACATGAAAAGGGATACTTTGTGTATGATAGTGGCTCAGAATTAGGTGTATGGGTACAAACAGCAGACAAAAGACCATATGTCGGTATACATTTCATGCATATTTTCTTTCATCCCAAGTCCTGTATAACACTTCCTCGTAGGATTTTAAGGCCATTTATTCATAGTCAATTCTGGACCTAATCCATGCTTTGATCATTTGTTCAGGGGAAGTTTGGCCTGGTGATTGTGGTTTCCCCGATTTTACACAATCGAAAGTTCGTGCATGGTGGGCTAATTTAGTCAAAGATTTTGTTTCTAATGGCGTTGATGGTATATGGAATGATATGAATGAACCAGCTGTTTTTAAGGTAATTTTGATTACCTCTACTATGTCTTGACCAACTTCTTGTTTTCCATGTGGTTTTTGCTAATGTTGATTGAACTTTTTCTTGAAAGGTCGTTACAAAGACGATGCCTGAGAACAATATTCATTTAGGAGATCCTGAGTTTGGGGGCTCTCAAAATCACGCTCACTATCACAATGTTGGTCATCAACTCATCATAAGTTCTGCTGCAACTTGACTTTCTATAATCACTGTACAGGGGTTATTTGGTAACAATGCGACTTATTGTTCATGTTAGGTATATGGAATGCTGATGGCAAGATCTACATATGAAGGCATGAAACTAGCTACCAAGGACAAGCGCCCTTTTGTTCTCACCCGAGCTGCATTCATAGGTAGTCAAAGGTATGCTGCTACATGGACAGGTGATAATCTGTCCAATTGGGAACACCTTGATATGAGTATCCCCATGGTACTTCAACTGGTAAGAGCTGATAAATACTCTTACATTCTTTTGTTCTCTACTAGACGCATCTTTATTTCCTGTTAGTTTTACCAATTATATGATTGTATATCTCGTTGTTTCCATTCTGAATGAGCAGGGCCTCAGTGGACAGCCTCTCTCAGGCCCAGATATTGGTGGATTTGCTGGAAATGCAACTCCAAAGCTTTTTGTAAGGTGGATGGGTGTTGGAGCCTTGTTTCCATTTTGCCGTGGACATACGGAAATCGATACAGTTGATCATGAGCCCTGGTCTTTTGGTCCTGAGGTTTGTTTCATTATTATATCTCTAATCGTGAATGTTGGTCGTCTCCCACGTTTCATTAACTTTTTTATTTTTTCACCAGTCATTTGATGGCATTAGACATTAGTTTTTTATGAAATCCTCAATAATCTCCTAAAAGCTCTTGCTGAACACCCCTTCATTTAATATTGGTAGAATTTTGAGGACATGAGGTTTTTTGGTGGGGGTGGGAGGATGGGTATTAGAAACATTGGCTTATGTCTACTAGAATATGCATTCTGTTGCAGTAACCAGGAAAAAAAAAAAAAAGCAGACATATTCTTCTTGGTCTCATAGTCTCTTTTCATTTGACTTTTTGGCTGAAAGTAGTGTTATATCAAAGAAGAATTTCATCTTACCAACAGAAATCCATAGGGAAATAACTTGTCCGGGAATGTGCTTGCATTTCATTTGACCAAATTGCACTGAAATGCATCATCAATAGCCAATTAGCCATTAATCAAGAAATGTACAACCAAATTGTGATCCTTTCGATCACCAACCTCTCAATTAAACTGGAAACAATCATCAACTTTATCAAACACACAAAAGTTTCTCCTACAAAAATCAAATATCATTAGCAAAAAAATGCTTGCAGTGCTGTGATGAAAAATCAAGTTAGGACGTGTTTCAGAAAATTGATGGAACATGTCTGCAGAGAGCATTTCTGAGGTATCCTGCACTGCATATTGTTATTGGTGTTGTTATTTCAAGACATCTTTACACGAGCCTTAACCTTAGAGAATACTTTGGACTTCCGTATAATCTTCTGGAGAGGGAAATGGTGTTTGGTTAATGAGAGTAGAAGGCTTAGAAGAGAACATCACTTTCATAATCCTATGATCCACAAGATTATTTGTCCCTAGCCTTACGAATTCCTTGACTTTTTAGAATTTTGTCAGCAGATGACTCATTATTTTGTTAGACTACTAACTTCATTTCATTGGTCAAGTGTGAGGAAGTATGTCGTCTAGCTTTGAAGAGGCGTTACCGTCTATTACCCCACTTATACACTTTGTTCTACTTGGCTCATACGACTGGTTCACCTGTGGCTAGTCCAACTTTTTTTGCTGGTAGGTAGAAGTTGCATAGTGTCTAAACATGCATACACATTCTTTGTGGCATATTAATATTCATGAATTTGCTTCTTCAGATCCAAAGGATTGTGGTTTAAGGAAAGATGAGAGTTCTTTCTTGCTGGGACCGCTGCTGGTATATGCAAGGTTCTAGATCTAAATTCTCAAACAACAAAACGTTGGCATTTTATATTTTAGGCCATTTGCCTTGCATTTAGAACTCATTTTCTGCTCAGACTTGAAAGCAATTTCATTCTAAAATTGATTTGAAATTCATTCCTTGATTATGATATGTGCATGCCAGTCCTTTATTTGTATTTTTGTAAATATATTCAGCATAATAGTATCTTCAGATGGTGACAATCCCTAATGAAAACAGATCAAAGTAAGCATATCAGGTCAGGAGCATGCTAAAAATATGCTATGCACTGGGGAGGGGGGGAGAAAAGACTCATTGACTAGTAGATGTATAATTTGTTAACTTATGATTTGCAGTTTCACCTTTCATTGCATTATGGTTTCTACAATTAAATTATTTTTTTTGTTCAATTATATTTTATGTTGCTTGCTCTAGGGCCATGTTGAGTAAAGTCTAACACAAGGCTGGGTTTTTAGTTGTTTTATTGCTTTCAAATCTTATTTGTTTTGTTTCACAGTACAAAGCCTGACAAGGGAATACATCAAATACAACCATTATTGCCGAAAGGCATTTGGTTAGACTTTGACTTCGACGATTCACATCCGGTACTTGGAATCAACTTTGGATCTTTTTACTTCTAAAGATTTTTTTTAGGTTCAAATTTGATATGATCTCAAGTTTTTGTTCTGGGATTTATCAGGATTTGCCTGCATTGTTTCTGAGAGGAGGATCAATCATCCCTTTGGGTCCTTCATATCAACATACGGGGGAAGCTAACCCAACTGATGACTTGACACTTCTTGTGGCCTTGGATGAAAATGGTATTTTCCATATTCTTTGATAAACACAAATATCCTGGGGTATAATCATTTGTGACGTTGTAGTATTAGCCCTATTTCTTTTTCTATGTAGTTACCTGCTCATCTTTTGCTTGTTTTATGAAGTAGTTCAGGTTATAAAAAAAGAACAGAAAGACAAGGAGATAGAACAAATAATAATATCCCCGAGTTCATAATAAAATTCAGATTGTACTTAGAATTTCATGAATAACCTTGGCCTCTTTGTAGAAGCTTGTAGTTGACTTTTATGGCAGAGCTTCTTCTACAGCAGGCAGATAGTAGCTAATATGCATATTTTTGGCAATAAAAAAAGCTATTAAATGGTATACGATTATAGAATGTGCTAAACAATAGTGAGTATATTATTCTGATATGGAGTATCCTCTTTCTAGTTTGCGATTGGTGAACTGAAGATGTCATGAAGTCAAGTGTTTCCTTGGAAGGGTTTATTACTTTTTAATTTTATCTGTAAATGAGATTGTATCTATTTGTTCAATAGAAGTACCATGACTTGTACTAGCTATCAGAGAAGTAGCTCTTAAATTATGGAATATATGTTTAACAATGTATGTAAACTCCTTTATGAATTGCATTTACTAAATGATACACGAAAAAAGCTGTAAAATTTTGTGCCTATATGATCCAGTTGACCAATTCAATTATATCAGATATTTCATATTTGATTGAAAATATGCAGGGAGAGCTAAAGGTGTACTCTTTGAAGATGATGGTGATGGTTATGAGTTCACAAAGGGTGGATATCTGTTGACACACTATGAAGCTGAATTGCAGTCCTCAGTTGTTACCATAAAAGTTTCAAAGGCTGATGGCCAATGGAAGAGGCCAAAGCGTCGACTACATGTGCAACTATTGCTTGGAGGATTTGCCATGGTAGGACTTTCCAAAATTGATGATCATGCACTTGAAATCTGCTTTGTTGCTATGAAATTTTCCTATGGTGAATCGTTGTGAGAAATTCTGTGTTAATGTAGATTGATGCTTGGGGAAATGATGGAGAGGCTCTACAGATTAAGATGCTTCCTGATCAAGAAGTATCTAAGCTGGTATCAACGAGTAAGCAGCAAAATAAAACCAGATTAGGTAATGTTGCCAATTTTTGTTCAGGCCTATTTACCTATCTGCTGATTTAATTTAATCAATTTGATTCTACAACTGTTGTCTGCAGTATTGTCTTTCTATGGATGCTGGATCTGATTCTACTAAGCAGATCTTTTCTGTAATTTATTTTTCTTGTTAAATTGAACACCGAGGAAATACTATCCAATGAACCAAATGAACCCTTAATTAGTACATTCTTGTTCCAGATGTGAATCTTGAACTGACTTGCTTTTTTGGATCTGTGTTCGATCCGTCAAGCAAACTCAGGGAATTAAGGAATCCTGAAATAAAGCACCAGACACTACTCTTTCTCCTCACATCCACTGAGCGATGTGTCTATACATTAAAAATATAAATAGTTTCCTCATTCTATGATTACCCTATGTTTCCATGTTCATGAGATTATTTGTTGAACCTTTTCCAGATTTTTCAGTCAAAACTAAAAGGCATAGAATGTAAACTTTCACTCCCTTTCTTACGTAAGAAAACAATGATGGTGGAAGGGTCACTTTGCTCATAATAGTAACTTTACCCGTAAGAAAAAGATACGAACCCTGATGTACAAAAACATGAGTTTTTTTCCTGAAGCTAATATGACAACAAATAAGTCCAACATAGTATGAACCGAGTCTAAGTAGTGGTTGAATCAATATTTTCATGGGCTACGATTAATCATTTACTGCAAGCATTCTTCTAATTTCTATATTTGGATCACAGAGAGGCACCAAATGTGAATAGACTATTGATGCATGTTTGCTGGCTTACATAATTTGGTTACTTATGCAGAAAACACCAAGTTCATAATAGAGGATAAAGATGTTCAAGGAAAGAAGGGCAGTGAATACTCGCATACACCTCTTGAACTAAAAAGTAGCGATTGGTGTCTCAAAGTTGTTCCATGGATTGGCGGTAGAATCATTTCTATGGAACACCTTCCAACTGGTATATTTCAGTAAATTCTCGTAAATATCATTTTATGTACACAAAGAACCTCATCATTGCTTGTGTTGAACATTTAATGGTCGTATGTTGTAACACAACTATGTACACAAGCATAAACTTTTGGCTGCAATCAGGTAACTGTAGTGTCTTGAACTCTTAATTCATGAACAGTATATGAGACTCTTAGATCTACGCAAGGGACCATGTGATATTCAACTCAAAGTCTTCAAATCTTCTTCATACACGATTAAAATTCTTCTTTAAAAGCCATGCAAATGACTCTTAGCTGATATTACTCATCGATTGTGTGCATAACGTAAATACAAAGCTATTTATTGGCTTCATATCAAAATTTTAGTTAATAATTTATTGCTTGATGCGGCGTCAATGCAATAGGAACACAATGGCTCCATAGCAGGGTTGAAATTAATGGATACGAGGAGTACAGTGATGCTGAATACAGGTCTGCTGGATGTACTGAAGAGTACGCCCTGATCAGGTATTGGATTCTCTCGCAGTTCCCTGAAAATGTGTCCTTGTGATCTTGATTGAGTTAACTCTTGCCTATAAGAGTTGATACCATGTCAAGTTTTTCTCAACTTAGCTAGTTCAGTTAAGTCGCATTCTCTCCACAAATTCAAATGATCTTGATAATTTTCCGGAAAATGGCTTCAAAACTAAAACATGTTTTAAACTCTAATATACGTTTGAATTTGATTTATATGATTTCCATGCTCAATATGTTATGTATGCAGTGCTCCTGAGCAGGCTGGAGAGAAGGGATCTCTCAAATTAGAGGGTGACATTGGCGGTGGGTTGATCCTTGAAAGGCAGATATCTATCCCAAAGGAAAAAAGCAACGTTGTAAGGATCGAGTCTGCTATTATTGCGAGAAAAGTTGGTGCTGGTTCAGGTGGATTTTCGAGGTTAGCTCCCTAAATGTTTCTTCTTACTAAGCTCGTATAATAATGAAAAAATGGGTTCCTCTTACTTAGAAGACTGCATCAGCAATGAATTGTTGAAGTCTGAGGATTATAAATCCTAGTACAGAACTTTGTTTTGATGACTGTTCTACAAATACTTCTAACAATGATCTTGCTAGAACTAATGCATAACATCTTTTCCATATATGTGTAGGCTTGTATGCTTGCGAGTACACCCCATGTTCACTCTTACATATCCTAAAGAATCATGTGTTTCGTTTTCTTCCATTGATGGATCGAAGCATGAGATCTGGCCAGACTATGGTGAACAGGTTCTTGAAGGCAACACTCGACCAAATGGTAATGTCTCTAATTGTTTATCGTTACATCAGTTTACTTCCTTTTTTCCTCCTATTTCTGCCACACCATTATGGGTAGTTTATGAAAATATGTTTCAATGAAGGGTTTAAAACTCCATGTCAATTAAAAAAAACTTAAAAACAATGTAAATCATCTATGTTACCATCCAAGCTTCTTTAGAGCATCATCTTGATCAGATATCAATGACCATTGTTGTTATAATTATCGATTGGTGCAGCACCTACATCTTCAAGATTTTTTCATGACCTACAAAAATTGTGAAAACATCAAACAAGAAGGAAACATGTAATCAAATGTGTGGTTAAGGCTAAGAAGCTGAATTTCTGCATAGAACATAACTTGCCACAAATTAATTCATGTTGGATAAACTTTCTGTACCTCCCTTAAATATACATTCAGTGATATTTCATATGTTCTTACTTGCATTCTATTACGTGTATTCACATGAGAAAATGCAAGTAAGAACATATGAAATATCACATGATGCATATCCATGACGGAAATTACAGAAAGTCTCCAACAATTAACCTGTAGCATGTTAATGGTATGCTCTTTGCCACTGACTAAGCTTCTTATAATAGCCCATTACAAGTTTCCTTCTTGTTTGATGTTTTTGAACAATTTTAGTAGATGAGGAAAAAAATTCTTGAAGATGTGTCAGCTCTTGGGAAAATTCAGTTACGTGTATCCTCAAAACACTGATTCTGCGCCAAGCGACGACAATGTTGGTAATCAATCAACTGATCAAGATGCGGGGTATAGTTAGATGCTCACTAAGAAACATATGGTCTCGGTCTGTGTATAGTTAGATGGTAACTAATCTTGCCCATTAGAGTTTATCAAAATTAACTTCTTTGGACACCTAGAAAAGTTGGGTGCAACCATATACATCTTCAAGATCTGAACTTCAAATATTTAAGGCCGTGTGGGATGGGTACTCTGGTCACAGTTCCAAGTTTACGGTTCCAGAGTCCAACTGCTCTGAAAATTTAGTTCCTAATGCTGAGTTTCTTTCAGGAGAATGGATGATCGTTGATAAATGCCTAGGAGTGTGCCTAATCAACCGGTTCAGCACCCAGGAGGTTCAAAAGTGTGTCATCCACTGGGATTCCGGTACTGTAAACTTGGAACTGTGGTCTGAACAGAGGCCAGTGTCCAAGGAATCACCTCTCAATATATCCCATGAATATGAAGTGAAGACACTGTGAGGGAACGGCAACTTTAATCATTCTCGATATCCAGACAAACCGTTCCTCACTTATGGTGAAGCATTGCCCAACGAAAGTGAATAACCATTCAGCTTGTTGAAAGTTGAACATGAGCCAGAAGTTCACCTCAGAGAGGTACTGACAATCAAAATAAGTTGCAGATGGGGAGAGTTATTTCCCTTCTGTTTTTGGTATGAATAAGAATATGCAGCAAATCATGCCTTGCAATATGATACTTGAAATTTCATCCTTGTATCCAGAAATTAAATTCGTATGTTCTTTTAGGCAGCATATCACTATACTAGTAACATAACATAAGCCTTAACCAGTCCTGAACCTCATGCTATCCTCGCAACAAATTTTCTTTGTATGCAGAATGCAGTATATTCTGGTAACAATGCAATTATGCAAAATATTTACATTCAATACTACAACTCATTACGGGAAATGTGGCTTCCCATTTGAGTATGTAAGGCAAAGAGTTTTTTTTACGTAAAGACGGTAAAGTAATAAGCTCCATCTCCTCTTCAATATCAAAAATGAACTGAACCTTCTAAAAGCACTACATCAATATTCAATAACTCAACAAGTTTACAAACTTAACAATCTAGAAGCTTAACCCTTCCAAAGCAGAAATCAAAATTTTCAAAAGCTGTATTGAGTGAAGTGAATTGATAAGCATCGTCGGAAGGCTACAACATGTAATCATGATTATACATCTATAACTCACCAATTTGTGATGGAGAAATTGTGCAGTGATGAAGCATCCTTGAACGTGAGGAACTAACACAGCCATCTCATTAGTAGAAGCATGCATCATGATCATACTAGACATCCTTTGAAACCTTTCCGCAACACCGTTTCATCAAGATGACGTCCAATAAAAACAAGTTTATTTACCCTTTTCTCGTCAGACCCCCACGACTTTCCTGGACACCCATCTAAAGTAGAATGCACGCCCTAAAAAAAGACAAACAAGAGATAAAAGCCCATCATAATTCACAACAAAACAGTAGCAACTGCAGAACTTGACAAAAAACATATAGGCAGAGTATGGAAAGAATTCCAGTGGTAAGCATGCTTGCGACCCGATTTCATCAATCTACATAGTACAAGGTTTGCTTGTTACATCGTCTACATATTTTCACTTGTAGAAAAATGCACCACTGACCAGACAACATACTACAGAAGACATTTTAAAGTGGAGGAGATAAATTTTTTCAAGCATAGTAATTTCCTGCTCTTTTTTAGACGCTCCCTAGCATAGCTACAACTCTGTTATGCCATCAATCTTTTGATAGATTCCCACTTCATAATTCACTACTTCATCATGACTTCTGGATTTGCACAAAATTGATCAGTCCCCTCTTCTCCTTTTTATATCTGCAAACCTTAACCCTGATCTCTATATTTGAAGAACAATCTAGGACGTTTGTTTTGTTTGGGTGGTTTAAAGAGAGGTTTAAAGAGAAATATGTTTCAAGTGTCAAATTCAGGGGTTTATTCAGAATCAAGGATTGCTATAATAGCTATCTAGATTATGTTATTGAGTATCTAAAGTTTGTCATAATTTGCAGCAGTATTGAAACTTTGAATTGACTTTGGAAAATGGTTGGGGGGTGGTATTCACATCAGTTTGTCAACTTAGGAGGTGTGGTTTAGAAACGTATCTTATTTTTATGTCTCAAATTTCAATTTGCATTGATAAAAGTTGGTGATCACAATCCTGTCTGTGCTATAGACGGTTCAAATTTAATAATATTCTGTTTGTTTTTTGAAGGTTAATATATCCTACTTAAGTAGAGGGGATATGCATCAAAATCTCCTTTTCAATAGTGGAAAAAACAATGAGCATGACAATGTATCACAAAGTTAATGGAATAAGGGCACAAGAAAAAGAAACTTCGCAAATACCTGTACAACGTAACGTTCATCAGAACCACTGACTGAGAGAACTCCTTTCACTCTGTACAAGTCTTCCCCCTTCTCCTCCATTATCCGTGCAAGCCAATCATCAACCTGTACAACCAGAGCCAATGCTGAATAACTTCTGTGATCGAATTAAGATGAGAATAATCCTGGTTAACAAAGGAAAATCCATCCTTGGCAGATTCTTATTTTATTGTAAGCCGTCCAAATGAACCAGAATGGAATTCCCTTTCCTGAACATTAATTTAAATCCAAAATCATTTGCAGTACTATCAAAAAAGAAAGATTTGGTCCATTACCTCATCAAGATCAAGCACCCCCTCGTTAACAATACTAACACTTGAGACGGCTGAATCATGCACATGGTCATGGTGGTGGTGCCCTCCACAATGTTCTAATAGCCAAATCACAAAAAAAATCTTTAGAACAACATATAACCTTTTTATGAATCCCAATATAGAGTAAATCGAAAAGATACCATAAGTTTTTGGGGTGCCAAAAACTAATATAATGTGCTGATACAAAATATCTTTTCATGTTAAATAAGAACATAGAAGAAAAGAATGTTATATTATATGCCAATGGAAGTTGAAGACAGAAGAAGTTGTAGAGAGAACATCACCATTTTTGGAATCATGATGGCTAGAGCAACTGGAGTCTTTTGATTGAACCTCGTATTCAATTCTGTAGATAAAGTAGGAAAAGATGATCATTTGAGGTTTTCTTTCAATATTTGACAGAAGCTATAGAAAACAGAGTAGAATGTAGACGCTACTTGAAGGCAAGGAGCTAACTGAATAGAATATAAAAAAACAGTACCTCTCCATATCATAGCCACCCACTCCCAAAACAAAATCCATATCCACAGTTCCATATTTTGCTTGCTTAAACTGAGCCATCCCATTTATATACTGCAAAAAAAGGCAGGAAAAAATCAAATCAATGGTCAAATTCAAATAATACACATACCTTGAGATGCTGAATCTATAGAGTTTAGTCATGAAAATTAATATGGTTATGATGATCCATACAACAAACAAAAACAAGCTGCACAAAATTTAAATTGACTACGTAAGAATGCTGCTAAGCAGCTACATTGTTGTCCTCAAATTTTTGGAGAAATTACATTGTTTATCTAAAATCTTTTTAAACAATCTTTAAAAGACAGAAAGGAACTATACCCTCAATCTGTTGGTCAAGATCTCTAGTTCAGCTTCAGAAACCAAATCTATCTGCCAAAAAGTTGTTAGAGATTAACTATAGAAAGGTCGGGCACTGAATAATGACTTTGTAGATTTTGCAAGATGCCGATAGTGCAGCACAAGAAATAGTCGGGATCATGCCTTATTTATAATGATACGGTCAGCATAAGCAACTTGCTCCACTGCCTCATTCACTACAAATCTTGGTTTTACTTCATTCAGATGTTGCATGGCATGCTTAGAGTCAACCATCGTGACAACACCATCAAGTTTAACATAACGAGAGAGCATCTCATCACTGCAAAATGTTTCAATTACAGGACCAGGTTTTGCAAGGCCTGTTATGAGGAAGTAAAACCATAAACATATCAGATTTGGATTTTTAGACAAACATGGCTGATACACAATTAAAATAACATTGACTAAAGCACTTCAAGAAGATGAAAGTTATACTAGATCCAAGAATAAGGTTTCTTTTCTAGAAAGGCTACCAAACCTAGCAGTTAATACTTGCACATAGTAGGAGGAAAGTAGTCCTTCACGAAACTTACCCCAAATGAATTGAATTACATGTGAAGGTATACACTAGCAGAAATATCACATATTCAAATTTAACCAAGTGATCCAACTGCAGGCTGCAGCTTGACACACAATGTATAGGAACAAGTAGATATTCTGTAAAAAAATAAGAATTTAACAACATATATCTCAAAAAAAAAAGCATGATGCAGCAGAAGAATTATAAATATGAAAGCTCAACATACAAAGGTCAAATACCTGTTGTTTCTATTACAATGTGATCAAATTTGTCTCGCTTATTCTTCACCAACTCCAACATCATTTTGACCAGATCTCCACGTACAGTGCAACACAAGCAACCATTATTAACCATGACAATGTCCTCATTAGAAATCGAGTGACTGGCCACCAATGAACTATCAATATCAACCTCTCCAAACTGCACATAACCACAATTGAAAGACTCCCAGATTGTTACAACTTACAAGTAAAGCTCAAAACCATTACTAGCAAATAGAACCACCAATTTATAGGTGCAAGAGTGTGGTTGTAAATTTTACACAAACCCCTTTCCACTCACATTAGGTCAACAAAAATGATGGAAAGTATCTGAAAACAGAGACATACAAACTTTACTGCTAGTATACTTTGGGAGATAGAAAAAGTACACGCCAATTCATGCACACCTAGACATACAAACGTGCATAGAAAGGTCCTTAACTATTTCTTCTTACACAGAGGAAAGCAGAAATAGGCCATTCAACAGATTATGTTAGCTTGGAGATAAATCTCAAATTATGTAATTAAGGAAACTTGATTCTTGCAAGCTCAATAGCAAGAATGAATAACAAAAATGTAAGTATCGCCATATTTCCATACCTCATTCTCTATGACAGCAATACGCTTTCCATGTTGAGCAGTTAGAATATGGTTCAAAAGAGTGGTCTGCCAGGGAGAACAAAGAAAAATTCACATCATCACTACGCAGAAAAATGGAAGCAACACATTTGCATAGAAAGGCAGAATATGTCTTGCTTTTAACTTAGAAATAAGCCAAAACACCCGAATGAAGTTCCAACATTGCCTAGGAAATCAACTACCAAAAAACAGCTAAAAGTAGTGAAGACTGAAGTCAACCAATATGAGAGTCATTTGAACATAGTTTCATTCTAATACCGACTACCATACCCAAAACAGTACTACTAATACATCATCGTGAAAAGCATTAAAGTCCTAATCCTTGAACAGTAAAGAAACCAAGGAAGCGAATAACAAACCTTGCCAGAGCCCAGAAAGCCAGTGATCACTGTAGCTGGTACCCGAGAATCCTGTAAATTGAAGGTGTGAACCCATCTTTTGGAGCTTACCCATATTGAGGAAGTTTGGTAGGTCGTACGAGGAGAAATATTGTTATTTCCGAGCCCGGAATTGGATTGCAAAATATGAGTAGAGAAGGTGCGACGAGAAATTCTTGAGAAAACCCACTTCGAAGCTGCCATGGCGCTTCTGTCGACGCAACAACGGGCAAGGCGGAATCCGAAAGTTCTCGAGCAGGTCCGACGACGGTTTAAGCTGTTCAACTACAAAGTAAAACCCTTAAGGGTCAAAATGGTCAAGGCCACGGGTTCAAGCATCGAGGCGTATTTTGGCCCTTTTGGGTTATTTTGGTCGGATCGGTGTTTTGGGTTATTTTGGTCTGATCGGATCAAGACGGGTCCACGAAGTTTACGGCGTGTTTAGTAAAATTGTGATTGCGGTTGTGGGTTAGGTAAGAGTTGTTTTGAGGTTTGTGGTGAAATAAATTCCGCATGTGTTTAGTTAGATGGTCCGAAATTAGTTTCGATATTGATTAAACACCAAACTACCCTTATCACTTAGGTTGTGTTTAGCAAGACACAAACACTAGGGTAAATGAGTGTTTACCGTAAAGAATTTGATTTGGTAGGGCAATTTACACTAGTGATAAGTGTTTTTGGTAGTGTTTTTAAAACCCTCCTCACAGCCACGGTTTTTGGATTTACACTAGTGTTTTTGGTACAAAAATACATTATTGCCCTATAAATACTTCGTTATTACATTGTGTGACCACGTATAAAATAAGCACCCTCTCACCTGGAAGTACATTTCTTCATTCTTCTCATATTTCTCTTCTTCGTGAATCTGTCGCTGCTTCTCTATTCCTAGTCATCTTCTTCCCTCCTTCGAATTATACTTTATGCAAACCCTATAAATTGGTGGTTCTATCTTCTCCCCGATTTTCCCTTTTGGTTCTCAAACCCTAGTTTGAAAAGGAGTTCCTCTTATTTGCCCTTTTAGTTCTTAAGCCCTAGTTTGAATATTCTATTGAATATTTGATCTGATTATCAAAGCTTTTGATATGTAGTTTGATTGTATTTAGTATTTCTTCCAAGTTAATCTTTGTATGAAACATCGATTATACTAGTTTGCTTATGCTGATGATGGAGATTGAGGTTTTAAAACAAATTTCAGTTTCATCTTTAGGCTATTCCCCATTGATCCCGATCTTTTTTTTTCTCTCTTCTTACGAATTATAATCATGTTTAGATTTCAAATTTGAAAACATATTAGAACCTTTGATCTCAATCTATTGCCTTGGAAAAAAGATTGAAATGGAAGAAGATAAATTTGTAAACGTGCAAGTGTTTTGTATGTGGGGACTGAAGGAGGAAACAAGCAGATAGTTAAAGACTATATTGATTTGATTTTCCCATTTCATGTTGATACTCAATTCAGAAGCCAATTTCATGTTGATACTTGATTCAGAAGCCAATTTTACTCTTTCAACCCGTATGATGCGGTTAGGGATCCACAACCCACAAAACCATTTCTTCTATTCTTAGCGACTTGAATCTCATCTGATAGTGAAATTTTCGTCTGCATTTTCTCTCTTTCTATGAACTGCAAATCCAACAACTCCAAAGAAGGATAATAAGAAATCATGTCCGGTATATATGAGCTTTGTGTAGACTTTATGGTTTTTATGAATCTGCAATCAAGAAATAAACACAAACACTAGTGTTTCGTTTTTGCCCTACCAAACACTTGTTAGGCTTTTTAAAACACAAACACTAGTGTAAACAAAAAATACTACCAAACACAAACACTAGTGTTTCTCGTGTTCATGCCAAATACAGCCTAATGCACCTAATTTTTCCATCAACACACACCCGTCCGTTCATCCCCTATCTTCTTTCTACACATGATGAAACAAAACACTCATCTCAATCTCAACTAGATCGAAGATCCAAGAGAAGAGAGAGTGGAGAATTGTAAACGGACCTTGTTTTCGCAAGTTTGTATGTAAAGATAAGAAGAGGGAGTGAATAGGTTAATTTTTTTACCCTTTTTCTTCAAGATCGAAGCTTTTTTTTTATTTTCATGACAAAGATAAATAGAAAAATCTAATGAGTTCCTAAATCTGGGATAAGAATTCGATACTCAATTTGCTCTTGTAGAAGACGAACCCTCTAAATAAACACAAACCTCCAGTGTCGCTCGAAGAGGAATTCGATTATGTTCGTTCCAGTTTATTCTTGAATCCGGAGAAGGAATTTGATCATCAACTACATATGTAATTTGAACTTAGATCTTGTGACCCTCTTTGAATTTTTAATATTGATTATATATCTCGATTTTCATTTTATGTCCAGCTTGCTGGTTGAATCTTTTGGAATGATGATCTGCATGCTTATTTGAAAAAGTGTTTTTACTACCCTTGGAAAAACATGAATTTAGGAGGTTTAACGTTATGCCAAAAATAAAATTTTTTTTATGAAAACTCTCTCACGATGGAATTCCAACAAAAGAAAATCTTGACAAGCAAAAAAAAAAAAATTTTTTTTTTTTGAAGAGGTACTTAGGTCACCCGGTTCGATCGGCTTTAATATCCAGGCTAACCACTTAAGGAGTTTAGCACCACATCCCACTAGACCAACTGAGTATTGGTACAAACAAAAAATATTAGTCCTTATACATTGCGAATTATGTAATCATCATACAAAAAGTGGTAATCACCTCTTCTTTGCGTGTCCATACACTCTACAAATTATTAATAATGCCAAAATTATAAAATTCTACAAAATTGTGACACAACAAATCGGAATATAATTGATGTTATTAATGGAATAAAATAAAACATTTCTACAAAATATTTTTTCAACAGAATTAAGACAATTAGTGGTAATATGGTGGAACATCTAACTTGTTAGAAATCAAATTATATTAAAAAAGCGCCAAAAAATCTAAAACAAGTTGTACTGAGCCAAATAAATGATTGGGAAAAGTCCAACATGAAGTTGATTACAAACAACCCAAACAGAGGAGAAAAACAAAAAAGATTAATGGCAATGACCTAAGGTGAAATTTGTCAAAATCAACTTTGATGCCTCAAGAAACTCATATAATCAATTTGTTTATGGATACATTATTCGAAACAACCTTGCAATCCCACTGTCTACAAGGAAAGAAAGATGCAATGCCGACTCTGTTTTAGAGGCAAAAGCTTTCTCTCTCTAGGAGGGCCTCCAAAAGGCTACAAGTATAGGTGCTACATCTATTTGAGATTGAAGGAGACAATCTGATGCTTATAAATTCGCTCAAACAAGTCTGGAAACCAATGTGAGAGACGGAACTGATCATCTCAGACATCTCCTCCATGATCTTGAGCTTCATGCACTCTAGTGCACATCATATTTTTAGGGGGTTGCCACAACCCTTGATTTTCGGATTGGGTAATTTGACTGATCCGATGGGCCTGCAGATCCGATCCGTCGATCCGTTTGTATAGATGGGACTTCGAGTTGGGTCGACCCAAAAATAATATAGGTGACCAGGCCATATTAGTTCCCCGTTTGAAAACGGATAGTGACCCAAGGCCACATACCTTAGAGCAAACTTGGCCCTTATATGCCATTGTTTCTCCCTCTATATAGTCGATGTGGGAAGCACCCACTTTTGACTATTTTCCCAAATTATTGCCTATTACGCAACCAACTTTGGGCATTCATTTCTCATTCAAACGGAACTCAAATTTAATGTATGAATGTACCACGAGCAAGAGCTCGTGGAGACGAAGCCAACACTCCCACTTTCCGGTGTTGATAATGGCCGGAGCCCACCGGAAATGTGCCCGGAAAAGTGCCCGGCGCACACATGGGTTAAAACATGTTTTTGTTCATTCTTTTCATTAAATTAGTTCCAACAATACCACACTATGCTAAAGACCTCATCCGAAATGATGTTTTAGGGTGATCAACCTCTAGAAAAATTCCTTATTCTTCTTACCTTTGTATAAAAAATAAAGTTAGAGCAATTCTGACATTACGAGATATTTATTTGTGGTTGAAGTAAATTCTAATTTGTAGCAATGAACTCCAATTAAAAATATCCGCGTCCATTTGCGACGATGGCCGAATGTTTGTAGGCGATGATGGCCGAGTGTTTGTAGGCGATGATACGACGGTGGAGGGAGGGTCATGAATGGGGGCACATTACAAATACTTATATATAGGGCGATCCTTGTAATTTGTAGCGGGTGGTTTAGTGAAAATAAGTGTAAATTAGGGTGGTTAAATGAACGAGAGAAGAAAAACTGAAACGATGCGTCGACTTGCCCAAGCCCCAAGTTGTAGGCGGAGGCTTTCTGTTTATTACCATTCACATTGCAGCTCCTCCTATAAGCGATCTCTCTCTCCCTTTCTTTCTTTCTCTTCCATCGTCGCACTTCTCTCCGCCCACAACCAAGGGGAACCAGAATCCGATCCATCATGTTTCGGATTGCATCCAGACGGCTCTCTTCTCTTTCCTCCTCGTCAGCCTCCTCTTGGAGGTCGGCGCAATCCTCCACCGCCGCCTTCTCTAAAACTCCCTTTTCCGGCTCAGGGTCTGATTCGACCTCCAACGATTCTATCCCCGGATCCTTCCACCTTTCCTCGCTTGCTGCTCAATTTCATATTCCGTCCCGAGGTTAGCTTCTGTTTATTTATCTATCAATTGTTGTATCGTTAAATCTATGTTGTTTCCCGTTAGCAGATTTAGGGTTTTCCTCGGGACACCGTCTTTTTGTTTCATTTCGATTCGTTTGTAATTTTGTTCCTGTTTTCGTCTAATTTGTTGATTGATTACATTGATTTTTTATTTGTGTAATTCTGTCGTGATTATGACATTAGAATTTGCAGTTCAATTGATTGGTTTGTGCCGCGGATCTATGAATCTATGATGCTGACCCGAGACGAACATTCGTTATTTTTGCTTGCCGTATGCGTATATCTTTATTTGTCTTGGACACAAATCAAATTGATAACGCAATTTGGTCAGGTCTCATTTTCAAGGTTTTTGTTTTCTGTTCTTTGATTTAGGATATCATTAGTTAAAAGCGTACTGTGGTGAATTTAATGATTTTGCATACAACTATTAAGTTGGGAAGACATACAGCAGTGATTAGATTGATACATTAACCTCTATGCGTGATATTTTGAGCTAGGGATGACATTCAGTTGTTATATTTAAAAGTGGTGGCAACTAAGTGGCTGATAAAGCTACAAAGGACTCCACTGTTTCTTAATGAAAAATATTCATTATGGAAGAAAATTATTTCCTACTTCCTCTCCCAACCTCCAAGCTAAAATTCTAGTCAAAAAGTGTCCCTTTATCAGGCCAGCAGAGAGAATTCTTACTCCTGCAGGGTGCTGCATTCCAAATTATGACCGATAACTCAGATATTACTTCAATTAAGTTGCAACCCTTAAGTTGTGTTTTATATTTTATTTTTCCTTTTGATCTTACCTTTCCTGGGGTTTTTATGGTGGTGTGTTGCTGAGTAAAATTTACCAATATGTTACTTCAAACCCTTTGTTTGCTGCTATTATTTTTTCCTATTCCTATTTGTAAATCTTATGGAATTTCACTTGTTTCTTCTCTTTCCATTATGACTATTGATAATTTAGCTGCTATATCATGCATGCTATTTTTTAAGACTGTTTATTACTGAAAAATAACCTAGATATATCCTGTGAGCTTTCTGCACATTATATATCCTTGATATTTTAAGGTACACTTTTTGGTCTAAAGAGAATGCTAGTCTTTCCTAATCTTTTTTTTACTTTGTATTATACTCTTCAGGACAATTCTTTTTGACATGTTGACTTTAATACATAATTGATTCATCAGGTTTTTCATCCGAATCTCTCATTCACAAGAATGAACATGGGCTGATTCCCGATATTCCTTCTACCGTGGCTGCCATAAAAAATCCCAGCTCAAAGATCGTGTACGATGAATACAATCATGAGCGATATCCACCAGGCGATCCCAGCAAACGAGCATTCGCTTACTTTGTACTAACAGGTGGGAGATTTGTGTACGCATCCCTGATTCGCCTTCTTATCCTCAAGTTTGTTCTGAGTATGTCAGCAAGTAAGGATGTGCTTGCTCTTGCTTCTATTGAGGTTGATCTTTCCAGCATTGAGCCTGGAACCACTGTCACTGTCAAGTGGCGTGGGAAGCCCGTCTTCATTAGGCGTCGTACTGATGATGACATCAAGTTAGCAAACAGTGTTGATGTGGGATCTCTACGGGACCCGCAACAAGACATTGAGAGAGTTAAGAACCCTGAATGGCTGATCGTAATTGGTGTATGTACTCATCTGGGTTGCATCCCACTCCCAAATGCCGGAGACTTTGGTGGTTGGTTTTGCCCGTGCCATGGTTCACACTATGACATCTCTGGTAGGATCCGTAAGGGGCCTGCTCCTTTTAATCTCGAGGTTCCTACATATTCCTTCCTTGAGGAGAACAAGCTGCTCATTGGTTGAAGCTATACACTCTTCCTTCCGTTCTTACAGAACATGCTAGATTCTGATTTATTTTTCCCTTAAAGAGCTCAAAGATTTGTGGCATAAGGTACTTCCAAGATCCTTTTGCTTAAAAGTTTTACCTGGTATCAACGATGCCTTTGCAAGCCAGAAACTGATCTGCGCTAGTTAATAAGAACAACAATGATTTTGTTAAACATGGAGATACATAATGTGTTTCTATAATGATTTTCTGGCATTTTGGATTCCCGGGATTGGAGTCCGAGTTCTTACTTGCATTCATTTTTGCAGCTTCTGTCTTATGCAATATTGTTTTGTATTGCCGGACTCATTGCTTGCATTCATTTTTGCAGTTTCTGTCATATGCAATGTTGTTTTGTATTGCCCTGAAATTAATCTGTTTCCGAACCCAACTCCAATGTATTCACGTTCAGCAGCTTTAGATTTTTGAAAGAACTTGGTATATCTCCTACAGATTTTGGTAACTTTATAATTTTGAACCATTATAAAACCATTATTTTGTATTGTGCTTGGTTGTACAGCAATAATCGTGGTCCTTGTACAACAACAATGATAATGACCCTTCATATTTTATGCATGTGAACCAAGTCAGTATATCACCAAGAGTTTGCACTTTGCAGTATGATGACACTGACATAATTCATTAACACAAGAAAAATACATGAACAACGCGTAATTTGAGGTTCACATTCTCCTAATTTGGAATGTAGATCTTCAAGAACTCATCCATTCGTTTATACTTGACTTCAGGGTAAAGTTTAGAGGCTTCTTCGTCATCGGCAACCTCAAAGTTGGTCAAACAACCATCCACGAAGATATTATAGGCACGACAAATGATCACTTGAGTCACATAATCCACATCTATATTACACAATATAAATGTCATATATGGAAAAATTGGCTAGTGATTGCATTAGTTCAAGGCTAACTACACAACATACCTCCCCTCATGTCGAGTAGTTCTTGTCCCGAGATGCTCTTCTTGTTGAGCTCTTTTCCGATGAGCTTCTCCCAAATTCCGATCAACTCTCGTTGGGACAATATATTCTCAGGAGGGCGAATGTACAAGGTTTTATTCAATGTCCTCGGATCATCAATAGTCTTTATCGTGTAAGTTGCAACATCATCATCGTCTACGTAGACGGCTGCCCACAATAAACTAAACATTAAAAACATACATATTTCTCTACAACATATATATTAATTTCTTCGCATCAACCTTTCACATCTCCATCTCCATAGAGAGTTAAGTCATCCTTGGGAGGCACGAGAGTGCCGAGCTGAGAGAGGCTACCGACAAAGTATCCAGCTAAACAATTGCCGGAAATGTAAGTGAAGGGAATGTTTGCATCTTCAACGGCCTTCCTAACCTCCATCTTCTCCTTAACCGTAACATTGCCTGGCTCTAAGTGATCTTTCATCCTTGCTAAGTCCATCCCAAATTCCGATGGCAAAAATCGCTACATGGCCATTAATATCCACACATAAACACAATTCTTACACCGAGATGATATAATTTAGTAACATATTACGTTTTATCTAAAAACTAATTGCTATAATTGGATTTGATTTATTTATATAAACAACATAAAGTACACACATATACATCTATTGATAGAACCTTGATATATATATGTATATTACGTTGTTTTTACTGTTAAGCAAGAAATTATACTGATTGATCTTTTAAAACTTTTCCGAAGGTTCATAGACCTAAAGCATCCTTTCGGATGATATTACATTGAGCTATATCTTCATATTAGAACAAGTATCTTGTGAACTAAAATAACATTATCGTATTCCACATGAAATAGTCAAAAAAATACCTTTTATTTTCCCCATTATCCAATCCTCTAACCAAATAAGTGGTTCTCTTTGATTTTCCTGTTTGTTGTCACTTTTTCCCCCAAAATTGAAATTTTGCAATGGTTTTTCGGTTCGATCCAAATTGAACTAGAAATTAAAGTTAAAATATTACTTTAACATGAAAATTACATATATCGTAAGAGCTAAGATATTTCTTCTCTTATTTATTTTGCATATATTAGATTTTTCAATTGTAAGTAAAAACTAAAAATACATGTATCACTTTGTAATTGTAAAATTAGGATATAAATACAATTTGAAAAATCAAGTTAAGTGCATAAGCTTGATAGATACTAATATGCATAAGAAATATGAATAAGCTTGATGAATACTACTACTACGTATGTTTGTATGTAGGTAAAGAGGGATGTGCATATGTACCTTGACGTTTCCGGCCTCTTTAATAGCCTCAACTAGCTTGAGTTGGAGCAGAAGATTATGAGTTCTGAAATGCAAGCCGGACATGGGGCATATAACGACGTCGGCCATTTTGACGGCTTCAACGAGGCTCCGGTGATCGGAAAATGAGCCTTCGATGAGGCGGGCCCCCTTTTTTTTGAAGGCCAATAGGATTTGAATCTTATCAATGTCAAAGCTAATCTCAGGCCTTTGCAAGACAAAGGTCTGATGGCCTTGTCTCAAGCTGGCCTCCACCAGCCTCCTTCCGATGTAGCCTGTTCCTCCCACCACTAGCACCTTGCTCTTTGCCATCTCTAGCTATTTGTTGTTTCAACTATCCTCCGGTGTGTGTGTATATATATATATATATATAGGGTGGTTCCGGTGAGGAGCACACTTGTGGATAGGAATAAGAAGAGCTAGGATGGTGACACGTGGCATGTCACGTCACCGTTTTTTTTTTCCCTAAAAAAATCTGGAAAAAAAAAGAAAACCGGTGACGTGTCACCACCACAAAATAAACAGTTAGTAATAAAAATATGGTGTTCATGGTTGTAAAAAAAACGTTGTTCATATTTTTGCAAGTATGTGTTCATTGTTCTTACAACTATGGTGTTCATGGATTTTAAAGTAAGTTTTCATGGTTTTTGAAGTAAGTGTTCATGGTTTTTAAAGTTAGTGTTCATGGTTTTTAAAGTAAGTGTTCATATTTATTAATAACTGCTCATTTTTTCTCAACACTAATTGTTCATGTTTTAACACTAAATGTTCATTTTTGTATTTTTGTAAAAATTTTCTTTTTGTTTCAAATCGTGTAAAAAAATATGATGTTCATTATTTTACAAGTGTGTGTTCATAATTTTTAGAGTAAGTATTCATATTTTTCAAAGTAAGTGTTCATAATTTTATTAATGATTGTTCATATTTTTGTTATAGGCAGTGTTCATATTTTTATTACTAACTGTTCATTTTATGGTGGTGCCACGTGGCATGCCACGTCACCTTTTTTCGAAAAAAAAGGTGATGTGGCATGCCACGTGGCATCACCACGGCTCTCCTAATTCCTATCCACAAGGGTCCTCCTCACTTGAACCAAAATTGTGAAATCAAAGAGAATACAAGATGATTTAGGTTTTGTTTCTTCGAATTTCTACTCTCACTGTTTAGATTTCCATTTTTAAGGTTTAGATCTCATTATGATTGATGTTTGTGTTCGAAATCAAATTTGTTTGAATCATTTTTGTGTTTGATAAGTTTGATTGAAAAAATACATGTATATACATATGTTGAGTTGGTCTAATAAGTCCAATTGAATAATCTATATGCTCCTTTTAGTGTGGACGCAAACTGTTCGGCAAAATGCCTTATAGAAAAATAGTTTATAATATTTACAGGAACAGTGACATAAAAAGTATGAACACTGACGAATAAACACATGAACAATGACGTATAAAAGTATGAACACCGATGACTTATCTATAACTTTGACACATAGATAACATATTATGATCATCTTTTAACATTTTGTGATGAGTTTTTTATTTTTTGTGGTTATATACTGTAAATGAACATCTATACACTATAAAATGAACACAAAAGAATAAATGGGCATGACACTTTGATGAATAAAAATACTATGAACACCGATGTATAGAAACATGAATAATGACATATAAAAGTATGAATACCGATGACTATTTTGAACGTAAGCGTATTTTTTCAGATTTTAAGTCAATTCACAAAAATGCCATTAATGATGAGCGTGCGAGAGCCCTTGATTTAAAATTCATCCAATGACTTACAACCCTCCTAATTCCTATCTACAAGCTCCCTCCTCACTTGAACTAATATATATATATATATATATATATATATATATATATATATATATATATATATATATATATATATATATATATATATATATATATATATATATATATATATATATATATATATATATATATATATATATATATATTCCGGTTCGAGTGAGGAGCACCCTTATGGATAGGAGTTAGGAGAGATGTGATGGTGACACGTGACATGTTATGTCACAAATAATTTCTTTTTTGAAAAAAAACAATTAGTAATAAAAATATGAACACTAGTTCTAACAAAAAAATGAACAGTTATTAATAAAAATATGAACATTGACTCTTAAAAGAATGAACACTTACTCTGAATATTATAAACACCATAACTATAAAAAAAAGAACAAATACTTGTAAAAAAAATGAACATCATATTTTTTGACACAATTTGAAAGAAAAGTATAACTTTGAAAAAAAAACCGAAAAAAATATTTTTAAAAAATACAAAAATAAACAATTAATGTTAAAAAATGAACAGTTAGTGTTGGAAAAAAATGAACAATTATTGATAAAAATATGAACAATGCCTCTCTTAAAATGAACACTTATCTTAAAAAATATGAACATCATTGTTGTAAGAAAAATGAACACATACTTGTAAAAATATGAATACCGATTTTTATTTACAAAAAGAAAATTTGGAGAAAAAAGCCTGGTGACGTGGCATGTCACATGTCCCAACCCCGACTCTCCTCATTCCTATCTGCAAGAGTCTATATATATATATATATATATATATATATATATATATATATATATATATATATATATAAGGGCCCAATTGAAAATCAGGTTTATTTAGTAATTAGAAGAAAATGTTAGAGGTCTTTTAACACACTAAGGGCCCGTTTGGTTCCAACTTCGGAAACGGAAACGGAATGGAAACGAATTTAGTCCACATGTATATCCTTGTTCATGAAGTTTTGTGGAATCATTCTTTAAGGATTAATGCAAAATGCACTTGCTCCCCCACATTTTGTTACCCTATAGGGTATCAAAAGTAATCAAACTCTACTCCAATTCCTTCAAACCACAAGGAATGATTTCACAAACTTTCATGAACAATGGTATACATATGGACTAGATTCGTTTCCATTCCGTTTCCGATTCCGGAGTTAAAACCAAACGGGCCCTAACTATATATTATTGAACTGAATGTACCATTTTAGTTTTGTGAAGTTTGTCCTGATTTTCGATTCCGGTACCGGATAACCAACTGAGTTCAATCCGGAGTTGATGGATCCGATTAAATTGTTGAGAGAATCGAGCCGATGAGATAGCTCGGCCATTTGAGCTCTCAAAACAGAGTTTTCAGAAATCGTAGACATCATACCATCCAGATGCTTTTGCTTCCTCATTCGAGATCTCCAAACCGATTCTCGATTCAATTGCACCCTCTTCCTCTACCGCTCGTCGATTGGGATTTGAGGAATCCCTTAATTTGAAAAAGAAAACTGAAACCAACAAAACTTGAGTTTGCGCAAACAAAACCCAGAAGGTAGAGAACGAGAGATTTGAGTCTGACAAACAAAACCTCATATCCAAATCTAAAGATCAAGAGAGAGAAAATGATGAGGGATTAGAGAAATGAGTAGTGTAAGTCCCAGTTTTTTTTTTAAAATAGTTTTTATACATCGAAATTAGAACGGACGGAATATTTTAAGACGGTATAAAGTCATTTTTATAGTAATGATGATTGTGAAACGAAGAGTATGCGGCAAAGAAAATTAGGGTTTTATGCAATCTTTTGCCTCTCATACCATGCAAGACAGGAAGTAGTAAGTGTAGTATATTAACAAGGGAAAATCAAAATAAAATCAATCAGGTAGTATGATCCATCAAAACGTTCTCTAAAGCTTCTCCCCGGAGTTAGGCTCAACCTTCCTCCACCCATCGTGGCCCCCCGCCCACGACCCCCGACCACGATCCCACCTAACCCCTACCTCCTCCACCCACCCTCCACCCCCTCCTGTGATGGGCGGCTCCAAGCGCTCCAGGAAACTCTCTGTGAAGATTTCAGAACTGCACCTCAACCCTAAGCACAACTCTAAGCCTGCATCTAATCCACCGAGCCCCTTCGACGCGGTGCCGGATCGGATCTTATACGATCCAACAATGTAAGGCTTGTGAAATCCTCTTCACACCAGCCCCCTGCACTATCCTCACAGTCCTCCTTCCCACCTCCCCTCCTCTCCCCTCCCCTGACTGGCGAATCTACTCCAAACCCCCCGGTGAGCAAGATTACAACGCCCATTTCCACTAGCGACGTTCAAAATCCCCATCTGCATGCCACTGTTCACGTACCCATTACTAATGCTCCATCTCTATCCCCCATCCCCCTGGTGAACGATGTCCCTGACGCTACATCACACATCACCACAGTTTTGATCTCGAACGACACCCACCTCACTGAGGGCTTCTCCGCCCCTGAACCGAACAAACCCAACCCCCACCTACCCCATTGCTAACCTCAAACGACCTTCTGGCTGCCTCTTCAGGCCCACCTCCCCAGGCCTCTAAACCTCCGGATAGCCCAAAGGTCTCTTTTAAAAACATCCTCATTAATGACTTGTCTTGGAAACATGTACCTCTCGACTTTTCCCCTAGCCTAGAGGGAGGCATCATTCATTTCTCCAACGATGATGTGTCTGACACGATCTCCAAATGGAATTTGTCTCTGATCGGTTTCCCCATTGGAAGCTCACTGGCCTACCAACGCATATCCAACTATGCTACTCACGCCTGGAACCATATTGCCAAACCTAAGATACTCAGAAATGACAAGGGTATCTTTGTCTTCCAATTTGCAACTGAGGATGACCTCAACTCTATTCTGTTGGATAGTCCATGGATCATTAATGGAAACACCTCAATTATACTCAAACGGTGGTCTCATGGAATGGCGCTGGACTACTCCAGCCTCTCCTCCATTCCGGTTTGGGCCTCGCTTCATGACCTTGACTATCGGTTTTGGTCCCCTCGGATGCTAGCCAAGATCGGGTCCACAATAGGCATTCCACTCCTTATTGATGCCTGTTCAGCTTACCAAGAAAGGCTCAGCTTCGCCAGGATTCTAGTCAAGATTAGTGCAAACAAACCTCTGAATCGTGAGATCACTTTCGTTGGCCCTGAAGGTGAAAAAATCTTACAGAAAGTCTCTTACGAATGGTTACCAGAGCACTGTCCCACTTGCCTCGTGTTCGGTCACCGTTGTAAGGCCACCACGACCCATCACCCCCCTCCTGACCACCTACCACATCGAAACCAAAGGAACTCCCGCTTTCAAAGCATCCCTCCCTCCAACAGAGAACCACTCCTTCCCACTCCAGACGACTCTCAACGTATCCTTCAAACACACCCTATAAACCCTAATCCCACTACTAACATAGTATCAACAAACACCTTCTCTCCCCCGCCAACGTCTGGGCTGCCCCCTCATACAGATGAAAACCAACACATAAACCCCAACCCAACAGTTAACTCCTTCAAAAAACCCACCCTGGACTCGACTCTAACTCGAACCAGGAAAACCAAGCTGCTCCACCTTCCAGCCCTGATCTCCCTCAGCCTCCCAAATCACTCATTCTCCATCAACTCGCCAGCACCACCCTGCCGACTAACCCCACCACCCTTCTCACCCCTCCTTCCGGTATCAAGGATACGGGATGCAATACTAACGGTCTCCATGTATCTTAATATTTGTTCTTGGAACATAAGGGGATTGAATCATCCCAACAAGCAACAAGCAATTCGTGATGTGATTAAGAATCACAACCTCGACATCATGGCCATATTAGAAACCAAGCTCACCGAGAACAAGCTGAGCAACCTCACCACCCTTATCCCCAACTGGAGACATGTCTACAACTACTCCCCCGAGTTCCGATGTCGTATCTGGCTCTGGTGGAACCCAACATCCCTCTCTCTCTCCACAGTTCTCATTGATAACCAGATAATTCATTGCTCCATCACCCTCACACATCCGGATGACAACCCTCCAACCTTTGACTGCTCATTCATATATGCTCACAACCATGCTGATGATCGAAAGCCGCTTTGGGATGCTATCAACACCATAAACCATCTAAGTCGCCACTCTCCCTGGGTTATTCTGGGAGACTTTAATACCACCCTCAGCCCTGATGAGAAAATATCGGCGAACCCCTCTCACTCAAGTCAGCAATCCAACGAGTTGGTCGATTGCTTCTCCACGAATTCCCTATCTGACCTCGACTTTTCTGAATGCAAGCTTACATGGAGCAACAAGCAAATCCATAATCGAATATGGTGTAAACTCGATAGGATCGTTGCTAATCTTGCTTGGAATCACTCATTTCCCAACTCAACCGCTTTCTTCGATAACCCCAGCATCTCCGACCACTCACCAGCCATCCTTTCACTCAACCCTAAACCCTCTGTCAACCGCCTCCAATTCAGATTCAACAACACATGGACTCTTCATGAAAACTTTATCTCCTGTGTCGCCTCATCCTGGACATCCCCTACCACCTATACATCAACCAGCCTTTCATCCAAACTATCTCAAAAGCTCCAACGCCTCAAACCTCTCTTGAAACGCTTCCCTAGCGCCAAGCTTGAGACATTGCATACCACCATTGAAAACCTTAAGAGAACCCTGACCACCACCCAAACTAACCTTAAAACCTTGCCCCTCGACCCCACCCTCATCAACCTGGAGCGAAGCACCACCGCTATGCTTACCTCTAACCTGGACCTTCAAAGAACTACGCTTGGTCAGCTTTCAAAAGCTTCATGGATCAAGTACGGTGACCAGTGTAGCGGCTTCTTCTTCAAAAGCATCACTGCTAGAAGGGCGTCAAATGCTATAAAGAGCATCATTAGCCCCCTGGACCCCGCCTGCAGGCCTATCCATGATCAGGAGGAAATCTCTCATATCCTAACAAACCACTTCGCCAATATTCTTAACCCCTCAACCTCTCAAAATCCACATAACCTCTTCCCATATTGCCAGTTACCTTCCATTCCTCCTGATTCATTGGAAATTATAAATCGTGATGTTACCCCTAACGACATCAAAACCGCCCTATTTGCCATTGGTGACCTAAAAGCCCCTGGACCCGATGGGTTCAATGCACACTTCTTTAAAAAGACTTGGGAGATCACCGGCACCGACTTCACAAATGCCATTCTTGAATTTTTCAGATCAGGCTACCTTCCCAGACACTACAACCATACATCCATCTCCCTAATTGCCAAAAAACCAAACCCTAGCCTCCCATCCGACTTCAGACCCATTTCATGCTGCAACACCACATATAAAGTCATCGCCAAGATACTCGCAGCTAAGCTGAATGATTCCCTCCCATCCATCATTGGTAACTACCAAGGCGCTTTCATCAAGGGGAGGTCCATCAAGCATAACATTCTCATTGCCTAGGAACTCTTCAAAAGATACAATCACCGGCACATCTCTCCAAGGTGTGCTTTGAAGGTCGACATCTCCAAGGCTTTCGATATGATCGATCATCAATTCATCATTAACTGCCTTGGTCGTATGGGAATCCCTCCAAAATTCATCAAATACATTGATGCGTACATCTCTTGCCCTACCTTATCCATCAACATTAATGGGACTCTCAAAGGGTACTTTAAAGGCTCCAGGGGTCTCCGACAAGGCTGCCCACTCTCACCCGGCCTCTTCGTCATTGCCTTGGAGGTCCTATCAACAATGATCCATACCAACACATCCAACCCTAACTTCAACATCCACCCCAAATGCTCATCCCCCGCATCACCCACCTTTGTTTCGCTGGCGATATTCTTCTTTTTTGCAGGACTGACATTGGTTCTATTAACATTCTGAAGAACACTCTACTCTATTTTGGCTACTATTCCGGACTTCATCTCAACCCAAGCAAGTCCTCGCTCTACCTCGGTGGTATCCCTACCCATGACCACAACAACTTCACGTCTTGTACATGCTTGCCTCTTGGATCCATGCCATTCACCTACCTTGGAATTCCCATCGGCATCAAGAGACTTAGGTATGCTCATTACATTCCCCTCATCAACAAAGTCATCCAGAAAATCAATTCATGGAGCGCCAGAAAGCTCTCGTATGATGGAAGATAGCAGCTCTTTTCGTCCATCCTCATTCCTCTCCAATACCACTGGTGCTCTACCCTTCCCATTCCTCAAACTGTCGTCTCAAAGATCACCACTACGCTACGCTCTTTCCTGTGATCTGGCAAGGAGTCAAGCCAAAGAGCCCTCATCAACTGGAAAACAATCTGCACTTCTAAATCCATGGGTGGTCTCGGCTTCAAGGAACTCCTATCTTGGAATAAGGCCTGCATCTCCAAGCTAATATTTGATCTCGACGCCCACCCCCCGATCATGACCTTTGGTCCCGATAGGCTACCAACAACATTCTCAAACGCCATTCCATATGGACCAGTGAACCTAGCTACAAATTCAGCCACAACTGGAACTACATCTTAAAAGTCAGAAATGAGATCGTGAACCTCCAGACCACTCCCAACGGTCTTGCATTCACCACACTCACAAAAAAGCCCAACGGTAATTTCTCCACCTCTATTGCCTACAACCTCCTCAACCCTCAACCCCCTCCCCTGCGCTCCAATCTGTTCAATAACATTTGGAAGAAATCAAACCCTCCTAAATGTCGTTTCATATCCTGGATCGCCGCCCACCAAAAACTTCCCACCCTCACCAAGCTCCGATCTTGGAACATCATCCACTGTGATGTTTGCAGCCTGTGTGGGAGCCTACCGGAGGATGAGGACCATCTCTTCCATAAATGCAGATTCACAACCATCACCCTTGACCTTGTATCCCGATGGACCCGTGTCCCTTCCCCATTCCCATACAAAGATAACATCTGGACATGGCTCAACAACATCAAACCCCACAAACATAACCTCATCACCAATGTCAGACTTGCCACTATCACGAGCTTGGTCTACTTCGTTTGGATGGCTAGAAATGACCTCATCTACAACCACAAAGTCACCCTCGAATCTCCTGCGCCCACAACATCATTCAAACTACAAAAAACTACTTCTCTCACCACTGGAAGGATAGATCCACTCGAACCATGAACTGGGCCAACCTCCTCGGCATTCACCTAATGTAACTTCGAATTTCTTTGGCTTTTGTACTCCATCTGTCTAGCAGACTTCTTGTAAATTCTCTTCTGGTTCAATACAATAACTTTTCAAAAAAAAAAGTGTAGTATATGAATGAGGTATTAACTGTATTTACACACAGAAAGGGTACAAGTATATAGCATACTAGTGATATGGCAACGTGATTGTATATTCAATGGGCTAATTAGATTTATTTTGAAGGATTCAATGTAATTGTACATTTAATGGCTAATTATACATAAGTTCTTTGCATCAAGTTAATATTCAAAAAGTTTAAAAATAGGGTAGTAAGATTAGAGACAATGGTTAAATAGTTTAATATTAGAAAAAGAATGTGCTAAAATCTAAAAATATAATACAGCAAGATAGTTAATAACTTTAAAAAATTTTAAAGTAATATAAACAGAAGTGATAGGGAAAAATATAAGTACGTTTTCTTACATTTATAACTCAAAAATATTGTTTTTCTCATTTAAAAATATAAACTCTCACCAGCTAATAAATTTTTGAAAATACAAAATTCACTATCATAACTAAAAGAAAGTAATAACTTGTGTAATATAAAACTAGTGTACTACCCGCACTTTATGCGGGTTGAGTTTTAATAAATATTTAACACTTAGAACTTATTTGTATATTTGTAAAATAAAAATCCGGAGAATGAAATTATAATCATCATTATGATTTTTTAATATCTTTTAAGTATTTATCTCTTTTAATTAATTATATTTTTAAATTGATTTGTTAAGATATGCTTGTTGGTAAAAAATCGGTAAAAGTTTAAAAACTATTTTTATAAAACTATTTATTTAAATATTTTAAAAAAATTTAGAAATCAACTTTCAATTTATAATAATATTTAGAAATCAGTTATTAAAATAATTTTTTAGGCTTCGAAAAACATGGCGTTGACGCGTGGCAATAAAGGCTTCTGCTTTAATAGATATAAGATTTCAAACCTTAATCTTCTCTACACTCTTCATTGATCTTTAGTTTCATCACTCTCAATTTTCAAACCATATACAAAAAACACAGCCAAACTCCTCTTTATCGGCCCGGAGATGGGCGGATGTCACGTTGCAAACTTGATTTGAATCCAAACTTCCACCATCTTGTACTACAATATCATACAATTGTCTTCTTCCTCATAACATGTATATCTTATTAATTTGACCACGTGGCAATAGTGTAGGTGGAAGTTATTTGCAAATTAGTCACTCCATGCTCAAACCTATAAATTAAAAAAACACACACACAATACTAAAAATAAAGAGACGAAGCGAAAAGGCAATCCAAACTTCTTCATGACAATGTTTTTCTTGATATACCTAAAGTAAGATTTTTATATGTAGTACTCCATTGCTACAAAGGAAAGAAATATTAGCTTACTATCAAATGAAGAATTTACTCGTATGCAACCATGTCAATATCCTCAGAGTCAACAACTACTTGCTTGTTCCTTAGTTCAACTTCCATAGCTCTGCATATTAAGATGCAAAAAATTATCAAACAATGATTTGTAGTTGAGTCAAAATGGGAGATAGTTAGAGATTAAGCCCAAAACTAACTTGTGCGCTATTAACGAGTTTTATCAAGCTCTCCAACAAATATACTGGTATTTTTGTCGAAGCACGTGCATATCATGCCGGTAGCCTTCCGCTTCTAGACCGTGAACGCCGCTTCCACCACCACCCTCCGTCCGTCGTCCACCACCACCACCTTCCGTTAGCCGGTAGCCTACAACTCAAAGTTGAATATAACACTAGAAATTGCCAATCTTAGTTTACCTAGAAAATGTGATAAACACAATGGTGATTTAACACTACGAAGTTCAATGATTTATTGAACCAACACAACCAAGCAAGAAAGAGATCAATTAGACAACGGTGAGCAACAAATACATATGCAAGCCATTTTATGAAGGCCAATATCATTAATTAGGCTTTTTAGTATTATTGCTCTATTAAGTAGGCTCATAACATAATCTCATTTAATAAATATACCCTTAATAGAGTAATAGTAGTAAGTCAATTAGAGTGGTAAAACCCAGAGGGGTATACAAAACAAAAGCCCATAAAAAGAGCCTACTTCACCAAATTCTTTCTTTTTTTAAACGGAAGATGCAACTCATTTTCTGATGCAACTACACAACAGTGAGCAAGAAATAGATCAATTCGGCCTCAACTACATAACAGTCAGCAGATGCAATCGGTTACAGTAAAAGAATTAGGGTTCAAAATTTTAGGGTTCTTGGGATAGAATGAAAAAGCACACCGGGTAAAGAAGGAATGAAGAATTACCATTGTTTGAAGCACCTTTTCGTTGTCTATCCGTCTCTATTTTGTTTTCTTCTTCTTTGTTCAGCTTCAACCTTCTTCTTTCGTTCGTCAATTATTATAAACCAACCAATGTGACAGATTGTTTGTTGTTGAGAGGATAGAGATTGATGGTTATATACCCGGTATTTAAGTAATAAGGTTAAAATGATAGGGGTAACAAGGTCAATTTCAATATTAAAACATTAGTGTTTGAGGGAAACCCTTCCTTTGAGGAGTGTATTAAAAACCAACGGAAAAATACTAAAAATTATTGTTTTATACAAAGACAAACACCCGTTAAAATAAAAAACAACAACCAAACACGCATAAACACTAGTGTTTTATTCCCGTCATACACAAAATCATAACGTTAAAACAATAATTAGTGTTTATGATTTGTCCTCTATGTTTTTCTTCCTTAGTCGATATCTAATAAGGCTTGTGTATGCAAATATTATGAGAACTTTAACAGGGTCAAAGTAATTAGTGTTTATGATTTGTCCTCTATATTTTGTTTTATCAATTAGCAAAACTTTTAACAAAATTATAAATCATCAATATAAATATACTAAAGTAGAGTACTTATTTGCTGACGTGACGCTCTACATTAAAATCCACTAAAATTTTTTCTAAAATTAGCTATATAAATTTTTTAAAACTAACTACCTATCATATCTCTTTAACAAATTTAACTTATTTCTTTTTTTTTTAATTATAAAACATATCAATTTTTTAACAACTCGAGTACTTAACTATTTTACTTTACAATTAATTTTTTTAATATAATTTTTTAAAATTTACTTCGACTCTATTAACATAAATATGACTAAAATTATTATTTTTTTCATTCAAATTTTTTTCCCTATTATATGATTCTAATCATAATTATTATTATATTTAATGTTGTATGTTTTTTTATATATTTTATTTTTATTATGTATGTTTTCTATCTCGAATATAAAAATTTAACTTATCAATATATCAATATAAATATACTAAAGTGGAGTACTTTACTGTTGACATGACACTCCCAAATTCAAGTAATTCAAAATAGAGCTCTCCCGATTAAAGCTAAAAAAACCTTTTTTTTAATACCAAATTAAAATTATTTATAACAACTATAATAATATCATGTAAGACTGATATTTTGATAACTTGTATAAATAGAGAGTTTGAACAAACAAATAATACATTTCTTGACCTTTTGTCTAAGTTGAAGTATAATTTTTATTCATAACGGATTAATATCTACTTTGTGCGTCGTTGACCTAATAATTTGTGGGTTGTTAAATATCTTCAATCTCACGTTGATAACTTGTATAAATAAAGGGTTTGATGATTAAACAAATCATACAATTATTGGCCTTTTGACTAAGTTGAAGTATAATTTTCAGTTTGATGAACTAAGTTTCGTGTCTCTTTCGAAATCAATCCGATTGTAATTTTTGCCAGAATATCTTTCTATTTTAACTAATGATTTTAATTTTTATCAATTGCTAAATGAATTTTGTTAATTTTTAAATTTCAAACTCGGTTAAAACTATATATATATATATTATGAAAATTAAATTGGTAATTTTTTTTGTTTTTCAAAACTGTATCAGTTAAAGATAAGAAGGTAATCAAATTAATTTTAATTTTCTCAAACTTCTCCGGACAATTATGGACGTTGAGTATATAATTGGATACGAGTCAACAACTTAAGTATTGTCTTTATATTATACATTCAATAATTATATGGTAATTAATAGTCAACGTATGTTGACATAAATTATCAATGTCCTCAAAATTAATATGCATTTTTCAAATATCCGTACAAGGCACGGGTTCCAAACTAGTTATAATAAATATCAATTATTGAAAATGTAAAATACTTAAATTATAGTAAACTAAAAGATAAATTAAATATATAAACTAAAAAATAAATTAAATATATAAACTAAAAAATGAGTTCAATTATTTTGTCTTAGTAAAATCATAGATAACAAAAATATTAATTGCAAAACTAATAATTGTTCTATTTGACATATTATACTCCTCGCATTCTCGTATATGGTTTGTAAGGTGAGGGGTTTGGATCCCTTATATACACTATTTTTATCGTAGTTATTTGTAGTCATATAACTCTTATTAATAAAATACCTAAGAGTTGCTAGTACAAACAACAATTGTTTTTAATTTAGTTGGCAAATAGATCTCCCTAACTATCCAACAAATCACAAGTTCAACTTTTTTATATACTACGTATGTTAGCTGGAATTGAGGCTTGCGCAGAAAACTTCCGAGGAGGTCACCCATCCTGAAATTTCTCCAACACCAGCACGCTTAACTCCAGAGTTATTTGTCCTCACTCTACCACTGGAAAAGAAGAATTCTTGTTGACATGAGTAGCAACCCATCCTTATATATCAATCAAATGATGCGAGATGACAATTTTTACGGGATGTTACATAAGACTTTCTAATGTAAGCTTACGCTTCAAAGGGAATTCTTCCCTGATTGGCATAACAAAGTTGGAAGAGATTCCAAAAGAACCACATTCACTTGCCGCACTTTGATATAGTAATAATCTGCAGTAATCAATATTAGCTTCTTGAGCTTTGTATAGGCTCAGAATCAGAAGGGGAAATATAGATAACAGTGAGCAAGTAGTTATATTGTTTTACAAGGGAATGCTCTTAATTTGGCTTTGAACAATAGGTGGGAAATTAGGGGAATAAAATGGTTATCACCAGCACTAATCTAAGTACTGAGCTCCTTTGTCCAAGAGGAAAATGGGGTACTAATTGCATCCTCCATTTTAGTGTACTTAACACCATACGCTCCATTTTCTGAATTGTATTAGCTTCAAATCTGCTGATAACGCGCAACCTCCAATGATTGGCAAGAGTGACATGTTAGCTGGCAAGGAAAAGGTTTCATGTAAGAAGAACCTTGATACCAATACACTAGAAGCTGGTTCACCACTTCTGCTAAATGTTGCTGCTACATGTCCAATTGTGTGAGCCACTACAACCTGCAAAATCCAAACAACCAATTTTATTACCATGAACAAACTCAAATTCAGTCTGAGTTTGAAAGTTTCTCATTTCATATAGGAGAACGAATTATAAATTAAGGAACTTACGGGCAACAATAACTTCAAGAACTCAAGATCAATCTTGAAAGGATCAACAATTCTGATGGCCCAAGAGATGAGCATCATGAAAGAGCCAACATCAATGGAGTGGATTAAGTAAGCCATGGTAGGAATTATAAAATGAAAAAGCATACCGATCAACATTTGTCTAGGATGCGATATATCAATTCAACAAGTGAAAAAGAAGATATCAATTGAGATATGTCGACAAGTAATACAGTACATAAAATGAAAAAAAAAAATTGAAGAATTCCTTGAGCTTAGTTCTTCTGTAACTGGGTTATAATTAAATTGTGTCTAGGATGCGAGTTGAACTCCACGGAAGGCTTCAACGTAGTGATCAAATAATTCCTTCAGAGCTGCAAAACCAGTGACCCATCAATATTTGTAAGATCAATAGATACCAGAGCATACAAAACCACAAAAAATGCAGTTGAGATAGAAAAGCGAGCAGGAAACATTTATCAAACTTAGAAAAAACTTTTAAAAAAAATACTAAAATGGCAACGCGAGATCCAACACTAAAAGAGGGGAAATTAGGTGGCATACAAAGCAGTGAGTTCTTCTGTAATGGCCTCAGTGTAATATAATCGGGAGAAAAGTGGTGGTCCGATTCCTGAAACCGAAAGAACAGAAGCACAAAGAGATATGCGCTTGCAAAGAAGAGAAAGACGGAGGAAGACAGCTGAAAAAAACATACCGATTGCGAAGGAGGGCCTTTAACGATTGTAGCATCGGTGATGGAAGCATGGAGCTTGAGGTCGCCGGCTGGGAAAGCGAAGGAGTAGGCACCGATTGCGAGTTCCCGATGAGAGGCACACAACCCTTGGAAGGGTGATGGAAACGCATTTAAAGCGAGGGTATTGGAAAGTCATCTATGGCTACGAGTAATGGCCCTCAGTGGCATGCTCATAAATCAACACGCCAACAACACGTGGCGAGAACTGTGAGCAGTTGCAGTGAATGCCGGCGGTGGGAAGAGCATGCGGTTAGGGATACTAAAGGAGATGCAAAAAGGCGGAAATCAACTGTTGGGCTTTGTTAAGCGGCCCAAAACCGGAAATTGAGCAGCTTATAAATTCAATGGGCCGTCAGTGGAGGACAAAAGTCCTGTACATTTCTTCAACTCAAACATATATACAAAAAATGCAGTTGAGATAGAAAAGCGAGCAGGAAACATTTATCAAACTTACAAAAAACTTTTTAAGAAAATACTAAAATGGCAACACGAGATCCAACACTAAAAGAGGGGAAATTAGGTGGCATACAGAGCAGTGAGTTCTTCTGTAATGGCCTAAGTGTAATGTAATCGGGAGAAAAGTGGTGGTCCGATTCCTGAAACCGAAAGAACAGAAGCACAAAGAGATATGCACATGCAAAGAAGAGAAAGACGGAGGAAGACAGCTGAAAAAAAACATACCGATTGCGAAGGAGGGCCTTTAACGTTGTAGCATCGGTGATGGAAGCATGGAGCTTGAGGTCGCCGGCTGGGAAAGCGAAGGAGCAGGCGCCGATTGCGAGTTCCCGATGAGAGGCAAGCAGCCCTTGGAAGGGTGATGGAAACGCATTTAAAGCGAGGGTATTGGAAAGTCATCTATTGCTACGAGTAATGGCCCTCAGTGGCATGCTCATAAATCAACACGCCAACAACACGTGGCGAGAACTGTGAGCAGTTGCAGTGAATGCCGGCGGCGGGAAGAGCATGCGGTTAGGGATACTAAAGGAGATGCAAAAAGGCGGAAATCAACTGTTGGGCTTTGTTAAGCGGCCCGAAACCGGAAATTGAGCAGCTTATAAATTCAATGGGCCGTCAGTGGAGGACAAAAGTCCTGTACATTTCTTCAACTCAAACATATATACAAAAAATGCAGTTGAGATAGAAAAGCGAGCAGGAAACATTTATCAAACTTACAAAAAACTTTTTAAAAAAATACTAAAATGGCAACACGAGATCCAACACTAAAAGAGGGAAAACTAGGTGGCATACAGAGCAGTGAGTTCTTCTGTAATGGCCTCAGTGTAATGTAATCGGGAGAAAAGTGGTGGTCCGATTCCTGAAACCGAAAGAACAAAAGCACAAAGAGATATGCGCTTGCAAAGAAGAGAAAGACGGAGGAAGACAGCTGAAAAAAACATACCGATTGCGAAGGAGGGCCTTTAACGATTGTAGCATCGGTGATGGAAGCATGGAGCTTGAGGTCGCCGGCTGGGAAAGCGAAGGAGCAGGCGCCGATTGCGAGTTCCCGATCAGAGGCACGCAACCCTTGGAAGGGTGATGGAAACACATTTAAAGCGAGGGTATTGGAAAGTCATCTATGGCTACGAGTAATGGCTCTCAGTGGCATGCTCATAAATCAACACGCCAACAACACGTGGCGAGAACTGTGAGCAGTTGCAGTGAATGTCGGCGGTGGGAAGAGCATGCGGTTAGGGATACTAAAGGAGATGCAAAAAGGCGGAAATCAACTGTTGGGCTTTGTTAAGCGGCCCAAAACCGGAAATTGAGCAGCTTATAAATTCAATGGGCCGTTAGTGGAGGACAAAAGTCCTGTACATTTCTTCAACTCAAACATATATTGTATATTGTATATAAGATTGCCTTTTTTTCATTTTTTTACTTTTACCTTTAAGACTAATCCAAACAGCTCATTCATTAAAAAATGTCTTAGTTGATTGGTTCTAATTCATATCTTAGACCAAGAGGTTTAGAGATTCAAATCTCCCTTCTTACATTATTTTTTTGTCCAACTTATTTTAACATGTTATTAAATGAAGCGCAATAAAATAAAAAGTCTACATTCTTATTAACTCCAATATATAACACGTGCACCTGATTACATTAATATGCTGCACTTCTTTTATTGTAAATATACAAGTTAAACATAACTCAAACATATCACCTTACAAGAAACTATATTTAAATGCCTAACAAATATATTTTGTTAGAGATATTTCATTATCTCCCTCTAAAAAGAAATTTGACCCCAAAACTAGGCCGTAAAGATCTCAGGAAAGCAGATTCTTGTATCAATTTTGGTTTCTCAATTCAAGTTCCCCAACTTGCCCCGTCCTTTCCATATTTAGACCAAAGTAAACGAGCTAATCGCACAACTTTATTCATGAGTTGTTTTTCTCACGACTTTATATCGAAGTCCCGAAAAAACAATACACTCTAGGGAGTTTTTTTTTTTAAAATTACAAAATATAACCTATACGCCGAATATATGTGACTATACCGCCGAATATTTCTTCCACTAATCACACGGTTTTTTTCCCTTTAATCTCGTTAATCTCAGTCATTTATTTAACGATCTAACGAATACAATTCGTTCTCATTAAACACGATAGAAGTTGTTTACATGGGAGCCAATATATATATATATATATATATATATATATATATATCAAATATCCCAATAGTGGTCCTATCAACTTGTTTCTAGAAAACAAATCACCGTAACTTATTAATGCATGTTTTTAGTAATTGAAATTTGTGTTTGTTTCATACCAAAATATCAAATTAACATCACCCGACATCTAACAACACATACGTAAATACATACACACTATGAGTTATACAAAATCATATGCATTATTTCAATTGTTTCAAGATTCAACAACACATATAAATTATATATTTTATATTGTCTAAAATGAACAAAAATCAACTATTATATTTCAACAAAAAAGTCATGTCCGTTTGCAACCTTCTAAGAACACGAACTAGAAGAACCAATCAAGGGTGTGACACACCTAGGTTGAATCTTCGATTGGAGATCCGGCGCAATCTCTCTTTAGGCTCGAACCGAGATGGTGATGAACGGATGAAATAGAAGGGATTTCGTGATGGATTGGATGGATATAGAGTAGAGATATGGGCGCGTATGAGGAAGGATATCCCCCATCTTTGAAGAACACGAACTAGAAGAACCAATTAAGGGTGTGACACACCTAGGTTGAATCTTCGATTGGAGATCGATGTTAATCACAATGAAGATCAATAAAACCAAAGAGATTTAATTTTCTCCTAGCAATATGAATACTTTAAAAGAAAAACAAATACAAAGAGTTTTCTTTTGAGGTACAACTTATTTACTAACAAAAGAGATGTCCTATCCCTTTTAAACACAAAATAAGGGCAAAAAGGTCTAAGAAACAAGTAATATTCCTAAATATTCAAAGGTTTCTAAAGTTATTAAATTTCCCTTATAAAATATATCACACACCAAACACGCACGTGATCTTCAAAGACGAACAAGACACGAGCCGTCGCGAGTCATAGAGGCACCGTCATAAACCAACAAGAGACTTCACACTTCTAAAGCAATTGTCTTCGGTGCTCCAAAAGTTAATAAGCCAGATTTGATGTCCTCATGTAAAGAACGAGCCCTTGCTCGAGTAATTTGTCCCGATAAGATTGAGCATTGACATTCTTCCTTTGCGTCGCGGCAGTGTCAGTCAAAAGGCCCTCTCGGTGCTCACATGGATCCATTCCAATTTGTTCGGTTTACTTAGCATCCACAGTCCTCATCTTATTAGAGGAAGCCTCTCTTGATAGGTAGTCCGAGGAACTTGAAAAGCACTCGATGAAAACGGCCCCATATCCTTAGCGTCGGTAGCATCGTTCTCGAGCTTGTCTTGCACTTGATGCAACGTAATCACGTCATCCTCCCACTCTTGAAAAGTGTTCGACCACGAACCCTGATCTTGCAACTCATCATCATCATTAACAAAGAAATGAGAAAGGTTGGAAACGCTAAATATGACATGCACACCAATGTTGGCGGCAATTCGATCTTATAAGCATTGTCATTGACACGTTCCAACACCATAAAAGTTATATCACCTCGTGGCTTAAGCTTAGAGTTCTAAAGAAGAGAAAATCTTTCCTTCCTTAAATGGACCCAAACTAGATGACCGAGCTCAAATGTTCCCTCCTTGCATCCTTTCTTAACTTGACACACATATTGCATGGTTCGCCTCTCCAATTGGAGACGAGTATCCTCGTGCAATTGCTTGATCTTAGCAGCATAATCAAGCCCTTCACAATTTCTCCGATCCTTAGTAGCATACGACATCAAATCAAGAGGCGTAATGGAATTGCGACCATAGACTACCTCAAACGGATTTTTCTTCCTAGCCGAATGCACCAAACAATTATAAGAAAACTTAATGAATGGGAAGCACTCTTCCCATATGCGCAAGTTAGTACGCAAAATCGGACGCAACAAACAACCATGGGTGCGGTTAATAACCTCAGATTGTCCATCCGTTTGACGATGACAAGTGGTAGAAAAGAGCACTTTTGTACCAAGCTTAGACCAAAGTGTCTTCAAAAAATAACTCAAGAATTTCACATCACAGTCAGAAACAATATATTTAAGAACTCCATGCAACCGAACAATATGCTCAAAGAACAAACTAGCAACATGTGATGTATTGTCGGTTTTATGGCATGCAACAAAATGGGCCATATTAGAAAATTGGTCCACTATCATAAAAATAGAATCCGTCCCTCTTTTAGATCTACGGTAACTCCAACACAGTGTCCATGAAAATATCTTCTCAAGGAACTCTAGAAATGTGTAAAGGGTTGTACAAGTCGTGCGGTTGCACCTTAGAATTGGCTCGCAATCAAGTCACACGTGAAGCACAAAAATTTTCAACTTACTTAAGCATTTGGGGCAAATAGAAATGTTCCATAAGCATGTGCAACGTTTTCATGACACCAAAATGCCCCATGAGGCTGCCTCCATGCGCTTCTTCTACCAACAAAATTCTAACCGACCCCTTAGGCACACACATACACAATCTAAGACCCTTAAATAAAATCTCATCATGCAAATAGAATTGGCCCCGACATCTCCGATGCATTCATGCACGAAAAACATCACCAAATTCAGCATCATTAGCATATAATTCCTTCATGAAAGAAAATCCCAATAACTGAGCATCAAGTAGGGAAAGAAGTGTTTACTATCGAGAAAGGGCGTCGGCCACGACATTATTTTTCCTTCTTATGTTTGATAACATAAGGAAAGACTTCTAAGAACTCCACTCACGTAGCTTGGCGCTTGTTCAAATTGTATTTCCCCCATTAGAAACTTCAAGTCCTCGTGATCGGAATGAATTACAAACTCCCGGGGCAAAAGACAATGTTCCCACACTTTTAGAACTCAAACTAGAGCAAGCTACTCTTTATTATAGGTTGGGTAATTGAGCACGGCTCTACCCTCTCACTGAAATAAGCTATCGTTTTCCCTTCTAGCATAAGCACACTTCCAAGACCAATTCCTGATGCATCACACTCAATCTTGAACATCTTATTGAAATCGGGAAGGTCTAAAAGGGGCACTTGAGTGAGCTTGGCCTTAAGAGTTACAAAGGCCTCCTCGTGTGCTTCCTCCCACCTAAATGGCATGTTCTTCTTGGTAAGAGCGGTGAGGGGCGCAACCAACGTGTTAATGTCCCTCACGAACCGACAGTAGAATCCAGATAACCCAATGAAGCTCCACACCTAGGTCATCGTGGTAGGTGTAGGACATTCTCGAATTGTCTTCGGTTTTTCTTCATCAACCTGTAAATCACACCTAGAACTCATAATCTTCTACTCCATCCACGACATAGAAACGACCACCCTACGGCCAAAAGACTTATTAACAGCCACCCTACGGCTGTGTAGTGGTCGTTTGGTCAGCGTTTCACGAGCTTGGTGCTTCTAATCTAAAAAACTTCTCTTCTTCTCCGTCCTGCGGAATTCGTGTTACAATTCCTCATTCATATTGATTTTCTATTCTGCTCTAACCTCGGGGAGGATAGAATCTCGACACTTTTGATTCCTTAAATGCTTGAAACACATAAAAGCCAAGGTAGATACCGAAATACAGAAAGTGGATGATTTTCGTATAAGACGGCATTTTTTGGATGAAAAAGAGATTATGAAATGTATGAAAACAAGGTGTAAAAAAATGTTATATTTGACACTCATCACATGACATTGTTTTTTGAGTTTTTTTTTTTACATCAAGGACGATGTGTAGTTTAAGTATGGGGTGCTCTACTCAAATTTGTATTTCATGTTTCTCTTTTCTTGTCACACGTTTATTATTGTGTCTTTTTCCTTTTTCTTGATTCTTTCCTGTTCCGCATGCATTCATAAACCAAAATCACAAAGTTATTGCATTTAGTCATTTAGTGTAAATTGAGTCGGTTCTCATCATTCTTACTTCTAGAATTGGAATATGGTATGCTATTACAATTAACTTGCCAACGATGCTTTAAATTACTACTTCTTGCTATTGTTTATGCACATGAGTTATTGGATGCTTATTGATGATTAGCTTGTCAAAAGTTAACCCATGTAAGTGCTCTAGCCTACAAACATGCATTTTTATGTGTCCTTTCTTTCTTATATTTGTGAAATCTCCAACATGTTTAGTTTCTTCTAAAACTTGTGATCGATTGACTATATTTCAAAACTACATGCTCATTTGAGAAGCCTATGTGATATTTTCCACCTTTATACATGTTTCCCTTCTATTAATCACTTCTTTCCTTTATTTTCCCTTCTTCGGTGCCCCTTAAAAATGTCTCACAACCGTGTATACAGGCCCAGCTCGGAGCCGGTGCAACCTGTTCTCATGAACAGGGCCTCAGATATTTGGGGGCCTCATAATGCAGAAAAATGGTATTAGCTTCAATGAATTTGTAGCCCAGTTGGTAGGGAGTATGCTTATTTCGATGATGCATATTTAACAAAATATGATATTCATGTAGATTTAAAACATATCTATAAATTTGCCAAATAATTAATTATAAGTTTTAAATTTTAATATAATTTTTATCGTGAAAAGTTAACGTAAATTACTACTTTAAATATACTTTTTAAAAAATCAGTTTTTAAAACAATTATTTTTAAAATAACGTGATTCATATCACGGTTATTTACGTCTTTGAAAAATTAATTTAATTGACCTTATAAATTTATATGAGAATTTAGTTAAATTGATAATTACATCAGATTAACATATTAAAAAAAATACTCTACAAACATACTAAAATTGATCAACTTACATAATTAACTAATTTTGTAATAAAAAGTATTCAACTTAATATAAAGAAAAGTCTCAAAACGAATTAAATTTTTTTATTTATATTATATAATGCTAACAATTAAAATTAAAGGTATATAAATGAGATATTCGCATACTTAAAGTAAATATTTAAATGTATTTAATAATTAAAAAAATCTATAAATATAATTTGAGAGTAATGCAAGACACCGCCGCAATTCCACCATCCCTGACCTCACCTTCTTCATTTGCTACCAGTCGCTCTATTAGTCTTATTTGACCCTATCTGGGGTTATGATGGAAGAAGAGAATGCAGAAATCAAGTATGCTTGAAGTGTGAAAGTAAATCCAAGAAGTAAATGAGCAAGTTCGGATACATATCACCCTTATGGAAGATATTTTCATGTTTGATGAAGATGACAAAAAGTCGCCTTCTATCAATGTTGTTTTCTTTCTCCCTATTACTTAGAATAGTTAATTATTAGTATCTATCAAATTAGACATGACCCATGTGAGTTTGATACATAAATATGCTACATCTGATCTTTTATCTTTTCAGAGGATATTGTTATTAACTATTTGGTTAAAACTTCCATGATCAGATGTGTCAAGACCTCGAAGAATATAGGCCACGGCCACAAATTCATCGTGTGAAACAATGTACACAATCTACAAGTGAGTCTACGTGAGATCGCTTCTTCTCGAAGTATTCTATCATAGATAGAGCCCCATAGGAAGGGTGTGAAGTTGTTGTTTAAGATGCATTGCTCTCGAGCTCTAGAGTTGAAACATGTGTTCCAATGTTACCCAAGCATGTAAGGATGAGAGCTTAGCAACATAACCAAGACGAGATGTGGATATTGTTGTTCCATGTTTGATCGCCAGATAGCGTAATTGTGTCGTTCAAGTTTTAAAGAGAAAACTGGAAAATGTATGACAATAGATGCACTGGTTGTTGCTGTAGTGAGAAGTGAGGCAAAAGTACGAAATCCAAATCCGAGGTTATATCAAAATTTTATTTTCTATATAATAAGATTAATAAATTAAAATCAAAGGCTAAGATTAATTTTATATCCTTTCATTTCAAAAAAAATCTTATTTATTTTTTCAATCAAAACCATATTTACTAAAGTCTTTATACAATGAACACTATTTATCAAAAAAATGTTTAGACAGTAAATGAGTATAAGCTTAATTTATTATGAGAATTAATTCTTTCGTTTCTAAAAAAAACTTTATTTCTTTTTTTTTTTTATCAAAATCTTATTTACGATTTAATAGTCTGAGTTGATAAATTAATCTTAACGTTTAATTTTAGATTAATTGTATAAGATTCAATCAACCTCATATTCTTATTAAAGTTGATTATCTAATTTTATAGGAGTCAAATCCGAAACCGCTATTGTTGTATTTACACAAAGTATATATGGTATTAAACAAGAATCTGGATAAACAAGGAAGGATATCATTGAGATCTTGTAAATTGAAAAGAGAATGATTTGATGTTATCTTCGTCCTTTAATATTTTATATGTATGTGAACATCCTTCTCTCACTTATATATACCCCACACCATAGGACAGTTGAAACAACAACTAGATAGAGATGGCAAAGAGCAAGGTGTTAGTGGTGGGAGGAACAGGCTACATCGGAAGGAGGCTGGTGGAGGCCAGCTTGACACAAGGCCATCAGACCTTTGTCTTGCAAAGGCCTGAGATTGGTTTTGACATTGACAAGCTTCAGACCCTACTAGCCTTCAAGAAAAAGGGGGCCCATCTCGTCGAAGGCTCGTTTTCCGATCACCAGAGCCTCGTCCGAGCAGTCAAAATGGCCGACGTCGTCATTTGCCCCATGTCTGGCTTGCACTTCAGAACTCATAATCTTCTGCTCCAACTCAAACTAGTTGAGGCTATCAAAGAGGCGGGAAATGTCAAGGTATATATATATATATATAACTCTTCATTAATTTTCAATTTGTATTTTATTTTTAAACTTTAAAATTACAAAGTAATACATGTATTTTTAGGTTTTACTTACTGCAAAAAAAAACAACTAATATATGCAAAATAAATACGATGTTTGGCCCATTGTGATCGAAGAAATATCTTAAGGTATTTGTATTTCTAATTTTTCATGTTAAAGAGAACCACTTATTTGGTTAGAGGATTGGATAGACTAGCAATCAATCTTGTACTTTTATGTGAAAAACATGGTTGTTATTTAGTCCACATCATGCCTGCCTCTTCCAGTATGAATAAATATCTCAAGGTTATATCACTCAAATTTTGATTTTGTTATTAAATTTTTGTCATCTCGGTGTAAAATGTGTGAATATTAATGGTTATGTAGCGATTTTTGCCATCGGAATTTGGGATGGACTTAGCAAGGATGAAACATCACTTAGAGCCGGGCAATGTCACGGTTCTTGAGAAGATGGAGGTGAGGAAGGCCATTGAAGATGCAAACATTCCCTTCACATACATCTCCGCCAATTGTCTAGCTGGATACTTTGCCGGTAGCCTATCACAGCTCGGCACTCTCGTGCCTCCCAAGGATAACTTAACTATATATGAAGATGGAGATGTGAAAGGTTGATGCGAGGAAATTAAGATATTTTTTCTAGAGAAATGTGTACGTGTTTAGTGTTTAATGTTTAGAGTTTCTTGTGTGCAGCTGCCTACGTAGACGATGATGATGTTGCAACTTACACGATAAAGACTATTGATGATCCGAGGACATTGAATAAAACCGTGTACATCCGTCCTCCTGAGAACATATTGTCCCAAAGAGAGTTGATCGGAATTTGGGAGAAGCTAATCGGCAAAGAGCTTAACAAGAAGAGCATGTCGGGACAAGAACTACTCGACATGAGGGGAGGTATGTTGTGTAGTTAACATTTGAGCTAACACAATTACTAGCCAAGTTTTGAATATTATGTGATTAGTGTTCTTAGTATATGACAGTTATATTGTGTAATATAGATGTGGATTATGTGACTCAAGTGATCATTTGCCGTGCCTATCATATCTTCGTGGATGGTTGTTTGACCAACTTTGAGGTTGCCGATGACGAAGAAGCCTCCAAACTTTACCCTGAAGTCGAGTATAAACGAATGGATGAGTTCTTGAAGATCTACATTCCAAATTAGGAGGTTGTGAAACTCAATTTAGGTGGCATTCAAGAGTGTCTACATCCGAGTTAAATAGTAGTTTTGCGTTATGAAATTGAGATAAATTTTTAGATTCGTGTTTATTACTTTAAATTATTGGAATTAATAAAAAAATTGATTAAAATATAATCAAATATGATCAATACTGTTTTATATAGATAGTAGAAATATTTTATAACTAATTAATTTTTTACATTGTATTTATTTTTTGTACACATTTTTGTTATTGAAACTTGGGTAAATGTTCAGGTACGGCCCTCTTTTTGCGGTACGGCCGTACGGCCGTACCGCAGGGCGACACGTGTCCCGAAATTTTTTTTTTTTTTTTTTTTTTTTTTTTTTTTTT
>BSUD01000002.1:132586808-132632681 GCA_033239045.1 Fagopyrum esculentum
TCCGGGACACGTGTCGCCCTGCGGTACGGCCGCACGGCCGTACCGCAATAATGGGCCTTACTTGAATAATACCCTTGAAACTTGATGCTTAATATTAAAATAAAAATGTAAATAAGTAAAATCCCTTCATGTAATCTAAACAAATATAAGACGAAAAAGCTATATATACAATTATCCTTTTCAACCCAATAAATCTCACCTCCAACCATTCTTTTTAACCCCGTAAACTCTCTACCAAATGGGTCATAAGTCACTTGCATTATTTTGTACGGAAAAAATAGAAATCTATAAATTGAGAGACTCGGTTAAGTGGTTTTTTCGAGGCTTTAAAAAATTTTGCCAATCAACTCTTGGCACTGATCGTGGAAGTTTACCGAAAAGTAACAACAACCTCTCCGCAAGGATACATGGGTGTTGTATAATCAGGTATCAAATTCACAAGGATTGCGTCTGATTTGGATAACACTAATAATTAATTATTTTTAGTGAAATGCAAAGCAATAATAAGCTAGAATTATAACACGCAAAAGAAATAATGGTTGTAGACGATATGTGATGAAAGCGATCTAAGGAAACAAGAATTCTCACTATGATGAATTAAGATATTGATGCATATATATACTCATGAACATTGATAGATAATAATTGCAAGTAACCATCTAAAATAACCTTTGGCATAGACAAACAAAAAAACGTGCTTTCCAACTCGTGTAGCTCTCAATCTAGTGGTTCGGAAAGTATTGAAAAACTCATTAAACACTTAGAAATCCTGAAAAGACTAAGAACAACCTTCATTTTGACTCTTCAGTTTGAAAAAGGTACAAAGACTGAAACTTTCTACGATAATTAGATGGAGTCACTTCATAAGAATCGAACTTGGGAGTTAGTCATACCACCTAGAGAGAGAATGGTTACTTCACAAGAACAACCTTCGCTTTTGAGGATATGGTTGGTTATGCTCTACAGGTTGTAGAAGAGATGAATACTCATGAACCACCCACCTATAGAGAAGTTATATATGGATTTGAAGATGCACAGTGGTTTGCAACAATGAGATATGAGATGGAGTCATTTCATAAGAATTGGACTTGGGAGTTAGTCATACCACCTAGAGAGAAACATTATTACTTGCAAATGGGTTTTCATGAAGAAGGAAGGGATGTTGTCTGCTTAAAGAGTCAAGTATAAGCCTTGAGTTATTGCAAGAGGTTTTATAACATAGTGGATTACAATGAGTTTTACTTGCCGGTGGTCAGGCATACCTCCATTAGAGTGTTACTAGCAATAGTGTCACATCAGGATCTAGAGCTCGAACAACTTGATGTAAAGATATCTTTCTTACATGGAGAGTTAGAAGAATAAATATACACGAGTCACCCGGATGGTTTCCAAGTTCCACGGAAAGAAAACTATGTTTGCAAGTTGAAGAAGTCTTTATATGGACTTAAGTAGTCTCCGAGGCAGTGGTACAAGAGATTTGACACATATATGATAGAGATTGGTTCAAAAAGAGTGCTTATGATTGTTTTGTGTACAACAAAAAATTGAAGGATGATTCTCTCATCTATCTGCTCATATATGTAGATGATATGCTAATAGCTACAAATTATAAGTATGACATTCAAAAGCTGAAGGGTCTCCTAAATGTTAAGTTTGAGATGAAGGATTTGAAGTAGCTCGGAAAATTCTAGGAATGGATATTCTTAGAGATAGGGGTCATAAGAAGCTTTTCTTATCACATAATTGTTACATTGAAAAGATGTTGTCAAGGTTTGGAATGTCATCGGCCAAACCTATTGATACACCTACTGTTGTTAACATCAATCTTGTTCTCACCTCTTTCGGATAAAGAGAAGAAGTATATGTCGCGAGTCCTTTATGTTAGTGCAGTAGCGAGTTTGATGTATGTTATGGTTTGCATAAGACCAGATCTAGCACAAGCTATTAGTGTCGTCAGTAGGTTCATGGGGAAAACAAGAAAAGAACACTGGAAATTTTTGAATAGGATATTTTGGTACCTTAGAGGTACATCTAACATTGGGCTCGTGTTTGGGAATGATACACAATATTTGGTCACATGGTACTTTGATTATGCAGGAGATATTGATGCTAGAAGATCTATGACCGGTTATTTTTTCACTCTAGGGGTTTTGTTGTGAGTTGGAAGGTAACCTTAAAACCCATGGTTACTTTGTCTACCACAATGGTAGAGTTCATGACATTGACAGAAGCAGCTAAAGAGGGAATTTGGTTGAAGATCTTACAGAACCTGTTCATGCATGACATGATTCAGGGCTGATCATAGAAAGAATTCTATTCAAGCGAACCAACTTATTGTCTGTATATGGATATAGCTTATACGGTAGTTGGAACAAAGACTCATGCTGATTAGTTAGTGATCTAGGTATACAACACGATCAGGCTATTGTATATTGTAACAGTTTGAGTGCGATATATCTGTTTGTCCAAGGATCAGGTTCATCATGAGAGGACTAAGCATATTGACATCAGGTATCATTTCTTGAGAAGTGAGAAGAGGATTAGGGTGAAGAAAGTAGGTAGCGTTGATAATCATGGTGATATGTTTACCAAGCCGGTATCTTGCAGCAATTTCAACATGTTTAGACTAGCTAAATGTTAGATGGTGTTGAGTGCTCAAGGGATACATTCGGATAGAGAGAGGAGTTAATTTGGGCAATGACTTATGCATATGGTATCTTTGTGAGAATTCAAGGAAGGTGGAGATTTTTTGATATGAAATAGGCTTGTCATCTGTTTAGACATTTACTGTTTGACCCAGTCTTATTCTTGGCGCTCAAGTATAACACAGGATTTCGTTACTCTATATATTGTAGCATTTAGCTAATCCAAACAATATGAATAAATTGAATTCAGTAATTCCGTTCATTTGTATTCTCAAACTCCTCAATAAAATCTCTCTAGAAGTGAACGTAGTCATTATTGGGTGAACCACTATAAATTTGTGTGTTCCGTCTTTCTTGTTTGTTGAACTGTGTTCTTTCTCAGTAATTTCGCACAATAATATGAATAAATTAAATTTAGTATTACCGAGTAATTTTAGGATAAAATCTAATATGTTATTTAATCTGAAATACCAGGAAAAAACTAGTTATTTGGATTGACTTTGATTGTGTTTTTTGTGTGTATGTACATTAAAAAACATATGTTGCTCGTTGGAGATGTGATTTGAACCCTCAAAATTAGAATTTGATCAATATTGGAGCCGAAAGTTTAAAGATTAAGAGAACACGGGATGACAAATCGGGAGGGAATTAAAAATGAAAATTTTTGGACATATTAATCAATTTACAATACATTAGAATGCGACTTTTGATTTTAGTGGGTTGTGACTTTTATGACCTTTTTTATAAGTCTAATAAGTTATATATAATCAAAGCAAGAAGATTGTGTTTTCACGATAATATGCAGCATGTAGATTGTGTTTTCATATACATTATTCTCAACATTGAATAGTTTATTTTCAAATTGGTTTTCAATAAGCTACTATTGAAATCTAAACCGTGTAGTTGATTCTTTGCAAGATTATTCAATGACAGTTTCATAATGCATTTCACTCTTTCATGGTTGTTAAATAGGGATGCATGATACATGCTCAATAAAATGTTTCAACCAAATTGTAAGTTTAAAATATCATATTGTCTAACATTGAACATGAAAATGAACATTGTTTGTACAAAAATGAATATAATGTGTGTCAAAAATGAACTCAATGTAGCAAAAAAAATGAACGTAATTCTCCGTTTAGAACTATTTTATAGTTTACGTACGTCTTTTTGATGGTTTGGTACATGTAAAAACTGAACATAATTTGTTGGTAAAGGTTAATTATAGAAAATAAAAGTACTCATAAACCCAAAATTTGTTGGTAAAGGTTAATTCATAGAAAATAAAAGTACTCATAAATCCAATAGAGTTTATGAATACAAGTAACAGAGTCTATACACAGGGTGCCAAGACATGAAGTCTAAGGCACAAAACAATGAAATAAAAAAAACAAGGGTCTCAAGGTGGACATGCAAGTCCTCGAGCATAACCAAATACCCACAATGAAATGACATATAATCCTCACACACTCAAAAACCGCTAGATCAAACTCAAAAGGCCCATCCACCTTCGGCAAAACCATCAGCGGATGAGAACCAAGTGAGTCAAGCGTGACCAACGACATCAGGATAAGACATCCCCTACCTTTGTCATGGTCATCAACAGGGGAGAGGACTAACCCGGGAAGGTATCAAATACCAACTCTAGAGAGGAACATCTCATGAAGGAGCCGGAAAACATGACTTCTAATGAGTTGAGCTAGAATGTCAATGGGAATCCTATTGTCATTGAAGACCGGGAATTCCTAGAATGGCATAAGTAGTAAACCGTAGACGAGAAGGCATAGATCTTGTGTCTGCTCGTCCAACATCTCTCAATGGCCGACTACGTCAACCAAATTAGAGATGTCTAAATAGAGGTCAAATTGTCGGACATATTGAATCCCTCACAAATCTTTCTCCAAACTTCTGTCACATACGTGCATCTAAAAGTAAGTGGTCATGAGACTCACTAGCTCATCTACACCATTGCCAGGTCAAATTGATGTCAAAGAAAGAGAGTATATCTCTAGTGGAAAGATGTTCCATGATGGCCATCTAGAGAATCAAACAATGCTATGGCGTGTTCCCCAAATCTCATACCAATATGTACCAATCAACATCCGATTTCTGCTCTCTAGACAAATCATAGGCCCGGGTCACCAAGAACTTCTACCCATGACAACAAGAGTTAAGTGTTTCAGTCAAATTTAGAGTTAGATTCCTGCATCTCATAATCTCATCTCTCACCCCAATAATAGCCTTGATTAAGGGTGAGTCACGTAAGTGAACAACCCAGTCACAAGGCTCAATCACCTGAAGATAGCGGTGGTGTATTCACCTCAACCAGAGACTATCACGACTGACGTGAATATGATAGTAATGTCTGCATATAAATGCCAGATTCCGGGCACAAAGATCAAAGAGATCAACACTACATTCTCTCTTTGGCATGCAAACCCTATTCCAAGCAACACTTGGCCAAATCCAAAGGAACCTCCTGCACATCCCAATCAGATGATCCAAAACCAGGACAGGGATAGGGAGCAGGGATAGCTAGAAACATACATTTCTTTGGAGGACAACACGGATTAGCTCAAGACGACCAGCAAAGAAGAGGTGTCTCTTGTTCCAATCACTGATATGACTCCCGATTCGCTCAATAAGGGGAGAATAGTCCACCACCTGGAGCTGATGGGGAGCAATCGGGATGCCCAAATAGCGAAAAGGAAACTCTCCAACAGCAAAGTCGGAAGTCTGAATCAGGTCAACGACTTTTGTACCAAAAATGGAGGCAAGGGAGACGAAGGACTTGGGAAGACTAAGCGCAAGCCCCAAGATCCTCACAAATCTACAAAGACAACCCAACAAGATATCAACCGAGGTCTTGTCCCCATGACAAAAGAGGACAACGCCATTAGCATACATCAAGTGAGCGATACGGAGGCCACAACAATGCTGATGGAATTAGAACTCCGGTTTGGCAGTCTCGTGAAGGATCATCTTAGACAAGAACTCCAAGCATATCACAAACAGAAGGGGGAGAAGGGGTATTCTTGGCGGAGACCCCGTCGACCCTGGAAATGACCATGAGAAGTCTTATTAACCCGGATGGAGTAAGATGTCGTGGTGACACACTCCATCACCCAAACAATGAACCTGGTCAGGAACAAGAGCTCCGTCATGGCATATCTCATAAAGTCCCAAGAGATGGTGTCATACGCTTTAGCCAAATCAATCTTCACGAAGCACCTCCTGGTATCTCTCTTGACATTGTACTTCCGAAGGAGCTCTTGGACACGGAAGATGTTGTCGGACATCAATCTGTCCTGAATAAAAGCAAACTGCACAAGGTTAATCAAATATCTAAGGAAAGGATCAAGACGGTTCGCCATGATCTTGTACACTACATTGCAGTAGGAAATCGGCCTAAAGTGCTCAACCCCAGATGGGATATTCACTTTAGCAATCAGGGACACCGATGTATAGTTGAGTTGACGGAGAAGCTTCCCATTAAAGAAAAAATCTCGGACTGCGGCACAAACCTTCGGACCCGTGGTGTTCTAAGTGGACTAGAAGAACTTGGAACTATAACATTCGGGTCGGGTGCTTAAAATCACCAATTGACCAAAGAGCCGGCTTAATCTCCTCGAAAGAGACCAACCAACAAGGAGGGCACTATCATCAGCAACAACACAAGGTCCATTTGCGAACCAATCCCTCTAGGCACTCTCAATTGGGCAAGCGGTGCCAAAAAGACCTTGAAAGAACTCAACATATCTCTCGGCCACCTCCTCAAGGGAGGAAGTGGACGGCTCATTAGTAAGCTTGAGAGACGGGATGAAGTCTAGCCACCCATTGACCTTCATAATACCATGAAAATAGGAAGAGGAACGGTCACTATTAAGGATGTACCTATCCTTAGCATGCTGGCAAAAGAAGCTCCTCTCATCCGCATTGAGTCTTCGGGACTTGGTCTTGAGGTCCAACAGCTCGGTCTTGATAGAATCCGATTGTGGGTAAGGCGAAGACGCTCCAGACAGTCGGCATAATCCTCATCGGCCACCTTGGACTTCTTTGTAGTATGAGCAAAATGGTGTCTATTGAGACCTCTAAGAGGCCCCTTAAGGCTCCGCAAGAGGGCACACAGATGAAACTGGTACGTACCCCTAAGGTGACAACTCCAACTCTCTCTAACAAGGCTTTGGAATGGTCATGGTGGGTCCACATGTTGAAGAACTTAAAGCTAGGCTTGTTGGTAAGGGGTCGGTGGATACCATGAGCAATAGCATGTTTATGCTCCGAATATTGCCACACGTTGGGAAAGGTAGCCCTACAGTACATACCCCGTTCAAGCCACTTACGATTAACCATCACGTTGTCAAGTTTGGTCCAGACCTTACCACTCTTCCAAGTGAAAATATTTTCACTAGTGAATGGGACATCGGAAAGACCAAGATCCTCACAACTCTCAAACATCACCGTAGTCTCAGTCATCTTAGCCCTTCCATTGACATGTTCAGTTGAGAACATGACATTATTGAAATCTCCCAGAATAATCCAAGGGAGGGGATCTCTCTCCATCCTAACACTCATGGTCTCTCAAATCTGAGCTTGCTCAGTACTACTATGAAGCCCGTAGACAAAGCATGAACCAAACCGGAGACCCATAACCCTACATGTAACAAGGCAAAAGATGTACTAGATACCATTCTCAACAACGCAAATATCAAACTTGCACCCGTCCCACATGACTAGGATCCCGCAAAGATCATCAACATGGAAGTTAGTGGTGAAGGACCAATTCGGAAATTGATTTCTCATCACCTCATCAATGTCATATGGTCGTTGTGAAAACCTAGTCTCAAGAACACCACATAAACCGGAATTGTACTCAACCAAAAGGTTTTAAGGCCTTTTTGTATCCGGGGTTTGCAAAACCCCTATACATTCCATGATATGATACTCATCGATCAAGCAACCCTAAGGAGGGGATACCTACCCTTGGGAACATCTCTCCCCTTGAACATGAGATCTAGAGGCTAACCTAGTGGAAAGCCGACACCCGAGACTCTTATCCCAAGGTCTAGACCAACTATCCCGATGCTCCATCTTAGACTTAACTTCACTCATATGTTCACTGTGTCTGGGTAAAGAGGCCTTGAGAGCCTTTCTAGCATACTTAGATAAAACCTTAGTGTTTTTTTCACTCTCGTCATTATTAGGGGGCTAGTAATAACATAGGATAAAGGGAAATAAAAGTAAAAAAGAAACTGAACATAATATATATATATATATATATATATATATATATATATATATATATATATATATATATAAATAAATGTTGTGTGTATGTAAAATAAACTACAAGTTTAAAATAATTTAAAACAATAAAGTGAACATTAAAAATAATGAACTAAAAGTCAGTAAAAAGAACTACACAAAAAAATAAGGCAAAAATTCAAATAAAAATGAAATATATGTTCAAAACAAATGAACTAAACTTTTAAAAAATTAAATCAAACGTTCAATCTTTATACTATTAGTTCAATTTTAAAACATTAACAATTGATATTTAAAAAATGAACGTTTAACTTTGAAAAAATAAATATTGTAATAAAAATAAATAAATGGCTAGTATAAGAAAATGAACCGGTAGTACTAAAAAGATGAATCAAATTTATCCTCACTTGAAACCGATATAAATGTAAATATGCCCAATATATTTATGTTTAAGATTTTCTATTTTTCAGATATTACAGCATATTTAAATTCACGTTAATTATTTTAATTTATATTACAAAAATATAGTGTAAAACTCTGACTTAGTATTGTTCTTTAACTTAGTCACAATTTGTGACAAACTGAATAATGAATTCTAGTGTATTAAGTGCCCGTTTGGTTGGAGCGGTGGAATGGAAACGGAATGGAATTGGATAAGGATTAGGAATGGAAAGAAATGATGGGATTATTTTCATGTGATAAAAGACCTTTAACCAAACGTATTTTTTAATTGATTCGGAATCATTTCGTTACCGGAAATAATTCCTAGAGCTTCCAAACGGGAAGTCTCTCCTAATTGTTATTCTAATCCTAACAGAACATATACAAATACAAGAGGAACTGCAAGTTGCAGACGTATGTGGCCGATCATTTAGATAAACATGGATATACACTTCGGTTAGTAAAGACTTCGTGTCCGTTTGGTTGGAGTGGTGAGTGGTGAAATGATAACGGAATAGAAACGGTTAAGGAGAAGGTAATGAAATGGAAAGGGTTAGATTAATTTTAGGGCCCGTTTGGTTTTAACTCCGGAATCGTATCCATATGTATACCATTGTTCATGAAAGTTTGTGGAATCATTCCTTGTGGTTTGAAGGAATTGGAGTAGAGTTTGATTACTTTTGATACCCTATAGGGTAACAAAATGTGGGGGAGTAAGAGCATTTTGCATTAATCCCCAAAGAATGATTCCACAAAACTTCATGAATAAGGATATACATGTGGACTAAATTCATTTCCATTCCGTTTTCGTTTCCGAAGTTGGAACCAAACGGGCCCTTAATCTACTTATAAGTGAGTAATTTTATCAAGCACATAATGTGCATCACTGTAACATACGCATGTACAAGAACCATATAAATAGTCATGACAAATCACAAGGCAAAGTCATGATAAAGCACCAACAATTAATTTGTAAAAAGTGTACATAATTCCAATTGAAACAACATGAAATTGTGAAATTACATTCAAGAACCAGCACGAGGAAATCTACACAAGTTACTAACTTTGATGATGGACAATCAGTTTGCAATGAGGTAGCATACTTATTTATACATGTTGTTCAACAAAGAAAACAAAGCACGTAGGCAACAAGTGAAATCACACTCCGAATTCACTTTTTAATTTGGAAGATAGAGCTTTAAGTATTCGTCAATGGGGTTGTAGTCGACTTCTGGATAAAGTTCGGATGCTTCTTCATCTTCCCCCACCTCAAAGTTCGTCAAACAACCATCAAAGAATATATGATATAAGCGACCTATGATTCCTTGAGTCGCAAAATCCACACCTGTCATTATATCCATAGTCAAATTTATCTATCTATATATATAATGCTGATGTTAAGATTCCTTTGATTTCCTAGGTAGCCTGTGCCTCCCACCACCAGTATCTTGCTCTTCCCCATCTGTCTGCTCTTGCCTGTGCTACTAAATGAAGATGTATACAGAAACTGGAGAAGATGATGCTATATATAGCATTGATATGATTCTCAGCAGTCACAATGCTACACCTGCTACAGTACACACGACAGCGCAACAGTACAGGCGACAGCTACTACAGTAGAGGCGACAGCCGTTGTACTAACAAAAAAATAAAAGGAATCTTTGCGTAGACATGGAAATATTCTTAATTTCGTCAATTTTCCTCGCATGATTCTTTTGGATAATAGTATTGGAGTACTTTCTTTTTAGTCAAATTGTATGACCCTATCGAAGTGTCTCTAGATTTGTAAGCCCGATGCTCAATCCTAAGATGACATAACTTGAATTCAAGCTTACAGTTAGTAGATCAGACTATAATCTAGCAAAACACCTAGATTTCAAAGCACTTATGCAAATAAGAGACTCTTTTTACTTCTAATTTAACAAAGGTTTTAGATAGGCTTTAGATCCAAAATGTTTCGTACAAACCTTACTCATTATAATAAGACAATAAATATACGTAAACTGATACGGTGAGTCAAGGATCGAGCGAGACCCGCTCTTATTGGGTCAAAAAAGCGAGCGAAATCTCCGCGCGATACGGATTCTATCTATTAAATAGGTTTTAAGTTATATTATTTTATTGACAAAAGTATATTGAAAACCCTAACTGCAAATGTGCATGAAAACCAAAACCGTTTCCTCTTCTCTGAATAACTCGTTCATATCTCATCACTTGCAAAAATCTCCCACGGAAACCAGATCTAAAATAAACAAAAGGGTATCGAAAGCATTTTGAAAGTGGTTAGTTTTAACGACCAATAGAGAAAGAAGAGTTTTTTTTAATCGATAAACTAATGCTTCAATACCAACTTGAAAGACTAAAACAAACACAGTTTTTTTAATCGGTAAACTAATTTAACAAAGGCTTTTAATCGATAAACTAATGCTTCAATAGCAACTTGAAAGACTAAAACAAACACAGTTTTTTAAATCGATAAACTAATTTAACAAAGGCTTTAGATCTATCTGCTCTTGCGTCTGCAACTAAATGAAGATGTATAACGAAATTTGAAAGACTAAAACAAACATAGATACTATAGCTGAAATATATGGGATCTGTTTCATCTTTTCTAGCTCCATATGTGACTTAGGACATTGCATCTTTTTGTGATATACATAATCTTTAGATCTGTTCAGATCCTGGCAGCCGTCCAGAAAAAACGGACGGGTCGAAAAGAGGAAGAAGTCCGGGCGCCGGCTCGGGTATATATATATATATTACAATGAAAAATATATATATATTTTTGAAAATATTAAGGATAAATATATATAATTTAAAAAAGTTATATTAGAAATTTTTTAAAAAATGAAAAGCACGTACCTACAAGCCCAACCCGGCTGCCCCGACGGGTACGGAAACCATTTTAGGCCCGGTAGCTAGACTCGGCCCGTCCAGGGTCCGGCTAAACGAGCTTACTATTTTATAAAGTGCGGCCCGCGCTTGAATATGAACAAATCTAACCACATTGCATGGGTAAAAATCTCTTCTTGGAATCTTGCATCTTGAATCTTATCAATATCAGTTCTTTGGCTTAATCCAAGAAGCCTCTTAGATCTATCTCTATATATCTTGATTCCAAGTATTTACGCAGTTCTTCTTAAGTCTTTCATCAAGGTTACTATTGGGGCGGACATCCAGCTAACAAAAGCAGAGTCCGCCCCCGCGCCAAGAGGAAGGCGCTGGCGGAGGCCGCCTCCTCGCCATTCCTGGCGCAGGCGCACTCCAACTGCGCCAGGAATCGCGCGGAGGCGGCCTCCGTCAGCGCCTTCCTCTTGCCGTTACTCTTTGAAAAAATAGCCGTTGGAATAGCCGTTGGAAATTTACGAGCCTATATATTACATGTCAAATCATTCTACTATTCGCATACATCTAAACCACAACGTAAAGAAAGAAATCCGTTAAAATGTCGATCTTTTTCGAAGAAGGCGATGTAAAATCCGATGGTGAAAGCTCTATTATGCCGTTCGAAGTTGATAAATACAGTGATCCGGAAGAACTTCTCGCACAACTTGAAGTAAGTGTACAAACTCATTTATATTTTACTTTAAGACAATGTTAGAATACAGAATCGGAATTGTAGAATTAGTCGGAATAGCTTTAGACAATATTAGAATAGAAAATTGAAATTGTAGCATTAGTGGGAATAACTTTAGACAACGTTCGAATAGAGAATCAGAATTGTAGCATTAGTCGGAATTGCTTTAGACAGTGTTAGAATAGAGAATCGGAATTGTAGAATTAGTCAGAATAGCTTTAGACAATGTTAGAATAGAGAATCGGAATTGTAGAATTAGTCGGAATAACTTTAGATATTTAAGAATATAATATGTATATTTTAATAATTATACTCTATGTTATTTTATTTAGGATCTTATGGATTATTCTCGTGCACTCGTTACCGATTATTCGTCAAAATTTGAGCTTCACGGATATGTTGCGGATAGAGACAACTTGTTGGGGTGAGCTCGGTATGTGGCAAACGCAATGAATATGGTGTTGGTCATTAAAAAATCATGATTGGATAAAAGGGGTTTTCGTATCTTACAATTGGCTTGCGATAGACACGGAAGACCTAGAAAAGAAAAAGACGTTGATCCCGATCATGTTCCAAGTTCTAGCAGGGAAAAAACTCGAAGAAGTGTATGTGTTTGTTACAACTTGATGGAACTTAAATTGAAGAGAAAAAGTAGACAGTGAAGGTTGTATGTGAAATCCACAACCATATAATTCCCTCGGTGTTAAGGGGTCATGCATATGCAGGACGCTTGACTCCCAAGCAGAGGCGAAAGGTGGAGCTTGAATGAGTTACGATTTAAAACCAAGACATATTTTAAAATCCATGCAATTAGAGGATCTTGAAAATGTCATCTCCATCCGACAAGTTTACAACACCGGTTTGAAGAATAAAATGGAACAAGCCAAAAGAAAAGGATCATTACAACAAGCACTTTATACGTTGACGGAATGTGGATATTATGTGAACACCAGGAGAAGTCCGGATTCCGATGAGGTGGTTGATTTCTTTATCTCACATCCCGACTCGAGGCATTTGCTCAGCATGTTTCCCTATGTTATTGTGATGGACTTAAACATATAAGACCAACAAGTAAGTTTCAATGCAAGACGCATTTTTACTTTATTTCCTACACTCAATCATCTTTTCTTAGAAAATTTGAACTTAACTTTGTATTACTTTTAGATACATTATGCCATTGTTGGGGAACGTAGGCATCACTAGCACAAAGAAGACATTCGCAATTGCTTTTGTATTCATGACACATGAGAATAGAGATCACTATGAGTGGGCTTTGAGGAGGGTCCGTTATTTGTTATACGGAAAGACCTCGGAGGTGATTGCCACCGATCGTGAGCTAGGTCTTGTAAGTGCCCTGAGTGTAGTATTTCCCGAGGTGAAGCATATATTGTGCACATTTTATATAAAGTGCAACATTATTAATATAGCAGTCTTTGTTTTGCGCAATAAGGAAGCAGAAGCCGTCTTCATATCCAATTGTCATGCCTTGTTCGAGTCGAGATCCAATGGAAGCTACCAACGGCGTTTGTTGGAAATGAGAGACTATTGACAATCATATCCGAGGTTAATGAACTATCTCGAGACGACATGGCTTACCCCGTACAAGGAGGCAATCATTCGAGCTTGTGTGACGTACACCATCATTTCGGCACAAGAACGACAATTGCGTAACTTGTTTAAACATTCACTACATTGTTAAACATTTCTTCGTTTTGTAATAAACCTTGTTTTTTAGGTGTGAGTCCGCGCACAAGTTGTTGTAACAAACACTAGATTCTAGTGTTGGAGGATTCTAGTTGGATTGTGAAAGCATACACTTGATGGTCACGAATCAAGTCTAGAAGTTACAAGCTTCACTGAGATGTCACGGGAGAGGATTCCACGGGAGTTGCGTATACCGATATTCGACTTGCTTCGCGACTACGTAACAAACGAGTGTTTCACGCTCTTGTGAAATAACTACACCAAGGCTAGACATACAAGAGATGATGAAGTGTGTCAAGATAGTTATTGGAGAGAGGTTCATGGAGTTCCATGTGTGCATGACTTAGGATAGCAATCCGGGCTCGTAGACCTATCACTTTGAATGAGATACACCCATTTTGGAAGCAAGTTCATTGGATTCCCGTTGATTTTTGTGATGGTGATATTGGTGGTGGTGGTGATGATGATGATGATGATGATGATCGTTCAAACCCGAGCCAAGCGACGCTAAATCGGTTTAGAGAAAGAATGGACTCAAATATGCTAAGCCCGGATGAGCAAGCTAAGATTGCATCATTACTTGAGGATATCGAGAACACCGGGAGTACGACGATGAAGGAGCCGACACAAAAAGTCAAGGCAAAGGGACGACCCCCAACCCTGAGATCAACAAGAAGAGAGCCCAGTTTATTTGAGCATTCTACTACACGTGGTCCTGGGCGGCCAAAAGGGGAGAAATCAAAAGATGTAAATTCTACACCGGAGTTGACTCCTACTAGTAGGCGCGTCGTAAAAGAAAACAACCCGCGGATGGTGAATTTCGTTGGAGAGAAGGATAATTCTCAAAGTTCATAGAAATATATGTATCGAGAGCAATGGATGTACGAGGAGACGACCAATGTGGATATAGAGAAATTTCCGTGGTTTTGGGATTATCGGATGAAGATTACTTGATAATACGGAGGGATATGCTTATGGAGTTAAATTTGAGAACAACATTGCATTCGAAGGTAGTTATTTTTTTATTAGTGTTTTAGTTAGCATCCATGATTTTAATGTAATATTACTTGTTAATCTTTGCAGTGTACCGTCCTCAATTAGTTTGACCAAGTCCTTCAAAATGTTCATCGGACGAGTAAGTCTTCGTGTCCAAAAGAACATTGGATGGAAATACCTATTGTCGCATGTGCAACAGCCACTGTTCGCTCCAAATGGTGTGTGCAAGCTTTAAATTTATAACCCTAGATGTATGCCTAAAACAAGGATGCGAACCCGCAGTGTACAGGTCAATTATAGTAAAAAGCAAGAATTCCAGGGGTCGATCACAGGGACTTAGGTGAAACCTAAGCAAGTATAGGTAGTCAATGATATTACTAACCACAAAAGCGATTAAACCAATCAAAGATGATAATAAGGTCAATTAATGGGAAATATGCAAATTCTAGGGATTAAAGCATCCAGTTGTGGTGCCAACTCAAGATCTCAAGATAAGCGGACAAAGCTGAGATTTTTGCAAAGGGAAGGTGTTTCTAAAATGGAATAGATCACTGGGTAAGTCTCACTACTCAAAATCCCAAGCCAAAGAACCTATTACCGGGTAAGTCTCAAAGCACTAAGGAAAGGAACTATAATCTCAAACCAACACACCAACTAAGGGAATAGAATCAACCTTTACCGGATAAGTCTCAGGCTAACTCACAAAGATGGAATGAAGGCACACTCAAACCCCAATAAAGAATAAACCTTTATTACCTACACTTATGATCATGGGTAAACAAACAAAGGAATTACCGGGTAAGTCTCATCCTAAGCTTGCATTGAACCAGGAAAGGTGTAATAAGAATATGATTTGGCAAACTCTAACACTTAACTCTCAGTTACAGATCAGATAAGTCACCTCGGTCAGCCAAGTTCCACCCCGGCCGAGATGTTCATCGATTGAACGAGATGTACTAGGGTTAAGGATAATGACTCGTGCTTTCAGGGTCCTACTAGGATTTAAGATTATTCTATCATCGTTTTTCCCACAACCTCCAGCCAATCACCCTAGAATCGCACAAGGAAATTAGCCACTCATCATCATGAAAGCAATAATCAAATATATGGGAACAGAATGAATATTTGAACACAAAAACCTTAATAAAAAGGCTTCAATAACTGAATCAAATATCAAACAAACAAGCGTTCCTTGGATCACAATCCAACAAGACAAATCAACAAGAAGGGAATCTAAGAAAGTCTTACAAAACCCTTCACAAAAGCTATAAAAAGCTATGAACTTCCTTCCTTCAATCTTCCTTCAACCTTCCAAAAATCCTTCATAACTGCAGCTTATTCAATCCCCAGCTGTTATGATGGTAGCGGTTTCTTCAATTTGTGGAAAATCCAGCCCTTTATATAGAAGAATTACCCTCCAAAGATAATAATATCTTAAAAAGATAATTTCCTAATAAAATATATCCATATCTCATAAATAGATCCCTAAAATATATGATCTTCCTTCCAGAAATCCAGCCCAAAAATATAAGATCTCTCCTTCCAAAAATAAAAGATCTCAGCCAAGAATAAAATATATCTCGCCGCGTCAGGGTATTCGTCTCGGTCGAGACGCTCCTCAAAATCACCTCGGTCGAGATGGTACTGTAGCTGACCGAGGTGGCTCTAAACTGAACGTGAAATCTCTCAAATCTGGTCCAAAGTGAATCTTTAATCCATTTTCATGCTTCCTGGATTCTTCCTTAAGCTCTTGAATGTAGCTCCTATGAATCCTTTGCTCCTTTAGCTCCATTTTTGATGGAAAACGTGCCATTTTACCTACGATTACAACGAAACTTGGTGTAGACCTCGATTCCCACAAAGGTAGATGAAACGACAATATAATCACATAATATACATTCAAACATGCAGATTATTGAAGATAAAACGTCTAAACAAGTCCCAAAATATAGACTATAATTCATGCTATCAAAATACCCCATACTTGTCCCTTGCTTGTCCCCAAGCAAGTTCTAAATCTTGAATACAAGATAGAATGGATTATAAGTCATAAAGATCAATGAAAAGTATTTCAAAATATTTTTGGTGGTGTGTTCAAATCATAGATCACTCTAAGAGAATGCTTCATGGAATTTAAAATCAAAACATGCTCAAAACATTTTATAAATATAAGAAAATTGTTCATCTTTGCATAAAATCATAGAATGCATAATAAATCATAATTATCGAAATTAATCATTTATAATCTAGTTTAAACCACCAAGTCAATCAACAACCTCGAGGTCTCTAGGGTTTTTCAAATGAAAGGTCAAGAAACGTGTGAGGGTGGGATGTATATAGGGAATGTTGTGCTAGAATCTGGGAAAAGGATCTTTTACTTCACTTCCTTTGAACTTCAACATCTTCCACCAATAAGCTTTGCTTATTTACTTTTTTTTTTAACTTTTTGGAATGCATGGACAGAGGTGCACAATAACCGAAGCCTAGGAAATCAGCAATCATCAATTTCTCGAGATGACTCAAACCCTTGATGCACATACCATGACCCGTTAGGAATATCGCTCAATCCGACTTTGGCAAGACACAAACACCCGGCTATGTGAATGGTGCCGAGTTACTCATCATCATGATTAACTTCCCCAAACCTATTTGTTTCTTTCTAACTTTCAGCCAACATCTCAACTTTTCTTTCACTTGCTTTTCACTTGCTTGCTTCCAAATTCCCGGATAGGTAAAGGGAGGCAAATATGTATATGAGGGGCTAAGCATGATCAAGAAGAAGAAGAAGAAGAGAAGAGAATGAATTGCCTTGGTCTTCCCAGGAAGAGAGTGAGAGAACTCATCATGTGGTGTCAACCTTCAAATTCAACATAATTTTGATAAAAACAAAGTATTAAACATGCCACAAATTTTAAACAAAGCATTTAACAACTTAAACATATTATAAAACCTTTCAAACATATAAAGATTTCAAAACCAGTCAGCAAACAGAATCATCACTGAGGTCATATCCAAATAAGAAGCACAAAAATTGTATCGAAAACTTTCTCAGTTAAACCACCTCGGTCGTGATGTTCTAAGTCAACCGAGGTACTGCACCTCGATCGGTCAGAGTTACTTCGGTCGAGGTCAAAATTTTTTTTCTTAAACCAGTTTTGACGTTTTTCTCAATCAAATAACCTGTATGCATGCATGTAGTCTCAGATAAGCATATAGAGCAGGATAAAATCATAAATATCCATCAAGAGTCATACAATCATCCACATAAGTCAAATAATACATATCCGAATACCCCATACTTGGGACACATTGTCCCAATGGGTCAAATAAGTCATAAGAACAGAATACTCACCGGACAAAGCTGAGCTGCATAATAAATAAAGAAAGAAATCCTGCAAGCTCTAATCCTGATCTGTTGGCGGTGGTGGAGGATATGGTATGTACGGATGATGAGACGGGTCAAATGGATGTCCCATCATATGCTGGAACTGGATCTCCATCATCCGACGCTGATAGTGCTGGCTCTCCAGTATCTGATGAGTCCGGCTGTCTAACTCTCTGTGAAGGTCATCCAAACGTCCTCCTAGATCGACGGTCATGGCTGCGTAGGAGTCAATCATCTGATCTGTCAGATCGTCGATCCGGCGGTGAGCTATGGGATCCCTCTGCCTCCGAACTCTACGTCTGGCAGGTCGTGCTGGTGTTGCAGCTGGCTCGTCCTCTATCTCCTCGTCGTCCAAATCGACGACCGGTATACTGGTCCCAGCTGTATCGGTCTCTGTATCCATGGCAGCACCGCCATCATCATCCTCATCAGCCTCCTCATCAGCCTCCTCCTCAACCTGCTCCTAGGCTACTGCTGTTGCGTCTCTAGCGTCCTCAATAAGAGGAATCCATGCGGTGTACCAGCACTGCGGGTCAAATACTGAGAATTGAGATGACCATCTAATACCCTGAGGTGCAGTCTGCTCCCAGGGCATCGCCACATACGGCGTAGTAAGTCTGCGAGGAACCAAGATCCTCCTCGTAATCATCTCCTACAGCCCAAGCGGCTTGACAGCCGCCACCATAGTACAAGCACTCAGATCAAGGTCCATGTAACTCGCGATGTGAGTCACTAGACCGCCGCAACAAATATCTCCCTTCGCCTTTGCCTTGATCCTGTGGAGATCCTCAGCCAACATCACTCCAAAGTCAGGAACTCTTCCGGTGACCATACAATATAAGCTCAGAAGCTCCCCCTGTCTAATATTCTGGTGCGTCTCAGTACGCGCCATAAGTTTCTCGCTAAAGATCCGGTGGGTTAATCTGAAGGCGAGGTGGAAGATAATACGCTCCCTGGAGTCTCCAGGGCTCCACCTATCAGGATGCTCAACTACGTGAGCTATCTAGCCCTAAAACTCTCGAGCCACGGCTCGAGAAGGAAAATCAGCAACTGTGGGGGTCTGGAAGCCGAAGATATCCCTCCAATGGTCCATCAGAACTAAGTAGTTCCGGTTCAGCAACCGGTACTTGATGGCCTGCTCTGTAGGCAGGTAGGTCACGGAGCTCACAAACTCCAAAGTCGGCTCAAGGTAGGCTGGAGCTCTAATCTCCATAAACTGCTCCAACCCTACCATAACAATCATCCGCCTCAAATCATCATCTACGTAGAGGCAATCAAAAGTAGCGATATCAAGGAATCGCGGTGCAATCACTGGACGCGCAACAATGCGGTCATAATCGACCCGGTGACGCTCGTGGATCACCGGTATGGATCGGCGAGAAGAAGAAGAAGAAGGAGAAGGAGAGGATCTATCCCTCAGAACAATCTGCCTGTCAGAACTCATTTTTCCACTCACTGTCAGACCACCTCGGTCGGTTGTCAGATCTCAAGAACACCTCGGTCGAGATGCAGGTCGATTGGACCGAGGCGATGTGCTGTTCGATCGTAACTCTCAGAAATCCAGTTATTTTCCCCCAATATCACTACCAATTGTTCCTATGGGGTACTTAATCCTTTTTCAACACAATGCAAGGGCAACCAAAGCCCAAATTGACCGAAATAGTGAAGAAAAGTGAGTTAGGGTTTTTTTCGATTTACCCCAGATTCGGTTAATTCGGAGCGTTTTTGTTGCAGATTGTCGCTTGTAAACTGATCCTCTACTCTTTCCTTGTAGTTTGGAAGCAAGAATCGTTAAAAAAGATTGAAAATTGGAGAACAAGACGAATCTATGCCGCGGTCGAGAATGTGAGAGAGGGAAGAGAGAGAATCTCAACCCCCTTTAATACCCTTTTCTGGAACTGCTGTCACCTCGGTCGAGATGGTCCCGACTGGACCGAGGTGATACGGACCGAGGTGGTTTGTCAGAAACCCTAGTCGCCTCGGTTGCTCAAGAATCATCTCGGTCGAGGTGCTGTGACAGCAACCGAGATGTGTCCCAGTCAAACTCCGTCTTCTCGATTTCTCGAACTTCTGTCCTTCCAGTGTTAGTCCTGGGTTGTATTTCTTCCTTAGAGGTTACCTGTTGCTTGTCTAGGACGCCAAAAGCAAAGCAAAGCAAAGCAAAAGCAAACTATCTAAAGCTAAGCTAGAAAAAGGTAAAAGAAAGCAATACCTTGGGTTGCCTCCCAAGAAGCGCTTGATTTAAGGTCGCTAGCTGGACCGTACGGTGTCCCTAAACAAGGTATAGTGGTGCAATCTCCTCAACCGGGACTTCCGGTTTGTATTTCTTGAGTCTATGACCATTGACCTTGAATCTTCCACTTGTTTCTCCCCAGATCTCGACTGCACCATAAGGGAAAATATGTTTCACAACGTAAGGTCCTGTCCATCTAGACTTTAACTTACTTGGAAAGAGGCGAAGACGGGAGTTGAAGAGTAGAACTAAATCTCCTTCTTTGAACTCCTTAGGGATGGTACGCTTGTCGTGCCATTTCTTTGTTCTTTCCTTGTAGATCTTGGCATTCACATAAGCGTTCAAACGCAACTCCTCCAACTCATTGATATCTAACAGCCGCTTCTCACCGGCTTCTTTGATGTCGAAGTTCAACCATTTGATTGCCCAATACGCCTTGTGTTCTAAATCAACGGGCGAATGACAAGACTTTCCATATACCAAATTATAAGGGGTGGTACCAATGGGAGTCTTGAATGCGGTCCTGTAGGCCCAAAGAGCGTCGTTTAACTTTATGGCCCAATCCTTCCTCGTCCTAGAGACGGTCTTCTCCAAGATTGCTTTAATTTCTCTATTAGAGATCTCGACATGTCCACTAGTTTGAGGGTGATAAGGGGTTGATACCTTGTGGGTGACCCCATACTTCGATAGAAGTGCCTTAAACTTCCGGTTGATGAAATGTGTCCCTCCATCGCTGATGATGATGCGTGGAGTCCCAAAACGTGGAAAGATAGTCCTTTTAAAGAACTTCACAACCACTATGGCGTCATTAGTGGGAGAGGCTATGGCCTCAACCCATCTAGAGACTTAGTCGACAGCTAGGAGAATGTAGAGGTTTCCTCCGGATGATGGGAAAGGTCCCATGAAATCTACACCCCATACATCAAAGATCTCAACCTCCTGTATGGTATTGAGCGGCATCTCGTTCCTCCTAGATAGATTCCCTGTTCTTTGGCATGCATCACAAGAGACAACAAACGTTTGCACATCCTTGAATAATGTATGCCAAAAGAAACCGGAACGTAATACCTTGGCGCACGTTTTGTTAGCGCTAGCATGCCCTCCACAAGGAAGCGAGTGGCAATGCCGTATAAGACTAGTAACTTCATCTTCCGGAATGCATCTTCGAAGCATCCCATCTGGACCTCTCTTAAATAGTAGAGGTTCATCCCAGTAGTAATGGCGTACATCCTTAAAGAATTTCTTCCTTTGAGCGTACGTCAATCCGGGCGGTATTTCCTGGCAAACAAGATAATTAACAATGTCAGCATACCAAGGCCCTTTATTATCAGATATTTGGTGGAGAAAGTGTTCCACCAACTGAGGATGAATGTCAGAAAAGGGAGTAAGAAGTTTGTTATTCTCAGTTGACATCATCTCGCTTTCGACCTCGGTCGAGATCCAGAGAGGGTGACCGAGATGTTCTTCAGTCAAGAACACCTCGTTTGGTCCAGAAAGTGCCTCGGTCGAGGTACTGCAACTGAGACCGAAACTAGAGATCTTCTTCTCCTGGATTGATTTTTCAACTTTAGCTCCTGGATCTTCTTCCAGTGCCTTCAAGCTCCGTATATCTGCATCCCAAGAAACATCTATACCTTTCTCCATTAAGCTAAAACTAACAACTCTTTCAAGTGGATCATTAATAAGGATAGAGCTTACTAATTCTCTTGATTCTTCTTCATCATAGATGTTGAAGATATCATCTCCCAGCGGCTCTCCTTTCATGGCCGCAAGCAATGCAAACTCAACTTGATCACCGCCAATGTTGAATTGCAACTTGGCGTTCTTACAATCCACATTGCAACCCGAAGTTGCTAGAAATGGCCTCTCGAGAATGATAGGAACAGGATAATCTGCGGGAATGTCAAGCACAACAAAGTCTATAGGTAAATAGAAGTTACCTAACTTAACCGGAACGTCTTGCAAAATGCCCACGGGATGGTAATGGAGCGGTCCGCCATGTACAATCGTATCTTCACCGGCTTGAGCTCTCCAAGTCCGATCCTCATACATAGCTCCAGTAGGATGATGCTCACGCTAGCTCCTAGATCACACAATGCCTCACAAGTGACATCCCCAACTTGAATGGGAATGCAAAATGAGCCGGGATCTCTCAATTTGGGTGGCATCTTCTCCTTCATGATTTGAATAAGCTCCGAGGATTTAGATGTCATCCTTACTTCACCAAAGTCTTCCAACTTCCTCTTCCTTGATAGAATTTCTTATAAGAACTTCCCATAGGCGGGCATCCCTAGAATAGCATCAAGGAAAGGGATGTTAATATGTAGTTTATTCATCAAGTCAAGGAACTTACCAAAATGCTTGTCTAGATGTGCTTTGGCCCTTGACTGGGGGAATGGAAGTGGTGGTTTATATGCAGGAGGTGGGACATAAACTTCAGTTTTGTCCGACGCTCTTCGAGGCTCAACCTCGGTTGGCACCTCGGCCGAAGTGTTCTTCGACTGTACCTGGACCGAGGTGTTCTTCGTCTGTTCTAGCATCGACCAAGGCACTGGATCTGCAGTTTTCAGTCCACTTCTCGTCGTTATTGCCATGATCTGTCCTTTAGGGTTGCTTTCCGTCCTTGCTGGAAGCTTTCCTGGATCTCTTGGCGCTTCATTTGCATTGTTAAAGAATTGTTACTCTAAGGCTTTTTGTGCCTTCGAAAATGAAGTCATGGATGTCTCCATAGCATTGAGCTTGATCAAGATAGGCTCTAGCACCGCATCTTTCTTTTCCGGCTGGGACGAGCTTGATCCAGGCTCTTGGCTCTTCAAAGGAGTAGAAGAAGAAGAATAAGAGAGGAAAGGGTTAGAGGAGTTGTTTGAATTGGAGTTAGAGTAAGAGTTACCCGAATTTTGATTGTTTGGCCTCCAATTATTACTGTTGGATCCTCTATTGTTGTTGTAGTTGTTGTTCCAGGAACCGTTGTTATTGTTCAGGTAACCATTGTTGTTCCTTGAGTTTTGATATCCTTCATCTTCTTTCTTGGTTTGAGCAACCAAAAGTTCCTTCAACTGCTTCACATCATTCTTTAGAGAGGTGAGTTGATCGTTGTTTGGTGGAGCTTCTTGGAAGTTGACTCTTTTAACTCCACCTTCAGCTCCTTGGTGGGAGTATTTCTCCATGTGCAAAGCTTGCTTCTCTATGAACTCCCAAGCTTCGTCAATCGGCATGTCCATAAACGTGCCGGCGGATAGTAGTTGAAGGTTGAACTGGGTGTTTCCGTCCAGTCCCTTGAAGTATATCTCCAACAACTCTATCTTCGGAATCCCATGATGTGGGCAATCCAAAAGGATGTCTTTAAATTTCTCCCATGACTTGGACAAACTCTCCTTGTCCTTCATGATGAATGCATTGATCTTCCCTCTCATTTCGGCGATCTTAGAGGGAGGGAAGAATTTAGTCAAGAACTCCGTCGTCATCTCCTCCCATGTGTTGATTTTTCTTGGAGGGAGAGATTGATACCAAGTAAGCGCCCTATCTTTTAAGGAGAAGTAGAAAGACCTTAGCTTGTAATTGTTGTTTTCCACCTTGAAGGTCTCAAGCTCTCCATAAAGATCTCATAGTTTTGCAAATGTTGATGTGAAAACTCCCTTCTAGCCCTCCAAACTGGCATTGGCGAATCATGGAAAGAACTTGCGGTCGAAGCTCATAGTCATGGTCCGCTGGATCACCTAAGTTGACTCCTGAACGCCTCAGTTGTTGATTAGGGTCCATCCTCTGCCCTAGGGTCTGCGGACTGCCTGCAAAAAGAGCGTCTCGGACTGGTATCCGAGGTGGAAGTATCTCGGCCGGGACAGCTGGTACTGGGTCCTGCCTCGGTCTAGGAGGTGGATCTGGTCGAGGTAGATATTGGTCCCGTAAAGTCGCCATATCTTCTTCGATCGCTTCCGTCCTTCCGCGAGTTTCTTCTTTCTCCAGTCACAATTCTTCTTTACTGAGGCGTAGTTGTTCCAATGCCTCCTTCAATTCGGCCTCAAGATCGCGATTTTCTTGATTGGCCATCTTAGCTTCTTTCAAGCGTCTTTTGTATGTCTTCTCTGGTTCGGGATCGTAAGGAACGATTTTCTTCCCAGCGCGGGTTCTTCGTATAAACCTACAAGAAAGAACCTCTGAAAGTCACTCAAGTAGAGTGGTTAGTAGCAACAGGGGCAAGTGCCCCGAAAGACAACCGCAACCGGCTCGGTCTAGACCAAGTCCCCGACAACGGCGCCAAAAACTTGTTCGCTCTAAATGGTGTATGCAAGCTTTAAATTTATAACCCTAGATGTATGCCTAAAACAAGGATGCGAACCCGCAGTGTACGGGTCAATTATAGTAAAAAGCAGGAATTCCAGGGGTCGATCACAGAGACTTAGGTGAATTCTAAGCAAGTATAGGTAGTCAATGATATTACTAACCACAAAAGCGATTAAAGCAATCACAGATGATAATAAATTAAATTAATGGGAAATATGCAAATTCTAGGGATTAAAGCATCCAGTTGTGGTGCCAACTATAGATCTCAAGATAAGCGGACAAAGCTGAGATTTTTGCAAAGGGAAGGTGTTTCTAAAATGGAATAGATCATCGGGTAAGTCTCACTACTCACAATCCCAAGCCAAAGAACCTATTACCGGGTAAGTCTCAAGGCACTAAGGAAAGGAACTATAATCTCAAACCAACACACCAACTAAGGGAATAGAATCAACCTTTACCGGGTAAGTCTCAGGCTAACTCACAAAGATGGAATGAAGGCACACTCAAACCCCAATAAAGGATAAACCTTTATTACCTACACTTATGATCATGGGTAAACAAACAAAGGAATTACCGGGTAAGTCTCATCCTAAGCTTGCATTGAACCAGGAAAGGTGTAATAAGAATAGGATTTAGCAAACTCTAACACTTAACTCTCAGTTACGGATCAGATAAGTCACCTCGGTCAGCCAAGTTCCACCCCGGCCGAGATGTTCATCGACTGAACGAGATGTACTAGGGTTAAGAATAAAGACTCGTGCTTTCAGGGTCCTACTGGGATTTAAGATTATTCTATCATCGTTTTTCCAACAACCTTCAGCCAATCACCCTAGAATCGGACAAGGAAATTAGTCACTCATCATCATGAAAGCAATACTCAAATATATGGGAAGAGAATGAATATTTGAACACAAAAACCTTAAAAAAAGGCTTCAATAACTGAATCAAATATCAAACAAACAAGAGTTCCTTGGATCACAATCCAACAAGACAAATCAACAAGAAGGGAATCTAAGAAAGTCTTACAAAACCCTTCACAAAAGCTATAAAAAGCTATGAACTTCCTTCCTTTAATCTTACTTCAACCTTCCAAAAATCCTTCCTAACTGCAACTTCTTCAATCTCCAGCTGTTATGATGGTAGCGGGTTCTTCAATTTGTGGAAAATCCAGCCCTTTATATAGGAGAATTACCCTCCAAAGAAAATAATATCTTAAAAAGATAATTTCCTAATAAAATATATCCATATCTCATAAATAGATCCTTAAAATATATGATCTTCCTTCAGAAATCCAGCCCAAAAATATAAGATCTCTCCTTCCAAAAATAAAAGATCTCAGCCAAGAATAAAATATATCTCACCGCGTCAGGGTATTCGCCTCGGTCGAGACGCTCCTCAAAATCACCTCGGTCGAGATGGTACTGTAGCTGACCGAGGTGGCTCTAAACTGAACGTGAAATCTCTCAAATCTGGTCCAAACTGAATCTTTAATCCATTTCCATGCTTCATGGATTCTTCCTTAAGCTCCTGAATGTAGCTCCTATGAATCCTTTGCTCCTTTAGCTCCATTTTTGATGCAAAAAGTGTCAGTTTACCTACGATTACAACGAAACTTGGTGTAGACCTCGATTCCCGCAAATGTAGATGAAACGACAATATAATCACATAATATACATTCAAACATGCAGATTATTGAAGATAAAACGTATAAACAAGTCCCAAAATATAGACTATAACTCATGCTATCAGCCACCTATTATCAGTTTGCATTGTTCTCCTTGGGAACATCCCAACGACATTCCTACCTATGATAGCCACCACTCCTAATCAAGACCCGCCTATTGTGATTTTTTTAATAACGTTTATCTCAAACAACACACACTTTGTACCGGTAGGTCGACGTTTTACTTTCAATCAATTTATTGTAATTAAACTCAATATTCAATAACCTTTTTTTGTAATTTCATTTTTGTAGGTATGGCTAAAAGATGATGCCCCTTTACCAAAATTGAGCGATATTTGGAAACACTATCACGATCCAAGTGTTGATGGATGAGATGCGCCGTTCATAGTAAGGATATGTTGTTATGAAGAGTTTCGTCATGTGTCGGGTCACTGGGAGATTAGTGGAGGATATCTTTAGTCGTCTTAATATATAGTTTTCATCATGTAATACTACTTCACTTTGGTGGTACTTGATATATTGATTTTGTTTATGGAGTTTTAACACCTAAATTGAAGCATAAAATAATAATACAAACAAAAAATAAAACTCAAGTTTGATAAAGACAAAATAAAACACAAAATCATCAGACTACAACTACAAATGTCATCACACATGTTGTACAGCCCGGACCTGAGATGGAGCCACACGTGGACTACACCCATCTACCTCCTCTATCATGTAATCTACGTCATCGGCTGAATATGGTAGACCACGAGCCTGCATCTTTCGTAGACGAGCAATAAGAATGTGAAGACGGTTCAATACAAAAAATAAACTGTTAAATAAATTAAAAGGTAAGTTAAGGGTTAGAAACAAACGTACTCTAGCATATGAAACGGGAACAGGTAGGGGACAGTCTATAGGTAACTAGAGTGCAATGGACGTCGGCAAGATGTAGGGATGAGAATGAGCGGTATACCAAGGCATGCATGCATCCTCGACGAGCCACAAAGATGTCGTTGGTATCAAACCAACCAATGAGAATCGGGTCTCCTCCAGGTGTCGGGCGGCCCAACGATCATATGTGGGAGCATATGAAAGCCTAAAACCACGTCCATTCGCTGGAATACGGGGTAGGGGCATGGTCTGTACATACCTAAACTGGCTCAAGAACCGATCCGACATGTATGCCTCCTCTATGTCGGATATCCGTATAATACCCCGATAACGAGAAACATCAACCTCTTCACCAAAATGAAGGACACGATCATCATACGGTGTAAAACACATGTCCTCCGTCCTCATTTGGTCCAACTATGCTCGTAATGCATGTAGCCTCTCTATGCTAATCGACGGTGTCTTCGGGACAGAATGTCTCGAAGACAAACGTGCATGCCCATGCAACTCTCGATCCTCCACAGCTGCATGATAGCATGAATTATAGTCTATATTTTGGGACCCGTTTAGACATTTTATCTTCAATAATCTGCATGTGTGGATGTATATTACATGATTGTATTGTCATTTCATCTACCTTTGCGGAAATCGAGGTCTACACCAAGTTTTGTTGTAATCGTAGGTAAAATGGCACGTTTTGGATTAAAATGGAGCTAAGGAGTCATCGGAGCTACATTCAGGAACTTAAGGAGCAACCCAGGAAGCATGGAAATGGATTAAAGATTTACTTTGGGTCAGATTTGAGAGATTTCACATTCAGTTGAGAGTCACCTCGGTCAGCTACAGTATCACCTCGACCGAGGTGATCTTGAGGAGCGCCCCGACCGAGGCGAACACCTTGACGCCGAGAGATATATTTTATTTGGTTGAGATCTTTTATTTTTGGACGAAGAGATCTTATATTTTTGGGCTGGATTTCTGGAAGGAAGATCATATATTTTAGGGATCTATTTATGAGATATGGATATATTTTATTAGGAAATTATCTTTTTAAGATATTTTATCTTTGAAAGATAATTCTCCTATATAAAGGGTTGGATTTTCCACAAGTTCAACCATGCTTAGAGGCTGAGAGCATCCAGCAATTTAGGGATTTTCTGAAGGTTTGAAGGAAGATCGAAGATCAATCAAGGAAGGATTGATAGCTTGATATAGCTTTTGTGAAGGAATTTGTAAGACTTTCTTAGATTCCTTTTTGATTGTCTTGTTGGATTTGTAATCCAAGGAACGCTGATTTGATATTTGATTCAGTTATTGAAGCCTTGTTATTAAGGTTTTTGTGTTCAAATATTCATTCCCTTCCCATATATTTGATTATTGCTTTCATGATGATGAGTGGCTAATTTCCTTGTGGGATTCTAGGGTGATTGGCTGAAGGTTGTGGGAAAAACAATGATAGAATAATCTTAAATTCCAGTAGGACCCTGAAAGCTCGAGTCTTTATCCTTAACCCTATAACATCTCGTTCTGTCGATGAACATCTTGGCCGGGGTGGAATTTGACTGACCGAGGTGACTTATCTGATCCGTAACTGAGAGTTAAGTGTTAGAGTTTGCCAAATCCTATTCTTATTACACCTTCCCTGGTTCAATGCAAGCCTAAGATGACACTTACCCGGTAATTCCTTTGTTTGTTTACCCATGATAATAAGTGTAGGTAATAAAGGTTCATCCTTTATTGGGGGTTGAGTGTGCCTTCATTCCATCTTTGTGAGTTAGCCTGAGACTTACCCGGTAAAGGTTAATTCTATTCCCTTAGTTGGTTTGCTGGTTTGAGATTATAGTTCCTTTCTTTAGTACCTTGAGACTTACTCGGTGATAGGTTCTTTGGTTTGGAATTGTGAGTAGTGAGACTTACCCGGTAATCTATTCCACTTTAGAAACACCTTCCCTTTGCAAAATCTCAGCTTTGTCTGCTTATCTTGAGATCTTGAGTTGGAACCACAACTAGATGCTTTAATCTCTAGAATTTGCATATTTCCTTTAATTGACTATATTATCATCTTTGATTGCTTTAATTGCTTTTGTGGTTAGTTGCAATATTGACAACCTATACTTGCTTTGTTTCACCTAAGTCCTTGAGATCGACACCCCGAAATTCTTGTTTTTACTATAATTGACCCGTACACTGCGGGTTCGCATCCTTATTTTAAGCATACTTCTTGGGTTATAAATTTAAAGCTTGCACACACCATTTGGAGCGAACAAGTTTTTGGCACCGTTGCCGGGGACTTGGTCTAGACCGAGCCGGTTGCGGTTGTCTTTCGGGGCTATTGCCCCTGTTACTACTAACCACTCTACTTGAGTGATTTTCGCAGGTTCTTTTCCTTAGGTTTATCCGAAGAAACCGTGTTGGGAAGGAAATCGTTCCTTACGATCCCGAACCAGAAAAGACGTATAAGAGACGCTTGAAAGAAGCAAAAATGGCCAATCAAGACGATCGCGATCTTGAGGCCGAATTGAAGGAGGCGATGGAACAGTTGCGCCTCAATAGGGAAGAACTGCAGCGTGAAAGGGAGGAAAATCGCACCCAAGCTGTAGAGATTGAAGCAGATATGATTGAGTTACGAGCTCAGATTCTGCATCGACCAGACCCTCGACCGAGGCAGGACCCCGCTCCAGTTGCCCCGGCCGAGATACTTCCACCTCGGATGCCAGTCCGAGATGTTCTTTTTGCAGGTATTCCACAAACCCTAGGGCAAAGGATGGACCCAAACCAGCAAGTGAGGCGTCCAGGAGTCAACCTAGGAGATCCAGTGGAGCATGATTATGAACTTCGACCGCAAGTTCTTTCCATGATTCGCCAATGCCAGTTCGGAGGTCTAGAAAGGGAGTCCCCACATCAACATCTGCAAAACTATGAGATCTTGATGGAAACCTTGAAACCTTCAAGAGTGGAAAATAATAATTACAAGTTAAGGCCTTTTTACTTTTCTTTGAAGGACAGGGCGCTTACTTGGTACCAGTCTCTTCCTCCCGGAAAGATCAACACTTGGGAGGAGATGACGACAGAGTTCTTGACGAAATTCTTTCCCCCCTCCAAAACTGCCGAAATGAGAGGGAAGATCAATGCATTCATCATGAAGGACAAGGAGAGTTTGTCCAAGTCATGGGAGAGATTTAAAGATGTTCTTTTGGATTGCCCATATCATGGGATTCCAAAGATAGAGTTGTTGGAGATTTACTTCAAGGGATTGGATGGAGTACCCAATTCAGCCTTCAACTACTATCCGCTGGCACATTCATGGACATGCCGATTGATGAAGCTTGGGAATTTGATAGCATGAATTATAGTCTATATTTTAGGGTTTGTTTGGACGTTTTATCTTTCATAATCTGCATGTTTGTATGTACATTATGTGATTTTACTACCATTTCATCTACCTTTTGCGAGAATCGAGGTCTACACCTAGTTTCGTTGTAATTGCAGGTAATATGGTACGTTTTGCATCGAAAAGGAGCAAAAGGAGTCAAGAGTCATTTGGAGCTACATTGAGGAGCAAAAAGGAATCCTTCAGGAAGCATAGCCATGGATTAAAGATTTACTTTGGACCAGTTTTGAGAGATTCTACACTCAGTTATGAATCACCTCGGTTGACCAGAGATTCATCTCGACCGAGGCGATCCAGAGACGCCGACTCGACCGAGGCGAACACCTAGGACGCGGCGAGAATATTTTATTCTTGGCTGAGATCTTTTAAAATTGGAAAGTGATCTTATATTTTTGGGCTGAGTTTCTAGAAGGAAGGAGATATGCAGAATCATATATTTTACCTATATTTATGGGATAATATCTTCTTAAGATTTATTATCTTTGGAGGTTTATTTTTCCTATAAAAAGGATTGGATTTTCCACAAATCCGATCATGCTTAGAGGCTGCATACATCACGATATACCACCGATCAGGGTTTACAAGCGCAGCAGCCGCATCCTACTCCAATTTGGGAGAGAGTTGAAGAACCTTTTTGAAGGTTGAAGGAAGATTTGAAGACTATAGCTTTATAACTTTTTGGAGGGTTTTGTAAGATTATCTTCAATTCCTTTCCTTGTTGTCTTGTCTTGTTGGATTACTATCCAAGGAACGATTTTGTGTGAAATTTGATTCAGTTATTGAAGTGTTTTCATTAAATTCTTCTTTGTTCAAATATTCACCTTCTTCCCATATATTTAATACTTTCATTATGATGATGAGTGGCTAATTTCCTTGTGTGATTCTAGGGTGATTGGCTGAAGGTTGTGGGAAAAACAATGATAGAATGATCTTAATCACAGTAGGATCCTGAAAGTTCGAGTCTTTAACCTTAACCCTAAGCATCTCGTTCAGTCGATGAACATCTCGGCCGGGGTGGAATTCTTCTGACCGAGGTGACTTATCCGACCCTAAACTGAGAGTTAAGTGTTAGAGTTTGCCAAATCCTATTCTTATTACACCTTTCCTGGTTCAAAGCAAGCTTAGGATGAAACTTACCCGGTAATTCCTTAGTTTGTGTACCAACGATCATAAGTGTAGGTAATAAAGGTTTGTCCTTTATTGGGGTTTGAGTGTGCTTCCATCCCATCTTTGTGAGTTAGCCTGAGACTTACCCGGTAAAGGTTGATTCTATTCCCTTAGATGGTGTGTTAGTTTGAGGTTATAGTTCTTTATCTTAATTCCTTGAGACTTACCCGGTAATAGGAGTTACGGTTTAGGATTAGTGTGTAGTAAGACTTACCCGGTGATCTACTCCACTTTAGTAACACCTTCCCCAAGCAAAAATCTCAGCTTTGTCCTCTTATCTATAGATCTTGAGTTGGAACCACAACTAGATGCTTTAATCCCTAGAATTGCATGTTTGCTTTATTTGACATCTTATTCATCTTTGATTGTATACTTGCTCTTGTGGTTAGCATCAACACTAGCATACCGTATTGGACTTTGTTTCACTAAGTCCCTGTGATCGACCCCTGGAATTTTCTTGCTTTTACTACAATTGACCCGTACACTGCGGGTTCGCATCCTTGTTTTAAGCTTAAGTCTAAGGGAATAGAATCAACCTTTACCGGGTAAGTCTCAGGCTAACTCACAAAGATGGGATGGAAGCACACTCAAACCCCAATAAAGGACAAACCTTTATTACCTACACTTATGATCGTTGGTACACAAACTAAGGAATTACCGGTGGTCCGAGCTTGATAGCATGAATTATAGTCTATATTTTAGGGTTTGTTTGGACGTTTTATCTTTCATAATCTGCATGTTTGTATGTACATTATGTGATTTTACTACCATTTCATCTACCTTTGCGAGAATCGAGGTCTACACCTAGTTTCGTTGTAATTGCAGGTAATATGGTACGTTTTGCATCGAAAAGGAGCAAAAGGAGTCAAGAGTCATTTGGAGTTACATTGAGGAGCAAAAAGGAATCCTTCAGGAAGCATAGCCATGGATTAAAGATTTACTTTGGACCAGTTTTGAGAGATTCTACACTCAGTTATGAATCACCTCGGTTGCCCAGAGATTCATCTCGACCGAGGCGATCCAGAGACGCCGACTCGACCGAGGCGAACACCTAGGACGCGGCGAGAATATTTTATTCTTGGCTGAGATCTTTTAAAATTGGAAAGTGATCTTATATTTTTGGGCTGAGTTTCTAGAAGGAAGGAGATATGCAGAATCATATATTTTACCTATATTTATGGGATAATATCTTCTTAAGATTTATTATCTTTGGAGGTTTATTTTTCCTATAAAAAGGATTGGATTTTCCACAAATCCGATCATGCTTAGAGGCTGCATACATCACGATATACCACCGATCAGGGTTTACAAGCGCAGCAGCCGCATCCTACTCCAATTTGGGAGAGAGTTGAAGAACCTTTTTGAAGGTTGAAGGAAGATTTGAAGACTATAGCTTTATAGCTTTTTGGAGGGTTTTGTAAGATTATCTTCAATTCCTTTCCTTGTTGTCTTGTCTTGTTGGATTATTATCCAAGGAACGATTTTGTGTGATATTTGATTCAGTTATTGAAGTGTTTTCATTAAATTCTTCTTTGTTCAAATATTCACCTTCTTCCCATATATTTAATACTTTCATTATGATGATGAGTGGCTAATTTCCTTGTGTGATTCTAGGGTGATTGGCTGAAGGTTGTGGGAAAAACAATGATAAAATGATCTTAATCACAGTAGGATCCTGAAAGTTCGAGTCTTTAACCTTAACCCTAAGCATCTCGTTCAGTCGATGAACATCTCGGCCGGGGTGGAATTCTTCTGACCGAGGTGACTTATCCGACCCTAAACTGAGAGTTAAGTGTTAGAGTTTGCCAAATCCTATTCTTATTACACCTTTCCTGGTTCAAAGCAAGCCTAGGATGAGACTTACCCGGTAATTCCTTAGTTTGTGTACCAACGATCATAAGTGTAGGTAATAAAGGTTTGTCCTTTATTGGGGTTTGAGTGTGCTTCCATCCCATCTTTGTGAGTTAGCCTGAGACTTACCCGGTAAAGGTTGATTCTATTCCCTTAGATGGTGTGTTAGTTTGAGGTTATAGTTCTTTATCTTAATTCCTTGAGACTTACCCGGTAATAGGAGTTACGGTTTAGGATTAGTGTGTAGTAAGACTTACCCGGTGATCTACTCCACTTTAGTAACACCTTCCCCTTGCAAAAATCTCAGCTTTGTCCGCTTATCTTTAGATCTTGAGTTGGAACCACAACTAGATGCTTTAATCCCTAGAATTGCATGTTTGCTTTATTTGACATCTTATTCATCTTTGATTGTATACTTGCTCTTGTGGTTGGCATCAACACTAGCATACCGTATTGGACTTTGTTTCACTAAGTCCCTGTGATCGACCCCTGGAATTTTCTTGCTTTTACTACGATTGACCCGTACACTGCGGGTTCGCATCCTTGTTTTAAGCTTAAGTCTAGGGTTATAAATTTAAAGCTTGCACACACCGTTTGGAGCGAACAAGTTTTTGGCGCCGTTGCCGGGGACTTGGTCTAGACCGAGCCGGTACGGTTTGCTCTTGGGGCATTTGCCCCGTGTTGTCTTACCACTCTACTTGAGTGACTTTTGCAGGTTCTTTCTTAGGTATATGCGAAGAACCCGCACTGGAAAGGAAATCGTTCCTTACGATCCCGAACCAGAAAAGACGTACAAGAGACGCTTAAGAGAAGCGAAGATGGCCCAACAAGACGATCACGATCTTGCGGCCCAGTTGAGAGAGACGCAGGAGTTGCTACGTCTCAGTCAAGAAGAGCTAAGGCAAGAGAAAGAGGAGAATCAGGCCAGGACTGCAGCAATCGAAGCTGAGATTGCAGCAATTCGGAACCAGATTCAACCTCGACCGATGCAGGATCCAGTAGTTGATCCTCGACCGAGGCAGATTCCAGTACCTGACGCCCCGGCCGATGTGCATCCGCTTCGGATGCCAATCCGAGATGTTCTTCTTGCAGGGATTCCACAAACCCTAGGTCAAAGGATGGACCCAAATCAACAGCTGAGGCGTCCAGGAGTGAACCTAGGAGATCCAGCGGATCATGACTACGAACTTCGACCGCAAGTTCTGGCCATGATTCGCCAATGTCAATTCGGAGGGCTGGAGAAGGAGTCGCCGCATCAACATCTTCAAAACTACGAGATCTTGATGGAGACCTTGCGACCTCCTAGAATTGAAAATAACAACTACAAGCTAAGACCTTTCTACTTTTCTCTTAAAGATAGAGCTCTTACTTGGTATCAATCTCTTCCTGCAGGAAAGATCAGCACATGGGAAGAGATGACTACGGAATTCTTGACCAAATTCTTTCCCCCCTCAAAGACTGCTGAAATGAGAGGGAAGATCAATGCTTTCATCATGAAGGACAAGGAGAGCTTGTCCAAATCATGGGAGCGGTTCAAGGATATCCTTTTGGATTGCCCACATCATGGGATTCCAAAGATCGAGTTGTTGGAGATCTACTTCAAAGGACTGGACGGAAACACCCAGTTTAATCTCCAACTACTCTCCGCCGGCACATTTATGGATATGGCGGTTGACGAGGCTTGGGACTTCATTGAGAAGCAAGCCTTGCACATGGAGAAGTACACCCACCAAGGAGCTGAAGGTGGAGTTAAAAGAGTCAACTTTCAAGAGACTCAAACCAACAACAACCAATTCACGTCCTTGAAGAACGACGTGAAGCAGTTGAAGGAGCTATTGATGGCTCAAACTAAGCAGGAAGAGCAAGGGCAAAGGAATAACAACAACAACAACAAGAACGGGTACCGTAACAACAACAACGGACCCCGAAACAACAACTACAACAACAATAGAGGATCCAATAGCAACAATTGGAGAGCGAATAATAACCAAAACAACGGTAACAATTATTCAAACTCCAACTCTAATGATTCCTCTAATCCTTTCCTCTCTCCTCCTTCTTCTTCTTCTACTCCATTGAAGAGCCAAGGGCAAGGATCAAGTTCGTCTCAGCCGGAAAAGAAGGACGCAGTCCTGGAGGCAATCTTGATCAAGCTTAATGCTATGGAGAATTCTATGACTTCATTTTCGAGGGCCCAAAAGTCCTTCGAACAACAACTTGCTAATAGGGCGAATGAAGCGCCAAGAGATCCAGGGAAGCTTCCAGCAAAGACGGAAACTAACCCTAAGGGCCAATGCATGGCCATCACGACGAGGAGTGGACTCAAAACTGCAGATCCAATACCTCGTTCGACGCAGACCACCTCGGTCCAGATCCAGTCGAAGAACACCTCGACCGAGATGCCAACCGAGGCGGTACAACAGAAAGTAGGAGGAACAACTGAAGCCTATGTTCCACCTCCTGCATATAAACCACCACTTCCATTCCCCCAGTCCAGAGCCAGAGCACATCTTGACAAGCACTTTGGTAAGTTCCTTGACTTGATGAATAAGCTCCATATTAATATTCCTTTCCTTGATGCTATTCTAGGTATGCCCGCCTATGGGAAGTTCCTAAAAGAGATCCTATCAAGGAAGAGGAAGCTGGAGGATGTTGGTGAAGTTAGGATGACATCTAAGTCTTCAGAGCTTATAAAGATCATGAAGGAGAAGATGCCACCTAAATTAAGAGATCCCGGCTCATTTTGCATTCCCATTCAAGTTGGGGATGTCACTTGTGAAGCCCTTTGCGATCTAGGAGCCAGCGTGAGCATCATCCCGCTGGAGCTATGCAATAAGATCGGCCTTGGAGAGCCCAAGCCGGTCAAGATTCGACTCTACATGGCGGATCGCTCCATCACCCATCCCGTGGGCATTTTGGAGGACGTTCCGGTCAAGTTAGGTAACTTCTATCTACCCATAGATTTTGTCGTACTTGACATTCCCGCAGATTATCCTGTTCCTATCATTCTCGGGAGGCCATTTCTAGCAACTTCGGGTTGCAATGTGGATTGCAAGAACGCCAAGTTGAAATTCAACGTTGGTGGCGATGAGGTGGAGTTCGCACTACTTGCAGCCATGAAAGGGGAGCAAATAACTGATGATATCTTCAACATCTACGATGAAGAAGAATCAAGAGAATTGGTGAGCTCTATCCTTATTAATGATCCACTCGAAAGAGTTATTAGCTTCAGTTTAATGGAGGAAGGTATAGATGCTTCTTGTGATGCAGATATACGGAGCTTAAAAGCACTGGAAGAGGATCCAGGAGCTAAAACTGAGAGGCTAATCCAGGAAACGAAGATTTCCAGCCTCGGACCCAGTAGCAGTACCTCGACCGAGGCACTTTCTGGACCGAGCGAGGCGTTTGAAGAACACCTCGGTCAACGCCTTTGTGCCTCGACCGAGGCCGACAGAGAGACGATTCAAACTGAGACTGCATCTGGTCCAGTTTCTGACACCACTCCACTGGAAAGAGGAAGCACAGATCCCTCCCAGAAGGCACCCCCAGTTGTGGAGCTTAAACAACTCCCTAGTCACTTGAGGTATATCTTTCTTGGGCCGGACTCTACTTATCCCGTTATTGTTAGTGCTTCCCTCTCCGATTCTGAATTAACTAAGCTAATGCATGTCCTGAGAAAACATCGAAAGGCCATAGGTTACACCACGGATGATCTTATTGGCATTAAACCCTCTTTCTGCATGCATAGAATTCTAATGGAGGATAATCATAAGACTTCACGGGAACCTCAAAGACGGTTAAATCCGATCATGAAAGAGGTTGTGAAGAAAGAAGTTCTTAAGTTGTTGGATGCAGGTATTATTTATCCTATCTCGGACAGCAAGTGGGTTAGCCCGGTGCATGTCGTTCCGAAGAAAGGAGGGATGACCGTTGTGACTAATAAGAACAACGAGTTGATCCCAACGAGGACCGTTACGGGCTGGAGAGTTTGCATCGACTATAGGAAGCTGAACACGGCTACTAGGAAGGATCATTTCCCGCTTCCCTTCATTGATCAAATGCTCGAACGGTTAGCCCAGCATTCACACTTTTGCTACTTGGACGGCTATAGTGGATTCTTCCAGATACCTATCCATCCGGATGATCAGGAGAAGACCACTTTCACATGTCCTTGGGGGACATTTGCCTATCGGAGGATGCCGTTCGGATTGTGCAATGCACCAGCTACCTTCCAGCGATGCATGATGGCTATCTTCTCCGAGTACATAGAGGAGATCATGGAGGTATTTATGGATGATTTTTCTGTATATGGTTCCTCTTTTGATGATTGCCTATCTAACCTTTCTCTAGTGCTTAAAAGATGTGAAGACACTAACCTTGTTTTGAATTGGGAGAAGTGTCATTTTATGGTTAATGAAGGCATTGTACTAGGACACCTCGTTTCTAATCGAGGTATTGAGGTCGATAGAGCTAAGATCGAGACTATTGAGAAACTCCCTCCTCCTTGTTCTGTTAAGGGTGTGAGGAGTTTTCTCGGGCATGCAGGTTTCTATAGGAGATTCATCAAGGACTTCTCCAAGATTTCTAAACCTCTAACTAACCTCTTGAATAAAGATGTTGTTTTTGAGTTTTCGCAGGAGTGTCTTGATGCTTTTTACAGGATTAAGGAAGCGTTGATCTCCGCTCCCATTATCCAACCTCCTGATTGGACCTTGCCCTTTGAGGTCATGTGCGACGCTAGCGATGTAGCCGTAGGAGCGGTGCTTGGGCAAAAGAAGGATGGACGGACCACCGCCATTTACTATGCTAGCAAGACGCTAGATGAAGCACAACGCCACTACGCTACCACAGAAAAGGAGTTATTGGCGGTTGTATATGCTTTCGAGAAGTTTCGTTCCTACCTAGTAGGGGCGAAAGTCATTGTCTACACCGACCACGCAGCCATACGCTACTTGATGGCTAAGAAAGATGCCAAGCCGCGCCTTATTCGATGGATTCTCTTGCTCCAGGAGTTTGACCTAGAGATCCGCGATAAGAAGGGATCCGAGAATTCAGTTGCGGATCACCTCAGCCGGCTACCGGAATCCTCCCGCGAGACGGATAGCCCACCCATAGACGATTCATTCCCCGACGAGCACTTGCACGTTTTGGAGCGTTTGATGGACTTACTTACTTCACCCCACGATGGAGGTGAAGTATGGGGTGAGGGAACCCCCCACCTCGTTTGAGACGCACCATGGTCCAGCTAGCGACCTTAAATCAAGCGCTTCTTGGGAGGCAACCCAAGGTATTGCTTTCTTTCCCGTTTTCTAGTCTAGTTTAGATAGTTTTTGTTTTTGCTTTGCTTTGCTTTGTTTTTGGGTTTTTGGACAGACAACAAGAAGGAGCACTCCAGGAAAGAGAGAAGTTCGAGATTCTGAGAAGAAAGAAGCACCTCGGTCACTGTCAGAACACCTCGACCGAGTTGATTCTTGAAGCAACCGAGGCGACTAGGGTTTCTGCAGAACCGCCTCGGTCCGTACCACCTCGGTCCAGTCGAGACCATCTCGACCGAGGTGACAGCAGATCTCGCGACGGTATAAAAAGCGAAAATTACTTTTCACTTTTTATTTTTCACCCATTTCGACCGCGGCGACAGAGCACCTCGTTCTCTCTCGTTTCTCGCTCTTTTCCGACGATTTCTGTTCTAAAACTGCAATTAAAGGGAAGAGGAGTCGATTGCAACAACAGATCTGCAAGAAATCTGAGCATTTTCGACCGAAACGAGGTAAACGAAGTTCGAAAACCCTAACTCCTCGTTTGCTGTTTATTGGGCTTTGGTTGCCCTTGATTCTGCTGAGGAAACCCATAAGTACCCCTTAGGAAGCAATTGTAGTGATTTTAGGGGGAAAAGAACTGGAAATCTGAGATTTGGAAATTCGAACTGCACGCCTCGGTCCAGTCGGTCTGCATCTCGACCGAGGTGATTTCTGGGACTTGTCAGCAACCGAGGTGGTCTGACAGATTGATTTGTGAAGATGAGTTCAGATAGGATACTAGCCCTTAGAGACAGATCTTCACCCTCCCCTTCCCCTTCTTCTTCCCGTCCCTACCGCCCGGTTATCCACGAGAGATGCCGGGTAGATTACGAGAGGATAGCGGGCCGTCCAGTTATCGCACCGCGATTTCTGGAGGTATCCGCTTTCGACTGCCTAGGGTTAGAGGCTGACCTTAGGAGGATGATAGCCACAGTCGGGCTGGATCAGTTTTCTGAGATCCGAGCCCCAGCCTACATAGAGCCGACACTCGAGTTCGTCAGCTCCTTCTCCTACCTACCCACAGAGGGATCTGTGAAGTATCGGCTGATGAGCCGGAACTTCTTAGTCCCACTAGAGACCTTCAGAGAGATTTTCAGCTTTCCTACCCCTACAGCTGTAGACTTCCCCTCCCGATCCGTAGCTAGGGAGTTTTGGGGTCAGATCGCCCACATCACCACTCATGCAGACAGATGGCGCCCTGGAGATTCCAGGGAGAAGGTCATCTTCCACCCAGCTTTCAGACTCGCCCACCGGATATTCAGCGAGATGCTTCTGGCGCGTACTGAGACGCCCCAGAAGATCAGACAGGGGGAGCTATTCTCACTATACTGCATGGTCACGGGAGGATACCCTGACTTTGGCTTGATGCTGGCAGAGGATCTGCACAGGATCAAGGCCAAAGGGAAGGGTGATATTTGTTGTGGAGGTCTAGTCACCCACATCGCCTCCTACCACGGGATGGATCTCAGTATTTGCACATTGGCGGCGGCTCCGAAGCCGCTAGGTCTGCAGGAGATGATCACGAGGCGGATTCTTGTTCCTCGTGGGTTGACTACTCCGTATGTTGCCATGCCTTGGGAGCGGACAGCGCCTCAGGGCATCAGATGGTCTGCACAGTTTTCTGTCGCCGACCCGCATTTCTGGCAGGCTGCATGGGTCCCGCTGATGGAGGACTACAGAGAGGGAGCAGCTGCTGCTGCTGCAGCTGCAGAGGAGGCAGAGGAGGCTGACGAGGAGGATGATGACGAGACAGTTGAGGAGAGAGGAGGCGGCGTCCCGATGGACACAGGGACGGACACTGCTGGGACGAGCGCGCCTCCCATTATTGATCTTGATGAGGACGAGGAGGACACTGAGCCAGCGCCGGCTGAGACTTCTCCAGTCAGGCCCGCTAGGCGCAGGAGGCAGAGGGTTAGAGACAGAGCAGCACACCGACGGATTGATGACCTGACAGATCAGGTTATCGACACTTATGCTGCACTTTCTTTGGATATCCGGGAGATGCAGGAGCGGCAGCATCATCAGCACATGATGGCTCAGCTACAGTTCCAGCATGTCATGGGCTATCCCTATGACCCTACTTTGTACCCTTACATTCCACCACCACCACCGGATCAGGACTTCTGAGGAGCTGCAGGATTTTATTTATTTTATTTTTATGCAGTTCGGCTCTTTATCCGGTGAGTCCTCCTTTCTTTCAGACTTTTATTACACCCACTGGGACAGTGTGTCTCAAGTATGGGGTAGTTGATGTATTATCTGACTTATTTGACTTATGATGTACCGGATATTTTCATATTTTGATAGCATGAATTATAGTCTATATTTTGGGGTTTGTTTGGACGTTTTATCTTTCATAATCTGCATGTTTGTATGTACATTATGTGATTTTACTACCATTTCATCTACCTTTGCGAGAATCGAGGTCTACACCTAGTTTCGTTGTAATTGCAGGTAATATGGTACGTTTTGCATCAAAAAGGAGCAAAAGGAGTCAAGAGTCATTTGGAGCTACATTCAGGAAGCACAACCATGGATTGAAGATTTACTTTGGACCAGTTTTGAGAGATTCTACATTCAGTTATGAATCACCTCGGTTGCCCAGAGATTCATCTCGACCGAGGCGATCCAGAGACGCCGACTCGACCGAGGCGAACACCTAGGACGCGGCGAGAATATTTTATTCTTGGCTGAGATCTTTTAAAATTGGAAAGTGATCTTATATTTTTGGGCTGAGCTTCTAGAAGGAAGGAGATATGCAGAATCATATATTTTACCTATATTTATGGGATAATATCTTCTTAAGATTTATTATCTTTGGAGGTTTATTTTTCCTATAAAAAGGATTGGATTTTCCACAAATCCGATCATGCTTGGAGGCTGCATACACCGCATACAATCCGCTATCAGCGCAGCAGCCGCATCCTACTCCAATTTGGGAGAGAGTTGAAGAACCTTTTTGAAGGTTGAAGGAAGATTTGAAGACTATAGCTTTATAGCTTTTTTGAGGGTTTTGTAAGATTGTCTTCAATTCCTTTCCTTGATTGTCTTGTCTAGTTGGATTATTATCCAAGGAACGATTTTTGTGTGATATTTGATTCAGTTATTGAAGTGTTTTCATTAAATTCTTCTTTGTTCAAATATTCACCTTCTTCCCATATATTTAATACTTTCATTATGATGATGAGTGGCTAATTTCCTTGTGTGATTCTAGGGTGATTGGCTGAAGGTTGTGGGAAAAACAATGATAGAATGATCTTAATCACAGTAGGATCCTGAAAGTTCGAGTCTTTAACCTTAACCCTAAGCATCTCGTTCAGTCGATGAACATCTCGGCCGGGGTGGAATTCTTCTGACCGAGGTGACTTATCCGACCCTAAACTGAGAGTTAAGTGATAGAGTTTGCCAAATCCTATTCTTATTATACCTTTCTGGTTCAAAGCAAGCTTAGGATGAGACTTACCCGGTAATTCCTTAGTTTGTGTACCAACGATCATAAGTGTAGGTAATAAAGGCTTGTCCTTTATTGGGGTTTGAGTGTGCTTCCATCCCATCTTTGTGAGTTAGCCTGAGACTTACCCGGTAAAGGTTGATTCTATTCCCTTAGATGGTGTGTTAGTTTGAGGTAATAGTTCTTTATCTTAATTCCTTGAGACTTACCCGGTAATAGGAATTACGGTTTAGGATTAGTGTGTAGTGAGACTTACCCGGTGATCTACTCCACTTTAGAAACACCTTCCCCATGCAAAAACCTCAGCTTTGTCCGCTTATCTATAGATCTTGAGTTGGAACCACAACTAGATGCTTTAATCCCTAGAATTGCATGTTTGTTTATTTGACATCTTATTCATCTTTGATTGTATTACTTGCTCTTGTGGTTAGCATCAACACTAGCATACCGTATTGGACTTTGTTTCACTAAGTCCCTGTGATCGACCCCTGGAATTTTCTTGCTTTTACTACGATTGACCCGTACACTGCGGGTTCGCATCCTTGTTTTAAGCTTAAGTCTAGGGTTATAAATTTAAAGCTTGCACACACCGTTTGGAGCGAACAAGTTTTTGGACGAGGAAGGATTGGTCCATGAAATTAGACGATGCTCTTTGGGCATACAGGACCGCATTCAAGACTCCCATAGGCACCACCCCTTATAAGTTGGTGTATGGGAAATCTTGCCATTTGCCCGTTGAGTTGGAGCACAAAGCGTATTGGGCTATCAAATGGTTGAACTTTGACATTAAGGAGGCTGGTGAGAAGCGACTATTGGAACTTAACGAGCTGGAAGAGCTGCGTTTGAACGCCTATGAGAATGCCAAGATCTACAAGGAAAGGACGAAGAGATGGCATGACAAGCGTATCGTTCCAAAGGAGCTTAACGAAGGAGATTTAGTTCTACTCTTCAACTCCCGCCTCCGTCTTTTTCCAGGTAAGTTGAAATCTAGATGGACCGGACCTTACGTTGTAAAACACGTTTTCCCTCATGGTGCAGTTGAGATATGGGGCGAAACTAGCGGAAGCTTCAAGGTCAACGGTCATAGACTTAAGAAGTACCAACCGGAAACGCCGGTTGAGGAGGTCGCACCGATCCACCTCGTTTGAGACGCACCATGGTCCAGCTAGCGACCTTAAATCAAGCGCTTCTTGGGAGACAACCCAAGGTATTGCTTTCTTTCCCGTTTTCTAGTCTAGTTTAGATAGTTTTTGTTTTTGCTTTGCTTTGCTTTGTTTTTGGGTTTTTGGACAGACAACAGGAAGGAGCACTCCAGGAAAGAGAGAAGTTCGAGATTCTGAGAAGAAAGAAGCACCTCGGTCACTGTCAGAACACCTCGACCGAGTTGATTCTTGAAGCAACCGAGGCGACTAGGGTTTCTGCAGAACCGCCTCGGTCCGTACCACCTCGGTCCAGTCGAGACCATCTCGACCGAGGTGACAGCAGATCTCGCGACGGTATAAAAAGCGAAAATTACTTTTCACTTTTTATTTTTCACCCATTTCGACCGCGGCGACAGAGCACCTCGTTCTCCCTCGTTTCTCGCTCTTTTTCGACGATTTCTGTTCCAAAACTGCAATTAAAGGGAAGAGGAGTCGATTGCAACAACAGATCTGCAAGAAATCTGAGCATTTTCGACCGAAACGAGGTAAACGAAGTTCGAAAACCCTAACTCCTCGTTTGCTGTTTATTGGGCTTTGGTTGCCCTTGATTCTGCTGAGGAAACCCATAAGTACCCCTTAGGAAGCAATTGTAGTGATTTTAGGGGGAAAAGAACTGGAAATCTGAGAATTGGAATTCGAACTGCACGCCTCGGTCCAGTCGGTCTGCATCTCGACCGAGGTGATTTCTGGGACTTGTCAGCAACCGAGGTGGTCTGACAGATTGATTCGTGAAGATGAGTTCAGATAGGATACTAGCCCTTAGAAACAGATCTTCACCCTCCCCTTCCCCTTCTTCTTCCCATCCCTACCGCCCGGTTATCCACGAGAGATGCCGGGTAGATTACGAGAGGATAGCGGGCCGTCCAGTTATCGCACCGCGATTTCTGGAGGTATCCGCTTTCGACTGCCTAGGGTTAGAGGCTGACCTTAGGAGGATGATAGCCACAGTCGGGCTGGATCAGTTTTCTGAGATCCGAGCCCCAGCCTACATAGAGCCGACACTCGAGTTCGTCAGCTCCTTCTCCTACCTACCCACAGAGGGATCTGTGAAGTATCGGCTGATGAGCCGGAACTTCTTAGTCCCACTAGAGACCTTCAGAGAGATTTTCAGCTTTCCTACCCCTACAGCTGTAGACTTCCCCTCCCGTTCAGTAGCTAGGGAGTTTTGGGGTCAGATAGCCCACATCACCACTCATGCAGACAGATGGCGCCCTGGAGATTCCAGGGAGAAGGTCATCTTCCACCCAGCTTTCAGACTCGCCCACCGGATATTCAGCGAGATGCTTCTGGCGCGTACTGAGACGCCCCAGAAGATCAGACAGGGGGAGCTATTCTCACTATACTGCATGGTCACGGGAGGATACCCTGACTTTGGCTTGATGCTGGCAGAGGATCTGCACAGGATCAAGGCCAAAGGGAAGGGTGATATTTGCTGTGGAGGTCTAGTCACCCACATCGCCTCCTACCACGGGATGGATCTCAGTATTTGCACATTGGCGGCGGCTCCGAAGCCGCTAGGTCTGCAGGAGATGATCACGAGGCGGATTCTTGTTCCTCGCGGGCTGACTACACCGTATGTTGCCATGCCTTGGGAGCGGACAGCGCCTTAGGGCATCAGATGGTCTGCACAGTTTTCTGTCGCCGACCCGCATTTCTGGCAGGCTGCATGGGTCCCGCTGATGGAGGACTACAGAGAGGGAGCAGCTGCTGCTGCTGCAGCTGCAGAGGAGGCAGAGGAGGCTGATGAGGAGGATGATGACGAGACAGTTGAGGAGAGAGGAGGCGGCGTCCCGATGGACACAGGGACGGACACTGCTGGGACGAGCGCGCCTCCCATTATTGATCTTGATGAGGACGAGGAGGATACTGAGCCAGCGCCGGCTGAGACTTCTCCAGTCAGGCCCGCTAGGCGCAGGAGGCAGAGGGTTAGAGACAGAGCAGCACACCGACGGATTGATGACCTGACAGATCAGGTTATCGACACTTATGCTGCACTTTCTTTGGATATCCGGGAGATGCAGGAGCGGCAGCATCATCAGCACATGATGGCTCAGCTACAGTTCCAGCATGTCATGGGCTATCCCTATGACCCTACTTTGTACCCTTACATTCCACCACCACCACCGGATCAGGACTTCTGAGGAGCTGCAGGATTTTTATTTATTTTATTTTTATGCAGTTCGGCTCTTTATCCGGTGAGTCCTCCTTTCTTTCAGACATTTATTACACCCACTGGGACAGTGTGTCTCAAGTATGGGGTAGTTGATGTATTATCTGACTTATTTGACTTATGATGTATTATTCGACTTATGATGTATTGGATATTTTCATATTCATGCTTTATCTGCATTTATATGTTTATCTGAGATTGCATGCATACTTACAGGTTATTTGATTGAGAAAAACGTCGAAACCGAAAAAAAA
>BSUD01000002.1:132633292-132668754 GCA_033239045.1 Fagopyrum esculentum
TTCTTCTTCTTCTTCTTCTTCTTGATCATGCTTAAGCCCCTCATATACATTTTGCCTCCCTTTACCTATCCGGGAATTTGGAAGCAAGCGAAGTGGTGAAAGCAAGTTAAAAGTTGAGAAGCGGCTGAAAGTGAAAGTGTTAGAAAGCAATAATAGGTTTGGGGAAGTCAATCATGAAGATGAGTAACTCGGCACCATTCACATAGCCGGGTGTTTGTGTCTTGCCAAAGTCGGATTGAGCGATATTCCTAACGGGTCATGGTATGTGCATCAAGGGTTTGATGCATCTCGAGAAATTGATGATTGCGGATTTCCTAGGCTTCGGTTATTGTGCACCTCTGTCCATGCATCCCAAAAAGTAAAGTAAAAAGAAAAAGTGTGAAATAAGCAAAGCTTATTGGTGGAAGATGTTGCAAGTCAAAGTGAAAGTGAAGTTCATCCTTTTCCAGGATTCTAGCACCACATTACCTTACATTCATCCCTACCCTACACGTTTCTTGACCTTTTCTTTTGGGAAGCCCTTGAGACCTTGAGCTTGTTGATTGACTTAGCGGTTTAAATCGGATTATACATGATTAATTTTGATAATTATGGTTTATTATGCATTCTATGATTTTATGCAAAGATGAACAACTTTCCTATATTTATAAAATGTTTTGATCATGTTGAGTTTTTAATTTCCAGGAAGTACTCTCTTAGAGTGATCTATGATAGTTGCACACCATAAAATGTTTTTGAAAGACTTTTCATTGATTTTCTTGACTATTAATCCATTCTATCTTGATTTCTATATGAGGAACTTGCTTAGGGACAAGCAAGGGCTAAGTATGGGGTATTTTGATAGCATGAATTATAGTCTATATTTTGGGGTTTGTTTGGACGTTTTATCTTTCATAATTTGCATGTTTGTATGTACATTATGTGATTTTACTACCATTTCATCTACCTTTGCGAGAATCGAGGTCTACACCTAGTTTCGTTGTAATTGCAGGTAATATGGTACGTTTTGCATCAAAAAGGAGCAAAAGGAGTCAAGAGTCATTTGGAGCTACATTCAGGAAGCACAACCATGGATTAAAGATTTACTTTGGACCAGTTTTGAGAGATTCTACATTCAGTTATGATCACCTCGGTTGCCCAGAGATTCATCTCGACCGAGGCGATCCAGAGACGCCGACTCGACCGAGGTGAACACCTAGGACGCGGCGAGAATATTTTATTCTTGGGCTGAGCTTCTAGAAGGAAGGAGATATGCAGAATCATATATTTTACCTATTTTTATGGGAATATATCTTCTTAAGATTTATTATCTTTGGAGGTTTATTTTTCCTATAAAAAGGATTGGATTTTCCACAAATCCGATCATGCTTAGATGCTTAGAGGCTTAGAGACTGCATACACCGCATACGATCTCGATTACAGCAAAGAATACGCAGCAGCCGCATCCTACTCCAATTTGGGAGTTTTCGAAGAACCTTTTTGAAGGTTGAAGGAAGATTGAAGACTATAGCTTTATAGCTTTTTGGAGGGTTTTGTAAGATTGTCTTCAATTCCTTTCCTTGTTGTCTTGTCTTATTGGATCATTATCCAAGGAACGATTTTGTGTGATATTTGATTCAGTTATTGAAGTGTTTTCATTAAATTCTTCTTTATTCAAATATTCACCTTCTTCCATATATTTAATACTTTCATTATGATGATGAGTGGCTAATTTCCTTGTGTGATTCTAGGGTGATTGGCTGAAGGTTGTGGGAAAAACAATGATAGAATGATCTTAATCACAGTAGGATCCTGAAAGTTCGAGTCTTTAACCTTAACCCTAAGCATCTCGTTCAGTCGATGAACATCTCGGCCGGGGTGGAAACTGGCTGACCGAGGTGGCTTATCCGACCCTTAACTGAGAGTTAATGTGTTAGAGTTTGCCAAATCCTATTCTTATTATACCTTTCTGGTTCAAAGCAAGCTTAGGATGAGACTTACCCGGTAATTCCTTAGTTTGTATACCAACGATCATAAGTGTAGGTAATAAAGGCTTGTCCTTTATTGGGGTTTGAGTGTGCTTCCATCCCATCTTTGTGAGTTAGCCTGAGACTTACCCGGTAAAGGTTGATTCTATTCCCTTAGATGGTGTGTTAGTTTGAGGTTATAGTTCTTTATCTTAATTCCTTGAGACTTACCCGGTAATAGGAGTTACGGTTTGGGATTAGTGTGTAGTGAGACTTACCCGGTGATCTACTCCACTTTAGAAACACCTTCCCCATGCAAAAACCTCAGCTTTGTCCGCTTATCTATAGATCTTGAGTTGGAACCACAACTAGATGCTTTAATCCCTAGAATTGCATGTTTGCTTGATTGACTTCTTATTCATCTTTGATTGTATACTTGCTCTTGTGGTTAGCATCAACACTAGCATACCGTATTGGACTTTGTTTCACTAAGTCCCTGTGATCGACCCCTGGAATTTTCTTGCTTTTACTACGATTGACCCGTACACTGCGGGTTCGCATCCTTGTTTTAAGCTTAAGTCTAGGGTTAGCATCAACACTACCACAGAAAAGGAGTTATTGGCGGTTGTATATGCTTTCGAGAAGTTTCGTTCCTACCTAGTAGGGGCGAAAGTCATTGTCTACACCGACCACGCAGCCATACGCTACTTGATGGCTAAGAAGGATGCAAAGCCGCGCCTTATTCGATGGATTCTCTTGCTCCAAGAGTTTGACCTAGAGATCCGCGATAAGAAGGGATCCGAGAATTCAGTTGCGGATCACCTCAGCCGGCTACCGGAATCCTCCCGCGAGACGGATAGCCCACCCATAGACGATTCATTCCCCGACGAGCACTTGCACGTTTTGGAGCGTTTGATGGACTTACTTACTTCACCCCACGATGGAGGTGAAGTATGGGGTGAGGGAACCCCCCACCTCGTTTGAGACGCACCATGGTCCAGCTAGCGACCTTAAATCAAGCGCTTCTTGGGAGGCAACCCAAGGTATTGCTTTCTTTCCCGTTTTCTAGTCTAGTTTAGATAGTTTTTGTTTTTGCTTTGCTTTGCTTTGCTTTGTTTTTGGGGTTTTGGACAGACAACAAGAAGGAGCACTCCAGGAAAGGGAGAAGTTCGAGATTCTGAGAAGAAAGAAGCACCTCGGTCACTGTCAGAACACCTCGACCGAGTTGATTCTTGAAGCAACCGAGGCGACTAGGGTTTCTGCAGAACCGCCTCGGTCCGTACCACCTCGGTCCAGTCGAGACCATCTCGACCGAGGTGACAGCAGATCTCGCGACGGTATAAAAAGCGAAAATTACTTTTCACTTTTTAATTTTTACCCATTTCGACCGCGGCGACAAGAGCATCTCGTTCTCCTCCGTTTCTCGCTCTTTTTCGACGATTTCTGTTCCAAAACGCGATTAAAGGGAAGAGGAGTCGATTGCAACCACAGATCTGCAAGAAATCTGAGCATTTTCGACCGAAACGAGACAGATGGCGCCCTGGAGATTCCAGGGAGAAGGTCATCTTCCACCCAGCTTTCAGACTCGCCCACCGGATATTCAGCGAGATGCTTCTGGCGCGTACTGAGACGCCCCAGAAGATCAGACAGGGGGAGCTATTTTCGCTGTACTGCATGGTCACGGGAGGATACCCTGACTTTGGCTTGCTCCTGGCAGAGGATCTGCACAGGATCAAGGCCAAAGGGAAGGGTGATATTTGCTGTGGAGGTCTAGTCACCCACATCGCCTCCTACCACGGGATGGATCTCAGTATCTGCACATTGGCGGCGGCTCCGAAGCCGCTGGGTCTGCAGGAGATGATCACGAGGCGGATTCTTGTTCCTCGTGGGCTGACTACTCCGTATGTTGCCATGCCTTGGGAGCGGACAGCGCCTTAGGGCATCAGATGGTCTGCACAGTTTTCTGTCGCCGACCCGCATTTCTGGCAGGCTGCATGGGTCCCGCTGATGGAGGACTACAGAGAGGGAGCAGCTGCTGCTGCTGCAGCTGCAGAGGAGGCAGAGGAGGCTGATGAGGAGGATGATGACGAGACAGTTGAGGAGAGAGGAGGCGGCGTCCCGATGGACACAGGGACGGACACTGCTGGGACGAGCGCGCCTCCCATTATTGATCTTGATGAGGACGAGGAGGATACTGAGCCAGCGCCGGCTGAGACTTCTCCAGTCAGGCCCGCTAGGCGCAGGAGGCAGAGGGTTAGAGACAGAGCAGCACACCGACGGATTGATGACCTGACAGATCAGGTTATCGACACTTATGCTGCACTTTCTTTGGATATCCGGGAGATGCAGGAGCGGCAGCATCATCAGCACATGATGGCTCAGCTACAGTTCCAGCATGTCATGGGCTATCCCTATGACCCTACTTTGTACCCTTACATTCCACCACCACCACCGGATCAGGACTTCTGAGGAGCTGCAGGATTTTTATTTATTTTATTTTTATGCAGTTCGGCTCTTTATCCGGTGAGTCCTCCTTTCTTTCAGACATTTATTACACCCACTGGGACAGTGTGTCTCAAGTATGGGGTAGTTGATGTATTATCTGACTTATTTGACTTATGATGTATTATTCGACTTATGATGTATCGGATATTTTCATATTCATGCTTTATCTGCATTTATATGTTTATCTGAGATTGCATGCATACTTACAGGTTATTTGATTGAGAAAAACGTCGAAACCGAAAAAAAATTGGTTTTAAAAAATTTTTTTTGACCTCGACCGGGACAGTTCTGGCAAAACGAGGTGTTTCACCTCGGTTGACCCAAGAACATCTCGACCGAGGTGGGTTAACTGAGAGTTTTCGAAAACGATTTTTGTGTTACTTATCTGGATATGATCTCAGTGAAGATCTTGTTTACTGACTGGATTTAAATTCCTTATATGTTTGAAATGTTTTATGATATGTTTAAGTTGCTAAATGCTTTGTTTGAAATTATTGGCATGTTTAATACTTTATTTTTATCCAAATTATGTTGAATTTGAAGGTTGACACCGCAGCATAAGTTCTCTCACGTTCTTCTTGGAAAGACCAAGGCAATTCATTCTTCTTCTTCTTCTTCTTCTTCTTGATCATGCTTAAGCCCCTCATATACATTTTGCCTCCCTTTACCTATCCGGGAATTTGGAAGCAAGCAAAGTGGTGAAAGCAAGTTAAAAGTTGAGAAGCGGCTGAAAGTGAAAGTGTTAGAAAGCAATAATAGGTTTGGGGAAGTCAATCATGATGATGAGTAACTCGGCACCATTCACATAGCCGGGTGTTTGTGTCTTGCCAAAGTCGGATTGAGCGATATTCCTAACGGGTCATGGTATGTGCATCAAGGGTTTGATGCATCTCAAGAAATTGATGATTGCGGATTTCCTAGGCTTCGGTTATTGTGCACCTCTGTCCATGCATCCCAAAAAGTAAAGTAAAAAGAAAAAGTGTGAAATAAGCAAAGCTTATTGGTGAAAGATGTTGCAAGTCAAAGTGAAAGTGAAGTTCATCCTTTTCCCGGATTCTAGCACCACATTACCTTACATTCATCCCTACCCTACACGTTTCTTGACCTTTTCTTTTGGGAAGCCCTTGAGACCTTGAGCTTGTTGATTGACTTAGCGGTTTAAACTGGATTATACATGATTAATTTTGATAATTATAATTTATTATGCATTCTATGACTTTATGCAAAGATGAACAACTTTCTTATATTTATAAAATGTTTTGAGCATATTAAGTTTTTAATTCCATGAAGTACTCTCTTAGAGTGATCTATGATAGTTGCACACCATAAAATGTTTTTGAAAGACTTTTCATTGATTTTCTTGACTATTAATCCATTCTATCTTGATTTCTATATGAGGAACTTGCTTAGGGACAAGCAAGGGCTAAGTATGGGGTATTTTGATAGCATGAATTATAGTCTATATTTTAGGGTTTGTTTGGACGTTTTATCTTTCATAATCTGCATGTTTGTATGTACATTATGTGATTTTACTACCATTTCATCTACCTTTTGCGAGAATCGAGGTCTACACCTAGTTTCGTTGTAATTGCAGGTAATATGGTACGTTTTGCATCGAAAAGGAGCAAAAGGAGTCAAGAGTCATTTGGAGCTACATTGAGGAGCAAAAAGGAATCCTTCAGGAAGCATAGCCATGGATTAAAGATTTACTTTGGACCAGTTTTGAGAGATTCTACACTCAGTTATGAATCACCTCGGTTGACCAGAGATTCATCTCGACCGAGGCGATCCAGAGACGCCGACTCGACCGAGGCGAACACCTAGGACGCGGCGAGAATATTTTATTCTTGGCTGAGATCTTTTAAAATTGGAAAGTGATCTTATATTTTTGGGCTGAGTTTCTAGAAGGAAGGAGATATGCAGAATCATATATTTTACCTATATTTATGGGATAATATCTTCTTAAGATTTATTATCTTTGGAGGTTTATTTTTCCTATAAAAAGGATTGGATTTTCCACAAATCCGATCATGCTTAGAGGCTGCATACATCACGATATACCACCGATCAGGGTTTACAAGCGCAGCAGCCGCATCCTACTCCAATTTGGGAGAGAGTTGAAGAACCTTTTTGAAGGTTGAAGGAAGATTTGAAGACTATAGCTTTATAACTTTTTGGAGGGTTTTGTAAGATTATCTTCAATTCCTTTCCTTGTTGTCTTGTCTTGTTGGATTACTATCCAAGGAACGATTTTGTGTGAAATTTGATTCAGTTATTGAAGTGTTTTCATTAAATTCTTCTTTGTTCAAATATTCACCTTCTTCCCATATATTTAATACTTTCATTATGATGATGAGTGGCTAATTTCCTTGTGTGATTCTAGGGTGATTGGCTGAAGGTTGTGGGAAAAACAATGATAGAATGATCTTAATCACAGTAGGATCCTGAAAGTTCGAGTCTTTAACCTTAACCCTAAGCATCTCGTTCAGTCGATGAACATCTCGGCCGGGGTGGAATTCTTCTGACCGAGGTGACTTATCCGACCCTAAACTGAGAGTTAAGTGTTAGAGTTTGCCAAATCCTATTCTTATTACACCTTTCCTGGTTCAAAGCAAGCTTAGGATGAAACTTACCCGGTAATTCCTTAGTTTGTGTACCAACGATCATAAGTGTAGGTAATAAAGGTTTGTCCTTTATTGGGGTTTGAGTGTGCTTCCATCCCATCTTTGTGAGTTAGCCTGAGACTTACCCGGTAAAGGTTGATTCTATTCCCTTAGATGGTGTGTTAGTTTGAGGTTATAGTTCTTTATCTTAATTCCTTGAGACTTACCCGGTAATAGGAGTTACGGTTTAGGATTAGTGTGTAGTAAGACTTACCCGGTGATCTACTCCACTTTAGTAACACCTTCCCCTTGCAAAAATCTCAGCTTTGTCCTCTTATCTTTAGATCTTGAGTTGGAACCACAACTAGATGCTTTAATCCCTAGAATTGCATGTTTGCTTTATTTGACATCTTATTCATCTTTGATTGTATACTTGCTCTTGTGGTTAGCATCAACACTAGCATACCGTATTGGACTTTGTTTCACTAAGTCCCTGTGATCGACCCCTGGAATTTTCTTGCTTTTACTACGATTGACCCGTACACTGCGGGTTCGCATCTTTGTGAGTTAGCCTGAGACTTACCCGGTAAAGGTTGATTCTATTCCCTTAGATGGTGTGTTAGTTTGAGGTTATAGTTCTTTATCTTAATTCCTTGAGACTTACCCGGTAATAGGAGTTACGGTTTGGGATTAGTGTGTAGTGAGACTTACCCGGTGATCTACTCCACTTTAGAAACACCTTCCCCATGCAAAAATCTCAGCTTTGTCCGCTTATCTATAGATCTTGAGTTGGAACCACAACTAGATGCTTTAATCCCTAGAATTGCATGTTTGCTTTATTTGACATCTTATTCATCTTTGATTGTATTACTTGCTCTTGTGGTCAGCATCAACACTAGCATACCGTATTGGACTTTGTTTCACTAAGTCCCTGTGATCGACCCCTGGAATTTTCTTGCTTTTACTACGATTGACCCGTACACTGCGGGTTCGCATCCTTGTTTTAAGCTTAAGTCTAGGGTTATAAATTTAAAGCTTGCACACACCGTTTGGAGCGAACAAGTTTTTGGCGCCGTTGCCGGGGACAGTTCTGGCAAAACGAGGTGTTTCACCTCGGTTGACCCAAGAACATCTCGACCGAGGTGGGTTAACTGAGAGTTTTCGAAAACGATTTTTGTGTTACTTATCTGGATATGATCTCAGTGAAGATCTTGTTTGCTGACTGGATTTAAATTCCTTATATGTTTGAAATGTTTTATGATATGTTTAAGTTGCTAAATGCTTTGTTTGAAATTATTGGCATGTTTAATACTTTATTTTTATCCAAATTATGTTGAATTTGAAGGTTGACACCGCAGCATAAGTTCTCTCACGTTCTTCTTGGAAAGACCAAGGCAATTCATTCTTCTTCTTCTTCTTCTTCTTCTTGATCATGCTTAAGCCCCTCATATACATTTTGCCTCCCTTTACCTATCCGGGAATTTGGAAGCAAGCGAAGTGGTGAAAGCAAGTTAAAAGTTGAGAAGCGGCTGAAAGTGAAAGTGTTAGAAAGCAATAATAGGTTTGGGGAAGTCAATCATGATGATGAGTAACTCGGCACCATTCACATAGCCGGGTGTTTGTGTCTTGCCAAAGTCGGATTGAGCGATATTCCTAACGGGTCATGGTATGTGCATCAAGGGTTTGATGCATCTCAAGAAATTGATGATTGCGGATTTCCTAGGCTTCGGTTATTGTGCACCTCTGTCCATGCATCCCAAAAAGTAAAGTAAAAAGAAAAAGTGTGAAATAAGCAAAGCTTATTGGTGAAAGATGTTGCAAGTCAAAGTGAAAGTGAAGTTCATCCTTTTCCCGGATTCTAGCACCACATTACCTTACATTCATCCCTACCCTACACGTTTCTTGACCTTTTCTTTTGGGAAGCCCTTGAGACCTTGAGCTTGTTGATTGACTTAGCGGTTTAAACTGGATTATACATGATTAATTTTGATAATTATAATTTATTATGCATTCTATGACTTTATGCAAAGATGAACAACTTTCTTATATTTATAAAATGTTTTGAGCATATTAAGTTTTTAATTCCATGAAGTACTCTCTTAGAGTGATCTATGATAGTTGCACACCATAAAATGTTTTTGAAAGACTTTTCATTGATTTTCTTGACTATTAATCCATTCTATCTTGATTTCTATATGAGGAACTTGCTTAGGGACAAGCAAGGGCTAAGTATGGGGTATTTTGATAGCATGAATTATAGTCTATATTTTAGGGTTTGTTTGGACGTTTTATCTTTCATAATCTGCATGTTTGTATGTACATTATGTGATTTTACTACCATTTCATCTACCTTTTGCGAGAATCGAGGTCTACACCTAGTTTCGTTGTAATTGCAGGTAATATGGTACGTTTTGCATCGAAAAGGAGCAAAAGGAGTCAAGAGTCATTTGGAGCTACATTGAGGAGCAAAAAGGAATCCTTCAGGAAGCATAGCCATGGATTAAAGATTTACTTTGGACCAGTTTTGAGAGATTCTACACTCAGTTATGAATCACCTCGGTTGACCAGAGATTCATCTCGACCGAGGCGATCCAGAGACGCCGACTCGACCGAGGCGAACACCTAGGACGCGGCGAGAATATTTTATTCTTGGCTGAGATCTTTTAAAATTGGAAAGTGATCTTATATTTTTGGGCTGAGTTTCTAGAAGGAAGGAGATATGCAGAATCATATATTTTACCTATATTTATGGGATAATATCTTCTTAAGATTTATTATCTTTGGAGGTTTATTTTTCCTATAAAAAGGATTGGATTTTCCACAAATCCGATCATGCTTAGAGGCTGCATACATCACGATATACCACCGATCAGGGTTTACAAGCGCAGCAGCCGCATCCTACTCCAATTTGGGAGAGAGTTGAAGAACCTTTTTGAAGGTTGAAGGAAGATTTGAAGACTATAGCTTTATAACTTTTTGGAGGGTTTTGTAAGATTATCTTCAATTCCTTTCCTTGTTGTCTTGTCTTGTTGGATTACTATCCAAGGAACGATTTTGTGTGAAATTTGATTCAGTTATTGAAGTGTTTTCATTAAATTCTTCTTTGTTCAAATATTCACCTTCTTCCCATATATTTAATACTTTCATTATGATGATGAGTGGCTAATTTCCTTGTGTGATTCTAGGGTGATTGGCTGAAGGTTGTGGGAAAAACAATGATAGAATGATCTTAATCACAGTAGGATCCTGAAAGTTCGAGTCTTTAACCTTAACCCTAAGCATCTCGTTCAGTCGATGAACATCTCGGCCGGGGTGGAATTCTTCTGACCGAGGTGACTTATCCGACCCTAAACTGAGAGTTAAGTGTTAGAGTTTGCCAAATCCTATTCTTATTACACCTTTCCTGGTTCAAAGCAAGCCTAGGATGAGACTTACCCGGTAATTCCTTAGTTTGTGTACCAACGATCATAAGTGTAGGTAATAAAGGTTTGTCCTTTATTGGGGTTTGAGTGTGCTTCCATCCCATCTTTGTGAGTTAGCCTGAGACTTACCCGGTAAAGGTTGATTCTATTCCCTTAGATGGTGTGTTAGTTTGAGGTTATAGTTCTTTATCTTAATTCCTTGAGACTTACCCGGTAATAGGAGTTACGGTTTAGGATTAGTGTGTAGTAAGACTTACCCGGTGATCTACTCCACTTTAGTAACACCTTCCCCTTGCAAAAATCTCAGCTTTGTCCGCTTATCTTTAGATCTTGAGTTGGAACCACAACTAGATGCTTTAATCCCTAGAATTGCATGTTTGCTTTATTTGACATCTTATTCATCTTTGATTGTATACTTGCTCTTGTGGTTAGCATCAACACTAGCATACCGTATTGGACTTTGTTTCACTAAGTCCCTGTGATCGACCCCTGGAATTTTCTTGCTTTTACTACAATTGACCCGTACACTGCGGGTTCGCATCCTTGTTTTAAGCTTAAGTCTAGGGTTATAAATTTAAAGCTTGCACACACCGTTTGGAGCGAACAGAATTCATTGAAAAACAAGCTTTGCACATGGAGAAGTACTCGCACCAAGGAGCTGAAAATGGAGTTAAGAGAGTTAATTTCCAAGAAGCTTCATCAAATGATAATCAACTCACCTCCCTCAAGAATGATGTGAAGGAATTGAAGGAACTTTTGGTTGCTCACACCAAGAAAGAAGAGGAAGGATATCAAAGCTCAAGGAAGAACAATGGTTACCGGAACAATAACAACGGTTCCCGGAACAACAACTACAACAACAATAGAGGATCCAACAACAATAATTGGAGGCCAAACAATCAAAATTCGAGTAACTCTTACTCTAACTCCAATTCAAACAACTCTTCTAATCCTTTCCTCTCTTCTTCTTCTTCTTCTTCTTCTACTCCATTGAAGAGCCAGGAGCCTGTATCAAGCTCATCCCAGGCAGAAAAGAAAGATGCAGTGCTGGAGGCTATCTTGATCAAGCTCAATGCTATGGAGACGTCCATGAATTCATTTTCGAAGGCACAAAAAGCCTTAGAACAACAATTCTTTAATAAGGCGAATGAAGCGCCAAGAGATCCAGGGAAGCTTCCAGCAAGGACAGAGAGCAACCCTAAGGGACAGATCATGGCAATAACGATGAGAAGTGGACTGAAAACTGCAGATCTAGCGCCTCGGTCGATGCCAGTGAAGAACACCTCGGTCCAGGTACAAACGAAGAACACTTCAGCCGAGGTACCAACCGAGATGGAGCCTCAGAGAGCATCGGACAAAACCGAAGTTTATGTCCCACCTCCTGCATATAAACCACCACTTCCATTTCCCCAGTCAAGAGCCAAAGCACATTTGGACATGCATTTTGGTAAGTTTCTTGACTTGATGAATAAACTACATATTAATATCCCTTTCCTTGATGCTATTCTAGGGATGCCCGCCTATGGGAAGTTCTTGAAAGAAATTCTATCAAGGAAGAGAAAGTTGGAAGACTTTGGTGAAGTAAGGATGACATCTAAATCCTCGGATCTCATTCAAATCTTGAAAGAAATCCCTTTCCTTAATGCTATTCTAGGGATGCCCGATTATGTGAATGGTGCCGAGTTATCAAAACCAAAGTCCCCAAACCTATATTTTCTTACACTTTTCACAACACATTTTCAACAACTTCATTCACAAAATTCATACACCAACTTCACCACCCCATACTTGCTTTTCACACACTCAACACACTAGCATGCTCCTATTCCCGGATGGGTCAAAAGAGGTCAAATTTTATATCAAGTGAGGTGCTCAAACAACGTGATCAAGATGAGAAGGAGAGAGATGAATTGCCTTAATCATTCCTAGATGATGTGCAAGAACTAGAATGTAATTTCGACCATCAATTCTCAATCCAATCAAGGCAAACATGAAAATCACAATTCATACATAGGATTCAAGAGAAGTATTTCAAGTCCACATATGCATAAATCCATTTAACACAAAAGGCCATCCATAGCCAATTCACAAAACAATCTCATCATAAGGGTCATATCCACACTAGGAAGCACACAATTTTAAAATTTTTCGTTTCTTTTCGTTTCTTTTTGGAATTTTTGAAATATATATGTATAATGCAACACATGAAAAGAAACGTGTGACAATAAAACAAAACTATCCTAGATACGATCATGCCATGCTAAGAATCATGAAAACCCCACCCCATACTTAGAAACACATTGTCCCCAATGTGAAAATCAAGTAAAGAAGAGTGAAAGAAGTCCTCACAATGTAAAAGGGGTGTCGTTCGGTATTTTGGTTCACTCATGTGGAGTGGTGGTGATGGATGATCAATCAAGCATGGTAGAGAGCTCTTCATAGTCATTCCGGCGTCGAGACCCGCGCCAAGGTGTATGCAAGATGGGAGCTCTTCCATTCAACAAAGACACCTCAATCCGTCCAAGTCTCACGTCCGCTCCACCCATGGTTGAAAACGGGGTCATCATCATCAACTCGCCTTGCAAGGATTCCTTATAACCTAAAATCTACCACACAAACACAAAACACAAAAACACACAAAAACAAAAGCAAAAACGAAAACGAAAGAGAAAAGGGAAAGAGTTGTTACCCTTGGGTTGCCTCCGAAGAAGAGTTTCTTTTAGGTCATTATCTTGACCAAACCTCGTGGATATGTCAATCCACCTCAAATACCATGGTTTTCTTGAGGAGTCCAAGCAACCATCGCTTTCCGGCATCCATGATGACAAGCACGGGCCACTTGATGCCCAAATAAGCCTTAAGTTCTCTCTTCACCGGTGAGTAGTAGACTCCTTCATCACCGCTCCCTTGATGATAGTATGAAGTTGCAACCATAGGTGCCACCCCATACTTAGACAATTGGTACTCCGCGGTCACACCGGTGAAATGCTTTCCATCCTCATTCTCTATGATCCGAAGAAAGCCGATTCTTGGAAAGAATTTTCCATTGAAGTGCTTCATAACCATCATGGATCCATCATGCTTGCCTCCATCATTCAACAAGGGAGACTCCTTAGGAAAGGGACTCCAATCTTCGTATGTACTCGAGCAAGCAAGAAAGGATTGGAAGGAGTTGAAGTCAACTTAGGGCTCTCTGCAACAGAGCTTTCCACGGGCAAATCAACGGGCGTGGAAGTGCCAGATAGGCCGTGGTTCTCTCTGTTTTCCTCATCCCTCGTGAGCTCTTCAAGTGTGGTTCCGAGGTTGATGGCAAGGATGTCCAGGGGTGAGAGCACTTCATTGCACTCCTCCAAAGGTGAAGGAGGTGGAGGTAAGCCTTGAAGGATGGTAGGATCTTCGAGCATAAAAGCATTCCTAATCTCCTCAATCTCCCTCCTCATTTGTTCTTCTCTCTCAAAATTCAATCTTCTTTCATCCTTCAGGGCCAAATCCCTTAGCCTCACTTGCTCCCAAGCTTCATCCAACTCTTCTTGAAGTTCCTTAATGATCACGGTTGATTCGGGCAATTCTTGGATCTCCTCATGGTGAACCTCTTCTTGTTGAAATACTTTCGCTTCAAGCTCCATGTGGGAACTTAAAATGGAAGCAAGGTTGCTCTCTAGATCATCCATCTTTCTCAACATTTCTTCTAGCATTGATTCCACTCGATCATTGTGAGGTTGATGGTGAGGTTCCACATAAGGGAATGTAGTCATGTGAGCTTGATCATGGGACTCATGATAGGCATTAAACTCCTCCCAATACTCAAACTCATCATGGAGAGGTCCTAGATCTTGGCTTGTCATCCATCCCTCATACTCCATGTTGTCAAGGTCGTTTTGGAAGTACAATCCGTCCATGGCAAAAATGAAAAGGCAAAGACAAAAACAACACAAGATCCAAAGTAACAAGAAAGATAAACACTATAAACAATCAAAAGCAAGTGACTTAATCTAGACCTAGTCCCCGACAACGGCGCCAAAAACTTGGTATGCTAAAAAGGTAGCACAAAAAGCTTTACATTTATAAACTCGATATAATCTCCTAAACTACCTAGCGAAACCCACAGTGTACGGATCGTTTTGTAGGAAGGAAAGTATTCCGAGGTCGAACACAAGGACTGAGGTGAAATCAAGTCATTCAATGATCAAAGATAGTGTAAATCTAAACTAAGATGAGATGAGGAATAAAGAAAGTGTAAAACACAATTTTTTTGGTTGGTTTTGGGTGATCAACAAGGATCACAAATATATCAACACAAACAAGCAAATAACACAACAAACACAAGATAAGAGATAAGAGGTAAGAAATGCGGATTCTAGAGATTCGGAATTCCGATTATGACAATGGACTCATGCTTCTAAAGATCAAAGGAAAGTTGTGGTTGTTCGGAGTTGGGTGTTTCTCTAATGGGAGCAATTACCGGGTAAGTCTCATGCTCCACTAGTCTCGAACCTAAGGTCCTATTACCGGCCGGTAAGTCTCAAGGAACCTAAGGACAGAAATTTTACATAAACCGGCCAGTACCTAAGGGTCAAACCCCTCCTTATCGGGTAAGTCTCGGAAAAGGTAAGTCTTAGGCAACGATCCTAGCACACTCAATCCAATAGCGGCTTTTTTGGCTCACTACTACCTAGAGTTCATCATCTTATGTATCTAAGAGAGGAAATTACCGGGTAAGTCTCATTCCTCAAGAAGGTTGATAACATTAGGTCACCCTAAGCTAGATTAGGTTCAACAAACACTAGGATTTCAACACATCTACATCCTAACATCCAGATTTATCAATACAAGCACAACAGAGAAAACCACGGGTGGATCATGGAAACCACGGCCGTGGAACCATGAAGAACAGACCGTGATTCTCCACTGAGTTGGAGTTTCGAACACAAATCGATCCTAAGCTAACATGGAAGTCCATACAATCATAGTCCAAAGCATAAACATCATTCCTTCACCCTAGAATCACATCTATTCAGCCAACAACATACATTTCAAGATCAAACTTCACAAGGAATGATCCTCGAATGTATTGATTAAGCTCCAAAAGCTCCCCAAAATACCTACAAAACCGACAAGAGTTCGTGTAGACGTCTATTTTGACAATATGCATGCATTAAGCGTAAACGCCACGAACTATTGCGGAAACATGCATGAATGGAAATGAAAACTATCTAAAAGAGTGCCTAAACTAGTGTCATAAATCATGTCATCAGTGTCTGATATCCTTATACATCTTACTCGCACCGGGTTACAGTGAGTAAGGTGAAGAGTGAGCTTCTTGTAAGATCCGTTGTCTCAACTCTCGATCAGAGGGAACACATACACGCTCTTGGCGTCTCAAGATCTCATCGGCACCTACTGTAAACTGTGGCGCCTCTCCTCGAGATATCCAGTCTCGGATCTGTGTCAAAGTTGGACAACTCTCATGCTTCTATCGGATCTCTACCAACAGATCAAGTAACATCTCCAAGGTGGATAGGTGGCTATCGGAAACCGGAAAGTTGATATCCATATCTAGCCACGCAAGGTCTCATTGTAACTGTGGCTGAGCTGTCAGCCTAGCGATCGTCATATTCCGGGTAGTCTTCCTACTAAGGGTATCAGCTATCACATTCGCCTTCCCGGGAGGCATATGATCTCAAGGCCAAAGTCCTTGATCAACTTCAACCATCAGCGCTAGCAGTTTTTTCAACTCCCGTTGAGTGATTATATACTTCAGACTCTTATGGTTTGTGAAAATATGACACATAGCTCCGTACAGATAATGCCTCCAGATTTTCAAAGCGTGAAAAATAATAGCCAACTCAAGATCGTGGGTAGGGTAATTCTCCTCATACGTCTTCAATTGTCTCGACACGTATGTTATAACCTTACCCCTCTGTATCAGAAATACATCCCAAGCTGAGCTTGGATGAATCACTTTAAACCACAAAGTCCTCAATGCCCTCTAGCTGAGCTAAGATAGGAGCAGAGGTCAACCTCTTCTTCAGCTCCTCGAAGCTCTGCAGGCACGGCTTGGACCACAGAAACCTCGTAGTCTTCCTCAACAAGGAAGTGAGCGGTCGGGCGATAACTGAAAACCCCTCAACAAAGCGACGGTAGTAGCCCACCAATCCTAGGAAGCTGCGTACCTCCTTGACGTTCCTAGGGGATGGCCAAGATGCTACAGACACGATCTTCGCTGGATCTACCTTGATCCTTTCAGCTGAAACGATGTGGCCAATGATTGCTACCTTGGACATCTAAAACTCACACTTAGAGAGTTTGGCGTAAAGCTCTCTATCCTGCAGGACTTGGAGTACAATCCTCAAGTGTCCTGCACGCTCCTCTCTGCTACGAGAGTATACCAAGATATTATCGATAAAGACCACCATGAATTGGTCTAGGAAATCGATAAAGATGTTGTTCATCAACTCCATGAATATTGTGGGTGCATTCGTAAGCCCGAAAGGCATCACTACAAACTCGTAGTGGCCGTATCTGGTCCGAAATGGCATCTTGGCTATGTCCTACTCTCTTACCCTCAACTAGTGATATCCGGATCTCAGATCGATCTACAAAAACGCTGAAGCTCCATTTAGCTGGTCCGAAAGATCGCCGATACGAGGCAATGGGTACTTATTCTTGATTGTCACCTTGTTAAGCTCTCGGTGGTCAATATATAACCTCATCGACCCGTCTTTCTTCCTGAAGAAGAGTACTAGTGTGCCCTAAGGAGATACACTAGGGCGGATGAAGCCATTCTCAACTAACTCCTTGAGCCGCTCCTTAAGCTCAAGCAGCTCGATAGGCGCCATGCGGTAAGGAGCCTTTAAGATCGGTCTCATCCTAGGCTCAAGATTAATGCCAAAGTCTACACTCCTTTGTGGATGTAAACCTAATGGCTCTCCAAAAACCTCGGTAAACTCGCAAGCTACCGGAATCTCCTTCAACGCTGGACTCGTACTATCTTTTATGGCATCGCACCAGAAAGCCTCGCAACCATGACCGATAAGTCTCGTAACTCGGACTACACTGATGACTGTATCGGTCTTTCCGAGATCCCATCCTCGGAAAATCTCGACATGGCCTGACAATATAGTTACCGTCACTATCCTCTTGCCGGTGTCCAAAACAGTCTGATGTTGATCCATCCAATCCATGCCGAGAATAACTTCTACATGTACTAAGTACATGACGAACAATTCAGCTAGCCAATCGTGACCTCCCAATCTAATAGGGCAATCGCGAACCTCTCGTGTACCTCTAATCTTACCCCCATCGGGTAATCCTATAAAGAAGGGTCTAGCTTCTACGGTAACTAAGGTCAATCTATTTACACATGTATCAAATATAAATGAATGCGTAGCACCGGTATCGAAAAGAACTCTGACAGGAAAACTATTAATATGAATGGTACCTATGATCGTTGGCGTCGGCTCTATCTACAACACTCCTCAACTCATCTCTGGCTGATGCATCTCTAGTGTTTGCAGAACCACCAACTCGTCCCCTACCTCTCCCCTGTCCCGGAGTGGAACCTTGAGGAGCGGTAAAACCAGGAGCTCTTTGCTGTTGTTGTTGGTATTGAGGCCTCTCTCCCCCTCCTATAACACTAATAGGTGAGGATCTCTGCTGCGATAGCGCCTTGCCCTGACGGAAACGCAACTCTGTGTCCTAGCTTGCTGCAGGAAAAGCAAGTCACTGGGGTCTTCTTACAATCAGCTCGGATACATCTGAATCCTCCGTAGTTGTGACACTACAGTCCACGGTTGGAACTTTGCATCGTTTGTTGGAAACCAGAGTGTCCCGGCATCTGAGTACGCCCGAACCTAGCTGCTCCAGCTCCAGTATTGGTTGGTCTAGTCCTCTACCTCTTCTTAGAACCTCTTGTATGAGAAGTTCTCTTCTGACCCGATCGTTCTTGTTACGCTAGGAAATAGCACAAAAAGCTTTACATTTATAAACTCGAATTAAATCCTAAACTACCTAGCGAAACCCGCAGTGTACGGGACGTTTGTAGAAAGGGAAGTATTCCGAGGTCGAACTCAAGGACTGAGGTGAAACTAAGTCATTCAATGATCGAAGATAGTGTGAATCTAGACTAAGAATGAGATGAGAAATAAAGAAAATGGAAAACACAATGTTTTTGGAGGGTTTTGGGTGATCAAACAAAGATCACAAATATATCAACAAAATCAAGCAACACAAAACACAAACAAAAGATGAGAGATAAGAGGTAAGGAAATGGATTCTAGAGGTTCGGAATTCCGAATATGACTATGGACTCATGTTTCTAAAGGTCTAAGGAAGGTTGTGATTGTTCGGAGTTGGGTGTTTCTCTAATGGGAGCAATTACCGGGTAAGTCTCTTGCATCCACTAATCCAATCCTAAGGTCTCATCACCGGGTAAGTCTCAAAGAGCCTAAAGGATGGAATTCCACACAAACCGGCCACTACCTAAGGGTCAAACCCCTCCTTACCGGGTAAGTCTCGGAAAAGGTAAGTCTTAGGTAACGATCCTAGCACACTCAATCCAATAGCGGCTTTTTTGGCTCACTACTACCTAGAGTTCATCATCTTAGGTATCTAAGAGAGGAAATTACCGGGTAAGTCTCATTCCTCAATTAGTTTGCTAACAATAGGTTGCCCTAAGTTAGATTGAGCTCAACAAACACTAGGATTTCACACATCTACATCCAAACATCAAGATTCAACAATATAAGAACAACAGAATAAAAACACGGGTGGATCATGCTAAACCACGGCCGTGAAAGCATGAAGAACAAGCCGTGGTTTGGTTCCGAGTTGGGATTTCGAACACGAATCGATCCTAAGCTAACATGGAAGCAATACAATCATAGTCCAAATCACAAACATTATTCCTTCACTCTAGAACCACATCTATCTAGCCAATAACATTCATTTCAAGATCAAACTTCACAATCAAAACATGCTTGCAAGTCATGGTTAAATGATGAAGAACAATCCAAAGCAAAGACATTAAAAGCATAGGATAGAAGTTACCAAATCTTTACAAGGCTCCAAGAGCTAATCCAACTTGACAACAATCGAAACTTCACTCGAATCCAATCTAATCTCACTCTAAAACGAGAATCTACACTAATCTCTTCCAAGAACACCCCTAATGGGTGCTTGGAAGAGAGGCAACAATGGCCAAATGTTTTGGGGAAGAAAGGTAGGTCAAAAGAGAGGAGAAGGATCCCCAATTACAGCCTGCAAAATCCTTTAAATACCCACTAAGATGCAAGAGCCATGGAAGAGATCGTGGCCAGCTGTCAATGTGGTCCTGGCAAGAACCACGGGCATATTCCACGGCCGTGGAAAGGGTCCAGACCGTGGTTTGGTCCAGAGTCTTCTCCTAGGCTCGTTAAGCCATGATTCGGTGCATGGCTTGTGTTGGCAAGGTTCCATGAGTCCTCCTTAGCCCTTGGCTTGCATTCCAATGAGTCCGGAAGTGTGTCATCTCGAGGAATGATCCTCGGATGTATCGATTAGGCTCTTAAATCTCCCAAAATACCTACAAAGCAAGCAAAAGTCCGAGTAGACGTCTATCTCGACAAAATACGTGATTTGAGTGCAAACGCCGTGAACTAATGCTAAACCATGCATGAATGAGCGGAAAATCTATCTAAATGAGTGTCTAAATCTAGATCATAAATCGTGTTATCAAAATACCCCATACTTAAGGTTTGCTCGTCCCCGAGCAAATTCCCAACTATAGACTAAGAGATGACATGATTTATGCATGCAGAAAAATGGCAAAATCTTTTTGGATTTGTGCTTCTAAAGATGGATCACCTTCATAGTGATGTTTCATGGCAATGGACAAGCAATTATGTATTAAATGAATGAAGGCATGGGAAGACAATTACACTTAACTTGATAGCATGCAATGAAATGTAAAGATGAAGAAGTCAAGATGATCATGAGTATATCCAATCTAAATCACTTAGTCTTACACACATGCAAGTAGGTCAACAGGACTTGTAAAATAGAAGGCCAAGAAACGTTGTGATTAGGTGGGCATTTTCTAGGCTATGTGATGCTACTCCGGGAAAGGAACTAAACAATCACAACTTCACATTTCTTATCAACTTCCCTCAAGTGTATATTTTTTTCTTCATTTTCTTTTCTTTCTTTTCTTTTATTTTTGAGACAATGGCATTGGTGTACAAAAGCCGAAACCTTGGTGATTAGCCATCCTCGGGCTTTTTCTATTTTTCGAGGTGCATCCACACCGGGCACACATACCAAAGCTCGTTAGGATTATCGGTTTATTTGACTTTGGCAAGGCACCAACACCCGATCATGTGAAGTGTACCGAGTTACTTGTCATTTAAACCGACGTCCCCAAACCTATATTTTTGGCTACACTTTCACAACAATTTCAGCACTTCATTCACAACATTCATAATATCAACATCTTCACCCCACACTTGCTTTTCACACACATCAACACACTAACATGCTCCTATTCCCGGATGGGTCAAAAGAGGTCAAATTTATCTCAATTGAGGTGTTCAAGCAACATGATCAAGATGAGAAGTAGAAGAAGAGGAATTGCCTTAATCACTCCTAATTGATGTGCAAGAACTATCATGTAATTTCGACTTTCAATTCTCAATTAAATCAAGGCAAGCATCATAATCACAAGTCATTCATGGAATTCAAGATAAGTATTTCAAGTCCACATATGCATCATCAATTAAACACACAAGGCCATCCATAGCCAATCCACAAGACAAAGTTCATCATTAGGGTCATATCCAAGCCTAGAAAGCACAAAATTTTTTTTAAATTTTCTGAATTTTTATGGAATTTTCGAAATGAATATATACAATGCAAGATATGTGCAAATATTAAACTACCCTAGATGCTCATCATGCAAAAGATCATGCAAACCCCACCCCATACTTAGAAACACATTGTCCCCAATGTGGTATTTAAGTAAAGAGAGTGAAAGAAGGTTCTCACAATGTAAAATGGTTTGCTTCGGTATTTGGGATGAACTCGTATGGAGTGATGGTGATGGATGATCGATCAAGCATGGTAGAGAGCTCTTCATGATCATTCCGGCGTCGAGACCCGCGCCAAGGTATATGTGAGATGGGAGCTCTTCCATCTAACAAGACACCTCAAGCCGTCCAAGCCTCACGTCCGCTCCACCCATGTTTGAAAACGGAATCATCGTCATCAACTCCCCTTGAAAGGCTTCCTCATTACCTAAAATCAACCACAAACAAAAAACACAAAAACACACAAAAGCAAAAACAAAAGCAAAAACAAAAGAGAAAAGGGAAAGAGTTGTACCAATGGGTTGCCTCCCATTAAGCGCTTCTTTTAGGTCATTAGCTTGACCAAACTCCATGGATATGTTAATCCACCTCGAATACCATGGTTTGCTTGAGGAGTCCAAGCAACCATCTTTTGCCGGAATCCATGATGACAAGCAAAGGCCACTTGATGCCCAAATAAACTTTAAGTTCTCTCTTCACCGGTGAGTAGTAGACTCCTTCATCACCGCTTCCTTGATGATAGTATGGAGTTGCAACCATAGATGCCACCCCATACTTAGGCAATTTATACTCCGCGGTCACACCGGTGAAACGCTTGTCATCCTCATCCTCTATGATCCGAAGAAAGCCGATTCTTGGAAAGAATCCTTCATTGAAGTACTTCATAGCCATCATGGATCCATCATGCTTGTCTCCATCATTCAATAACGGAGAATCCTTAGGAAAGGGGCTCCAATCTTCGTGTGTACTCCGAGCAAGCAAGAAAGGGTCGGAGGGAGCTGAAAGTGGCTTAGGATCACCTAGGAAAGAACCTTCCACGGCCGTGGTTTGTACTCCACGGCCGTGGTTTTCTTTGTTGGCTTCATTCCTCATGTGCTCTTCGAGTGTGGTTCCGGGATTGATGGCAAGGATGTCCGGGGATGAGAGTTCTTCATTGCACTCCTCCAAAGGTGAAGGAGGTGGAGGTGAACCTTGGAGAATGGTAGGATCTCCTAGCATAAGATCATTCCTAATCTCCTCAATCTCCCTCCTCATTCGTTCCTCTCTCTCGGTATTCAATCTCCTTTCTTCCTTCAGGGCCAAATCCCTTAACCACAATTGCTCTCGAGCTTCATTCAACTCTTCCTCAAGGCTTCTATTGGTTATGGTTGAATCGGGCAATTCTTGGATCTCCTCATAGTGAACCTCCTCTTGATGACAAACTTCCGTTTCAAGCTCCATGTGGGAACTAGAAATGGAAGCAAGGTTGCTCTCTAGATCATCCATCTTCCTCAACATTTCTTCTAGCATTGATTCCACTCGGTCATTGTGAGGTTGATGGTGAGGTTCCTCATGAGGTAAAGTAGTCATGTGAGCTTGATCATGGGACTCATGATAGGCATTGAACTCCTCCCAATACTCAAACTCATCATGGAGAGGTCCTAGATCTTGGCCTTCCATCCACTCCTCATACTCCATGTTGTCAAGGTCGTCTTGGAGGTACAATCCGTCCATGGCAAACATGAAAAGGCAAAGACAAAAACACACAAGATCAAAAGTAACAAGAAATATAAACACTAAAAACAATCAAAGGCAAATGACTTAATCTTAACCTAGTCCCCGGCAACGGCGCCAAAAACTTGTTACGCTAGGAAATAGCACAAAAAGCTTTACATTTATAAACTCGAATTAAATCCTAAACTACCTAGCGAAACCCGCAGTGTACGGGACGTTTGTAGAAAGGGAAGTATTCCGAGGTCGAACTCAAGGACTGAGGTGAAACTAAGTCATTCAATGATCGAAGATAGTGTGAATCTAGACTAAGAATGAGATGAGAAATAAAGAAAATGGAAAACACAATGTTTTTGGAGGGTTTTGGGTGATCAAACAAAGATCACAAATATATCAACAAAATCAAGAAACACAAAACACAAACAAAAGATGAGAGATAAGAGGTAAGGAAATGGATTCTAGAGGTTCGGAATTCCGAATATGACTATGGACTCATGTTTCTAAAGGTCTAAGGAAGGTTGTGATTGTTCGGAGTTGGGTGTTTCTCTAATGGGAGCAATTACCGGGTAAGTCTCTTGCATCCACTAATCCAATCCTAAGGTCTCATCACCGGGTAAGTCTCAAAGAGCCTAAAGGATGGAATTCCACACAAACCGGCCACTACCTAAGGGTCAAACCCCTCCTTACCGGGTAAGTCTCGGAAAAGGTAAGTCTTAGGTAACGATCCTAGCACACTCAATCCAATAGCGGCTTTTTTGGCTCACTACTACCTAGAGTTCATCATCTTAGGTATCTAAGAGAGGAAATTACCGGGTAAGTCTCATTCCTCAATTAGTTTGCTAACAATAGGTTGCCCTAAGTTAGATTGAGCTCAACAAACACTAGGATTTCACACATCTACATCCAAACATCAAGATTCAACAATATAAGAACAACAGAATAAAAACACGGGTGGATCATGCTAAACCACGGCCGTGAAAGCATGAAGAACAAGCCGTGGTTTGGTTCCGAGTTGGGATTTCGAACACAAATCGATCCTAAGCTAACATGGAAGCAATACAATCATAGTCCAAATCACAAACATTATTCCTTCACTCTAGAACCACATCTATCTAGCCAATAACATTCATTTCAAGATCAAACTTCACAATCAAAACATGCTTGCAAGTCATGGTTAAATGATGAAGAACAATCCAAAGCAAAGACATTAAAAGCATAGGATAGAAGTTACCAAATCTTTACAAGGCTCCAAGAGCTAATCCAACTTGACAACAATCGAAACTTCACTCGAATCCAATCTAATCTCACTCTAAAACGAGAATCTACACTAATCTCTTCCAAGAACACCCCTAATGGGTGCTTGGAAGAGAGGCAACAATGGCCAAATGTTTTGGGGAAGAAAGGTAGGTCAAAAGAGAGGAGAAGGATCCCCAATTACAGCTTGCAAAATCCTTTAAATACCCACTAAGATGCAAGAGCCATGGAAGAGATCGTGGCCAGCTGTCAATGTGGTCCTGGCAAGAACCACGGGCATATTCCACGGCCGTGGAAAGGGTCCAGACCGTGGTTTGGTCCAGAGTCTTCTCCTAGGCTCGTTAAGCCATGATTCGGTGCATGGCTTGTGTTGGCAAGGTTCCATGAGTCCTCCTTAGCCCTTGGCTTGCATTCCAATGAGTCCGGAAGTGTGTCATCTCGAGGAATGATCCTCGGATGTATCGATTAGGCTCTTAAATCTCCCAAAATACCTACAAAGCAAGCAAAAGTCCGAGTAGACGTCTATCTCGACAAAATACGTGATTTGAGTGCAAACGCCGTGAACTAATGCTAAACCATGCATGAATGAGCGGAAAATCTATCTAAATGAGTGTCTAAATCTAGATCATAAATCGTGTTATCAAAATACCCCATACTTAAGGTTTGCTCGTCCCCGAGCAAATTCCCAACTATAGACTAAGAGATGACATGATTTATGCATGCAGAAAAATGGCAAAATCTTTTTGGATTTGTGCTTCTAAAGACGGATCACCTTCATAGTGATGTTTCATGGCAATGGACAAGCAATTATGTATTAAATGAATGAAGGCATGGGAAGACAATTACACTTAACTTGATAGCATGCAATGAAATGTAAAGATGAAGAAGTCAAGATGATCATGAGTATATCCAATCTAAATCACTTAGTCTTACACACATGCAAGTAGGTCAAAAGGACTTGTAAAATAGAAGGCCAAGAAACGTTGTGATTAGGTGGGAATTTTCTAGGCTATGTGATGCTAATCCGGGAAAGGAACTAAACAATCACAACTTCACATTTCTTATCAACTTCCCTCAAGTGTATATTTTTTTCTTCATTTCCTTTTCTTTCTTTTCTTTTATTTTTGAGACAATGGCATTGGTGTACAAAAGCCGAAACCTTGGTGATTAGCCATCCTCAGGCTTTTCTATTTTTCGAGGTGCATCCACACCGGGCACACATACCAAAGCTCGTTAGGACTATCGGTTTATTTGACTTTGGCAAGGCACCAACACCCGATCATGTGAAGTGTACCGAGTTACTTGTCATTTAAACCGACGTCCCCAAACCTATATTTTTGGCTACACTTTCACAACAATTTCAGCACTTCATTCACAACATTCATAATATCAACATCTTCACCCCACACTTGCTTTTCACACACATCAACACACTAACATGCTCCTATTCCCGGATGGGTCAAAAGAGGTCAAATTTATCTCAATTGAGGTGTTCAAGCAACATGATCAAGATGAGAAGTAGAAGAAGAGGAATTGCCTTAATCACTCCTAATTGATGTGCAAGAACTATCATGTAATTTCGACTTTCAATTCTCAATTAAATCAAGGCAAGCATCATAATCACAAGTCATTCATGGAATTCAAGATAAGTATTTCAAGTCCACATATGCATCATCAATTAAACACACAAGGCCATCCATAGCCAATCCACAAGACAAAGTTCATCATTAGGGTCATATCCAAGCCTAGAAAGCACAAAATTTTTTTTAAATTTTCTGAATTTTTATGGAATTTTCGAAATGAATATATACAATGCAAGACATGTGATAATATTAAACTATCCTAGATGCTCATCATGCAAAAGATCATGCAAACCCCACCCCATACTTAGAAACACATTGTCCCCAATGTGTAAATGAAGTAAAGAGAGTGAAAGAAGGTTCTCACAATGTAAAATGGTTTGCTTCGGTATTTGGGATGAACTCGTATGGAGTGATGGTGATGGATGATCGATCAAGCATGGTAGAGAGCTCTTCATGATCATTCCGGCGTCGAGACCCGCGCCAAGGTATATGTGAGATGGGAGCTCTTCCATCTAACAAGACACCTCAAGCCGTCCAAGCCTCACGTCCGCTCCACCCATGTTTGAAAACGGAATCATCGTCATCAACTCGCCTTGCAAGGCTTCCTCATTACCTAAAATCTACCACAAACACAAAACACAAAAACACACAAAAGCAAAAACAAAGGCAAAAGAGAAAAGGGAAAGAGTTGTACCAATGGGTTGCCTCCCATTAAGCGCTTCTTTTAGGTCATTAGCTTGACCAAACTCCGTGGATATGTCAATCCACCTCGAATACCATGGTTTGCTTGAGGAGTCCAAGCAACCATCTCTTTCCAGAATCCATGATGACAAGCAAAGGCCACTTGATGCCCAAATAAGCTTTAGGTTCTCTCTTCACCGGTGAGTAGTAGACTCCTTCATCACCGCTTCCTTGATGATAGTATAGAGTTGCAACCATAGGTGTCACCCCATACTTAGGCAATTTGTACTCCGCGGTTACACCGGTGAAGCGCTTGTCATCCTCATCCTCTATGATCCGAGGAAAGCCGATTCTTGGAAAGAATCCTTCATTGAAGTACTTCATAACCATCATGGATCCATCATGCTTACTTTCTTCATTCGATAATGGAGAATCCTTGGGAAAGGGGCTCCAATCTTCGTGTGTACTCCGGGCAAGCAAGAGAGGACTAGAAGTGGTTGAAATGGGCCTAGGATGTTCGAGGACAGAACCTTCCACGGTCGTGGTTTGTCTTCCACGGCCATGGTTCCCTCTGTTGTCCTCGTTCCAAGTGAGTTCTTCAGGCATGGTTCCGGGGTTGATGGCAAGGACGTCCGGGGATGAGAATACTTCATTGCACTCCTCTAAAGGTGAAGGAGATGGAGGTGAACCTTGAAGAATGGTAGGATCTCCTAGCATAAGAGCATTCCTAATCTCCTCAATCTCCCTCCTCATTTGTTCTTCTCTCTCGGTATTCAATCTCCTTTCTTCCTTCAGGGCCAAATCCCTTAGCCTCAATTGCTCCCGAGCTTCATTCAACTCTTCCTCAAGGCTTCTATTGGCTATGGTTGAATCGGGCAATCCTTGGATCTCCTCATAGTGAACCTCCTCTTGATGACACACTTCCGCTTCAAGCTCCATGTGGGAACTAGAAATGGAAGCAAGGTTGCTTTCTAGATCATCCATCTTCCTCAACATTGCTTCTAGCATTGATTCTACCTTATCATTGTGAGATTGTTGGTGAGGTTCCTCATGAGGCAATATAGTCATGTGAGCTTGATCATGGGACTCATGATAGGCATTAAACTCCTCCCAATACTCAAACTCATCATGTAGATGTCCTAGATCTTGGCTTCCCATCCATCCCTCATACTCCATGTTGTCAAGGTCGTCTTGGAGGTACAATCCGTCCATGGCAAACATGAAAAGGCAAAGACAAAAACACACAAGATCAAAAGTAACAAGAAAGATAAACACTAAAAACAATCAAAGACAAATGACTTAATCTTAACCTAGTCCCCGGCAACGGCGCCAAAAACTTGTTACGCTAGGAAATAGCACAAAAAGCTTTACATTTATAAACTCGAATTAAATCCTAAACTACCTAGCGAAACCCGCAGTGTACGGGTCGTTTTGTAGAAAGGAAAGTATTCCGAGGTCGAACACAAGGACTGAGGTGAAACTAAGTCATTCAATGATCGAAAATAGTGTGAATCTAGACTAAGATAAGATGAGGAATAAAGAAAATGGAAAACACAATGTTTTAGGAGGTTTTTCGGTGATCAAACAAAGATCACAAATATATCAACAAAATCAAGCAACACAAAACACAAACAAAAGATGAGAGATAAGAGGTAAGGAAATGGATTCTAGAGGTTCGGAATTCCGAATATGACTATGGACTCATGTTTCTAAAGGTCTAAGGAAGGTTGTGATTGTTCGGAGTTGGGTGTTTCTCTAATGGGAGCAATTACCGGGTAAGTCTCTTGCATCCACTAATCCAATCCTAAGGTCTCATCACCGGGTAAGTCTCAAAGAGCCTAAAGGATGGAATTCCACACAAACCGGCCACTACCTAAGGGTCAAACCCCTCCTTACCGGGTAAGTCTCGGAAAAGGTAAGTCTTAGGTAACGATCCTAGCACACTCAATCCAATAGCGGCTTTTTTGGCTCACTACTACCTAGAGTTCATCATCTTAGGTATCTAAGAGAGGAAATTACCGGGTAAGTCTCATTCCTCAATTAGTTTGCTAACAATAGGTTGCCCTAAGTTAGATTGAGCTCAACAAACACTAGGATTTCACACATCTACATCCAAACATCAAGATTCAACAATATAAGAACAACAGAATAAAAACACGGGTGGATCATGCTAAACCACGGCCGTGAAAGCATGAAGAACAAGCCGTGGTTTGGTTCCGAGTTGGGATTTCGAACACAAATCGATCCTAAGCTAACATGGAAGCAATACAATCATAGTCCAAATCACAAACATTATTCCTTCACTCTAGAACCACATCTATCTAGCCAATAACATTCATTTCAAGATCAAACTTCACAATCAAAACATGCTTGCAAGTCATGGTTAAATGATGAAGAACAATCCAAAGCAAAGACATTAAAAGCATAGGATAGAAGTTACCAAATCTTTACAAGGCTCCAAGAGCTAATCCAACTTGACAACAATCGAAACTTCACTCGAATCCAATCTAATCTCACTCTAAAACGAGAATCTACACTAATCTCTTCCAAGAACACCCCTAATGGGTGCTTGGAAGAGAGGCAACAATGGCCAAATGTTTTGGGGAAGAAAGGTAGGTCAAAAGAGAGGAGAAGGATCCCTAATTCAGCCTGCAAAAATCCTTTATATACCCACTAAGATGCAAGAGCAATGGAAGAGAATCGTGGCCAGCTGTCAACGGTGGTCCTGGCAAGAATCACGGGCAAGTCCACGGCCGTGGTCTTGGTCTAGACCGTGGTTTGCTCCAGAGTGTCCTCCTAGACTCGTTCAGCCATGATTTGGTGCATGGCTTGTGTTGGCAAGGTTCCGTGAGTCCTCCTTAGCCCTTAGCTTGCATTCCAATGAGTCCGGAAGTGTGTCATCTCGAGGAATGATCCTCGGATGTATCGATTAGGCTCTAAAATCTCCCAAAATACCTACAAAGCAAGCAAAAGTCCGAGTAGACGTCTATCTCGACAAAATACGTGATTTGAGTGCAAAACGTCGTGAACTAATGCTAAACCATGCATGAATGAGCGGAAAATCTATCTAAATGTCTTCCTAAATCACGCAATAAATCGTGTTATCAGAATACCCCATACTTAAGGTTTGCTCGTCCCCGAGCAAATTCCCAACTATAGACTAAGAGATAACATGATTTATGTATGCAGAAAAATGGCAAAATCTTTTTGGTTTGTGCTTCTACTATTGGATCACCTTCATAGTCATGTTTCATGGTCATGGATAAGCATTCATGTATCAAATAAATGAAAGCATGGAAAGACAATTACACTTAACTTGATAGCATGCAATGAAATGTAAGGATGAAGAAGTCAAGATAATCATGAGCATATCCAATCTAAATTACTTAGCCTTACACACATGCAAGTAGGTCAAAAGGACTTGAAAAATAGAAGGCCAAGAAACGTTGTGATTAGGTGGGAATTTTCTAGGCTATGTGATGCTAATCCGGGAAAGGAACTAAACAACCACAACTTCACATTTCTTATCAACTTCCCTCAAGTGTATATTTTTCTTCATTTTCTTTTCTTTCTTTTCTTTTATTTTTGAGACAACGGCATTGGTGTACAAAAGCCGAAACCTTGGTGATTAGCCTTCCTCGGACTCTTTTATTTTTCGAGGTGCATCCACACCGGGCACACATACCAAAGCTCGTTAGGACTATCGGTTTATTTGACTTTGGCAAGGCACCAACACCCGATCATGTGAAGTGTACCGAGTTACTTGTCATTTAAACCGACGTCCCCAAACCTATATTTTTGGCTACACTTTCACAACAATTTCAGCACTTCATTCACAACATTCATAATATCAACATCTTCACCCCACACTTGCTTTTCACACACATCAACACACTAACATGCTCCTATTCCCGGATGGGTCAAAAGAGGTCAAATTTATCTCAATTGAGGTGTTCAAGCAACATGATCAAGATGAGAAGTAGAAGAAGAGGAATTGCCTTAATCACTCCTAATTGATGTGCAAGAACTATCATGTAATTTCGACTTTCAATTCTCAATTAAATCAAGGCAAGCATCATAATCACAAGTCATTCATGGAATTCAAGATAAGTATTTCAAGTCCACATATGCATCATCAATTAAACACACAAGGCCATCCATAGCCAATCCACAAGACAAGGTTCATCATTAGGGTCATATCCAAGCCTAGAAAGCACAAAATTTTTTTTAAATTTTCTGAATTTTTATGGAATTTTCGAAATGAATATATACAATGCAAGATATGTGCAAATATTAAACTACCCTAGATGCTCATCATGCAAAAGATCATGCAAACCCCACCCCATACTTAGAAACACATTGTCCCCAATGTGGTATTTAAGTAAAGAGAGTGAAAGAAGGTTCTCACAATGTAAAATGGTTTGCTTCGGTATTTGGGATGAACTCGTATGGAGTGATGGTGATGGATGATCGATCAAGCATGGTAGAGAGCTCTTCATGATCATTCCGGCGTCGAGACCCGCGCCAAGGTATATGTGAGATGGGAGCTCTTCCATCTAACAAGACACCTCAAGCCGTCCAAGCCTCACGTCCGCTCCACCCATGTTTGAAAACGGAATCATCGTCATCAACTCGCCTTGCAAGGCTTCCTCATTACCTAAAATCTACCACAAACACAAAACACAAAAACACACAAAAGCAAAACAAAGGCAAAAGAGAAAAGGGAAAGAGTTGTACCAATGGGTTGCCTCCCATTAAGCGCTTCTTTTAGGTCATTAGCTTGACCAAACTCCGTGGATATGTTAATCCACCTCGAATACCATGGTTTGCTTGAGGAGTCCAAGCAACCATCTTTTCCCGGAATCCATGATGACAAGCAAGGGCCACTTGATGCCCAAATAAGCTTTAAGTTCTCTCTTCACCGGTGAGTAGTAGACTCCTTCATCACCGCTTCCTTGATGATAGTATGGAGTTGCAACCATAGATGCCACCCCATACTTAGGCAATTTATACTCCGCGGTCACACCGGTGAAACGCTTGTCATCCTCATCCTCTATGATCCGAAGAAAGCCGATTCTTGGAAAGAATCCTTCATTGAAGTACTTCATAGCCATCATGGATCCATCATGCTTGTCTCCATCATTCAATAATGGAGAATCCTTAGGAAAGGGGCTCCAATCTTCGTGTGTACTCCGAGCAAGCAAGAAAGGGTCGGAGGGAGCTGAAAGTGGCTTAGGATCACCTAGGAAAGCAGCTTCCACGGGCGTGGTTTGTACTCCACGGCCGTAGTTCTCTCTGTTAGCTTCCACGGCCGTGATTTGTACTCCACGGGCGTGGTTCTCTTTGTTGGCTTCATTCCTCATGTGCTCTTCGAGTGTGGTTCCGGGATTGATGGCAAGGATGTCCGGGGATGAGAGTTCTTCATTGCACTCCTCCAAAGGTGAAGGAGGTGGAGGTGAACCTTGGAGAATGGTAGGATCTCCTAGCATAAGAGCATTCCTAATCTCCTCAATCTCCCTCCTCATTCGTTCCTCTCTCTCGGTATTCAATCTCCTTTCTTCCTTCAGGGCCAAATTCCTTAACCACAATTGCTCTCGAGCTTCATTCAACTCTTCCTCAAGGCTTCTATTGGTTATGGTTGAATCGGGCAATTCTTGGATCTCCTCATAGTGAACCTCCTCTTGATGACAAACTTCCGTTTCAAGCTCCATGTGGGAACTAGAAATGGAAGCAAGGTTGCTCTCTAGATCATCCATCTTCCTCAACATTTCTTCTAGCATTGATTCCACTCGGTCATTGTGAGGTTGATGGTGAGGTTCCTCATGAGGTAAAGTAGTCATGTGAGCTTGATCATGGGACTCATGATAGGCATTGAACTCCTCCCAATACTCAAACTCATCATGGAGAGGTCCTAGATCTTGGCCTTCCATCCACTCCTCATACTCCATGTTGTCAAGGTCGTCTTGGAGGTACAATCCGTCCATGGCAAACATGAAAAGGCAAAGACAAAAACAACACAAGATCAAAAGTAACAAGAAAGATAAACACTAAAAAAAATCAAAGGCAAATGACTTAATCTTAACCTAGTCCCCGGCAACGGCGCCAAAAACTTGTTACGCTAGGAAATAGCACAAAAAGCTTTACATTTATAAACTCGAACTAAATCCTAAACTACCTAGCGAAACCCGCAGTGTACGGGTCGTTTTGTAGAAAGGAAAGTATTCCGAGGTCGAACTCAAGGACTGAGGTGAAACTAAGTCATTCGATTGATCGAAAATAGTGTGAATCTAGACTAAGATAAGATGAGGAATAAAGAAAATGGAAAACACAATGTTTTTGGAGGGTTTTGGGTGATCAAACAAAGATCACAAATATATCAACAAAATCAAGCAACACAAAACACAAACAAAAGATGAGAGATAAGAGGTAAGGAAATGGATTCTAGAGGTTCGGAATTCCGAATATGACTATGGACTCATGTTTCTAAAGGTCTAAGGAAGGTTGTGATTGTTCGGAGTTGGGTGTTTCTCTAATGGGAGCAATTACCGGGTAAGTCTCTTGCATCCACTAATCCAATCCTAAGGTCTCATCACCGGGTAAGTCTCAAAGAGCCTAAAGGATGGAATTCCACACAAACCGGCCACTACCTAAGGGTCAAACCCCTCCTTACCGGGTAAGTCTCGGAAAAGGTAAGTCTTAGGTAACGATCCTAGCACACTCAATCCAATAGCGGCTTTTTTGGCTCACTACTACCTAGAGTTCATCATCTTAGGTATCTAAGAGAGGAAATTACCGGGTAAGTCTCATTCCTCAATTAGTTTGCTAACAATAGGTTGCCCTAAGTTAGATTGAGCTCAACAAACACTAGGATTTCACACATCTACATCCAAACATCAAGATTCAACAATATAAGAACAACAGAATAAAAACACGGGTGGATCATGCTAAACCACGGCCGTGAAAGCATGAAGAACAAGCCGTGGTTTGGTTCCGAGTTGGGATTTCGAACACGAATCGATCCTAAGCTAACATGGAAGCAATACAATCATAGTCCAAATCACAAACATTATTCCTTCACTCTAGAACCACATCTATCTAGCCAATAACATTCATTTCAAGATCAAACTTCACAATCAAAACATGCTTGCAAGTCATGGTTAAATGATGAAGAACAATCCAAAGCAAAGACATTAAAAGCATAGGATAGAAGTTACCAAATCTTTACAAGGCTCCAAGAGCTAATCCAACTTGACAACAATCGAAACTTCACTCGAATCCAATCTAATCTCACTCTAAAACGAGAATCTACACTAATCTCTTCCAAGAACACCCCTAATGGGTGCTTGGAAGAGAGGCAACAATGGCCAAATGTTTTGGGGAAGAAAGGTAGGTCAAAAGAGAGGAGAAGGATCCCCAATTACAGCCTGCAAAATCCTTTAAATACCCACTAAAATGCAAGAGCAATGGAAGAGATCGTGGCCAGCTGTCGATGTGGTCCTGGCAAGAATTACGGGCATAACCACGGCCGTGGAAAGGGCCTAGACCGTGGTTTCTGTCAGAAGCTTCTCCTAGGCTCGTTAAGCCATGATTTGGTGCATGGTTTGTGTTGGCAAGGTTCCATGAGTCCTCCTTAGCCCTTAGCTTGCATTCCAATGAGTCCGGAAGTGTGTCATCTCGAGGAATGATCCTCGGATGTATCGATTAGGCTCTTAAATCTCCAAAATTATCTACAAAGCAAGCAAAAGTCCGAGTAGACGTCTATCTCGACAAAATTCGTGAATTGAGTGCAAAACGTCATGAACTAGTGCTAAACCGTGCATGAATGAGTGAGAAATCTATCTAAATGACTACCTAAAACTAGCTCATAAATCGTGTTATCAAAATACCCCATACTTAAGGTTTGCTCGTCCCCGAGCAAATTCCCAACTATAGACTAAGAGATGACATGATTTATGCATGCAGAAAAATGGCAAAATCTTTTTGGATTTGTGCTTCTAAAGATGGATCACCTTCATAGTGATGTTTCATGGCAATGGACAAGCAATTATGTATTAAATGAATGAAGGCATGGGAAGACAATTACACTTAACTTGATAGCATGCAATGAAATGTAAAGATGAAGAAGTCAAGATGATCATGAGTATATCCAATCTAAATCACTTAGTCTTACACACATGCAAGTAGGTCAAAAGGACTTGTAAAATAGAAGGCCAAGAAACGTTGTGATTAGGTTGGAATTTTCTAGGCTATGTGATGCTAATCCGGGAAAGGAACTAAACAATCACAACTTCACATTTCTTATCAACTTCCCTCAAGTGTATATTTTTTTCTTCATTTTCTTTTCTTTCTTTTCTTTTATTTTTGAGACAATGGCATTGGTGTACAAAAGCCGAAACCTTGGTGATTAGCCATCCTCGGGCTTTTTCTATTTTTCGAGGTGCATCCACACCGGGCACACATACCAAAGCTCGTTAGGATTATCGGTTTATTTGACTTTGGCAAGGCACCAACACCCGATCATGTGAAGTGTACCGAGTTACTTGTCATTTAAACCGACGTCCCCAAACCTATATTTTTGGCTACACTTTCACAACAATTTCAGCACTTCATTCACAACATTCATAATATCAACATCTTCACCCCACACTTGCTTTTCACACACATCAACACACTAACATGCTCCTATTCCCGGATGGGTCAAAAGAGGTCAAATTTATCTCAATTGAGGTGTTCAAGCAACATGATCAAGATGAGAAGTAGAAGAAGAGGAATTGCCTTAATCACTCCTAATTGATGTGCAAGAACTATCATGTAATTTCGACTTTCAATTCTCAATTAAATCAAGGCAAGCATCATAATCACAAGTCATTCATGGAATTCAAGATAAGTATTTCAAGTCCACATATGCATCATCAAT
>BSUD01000002.1:132672852-132791590 GCA_033239045.1 Fagopyrum esculentum
TTAACCACAATTGCTCTCGAGCTTCATTCAACTCTTCCTCAAGGCTTCTATTGGTTATGGTTGAATCGGGCAATTCTTGGATCTCCTCATAGTGAACCTCCTCTTGATGACAAACTTCCGTTTCAAGCTCCATGTGGGAACTAGAAATGGAAGCAAGGTTGCTCTCTAGATCATCCATCTTCCTCAACATTTCTTCTAGCATTGATTCCACTCGGTCATTGTGAGGTTGATGGTGAGGTTCCTCATGAGGTAAAGTAGTCATGTGAGCTTGATCATGGGACTCATGATAGGCATTGAACTCCTCCCAATACTCAAACTCATCATGGAGAGGTCCTAGATCTTGGCCTTCCATCCACTCCTCATACTCCATGTTGTCAAGGTCGTCTTGGAGGTACAATCCGTCCATGGCAAACATGAAAAGGCAAAGACAAAAACACACAAGATCAAAAGTAACAAGAAATATAAACACTAAAAACAATCAAAGGCAAATGACTTAATCTTAACCTAGTCCCCGGCAACGGCGCCAAAAACTTGTTACGCTAGGAAATAGCACAAAAAGCTTTACATTTATAAACTCGAATTAAATCCTAAACTACCTAGCGAAACCCGCAGTGTACGGGACGTTTGTAGAAAGGGAAGTATTCCGAGGTCGAACTCAAGGACTGAGGTGAAACTAAGTCATTCAATGATCGAAGATAGTGTGAATCTAGACTAAGAATGAGATGAGAAATAAAGAAAATGGAAAACACAATGTTTTTGGAGGGTTTTGGGTGATCAAACAAAGATCACAAATATATCAACAAAATCAAGAAACACAAAACACAAACAAAAGATGAGAGATAAGAGGTAAGGAAATGGATTCTAGAGGTTCGGAATTCCGAATATGACTATGGACTCATGTTTCTAAAGGTCTAAGGAAGGTTGTGATTGTTCGGAGTTGGGTGTTTCTCTAATGGGAGCAATTACCGGGTAAGTCTCTTGCATCCACTAATCCAATCCTAAGGTCTCATCACCGGGTAAGTCTCAAAGAGCCTAAAGGATGGAATTCCACACAAACCGGCCACTACCTAAGGGTCAAACCCCTCCTTACCGGGTAAGTCTCGGAAAAGGTAAGTCTTAGGTAACGATCCTAGCACACTCAATCCAATAGCGGCTTTTTTGGCTCACTACTACCTAGAGTTCATCATCTTAGGTATCTAAGAGAGGAAATTACCGGGTAAGTCTCATTCCTCAATTAGTTTGCTAACAATAGGTTGCCCTAAGTTAGATTGAGCTCAACAAACACTAGGATTTCACACATCTACATCCAAACATCAAGATTCAACAATATAAGAACAACAGAATAAAAACACGGGTGGATCATGCTAAACCACGGCCGTGAAAGCATGAAGAACAAGCCGTGGTTTGGTTCCGAGTTGGGATTTCGAACACAAATCGATCCTAAGCTAACATGGAAGCAATACAATCATAGTCCAAATCACAAACATTATTCCTTCACTCTAGAACCACATCTATCTAGCCAATAACATTCATTTCAAGATCAAACTTCACAATCAAAACATGCTTGCAAGTCATGGTTAAATGATGAAGAACAATCCAAAGCAAAGACATTAAAAGCATAGGATAGAAGTTACCAAATCTTTACAAGGCTCCAAGAGCTAATCCAACTTGACAACAATCGAAACTTCACTCGAATCCAATCTAATCTCACTCTAAAACGAGAATCTACACTAATCTCTTCCAAGAACACCCCTAATGGGTGCTTGGAAGAGAGGCAACAATGGCCAAATGTTTTGGGGAAGAAAGGTAGGTCAAAAGAGAGGAGAAGGATCCCCAATTACAGCTTGCAAAATCCTTTAAATACCCACTAAGATGCAAGAGCCATGGAAGAGATCGTGGCCAGCTGTCAATGTGGTCCTGGCAAGAACCACGGGCATATTCCACGGCCGTGGAAAGGGTCCAGACCGTGGTTTGGTCCAGAGTCTTCTCCTAGGCTCGTTAAGCCATGATTCGGTGCATGGCTTGTGTTGGCAAGGTTCCATGAGTCCTCCTTAGCCCTTGGCTTGCATTCCAATGAGTCCGGAAGTGTGTCATCTCGAGGAATGATCCTCGGATGTATCGATTAGGCTCTTAAATCTCCCAAAATACCTACAAAGCAAGCAAAAGTCCGAGTAGACGTCTATCTCGACAAAATACGTGATTTGAGTGCAAACGCCGTGAACTAATGCTAAACCATGCATGAATGAGCGGAAAATCTATCTAAATGAGTGTCTAAATCTAGATCATAAATCGTGTTATCAGTTCTCTCTCATAAGCAGATGCTCTATCCTGATAGTCCGTCAAGGAGTCACAACGGAAACCAGCAAGATAAGAGCGTGTAGACCCTCTCAACCTCTGAGAGAAAAGATAAACATGCTTATCCTCAGGTGGTGCACACGGACCCAACAAAGATGGCTCCTCCTGAAACTTGTTGATAATCTCCGACAATGTGGATATCCTCGAATCCAGCCTCGAGAAAATCCTAAAGACGATCTCTCCTCATAGCTACAGGACAGAAGCGATCCCAGATCACCGTCTTCATTTTCTCATAACTCGTGACCTTATTGCGCACGGTCCTCCACCAAGAATGAGTCTGATCCTTCAGCAACGTCTGCGCTATGTCGACTCGGTGTCTCTTTGGGCAACATATCGCCTCCATAGCGAAATCCAGCTGTCCTAGCCACAACTCCACCTGTAATCCAAACTTTCCCACGAAAGAAGGAACCTTCAGCTGGTTGAAAGCCTTCAACCAACAGTCAGGTCTTGGCTCTCTCGCCTCGTTTGGAACTCTTCCAGTCTCAACAACTCTAGCAGGTGCAGCAACAACCTTCATAACTCTCTGCGAAACCTTAGTTGATCTTGCGGGTACCGGTGGCGCTGGTGTAGGTCCTCTAGTCCTGATAGCCTCCTCAACTCTCTGCACATAGTCACGATGAAGCTCCTATAGACACTCGATCGGACTTTGTCGACTGCACTCTTTGTGCTCCGGACCTAGCGGAGGTAATGTTCCCAACCTTAGGAACAACACTCTCAGCACCTTCTTCAACGAATGCCTCAGCGATAGGTGGATCAGCAACTAGGGATTGGCCCCGACCTCTAGCTAGTGGAGGTCTCCCTGCACGTCCTTGTCCACAGACGGCAGGTGGAAGAGATGGTCGACCCCTTCCTCGCCCATGGCAGATGTAGCTCTAGTACACGCCATATGCGATAGGGATATAGATATATAAGGCCACGCTACAGCTAAAGCAGAAATCCAGAAAAACCAATCAAGACCAACATAAAAGAAAACTACACTATTGAGATCCGCAAAGGTAGTGGTGGTCGCTCATACATCTATCCCAAACCGACAAGTTTAAAAACAATCCCCCCCCTTTAAAACGTAGGCCCCTTGTAGGTTCTATTTATTTATCTATTCAATCTTTATAAGATTATGAGTACCATTATTGCAAACCTAGAGCTTTGATACCATATTTTAACACCCCAAGTTCTGAGAACTCAAAGCGTTACTAGCTAGGACCTCACAATGGGTCCCGACCTTCAAAGTAGCAACGACACAACGAATCTTACAACAAGGCACAAATAAATGAAAACCAAAACTTATAATAAAACCAAAGGTTTAACTTAGGGAAGCGTAAAAGACTCGCAACCGAGTTCAAAACAAAAGGGAACCAGCAACTGAAATATAAACCCGATCCCGTCCTGAACGTACGAGAACCCCGGCTGACCACACCTTCCGGATCACTCAGCAACACCTATATCCTGCAAGGAATCTACAACATCGGTATAAACCGTTAAGTAACATTCTAGATATCAGAAAGACTATAAAGGCACAAACACACATAAGGTAATTTAAACATATAGCATGCTCACACTCAACCGGTTTATTATCTTTCATTAAGTTATCCATTACTAATTCAACTTCTTTTGTCACACGAGAATCTCCCAAAACTCGCCTCTGTTTCCATCTACCAACAAGAATAGATCGGTACTATTGGTTACCTGCACACCTGGGTTGCAAGAGCACCTCATAGTTTCCTGTAGAACCAGCAAGTGGTCACCGTCCGATTATCATACACTTGGGCCAATTACGATTATAACGGTTAGTCCTAGTCCGGTTATCCGTTATAACAACAACAACGCAAACAAGCCAATATACTCAAACCAATATACGGAATGAAGCTAAGTAAGTCCAAGGGACTTACCTCACCCGAAGGTAACTCAAAGGTCAGCAAACAACTTATTTTCCCGCAAGAAAGAAGTACGGAAAGCCTGTCAACAAGGCATAAAGAATCAGGAACGAAACGGTTGCTTAAGTCTATAACTTCTAGTCTCAATGATCTCTAAGATATATCCACAAGTTAAGGTCTTAACCTTAGTCTTACATAATAGCTATGGTCAACAACATCCATAAAAGCCAAGGGAAAGAACGAGGAAAGCAAGGAAGAAAGCAGCTCACCCAAGACGGAGTAACTATAGGAAAACCGCAGGGGCGGCTTGGCAGCACCGCAGGGGTGGCTCGGCAGCACCGCATAGGCGGCAGAATAGACAGCTTCGGGGGCGGCTCTGTGCAAGCGCGGAGAGGTGGCGTGGCAGATGCGTTTGTCGACTCCTTCGACGGTGAGGAACGCAACAAAGGACAAATCTTGCTTCTCTCAATACTCACACATGTCACAACTCAACCAAGGGAGCCTGCGAACATCAACGAATCAACCACGGGAAGGCCAACAAGAATCAAGGTTCACACTTGATTCTTGGAGAAGAAGAAAAGAGAAGAACGAAAGAAGAAAGCGAAACAAAAGGGAAAGACATGCAACAACTCATGAACGTGAGAGAGAAACAAAGAAGGAGGAAACTTACACATCCAGCAAGAGATCACAAGGAAGATGGCTGCAACTTTCGAGGTTGAAGGAAAATGTATTCAAGAAACGGGAAAAGGAAGAGAAAGAGGAAATTTATAGGAATGATGAGAAAAGATAGAAGGAAAGACGTTCTAAGGTTAAGAACATGATAGGAAAACCGGCCCATAAGATAGAAGATCGCATCTTCTATCTATGGAAAGAAATAAAAACGTGATAAAAACAAATCGGCGTGATTTGTGGCGAAACCGTAGGGGTGGTTTGCTCTGCCGCAGGGGCGGCTCCTTTCACCGTGGGGGCGGTGAAGGTGAAAAATGAGGTATTACAGTACCAATCAAATTGCTTCAAATGATGATGATTGTAATTGAACCCACAATACCAACAATTGATTTTTCACTTTTGAGAGAAAAAGAGAGCACTTTTAGGAAATTAGAGAGGGAAAAAGATTTATTTGAGTTGGTTACTTTTAGTAATATATAACATTTATATATTAAATGATTTGTTAACTCCTTTCACAATGTAACTCCTTGTGAGTAACTGTCTGACTAACCTTACCAATAAACTCTTTAATTATTTATTTCACAAATAAGACTTATCATATCATTATTAACGTATATCTAATACATAGTAATTAATGACAAAAGTCATCTTTGTTTTGATCTATTCTACCAACTCTTAAGTGTGTGAGAGCATAGGGCCCGTCTATAACAGGCATGAGTTTAATTGTTTAATCTCAGTAATTGTAGTTGACTTCAAGAAAATCACTATATAATTCTAACATAACTAGATTGTTTATCTCATTAGTTGTATATCATTATCAAATGTCCTATTTAAATTTAGTCATTGCAAGTTGGGTAAAGGACATAATTATTTCCTAGCATTATTAGATTCTCAACGGTCGCAATGCTACACAGCTACATCTGTCACCTGTTTCTACGGTACACAAGACATCCCAACATACTTTGAAAAACTACAAGGAATCGTACCTGCCGACTACACTATTTTTATTAAATGGAAAGTAGTTCTATCCACTAGACGGCGCGCCATCTAGTGGATCGAAAGATTGAAAGGATTGGAAGACGGAATAACCATCATGAAAGGTCACCAACCAAGGAGAAAAGAAATACACAAAAATACACCACAATAAACCAAAAGCACAAAAGTATTCAAGGGAAAGCATGATGATCCAACCAACCGGAGACAACGAGCATAAATGTTCATCTTCGAAGGAAGAACACAGGTAGGGAAGCCTAGGGAACAACTGTGGACACCTCAGATTTGGACTGCAACAGAGCCATCAAGAGTCGATCACAAATTCACGCTCCCTTCTCGACAAACGCTCGGAACCACCAACAAAAGACAACATCAATGTAACAACAAGGTTCTGGCTGTCACCACCCCCGCGGTGATAGCGGCCGCACCTGCGGCAAGCTGGCGTCTGTTACCGCCCCCGTGGTGATAGTGGCCGCACTTACGGCAGGGCGAACTGCCCCTGCGGATTCGCCACAGATCGCGCTGATTTGTTTTTCCGTTTGTTTTATATCCTTCCATAGATAGAAGATCCGTTCTTCTATCTTATGGGCCGGCTTTCTTCTGTTATTCCTAACTCTAGAACGTCTTTCTTTCTATCTTTTCACCGCTTTCCTATAACTCCCCTCTTTCTCTTCTTTTTCACGTTTCTTGCATACGCTTTCCTTCAACCTCGAAAGCTGCAGCCTTCTTCCTTGTAATTCCTTGCTGAATGTGTAAGTCATCTTCTTTGTATTCTTCATCACGTGTTGGAGCCTTGCTGCATATTGCTTCCCTTCTGTTTTTGCTTCCTTTTTCTTCTTTTCTTCTTCTCCTTCAAGAATCAAGATCGAGTCATGATTCTGATTGAGCGTTCCGTTGTTGATACGTTGTTGTTCACAAGCTCTCTTGGTTAAGTTATGAAGTGTGTATGCGTTGAGAGAAACAAGTCTTGAGACCTTATTGAGCTCCTTGTTGTCAAAGGAGAAACACACGTTTTTGCACCGTCACCGCCCCTGCGCCTGATCAGACCGCCCTCGCGCCTCTGTCCAGCCGCCCCTGCGGTTTTGCTCTAATGGATCCCGTCTTTGGTGAGCTGCTTCTTTACTTGCTTTCCCCCTTCCTTCCCTTGGCTTTTGATGATGTTGTTGACCTTTCTTGATCTATAAGACTAAGGTTGAGACCTTAGCTTGTGGAGATCTCTTAGAGATCATTGAGACTAGAAGTTATAGACTTCTAGCAATCGTTTTGGTTACTGATTCGTGATGCCTTGTGTGAACAGGCTTTCCCTTCCTCCTTTTCTTCGGAAACTGAGTTGTTGCTGAGTTATATGAGTGAGGTAAGTCCCTTGGACTTACTTAGTTGCATTCCATATATTAGTTGGATTGTTTTGGCTTGGTTGCGTTGTTATTATTGCTATAACTAATAACCGGAATAATATTGACCTTGTTATACATTATTGTCCCAAGTGTATTATAACCGGGCAGTTACTGCTTTTCTAGTTCAGAATGGGCAAACTGGGAGGTGCTCTTGCAACCAGTCCAGCAGGTGACAGAAGAACGCATACGTTTAATTCTTGTTGTTGAAAGGAGACAGAGGTGAGATAGTAGTTATCCTCGTGTAACAACCATAAGTGGAATTTGTAAAGGGTTTAAGCTTAAATGAAAGATTATAACCTGCTGAGTGTGAGCATGTTTATGTGTTTTACTTTACATTATGTGTGCTTGTGCCTTTATAGTCTTTCTGATATCTAGAATGTTAGCTAACGGTTTATACCGATGTTGTAGATGCCTTATAGGATGTAGGTACTGCTGAGTGATCCGGATGGTGTGATCAGTCGGGGTTCCCGTATATTATAGGACGGGATCGGGTTTATATTTCTGTTGTTGTTTTCCCTTTGTTTTGAACTCGACTGCGAGTCTTTTACGTTTTCTTTTGTTATAACCTTTGGTTTTATATTGAGTTGGTTTTCATTTATTTGTGTCTTGTTGTAAGATCCGTTGTGTCCTTGCTACTCTGAGGGTCGGGACCCAATGTGAGGTCCTAACCCGTAACTGATAGCATGTATTATACTCTATATTTTGTGGCTAGTTTAGAGGTTTTATCTTCATAAATCTGCATGTGTGGATGTATATTCTTCGATTATATTGTTGTTTTGTCTACCTTTGCGGGAATCGAGGTCTACACCTAGTTTCGTTGTAATTGTAGGGAAAATGGCACGTTTTGGACCGAAATGGAGCTAATGGAGCTAAGGAGTCATTGGAGCTACATTCTGTAGCTTTGAGAAGATCTCAGGAAGCATGGAAATGATTTAGAGGATTGATTTTGGACCAGATTCGAGAGATTCTACATTCAGTTGAGATTCACCTCGGTCAGTTACAGTACCACCTCGACCGAGGTGATCTTGAGGAGCGTCCCGACCGAGGCAAACACCCTGTCACCGGCGAGATCTTTATTTTTGGCTGAGATCTTCTATTTTTGGAAGGAGGATATCTTATATTTTTGGCTGGATTTCTGGAAGGAAGATATTATATTGGCTGATTTATTTTAAGTGATATGGATATATCTTCTAGGAAATTATCTTTTTAAGATATTTTATCTTTGGTAGATAATTCTCCTATTTAAAGGGTTGAATTTTCTACAATTCAGCCATGCTTAGGGCATCCAACAATTGAGGGATTTTCTGGAGTTTTAAAGGAAGAGTTAAAGGAAGTTTGAAGGTTGAAGTTGAAGGAAGGAAGGAATCATAGTTGGAGTTGGCTTTTGAAGGAGTTTGTAAGATCTTCTTAGATTTCTTTTGGTTTGTTGTCTTTGCTGATTTGTTACTAAGGAACGCTTCTTTGTTGATTGTTTGATTCAGTTATTGAGACCTTTTTCTTAAGGTTTTCTTGTTTGAATATTGATTCCTTTCCTATAAATTTGATTATTGTTATCATGATGATTATTGGCTAAATTTCTTATGCGATTCTAGGGTGATTGGCTGAAAGTTGTGGGAAAGACGATGATAGAATGATCTTAATCCCAACAGGACCCTGAAAGCTCGAATCTTTACCTTAACCCTAGAACACCTCGCTCAGTCATTGAACATCTCGGCCGGGGTGGAATATTACTGAATGAGGTGAACCTTTCCTGAACCTTATATGAGTGAAGAGTTTAAGTTTGCCAAATCCTATCCTTATTATACCTTTCCTGGTTCAATGCAAGCCTAGGATGAGACTTACCCGGTGATTCCTTTGTTTGTTTACCCAAGATCATGAGTGTAGGTAATAAAGGTTTATCCTTTATTGGGGTTTGAGTGTGCCTTCATCCCATCCTTGTGAGTTAGCCTGAGACTTACCCGGTAAAGGTTGATTCTATTCCCTTGGGTGGTGTGTTGGTTTGAGATTATAGTTCATTTCCTTAGTACCATGAGACTTACCCGGTAATAGGAGCTTTGGGTTGGGATAATGAGTAGTGAGACTTACCCGGTGATCTATTCCCATCTTAGAAACACCTTCCCTTTGCAAACCTCATCTTTGTCCGCGTTATCCTTTGAGATCTTAAGTCGGAACCACAACTAGATGCTTTAATCCCTAGAATCCGCATTCCCTTTATCTGACTTCATATCATCTTTGATTGCTTTAATTCGTAGTTATTAGCAATATTTGACTACCTGATTTCGTGCTTTATTTCACCATTGTCCCTGTCTTCGAAACCTGAAATTCTTGCTTTTATTACAATTGATCCGTACACTGCGGGTTCGCATATTGTTCAAGCATACTTCTTGGGTTATAAATTTTAAAGATTGCACACACCTTTTGGAGCAAACAAGTTTTTGGCGCCGTTGCCGGGGACTTGGTCTAGACCAAGCCGGTTTCGGTAGCTTTTCGGGGCAATTACCCTTGTTGCATTTGACTACTCTACTTGAGTGTTTCGCAGGATCTTTCCTTAGGTTTATGCGGAGAACTCGTGCTGGAAAGGAAATCGTTCCTTACGATCCCGAACCAGAAAAGACTTACAAGCGAAGATTAAAAGAAGCTAAGATGGCCAATCAAGACGATCGCGATCTTGAAGCCGAATTGAAGGAGGCATTGGAACAGCTACGCCTCAATAGAGAAGAGCTGCAGCGAGAGAGAGAAGAGACTCGCGCCAGAATAGAAGAAATTGAAGCAGATATGGCCGCTCTAAGGACCGAGTTTCTGCCTTGACCGATCCCAGATCCTCGACCAAGGTAGGACCCAATTCATGTTGCCCCGGACGATGTACACCTACCACCTCGGATGCCGATCCAAGATGTTCTTTTTGCTGGAGTTCCACAAACCCTGGGACAGAGGATGGACCCTAATCATCAAGTCAGGCGTCCAGGAGTCAACCTAGGTGATCTAGCTGAGCATGATTATGAACTTCGACCGCAAGTTCTAACTATGATTCGACAATGTCAATTTGGTGGTTTAGAGAGCGAGTCTGCGCATCAGCATTTGCAAGTTCTGATGGAGACCTTGAGACCTTCAAGACTGGAGAATAAAAACTACAAGTTGAGGCCTTTATATTTCTCTTTGAAAGACAAGGCGCTTGCTTGGTATCAATCTTCTTCCGGCCGGAAAAATAAACACTTGGGAAGAGATGACGACGAAGTTTCTTACTAAGTTCTTTCCCCCCTCTAAAACCGCTGAAATGAAGGGAAAAATCAATGCTTTTATTATGAAGAATAAAAGAGAGTATGTCCAAGTCATGGGAGAGATTCAAGGATATTCTATTGGATTGCCCACATCATGGGATTCCAAAGATCGAGTTGCTTGAAATTTATTTCAAAGGTTTGGGTGGAGTGACTCAATTCAATCTCCAACTACTTTCAGCAGTCACATTCATGGATATGCCGATAGATGAAGCTTGGGATTTCATTGAAAAACAAGCTCTACACATGGAGAAGTACTCCCACCAAGGAACTGAAAATGTAGCAAGGAGAGTTAGCTTTCAAGACACATCATCAAATGGAGTTCAACTCACCTCGCTTAGAAATGAGGTAAAAGCATTAAAGGAGCTTTTAGTACCTGAAACGAAGAAGGAGCAAGATGGAGGATATCAAGGGAGAAACAACTATCAAGGGCCACAGAACAACAATTACAACAATAGAAACTCCAAAAACAACAAATGGAGATCTAATCAATAAAATCCCAGTAATCATTATTCTCATGCTAATAATGCTTTTAACCCCCCCCCCCCTTCTTCTTCTTCTACTCCATTGAAGAGCCAGGAGCCTTGATCGAGTTCGTCCCAACCAGAAAAGAAGGATGCAGTGCTAGAGGCAAATCTTGATCAAGCTTAACGCCATGGAGACATCAATGAATTCATTTTCGAAGGCACAAAAAGCCTTAGAGCAACAATTATTTAACAAGGCGAATGAACCGCCAAGAGATCCAAGGAAGCTCCCAGCAAGGACAGAGAGCAACCCTAAGGGACAGATTATGGCAATAACGACACGAAGTGGACTGAAAACTACAGATCCAGTACCTCGGTCGAGCCACGACCAGACGAACACTTCGGTCGAGGTGCCAACCGAGGTGGAGCCCCAGAAAGTGAAAGATAAATCTGAAGTTTATGTTCCACCTCCTGCTTATAAACCACCACTTCCATTCCCTCAGTCAAGGGTGATGGCACATCTAGATAAGCATTTTGGTAAGTTTCTAGACCTAATGAATAAACTACACATTAACATCCCTTCCCTTGATACCATTCTAGGGATGCCCGCCTATGGGAAGTTTCTGAAAGAGATTCTACCAAGGAAGAGGAAGCTGGAAGATTTTGGGGAAGTGAGGATGACATCTAAGTCTTCGGAGCTCATTCAAATGATGAAGGAGAAGATTCTCCCAAATTGAGAGATCCTGGTTCATTTTGCATTCCCATTCAAGTTGGGGATGTAACTTATGAGGCGTTGTGTGATCTAGGAGCCAGCGTGAGTATCATCCCGCTGGAGCTATGTGAGAAAGTCGGACTTGGAGAGCCCAAGCCGGTGAAGATGAAGCTATACATGGAGGATCGCTCCATTACCCATCCTGTGGGCATTTTAGAAGACGTTCCCGTCAAGTTAGGTAATTTCTACTTACCTAATGACTTTGTTGTACTTGACATTCCCGCAGATTATCCCGTTCCTATCATTCTCGGGAGACCATTTCTAGCAACTTTGGGTTGCAATGTGGATTGTAAGAACGCCAAGTTGAATTTCAACATTGGTGGAGATCATGTGGAGTTTGCATTGCTTGCTGCAATGAAAAGAGAACCGCTGGAGGACGACATCTTCAACATCTATGATGAAGAAGAATCAAGGGAATTGGTGAGCTCTATCCTTATTAATTACCCTCTTGAAAGAGTTCTAAGTTTTAGTTTAATGGAGGAAGGTATAGATGTTTCTTGTGATGCAGATATACGGAGCATAAAAGCATTGGAAGCAGATCCAGGAGCTAAGATTGAAAAACTAATTCAGGGGAAGAAGAGCAATTTAGGTTTCACTCCCAGTTCCAGTACCTCGACCGAGGCACTTTCTGGACCAAGCGAGGTGTTCTTAACTTCCTGATTCTTTTTCTGAGAGTCATTTACAGTTGGTGGAGCACTGGCTCCACCAATTTTCTGATGGTAAAGAGCCTTGGTATGCTGATATTGTCAATTACCTTATTTGCCAAGAAATACCGCCCGGATTGACGTACGCTCAAAGGAATAAGTTCTTCAAGGATGTACGTCACTACTACTGGAATGAGCCTCTACTGTTTAAGAGAGGTCCGGATGGGATGCTTCGACGATGCATTCTGGAGGATGAAGTTGCTAGTGTTATACGGCATTGCCACTCGCTTCCTTGTGGAGGACATGCTAGCGCTCACAAGACGTGCGCTAAGGTATTACGTTCTGGTTTCTTTTGGTCTACATTATTTAAGGATGTGCAAATGTTTGTTGTATCTTGTGATGCATGCCAAAGAACAGGGAACTTGTCTAGAAGGAACGAGATGCCACTCATCAATATTCAAGAGATTGAGATTTTTGTTGCCACTCATCAATATGGGGAATCGATTTCATAGGACCCTTCCCATCATCCGCAGGGAACCTCTACATTCTCCTAGCTGTTGATTATGTCTCTAGATGGGTGGAAGCTATTGCCTCCCCCACTAATGACGTCATGGTGGGACCGTTAGGTCGTGATCGGTGTCGTTAGGCCGTGAGAAAAGGTCCCTTGGGACGAAATAGATCAAAAGATTGTAACCATTATTTTTCTTAAAAAAAGAAAAAAAATAATAATGCTATTATAATTATTGTAAAATAATATAATTATCTCCAAAAAAATGAAGTTTACAATTGTAACATGACAAAAGTTAGGCCAACAAGCCCAACTTAATGCAACGTGGATGGGAGGTGTGTAGTGGGGCAGCAAGAAAAGACCCTAGCCCACAGCCGCACACAACCGCTTTAAGAGGAAAGCGAGGTCTTGGTGGCGGTGACAAGTACACAACAAAGAAGGTGGGTTTCACCAGACTGAGAGGCCATGGTGGTGGAGGGCAAGAGGTCATGGTGGTGGCAGGCAAGAGTCCATGGAGGCGGTGAGCAAGAGGCTTGTGAAGGCACACTAGAAAATAATCGGAAAAAAATTGTTTTAGGGAAGGGTTTGTGTGGTGGTGGGTTTCATCGGTCTTCGATACACCGAATAGGAGGTGGAGAGCTGAGATAGACCATGGAGGGTTGGTTGCGTAGGGAGTCGAGGGTGTGGACCCGAAGTTGGAAGAAGCCGGGAAGCTGTCCCCTTAGAGTTGAACGCTTTTCACCAAACTAAGAGGGTGGTCGAGCGGTGATGGCGCGGTCGTTGTAAGGAAGCCTGGTGGAGAAGCAATGGTAAAAAGGTTTTGAAAAGATAGCGGTAAAGCCAAAGAACAAGACGGTAAAGCTATTGGAGGGTGGGGTTGCATCCAAAGAAGGAGGCGGCGATTAGTGTAAGGATTAGGATTAGCTAATTCCTTCAGCAAAGAGAGCGTTTTCTCTACCACACTATTAAACTATGTGATTCGCGTTTATTTTTTTTATATATCATTGTTTATAGGAATACATTCAAACTATCAAAATATATACTAAACTACAAGACTTAAAAAGGAACTGTACCTTAGTACTAAATTATGTGATTCCCGTTTGTTTAATCGTTCATTGTTTTGTAATAGGAATATATAATCGAAAAGATCCAAACTATCAAAAATCAATACAAAAAAGGTACAAGATTCTCCTTTTTTTAATCCTTCAATTATTGTTTTGTTCTAGGAACATATTCGAAGTATCAAAATCTATACTAAAGTACAAAAGGTATAACATTCAAACTATCAAAAATATCAAAATATATACTAAAGTACAAAAAGTATATAAAAAAAAAAAAAGATTCATACTATCAAAATATATTAAAAAATGTACAAGCTTCACCTTCTTTTAATCATTCATTCATTTTTTTTTCGTTTTAAGAATAGATTCAAAGTATCAAAATCTATACTTAAGCACAAGAGGTTTGTTGGGTTAATCTTCAAGTTCATGTAGTTGCGGAGCCAGACGTTTTTTCTAGGAGGCGGAATTTTTTTTTATATTTAATCTTATTGTATCTTATAAATTATTGTACTACATTAGTCAATTGTCGATTAAAACTAAATATTAAACTACTACTCAAACACGTCAACAATAATTAAATTAATAACATAAATCTTTAGTATTTTTGTAAATGATAATTATGATATTTTACATTCTTTTACATATAAATTAAATGATGTTTGATATCTTGTTAATATATATGTTTACCTAACATAAATTATGAAGTAAAATAAACTTTTGATAAAAACTATTAAATATGGCTTAATATGATAGTTAGGTAGATTAACTATAATTTAATAACAGATTCTATTTATATATATTTATATTAAAATAATTTGCATGGGTCCCATGTAGTGGCGGCCGCAGGATTTTAAAAGAGGGGGGTGGAAATTTATTTTCGATAAAAATATCTATAAAAATAAAATAATGATAAAAACAAAGTCAATATGTCATCTACTTATGAAGTTTTGACTACAAGTTTACCAAAAATAAATAGTGAATGGTACAAATAAACAGTCAATCTGACAACAAAGTGTAAACTCATCTTGCGAGTTGACATAGTCTAATAATACTGATTAATTAGCTGCTTGAGTAATCATGTTGCCAAATTTGAAAATTATCTATCAAATTTTTTTTATATCTATCAAATGGAAAGTAGAAAAAAAAACAGAATATTTTGCCACAATAAACAAAAATGGGGGAAATTTTCTCAAATTAGTTTCGGAGCAAAATTATTCCCCAAATACACGAGATTTTCGGGTTGGAGAACTAGCGTGGTCCTAGACCGCGTCTATTGCAAAAAGATGAGCGTTTACAAACCGCGCTTTAATATTCTAATTAAACAAAATAAAAAAAAATTTTAAAGAAAACATTACACTTAAAGGTTCGATCGTGGACCGCGCCTATATATTTTTATTTTTTCAAAAAAAAAATAGCTGCCCTATAGAGACGGTTTATAACCACGCCTCTTTAGTTTTTTTTTTCTTTCAAAAAGTTACACTATAGGCGCGGTCTAGGACCACACCTCTATTTGTGTTTTTATTATCTTTATTTCGGATATTAAAACGCTGTCCTCGACAACGCGTTTTACAAATAAGAGTGCGGTCTAAGACCGCGCTTCTACTCCGAACAACAAACATCGTGCATTTTGGTGAATTATTTCACTCCGAGCCTCAAACGGAAAATTCTTTTAAAGTTTCGTTCACTTCGGCAAAAGATCCAAAAAACATTTAAATATAACACAAGAATAGTGATATTTAAAAAATTATAAATCGTAGAAAAAAATTTTATTAACGAGAGAAGCCCCAACCCATCTCAAAATTATTTTTTTTCAGCAAATTTTGTTTTTTCGCCCCTCCCAAGGGCCGCCCCTGGTTCCATGGGATTCGAACAAGAGTTTTGTTGACAAAGAAAAGTTGCATCAACCTTGGTTTGGCCTTGTCTAGGCCTTGCCTTGACCTTATCTTGGCCTTGTCTTGATGGCTATCCAATCTAGTATTATAAGAGTAAGAATTTTGTGATTTTTATCATTTACGTGAGTAATAATCACACATTAAATGATAAGAATTTGGTTGATCCATGATACTAGGTATAATGTAAATTAATCGACGGGTCAAAACTTGTTCAACTCAGAAAGAACATAATTAAATTTTGGGGTATTACAAACTTGTTGGCAATGTTTGAAGCAAAGTAACACCTTTTCTTATCAATGAAAATATGAGTGCTCTCATCTTCAAGGCATATTCAGAGACAATCTAATACTTCAATGTATCCATGATTTTTCAAAATTCCTCAAATGTTGATGTGGACTTTCATGTTGTAGGCCTCCAAATTGACCATTTTGTATCAGACTGATAGTATAAGTTTCCAGAGTGAAATCTCTAGCAATAAGGCATGTTAGGAATGGTATGCTGGGATCTATCCCGACATCCAAAGTTTGAGGATGGAGAGCTTGCATCGCATTAAACATTGTCTGAAGTCTAACAATCTTTGCCACCAGATTTGGTTCTCCTTGGTTAGGATTTGGTGGCGGAGGATCATTATTTGGCAAGACACCAATCTAACCACCAATGCCACCGTTTCCTATCAACTAACTATCCTCCATTTCTTGTCTTCGGAAGCTCGATGGCTAGCTCGTTTCCTACGGAGTGCACGTTCATTATCTTTGTCTAAAGGGACAATGTTGCTTGAATCATGAACTCTTCACATTCAACTACCTTGTGAAAGAGTGTATAAGAACAACACCACTTTCTTAATGACCGAGACATCTCTATAAGGGGTTAGGCCGTAGTTTTGCTCTAACCCGTTGCATAAGCATAAGATAACTTCGGCATCCATCCTAAACATTTTGACGGTCTGAATGTGATGATCACGCAAGATCTCCTTCATCCATAGTTTTCCATGCTCGTACTTAGTGTAACAAGGTTCCTAGTACACATATTTGTAGTAATGCTCAACTAGTATAACATGTTGTCTTTACAACTCTTTATGACACGATATACATTTAAGAGCGCGAGTTTGCTGAATCTTCAACTCTTTGTCATTTTCCTCATTATAATTTGACATATTGAAATTTATCCTTTTTTAACTTGTAAATATGTACCCTCACATATTGAAGGGTCAATAACCGTAGTTGAAACAAAATGGAAATGATATTCATTATATAAAAGGAAACCACACTCATCGTTCAATACATGAAAATATGATAGTTCTAAAAAAGTTCATAACAATTATTAAAGAAAATAGGAAAGTACTAAAAGTATGCTCATCACAATGAACGTTCAAACTCCCATTTCATCCACTTCAATATTTTCTCATCATCCGCCAAGTTAAGCATTATATTCATATATTTCCTTGATTTGGTCTTTGAAATAATAAAACACCACAATGTATATCCTTCCTGGACCAAATTATTTTCAACCATCCGATTAAGAATGTCCAATTCCTTTTAAATCACTTTCTCATCCTCTTTCAGCTTAGAGCTCACTTCTTCTTGGAAGATTGTGACCAACTTATCATTGTTTTCTTTTGCATACGCTAGACGTGCTTTCAACTTGGAGGAGCCAACTGATTGTCTTCTTTTTCTCTTCAACGACCCCTTGTCATTGTTAACTTTAGTTGGCGTAATTGTTGTATGACTTTGTTTCGTCTGTATTATATCATCATTGATGTCTGCTCCTACTCCTGAGTGGCTAGATGCTCCACTGCATTCGTGGTGTCAACCAAATGTCAAAATTATGAAAAAAGTCACGACCATCTTCATCTTCTTCACCTAACCCTAAGTCCTCATCAACTACAAGTGACACACGCTCCGGACTTGTTGCACGATCCATCCCAAAATAAAACTTTTAAAAATTCACCAATCTATAACATATATATTCACATGGTTATTGGAAAATATTAAAAAAATATCATACCTTGATCTTCCTATACCACCATTCATTAGAAGTTGTTATGGTACGACTGTTGTCATGTTCGCTCTCAGACGTGTGTGTGTGGTGGACGATATAGCTTTATATTTATAACCTAAAATATAAGCGTGAAACAATAAGCGAACCCGCAGTGTACGGACCAATTGTAATAACGGCAAATACTCCAAGGTCGAACACAAGGACAATGGTTAAACAAAGATCGGTAATTGAGGTTATCAATCAAAAACAAGCAACAAAGCAAGATATCAAAGATGATGTAATAACCAGGTAAAGAAAATGCGGATTCTAGAGATTAAAGCATCCAGTTGTGGTTCCGACTCAAGATCTCAAAAGATAATATGGACAAAGCTGAGGTTTGCAAAGGGAAGGTGTTTCTAAGGTGGCGGGTAAGTCTCACTACTCACTATCCCAAACCAAAGATCCTCTTACCGGGTAAGTCTCGAGGTACTAAGGAAATGAACTTAATAGTCTCAAACCAACACACCACCCAAGGGGATAGAATCAACCTTTACCGGGTAATTCTCAGGCTAACTCTCAAGATGGGATGAAGGTACACTCAAACCCCAATAAAGGATAAACCTTTATTACCTACACTCATGATCTTGGGTATACAAACAAAGGAATCACCGGGTAAGTCTCATCCTAGGCTTGCGTTGAACTAGGAAAGGTATAACAAGGATAGGATTTCGCAAACTGAAACCTCAACTCAGATCTCGCCTCGCTCAGTTAGTATCCCATATCGGTCGAGATGTTCTATGACTGACCGAGTTGTTCGTCGGTTAAGGTAAAGGCTGGAGCTTTCAGGGTCCATTGGGACAAAGGCTCATTCTTTCATCGTCTTTCCCACAACCTTCAGCCAATGACCCTAGAATCGCATAAAGAACTTAGTCAAGAATCATCATGATAACAATAATCAAATATATAAGAAAGGAATCAATATTCAAACAAGAAAACCTTAACACAAAGGTCTCAATAACTCAATCAAACAAGCAAATTGTGTTCCTCAATCACAAACCAACAGACAACAATCAAACAATCTAAGAAAACCTTACAACTTCCTTCAAAGCCTTCAACTTTATCTTCAAAGCCAAATTCCTTCCTTCCTTGGAATATCTTCAATCTTCCAAATTAATCAACCAACTAGACATGTTTCCATCCAGAAAATCCATCACAATATATAGGAGAAACACTTCCCAAAAATAAAAGATCTTCAGCCATGAATAAAAGATCTTATGGGTCGTGGGCCGTTCGTCTCGATCCAGTGCAGCACGAACACCTCGGTCGAGATGGTACTGTAGCCATCCGAGGTAATCCTCAACTACGTTCCAATATCTCTAATCTGGTCCAAAATCAATTTTCTGTCCAACTTCCATGGTTTCTAAGTCTTTCTTGTAGCTCCTCAATGCTCCATAATGTAGCTCCAATGACTCCTTAGATCTCTTAGCTCCATATCACTCCAAAACGTGTTATTTTCCATACAATCACAACAAAACTAGGTGTAGACCTCGATTCTTACAAAGGTAAACAAAACAACATAATGATCAAGAATATACATCCATAAATACAGATTTATGAAGATAAAACGTTCAAACCAATCCCAAATATAGACTATAATACATGCTATCAAAATACCCCATACTTGTCCCTTGCTTGTCCTCAAGCAAGATTCAAATCTCACATACAAGATAGAATAAGTCATCAAAAAGATCAATGAAAAACATTTCAAAACCTTTTGATGGTGCGCTCCATTCATAGATCACCCTAAGAGAAGCTTCATGGCAAATAAAATCAAAACATGGTCAAAACATTTTATAAATATAAGAAAGCTGTTCATATTTGCATAAAATCATAGAATGCATAATAACTCATATTTATCGAAATTAATCATGTATAATCCATTTTAAACCACCAAGTCAATCATCATACTCTAGGTATCAAGGGCTTCCAAAAGAGGTCAAGAAACGTGCTAGGGTGGGATGTATATAGGATAATGTGGTGCTAGAATCCGGGAATAGGATCTTTACTTCACTTTCTTTGAATCACAACATCTTCCACCAATAAGCTTTGCTTATTTTCACCTTTTACTTTACTTTTTGGAAACATGGACAGAGGTGCACAATAACCAAATCCTAGGAGATCAACAATCATCAATTTCTCGAGATGCATCAAACCCTTGATGCACATACCATAACCCGTTAGGAGTATCGATCAATCCGACTTTGGCAAGACACAAACACCCGGTTATGTGAATGGTGCCGAGTTACTCATCATCAAGATCAACGTCCCCAAACCTAATTTTTTCTAACACTTTCAGCCAAGATCTCAACTTCACTTCACACGCTTTTCATCAACTACATCTAAATTCCCGGATAGGTAACGGGAGGCAAATATGTATATGAGGGGCTAAAGCATGGTCAATAAGAAGAAGAAGAAGAAGAAGCAGAGTGTAACGGTCAAAAATCGAAGATGGCCTAATCGGAAATTTTAAGGAATTAAACGGGTTTAAGGGAATTGAACCGTTTTAACAAGAGATACCTCTCGAGGTAACCTGCTCCTAGATGATATTACAACCCGGTGTTATTTGGAGCATTTGGGAACTTCAATTAACAAAAATTCAGTTGAGAGAAATGATCAGGACATCGGACATGTCCTAGATATGAAAAAACATGGAAAGACAAAACGATCAAAAGAGTCGCTATTTCGTTTCTTAGCGGCTAAGAAAGACGGCTTAGGAATATGCGTTTTTCGAGACAATTGCGGAATAATTATCCATACAATATTCCGGATTTATTATTCCGATTCCGAGAAGTTTGGAGAAAGGGCTCAAACGGTAAGAGGATAACCATGGACTTTCTAAAGGACAATGCTAGAGGATAATTATCAACTTTGCTAAAGGATAATGCTAGAGGATAATTATCGACTTTGCTAAAGGATAATGCTAGAGGATAATTATCGACTTTGCTAAGGATAATGCTAAAGGATAATTATCGACTTTGCTAAAGGATAATGCTAAAGGATAATTATCAATTATGCTAAAGGATAATTATCAATTATGCTAAAGGATAAAGCTAAAGGATAATTACCGACTTCTTTATAAATAGCGGAAATTCATTCATTTTCCTTCACATTTCCTCGTAAAAGCTCTGATTTCTTTCAAGCTTCAAAGTCAGATCTATTCTTCGTTTGTAATCCGATTTCGAATCCGTTTGAGTTTTCGGATTCCTTTCTTCGTCCTCTTCATGTTGGTACCGAGTTTCCGCTTTTCCGACAAAGTTAAGGCTAGGTCGAGCATGTCCTTTCATTGGTCGGTTCCGTCGCTCAGATTCCGGTGAATTTGATGGTGTCCGAGCGTAGCCTGCGTCGTTGTGAATCCGAATCTTCTTTCGGATCGTCAATCGGGTTAGTAACGAATAAGTTATGAATTTATTCGTTTTCCGTATTGTGATTTGACCTAAATTGACCTTAGGCTTGTCAAAATGGATAATTGGAAATTCCATTATGCTCGTTACATTATTCTGGTGATTATGGGTTGTATGTTTGATGAGATTTGATGACAAGTGGGTTCAGAAATTGCCTGCGGGCAAAACGTTATTCTGACGAAATTTAATTAATTAATTGAAGGTTAATTAATTAAATTGGGATTATAGAGGAGGATATAAGTTAATTAAATTCAAAGGAATGAATTTAACTGGTGTTTGAATCGAGAAGTTTGATACGAGAAATATGATATTCTCAACAGGTGTTGTTGAAGGTTTCGGTCTAACTATAGCTTAATTGCTTTGTGAGCGTATCCTAATACGAGAAAAGAGGATAGTCCAAGTGGGAAACGGACTCAATAGTTGGTTTGCGAGGTTTTACTATTCTTACTTGTGAGGTAAGTGTATATGAATTACACTTGCTTAATATATGTTATGTATTTAATATGCTATGATTTTATGCATGCTTGAGTGTATATATATGTTTGTTATGATTGCATGCATGCTTATATGTATATGAGTGAGACGATGATGATGACTTGATATTCCTTATGAAAGCATGCATGAGGTACATGAGATGATAGTGGAAAGAATGTGATGAAAGAATATGATGAAAGCATGAAATTGAGTTATGATATGAAAGTGATAATATAGGATGGTAATTGATTAATTAGCCCAACTGGGTCCCGCACGGGTTTCCGGAGGACGAGGTCGCTACCTGATCTGCAGGGGGCCTCAGAGGTCGCTACCTGATCTATAGGGGGCCTCAAGATAAGAAAAACAGTCAGGGGTCGCTACCTGATCTACAGGGGGCCTCAAGATAAGAAAAATAGTCCAAGATCGCAACCTGATCTACAGGGGGTCTTAGGACAAGATGGCCGAGGTCGCTACCTGATCTACAGGGGGCCTAGGACGCTATCGGGTTGGCCAACCGAAAGAAAAAAAAAGAAAGAAAAGAAATACGAAAGCACGTGAGAAAATATATCGTACGATCAGTTGGGGCTAGTTAGTTAATTATCACCTATGCATCGATGCAATTGAGTCTAGCATGTTATATGTTATGTTATGATTATTTTTATGTATGTTTATATGTGATGTGTGATAACATGCTTGAATGTTTATGTGAAATGTGATATGAATGGTTGTGGAATTATATGTGAATGTGGATATGTATGTGTGCTTTGAAATGTGAGGAAGGGTATAGAGTGTCCTTTGGGGACGGGATATTAGATACTTATATATATTGGGGAGCATGATTTCTATACCCTTACTGAGCTTGTGGCTCATTGTTGTTATATCCACATTTTTTTCAGCTACTCAGACTCAACCTAATCAAGGCAAGGACGTCGGACCCAACACCTGTATTTGAGATCATACCAGGTGGGCTGTTATGGGATGCTACCGCCTAGGATGTTTTGTGTGGTTTTAAACTCTTGTGTTTTGTTAAGAAGGATTTCATGGCACGTGTCAGTATGTATATATATATGTTGTAAGATAAAGCTTTAAAAATTTTACATTTTCCGTTTTTCCGCTTATTGCTTTAAACAGGGTTAATTACTGGTAATCAACTAGAAATGATATAGGTGTCACACAGAGAATGAAGTGTCTTAGTCGTCCCAAGAAGAATGTGAGAGAACCCATAATGTGGTGTCAACCTTCAAATCCAACATAATTTTGATAAAAACAAAGAATTAAACATGCTCAAATTTCAAACAAAGCATTTAGCAACTTAAACATATCATAAAAACTTTCGAGGTGATCTGACATTATCCGAGGTGTTCAACCGAGATGTATCCCGTTTTTACGACCTCGCTTGGTCAAGAACGTCTCGGTCGAGCCAAAAATTTTTTTTGTCAAACTGGTTTTTGACGTTTTTCTCAAACAGAAACTTGTATGCAATGCATGTAATGACACATAAGCACATGAAGCCAAATAACAATAATATCCAACAAGAGAGTCATACAAACCATATCAAGTCATATAAATACCCCATACTTTGGACACATTGTCCTAATGGGTAAAATATAAAAACAAAGAATTAAACATGCTCGAATTTCAAACAAAGCATTTAGCAACTTAAACATATCATAAAAACTTTCGAGGTGATCTGACATTATCCGAGGTGTTCAACCGAGATGTATCCCGTTTTTACGACCTCGCTTGGTCAAGAACGTCTCGATCAAGCCAAAAAAATTTTTTGTCAAACTGGTTTTTGACGTTTTTCTCCAACAGAAACCTGTATGCAATGCATGTAATGACACATAAGCACATGAAGCCAAATAACGATAATATCCAACAAGAGAGTCATACAAACCATATCAAGTCATACAAATACCCCATACTTTGGAGACATTGTCCTAATGGGTGAAATATAAGTCATAAGAAACAAGTACACACCGGATAAAGCTGAACTGCATAATAAAAAGAAAATAAATCCATGAAGCGCTCAATCCTCGTCAGTTGGCGGCGGTGGTGGTGGAATGTAGGGGTACTGGGACGGATCAAATGGATAGCCCATCATCTGCTAAAACTGTATCTACATCATCCGACGTTGGAAATGTTGGCTCTCCTCCATCCGGTGCGTCCATCCATCTATAGATTTGCGCTGAGCATCAAAACGCTAGGTGATATCGGTCCGCAGGGGTGCGTAAGATTCAATCATATGCCTCTCGAGATCATCTATCCTCTGATCTGCCTCGGGATCTCTACGGCGGCGGGCTCGTTACTGGGATGGTGGTGGCAAGTCAGCTGGAGGTGCAGGGGCCTCTCTCTCGTCCTCCGTGGCAGTTCGCCTCAAAGTGTGCGTGCAAATAAGTTTTAATTATAAAACTGAAACAAAAGCAAGCGAACCCGTAGTGTACGGATTGGCGTAGTTAAGAAAGTATTCCAAAGTATCGAACTTAGAGATTTGGTGAGTCAAATTCAGTTTCGATTAATCGAGCAAGTAAAAGTATAAAAGCTTTGCAAATATTGGGGAAAACAGCAACCCTAAAGATCCAGGTATCTAATTGTGGCAATCGATTCAAGATATACAATAGATGTAAGGACAGAGTTGAGATTGCAAAGGTATAACTAAAGTAAGGTAATGTACGGTGAAGTTCCAAATCCCTATATGTCTCACCCAAAGACACCCTCTATAAAGGTTGTTGAGGCTGCAGTATAGAATGGATCTAAGGACAAGAATTAATCTCAAATACCCATGCCCAAACCCAAGGAATCAAAGACAAACTAAAACGGTTAAGGTTGTGACACTCGAAACCGAAATAGAGGATGTTGAGTCTCACTACTACCTAGAAAAGGCAAGTCAAGGCTAGGTTAAAGCTAATCTTTAAGTTTGGATTAAACCAAAAGCAAGGGTCGTAAAACAGAGAAAATCACGGCTAGATCTTGAGATTCCACGGCCGTGGAACTCAAGAAAAGACCGTGGTTTAGGGTGTCGACGATGTTTCTTACACTCTCGGGATCCAATCAAGTTACGATCAATCTATCATCATCTAAGCCACAACTATCAACCCTTCACCTTAGAATTGCTAAAGGGTTTTAGCCAATAACCATCATCATGATATCAAAATTCCATTTAAGAAGAAAGAAAGATGAAAACCCTCGAAAACTCAATAACAAATCAAAGTCAATCTCGAATCCGAATAACAAAAGTAGTATGTTTATGAATTCAGAATATAGAATAAAAATCCTCACAACGATCTTAGGGAACAATGAAGAACGGAGTGTCAATCCGTCTCCGAAAGTGAAAACCCTAAGAAAATCTCCAAATCACGTCTTTCACAATTCTCCAATCTTCCGAAATCTTCAATCCTTAAGGTCAAATGAACCCTCAACAGCCGTCTTCAAAGCTCTCAGCCAAGGTGTAAGCGAAGGTCCTCGAAACTCCTTTCTCAAGCCTTTTTATAGGGCGAAATAGGGTTACGAGAAAGTCCAATGACGTTGCTGACGTGGCAAATATGACACGTCACAAAATCAAGGAAATCCCGGTCATGTACAAACTTCCACAGCTGTGGTTTAGGCCGTGTAACTTTCTGTTGTGCTTCAAACTCACATCCACGATCCAATTGCCATGTCCACAGCCGTAATTTAGGGCGTGGTTCTCCAAATCCTTGTGAAAGCCTTTATTTCGTGATGTTCTTCACTCATGCTCCTTCCTTAGCCTCTCCAAAGCATCTCCTTGCCATCAAGCATGATCAAATACTCTTTTTCTTCCATATTTTGCTCCAATCCAAGCCTTTATTCGCCTAAAAACAAAACAAAGCTAGTGTAGATCTCTATATCGACAAAGTGGGTGAATGAGCTCACAAATGCCTCAAACTCATATCTATGTACACATAAAAGAGGGAAAAACAACTAAAACAAGTGCCTAAAATATAGTCATATTTCATGCTAACAAAATACCCCATACTTGTCACTTGCTTGTCCCCAAGCAAGGTTTTCAAAAGCTTAGAACATATGGTAGAATGAAATATGAATGCAAAACAAAACAAAACAATCTTTTTGGTAATGTGCTTCTAATCAATAGATCATCCTCAAACCTTGCTTCATTCAGCCTTGAAAACGTTCATACACATAAAACAAAATATGCAAAGCAAAGGAACTTCGTAAATTGCCTAAACTTCAAGACAAACATCATAACCTTCAAGCATTGTCAAAATCAAGCATGTGAAACTTCAATTTAGACAACCAAGTCAAATAACACTCTTATGATCTCAAGGACTTTCAAGTAAGGCCAAGAATACGGAAAAGGTGGGAAACTTATAAAGGGATGTGGTGTATGAATCCGGGAAGAAGGAAAAACACAAACTTTTTTTTTCTTTTCACCATTTGAACTAACCACCAACTTAGAGCTTTGCTCTAGACTTTTTGCACATAATTTTTCGACTTTACTTTTGGAGTGATGGACAGCGGTGCACAAAAACTGAAGCCTAGGAGATTGGCATTTCTCAATTTCGAGATGCCTCAAACCCTTGATGCACATACCATAATCCGTTAGCAATATCGCTCAATCCGACTTTGGTAAGACACAAACACCCGGCTATGTGAATGGTGCCGAGTTACTCATCATCATGATTGACTTCCCCAAACCTATATTTTCCTACACTTTGAATTCAAACAATTGGTTACATGGCCCTCCCACATCAAATATGCCAAAATCAACTCTTGCTAAATCCCGGATAGGTAAAGGAGACAATTATTTTCATTGAAAGGCTAAATGATCAAAGAAAGAAGTAAGAAAATCGAGGTGCCTAAATCATTTCATAAAGAAGTATAATAACTTATATTGTGATTTCAACCTTCGTTTCTCAAAATGATTTAGATAAAAACCTTCACATTATGAAACTTGCAAGAAAGGATAAACAACATACTCAATCTCTTCACAATTCATGATTCAATTCAAGCATACAATTGTCATCAAAAACTCATTCCACAAGTAGTTTTCATCATAGAAATCATCTCTAATCTTAGAAGCACAAAATCTTTTCAAATTTTTATGGGTTTTTCAAAGCCTTTTCATGCAATGCAATAATGAAACGTGTGACAATGAAAGGAAACATGCAAGTGTTCATAGTCATAAGCAAAGCAAAGTGAGTAGAGTTATTACAAACGATAGTCACACCCCACCCCATACTTGAAACATACATTGTCCTCAATGTTCAAAAAAAATAAAGAAAAGAAAAGAAACAAAGGAAACTCACTAATGGCGGTGGAGCGGCTCTAACCGGCTAGCCATCTCATAATCATCACTGGGAAGGCGGTGGTGGGAATGTTTAGAAGTCCGGGGTGAAGTTCCGCCCAAACTGCTGGCGGTAGATATCCCTCAAGATACGGGCATTCTCTTGGCGCTCTACGTTATCCTTTCGCTAGGAGGGGGTTGGGAAGAGGAAGAACTATCATCCTTTCGCTTCTTGTTCCTACTAGACTTCCTTCTAAACATTTTTCTCAGCAACAGAGGAAACCACGGTCTGTTCTTGATTTTCCACGGCCGTGGAAACGTACGGAACCCGTGGAATTGGTCTCTCTCTCTCAAATCACAGCAAATCCACACCAAAATCAACAATCACTGTCCTAGACTAGGTTTTGGATTTGAAAAATCCAAATTCCTTCTCCAATGTCGATTGTTCACTCAGTTTGATGCTTGGATCTTGTAGATGATTGAAAATGCTCCACTTTAGGCTGGAGAATCGATCGAATCGGACTCCGAACGAAGAATTACGGGATGAGGAAGGGTGGCGGCGATTTTTGGGCGTGGTTCTGGGCGTGAAAAGGGGTTTTGGTTGTGTTTTTGTGAAGGAAGGTGGTTTACATAGTGGCCGTAAAATTTTTGAAAATCACGGTCACTCGGGGCATTCCAAGGCCGTGGAAATGTACGGAACCCGTGGTTTTGATGATTTATGCCAGATTTTGGGAAATTACGGCCACTTGTTACTTCCACGACCGTGGTTTAGGACGTGAAAGTCTTTATTGTGTGCCAGAATCCAAGTTTCGTCAATTCCTTCCAACTTTTGCTTCTTTCCTTTTCCCATTCCTTATTCCTACATCCAAAAACATAACATACCAGGAGTTATCGAGGGAAAAACAAAACAAAAACAACTAACTAGACTAATCTAAGAAAGAAAAACAAAAACGCAAATGCTATACCTTGTGTTGCCTCCCAAGAAGCACTTGTTTTGGGTCCGTAGCTAGACCGTTCCTAGGTTTATTCGAGGACAATCGGAGCGATTTCCTCAAGTGGGAGCTCCGGTGAATACTTCTTAAGACGTTGGTCATTCACCTTGAAACTTCCGCTCTTTTCACCCCATACTTCAACTGCACCATGGGGAAAAACACGTTTAATTAGATAAGGTCCAGTCCAACGAGATTTAAGATTACCTGGAAAGAGCCGAAGTCTCGAATTGAAGAGGAGAACTTGATCTCATTCTTTGAGCTCCTTCGGAATGATATGCTTATCATGTCAATGCTTCGCCCTTTCTTTGTAAATCTTGGCGTTCTCATAGGCGTTCAAGCGGAGTTCTTCCAGCTCATTAAGGTCCAAGATGCGCTTCTCGCCCGTTCCTTCATGCCGAAGTTCAACCACTTCACAGCCCAGTACGCTTTGTGTTCTAGCTCCACCGGGAGATGACAAGACTTCCCATACACAAGGTTGTTTGGTGTTGTACCTATGGGAGTCTTGTATGCAGTCTTATACGCCCATAGCGCGTCATCTAGTTTCAAAGACCAATCCTTCCTTGTCTTTGACATCGTCTTCTCAAGGATGCCCTTGATATCTCTATTCGAAATTTCCACTGGCCCACTTGTTTGTGGATGATAGGGAGTGGCGATCATGTGATTCACCCCATACTTAGCTAGTAGAGCTTTGAATCGTCGGGCAATGAAGTGTGAACCTCCGTCACTAATGATAGTCCGTGGTGTCTCAAACCTTGGGAAAATAGTTCTATTAAAGAACTTGACAACAACCATGGCATCATTAGTTGGAGAGGCAATAGCTTCAACCCATCTCGAAACATAATCTACAGCTAGAAGTATGTATTGGTTTCCACAAGATGATGGGAAAGGTCCCATGAAGTCGACTCCCCAAACGTCGAAGATTTCCACCTCCTGAATGTTATTGAGAGGCATCTCGTTTTTCCTAGAGATAATTCCTGTTCTTTGACAAGCATCACAACAAGAAACAAAGGCTTGCACATCTATAAATAAAGTAGGCCAAAAGAATCCGGATTTTAATACCTTAGCGCTAGTTTTATTGGAACTAGCGTGTCCTCCACAAGGTAGTGAATGACAATGACGAATGACGCTTTTCATTTCGTCTTCCGGCACACATCTCCTAATGATGCCGTCGGGACCTCTCTTGAAGAGTAGAGGTTCATTCCAAAAGTATTGCCGGACATCCTTAAAGAACTTCTTCTTTTGTGCATAGGATAATCCGGGAGGTATTTCCTGACAAACCAAGTAATTTACAAAATCAACAAACCAAGGTTCGTTACCTCTAGATATCTTGTCGATGCCCTCCTCTATGATGTGTATGTGCTCATCCGGGAAGGAGTCATCAATGGGTAGATCGTCGTCTTCAATGTGTGGTAGACGACTCAAATGATCCGCAACAGAATTTTCCGAGCCTTTCTTGTCGCGGATCTCTAGATCGAATTCTTGTAGGAGAAGAATCCATCTAATCAGCCTTGGTTTCGCATCCTTCTTGGCGAGTAGATACCGGATCGCTGAATGGTCCGTGTATACAATCACCTTCGCACATACAAGATTAGAATGAAACTTTTGAAATGCATATACAATGGCTAAAAATTCTTTCTCAGTTTTGGCGTAGTTGAGCTGCGCTTCATCTAGCGTCTTGCTAGTGTAATTGATAACATGGGTTCGGCCTTCCTTCTTTTGCCCCAGCACAGCTCCAACAACTACGTCACTTGCATCACACATAACCTCGAACGGGAGATTCCAGTCCGGAGGTTGGATAATCGGGGTTGAGATGAGAGCTTCCCGGATCTTATAGAAAGCATCTAAACAATCCTGCAAAAAGTAAAAAATTGCATCCTTCATCAATAGATTAGTTAGCGGTTTTGAAATCTTAGAAAAGTCTTTGATAAATCTCCTATAAAATCCAGCATGTCCTAGAAAACTTCTTATCCCCTTCACCGAAGATGGAGGAGGAAGTTTCTCTATAGTCTCTATCTTCGCCTTATCAATTTCGATCCCTCTACTAGAGATCAAGTGTCCTAGTACAATGTCTTCCCTAACCATGAATTGACACTTCTCCCAATTAAAAACTAGGTTAGTGTCTTCACACCTTTGCAACACAAGAGAAAGGTTAGAAAGACAATTATCGAATGAGGAACCATAAACAGAAAAATCATCCATAAAAACCTCCATGATTTCCTCAATATACTCGGAGAAGATGGCCATCATGCACCTTTGGAAGGTGGTTGGGGCGTTGCAAAGCCCGAATGGCATCCTCCTATATGCAAACGTACCCCAAGGGCACGTGAATGTGGTCTTCTCTTGATCGTTCAGGTGGATCGGAATCTGGAAGAAACCACTATAACCGTCAAGATAACAGAAATAAGAGTGTTGTTCTAACCTCTCAAGCATTTGGTCTATGAATGGTAGCGGGAAGTGATCCTTCCTAGTTGCATTGTTCAGCTTGCGGTAGTCAATGCACATCCTCCATCACGTCATGGTTCTTGTAGGAATGAGCTCATTGTTCTTGTTGGTAATAACCGTCATTCCTCCTTTCTTTGGGGCAACTTGAACGGGGATCACCCACTTGCTATCGGAGATAGGATAGATGATACCTGCGTCAAGTAACTTAAGAATTTCCTTCTTGACAACCTCCTTCATGATCGGGTTTAACCGTCTTTGAGGTTGTCGCGAAGGCCTAAAATCTTCCTCCATTAGAATCTTGTGCATGCATAATGATGGTTTAATTCCTACAAGATCCTCTATGGTCTAACCTAAGGCTTTCTTATGTTTCCTTAGAACAGCCATTAGTTTCTCATGTTCATCTTCACTTAAATCGGAATTAACAATTACGGGAAAAGTAGAATTAGTTCCAAGAAATGCATACCGAAGATGTGCGGGAAGTGGCTTCAATTCCATTGCTATTGATGCCTTTGATGAGTCTTGAGGTGTTTCCGACGCTTCCTTAGAGGTCTCTAAGGTTGTAGGAGTGATTGAAGAAGTCTCAAGAGCATTTGTGGAAAGAACGGAATTGTTCTCAGTAATTCCCAAATTTACGGCACCACTGTTACTTCCACGGCCGTGGTTTTGGGCGTGGAACTCAGTTACGGCACCACTGTTACTTCCACGGTCATGGTTTAGACCGTGTAACTTAATGTTGCTCTCAAAATAGCAGTTTACGGGCAGTTTGGGTGAAACCACGGCCGTGGAATAGCACGACTGACCGTGGTTCCTCACATTTTCTGAGCCATCGTAAAGTTTTTCAAATTCTTCCTCTTGCACTTCCTTTAGCTCTTCCATGGCTTCAATCTCCTCATTGCGATCCTCTTCCTCTCACTTTTCCATGATGGTCATGGTTATGACCTTTTGCAATGTATCCTTGAATAGAATCGAGCTCACTTCCTCCCTAGACGCTTCCTCGCCATAGATGTTGAACATATCCTCTCCAAGAGCTGGCTCTTTCACCAAAGTTGAGAGAACAAACTCAACCTTCTCTTCTCCTATGTCGAAGGCTAGTCTAGCATTCTTGCAATCCACCATACAACCGGATGTTGCAAGAAACGGTCTTCCGAGTATGATCGGAACCGGACAATCTGCACGAATGTCAAGCACAACAAAATCTATTGGAATATAAAACTTACCGAGCTTGACTGGGACGTCTTCATTGATACCGACGGGACGAGTTATGGATCGATCCACCATGTACAACGTCATCTTCACCGGTTTAGGTTCGCCTAAACCGACCTTCCTACACAAAGCAAGCGGGATGATGCTAACGCTTGCTCCTAAGTCACAAAGAGCGTCATATGTGACTTCTCCCACTCCAATTGGAATACAAAATGACCCCGGATCTCTCAGCTTTGGGAGCATCTTTTCCGTCATTATTTTGATGAGCTCCAAATACTCCGAACTCATCTTGACTTCTCCAAAGTCTTCTAGCTTCCTCTTGTTAGAGAGGAGCTCTTTCAAGAACTTCCCGTAAGCGGGCATACCTACAATAGCATCAATGAATGGTATATTAATGTGTAGTTTGCTCATTAGTTCAATGAACTTACCAAATTGCTTGTCTAGACGCGCTCTTGCTCTAGATTGCGGGAATGGTAGAGGAGGTTTATAAGCTGGAGGAGGAACATAGACATGTTCCTTCTCCTTCCCCTTTTCTTTCTCCTTCTCAGCTGGAACTTCCACAAACTTAGGCTGTGGGTCGGTAGTTATCACACCGCTCCTAGTAGTGATAGCCATCACCCTTCCCTTTGGGTTATCCTCCGTCTTTCCGGGAATCTTCCCTTGATCTCTAGGAACTTCTCCGGCTTTGGTGAATACTTGGTTTTCTAAAGCTTTGTGAGCTTTATGAACCTAAGTTATGTAACTCTCCAACCCTTGGAGCTTTCCTAAGATTGTCTCCAATATAGGATCGGGCTTCTCCTTCTCCGTCTTATTTGAACCATTTGATGTTTTCCCTGGCTTTTCAAAGGAGTAGAAGAAGATGGAGGTGTTAGTGAATTTCCAGAATTTGGATAGGAATTACCGGAATTTTGTTGTTGGTTGGCCCGCCAATTGTTGTTGGAATTTCTGTTGTTGTTGTTATTCCAATTGTTGTTCTAGTTGTTGTTCCTATTCTCTTAGTGGTTGTTGTTGTTGTTGTTTCCTAAGTAGCCAACATCTTGCTCCTTTGGCTTTTGAAGGCCAGCTCTAATGATTTCCTTCAACTCCTTGATTTCGGTGTTGAGGAAGAATATTTGAGTTTGTGCAGCTTGTGTTAGCTTAGCTCCCGGATCCCCTTGATTCCGGCTATTTGGATCCACCATCCGGTAGGAATACTTCTTAATCACTTGGGGTTGCTTCTCAATGAAGTCCCAAGCGTCATCTTCTATCATGTCCATGAATGTACCACAAGAGAGAGATTAGAAATTGAATTATGTTTCCACATCCAACCTCTTGTAGTAGATCTCCAATAACTCCAGCTTTGAAATGTCATGGTGTGGGCAATCCAATAAGAGATCCTGAAATCTTTCCCATGATTGAAACAAACTTTCGTTAGCTTTCATAGAAAATGCATTAATCTTACCTCTCAACCCCGCCGTCTTGGATGGCGGAAAGAACTTGGTGAGGAACTCCGAAGATAGATCCTCCCTTGTGTTAAGCCTTTCAGCTGGAAGATCTTGATACCAAGCCAAAGCCTTCTCCTTCAAAGAGAATAAGAACGGTTTGATCTTGTAGTTGTTGTTGGTAGCCCTTTTTGGCTTCAATGTCTCCATGAGAATCTCAAAATTCTGCAAATGTTGGTGTGGAGATTCAGCACTAGTTCCTCCAAATTGACTTTGGCGAACCATGGTGATAACTTGCGGGCTAAAACTGAATTCCTGGATATCCTCAGCTCCAAAATTCACACCTAGATGGCGTGGTTGCTGAATTGGATCCATTCTTTGCCCAAGAGTCCGTGGTTCATCCCCTTCATGGGAAACTCTCACATCTCCAACGGGAATGCGAGGAACAACTGGTGGTCTAGGGTTGTTACGAACGGGATGGATCACCGGATCAATGTCCTCAAGTGGTGGCATATCATCATCCTCATCGCCGGAAGATTCAGCTCTAATGGACTTAGTTGGTTTCTTGACCTTCTTCTTCTTAGCATCATTCATCTCCAACTTCATGTCCATCATCATATCTTTGAGCTCATCCATTTGGAATTGATGACGCTCCAATTCTTCCACACGAGCCTTCTCACTCAACTTAAGTTGAATTTGAACTTCATCCAACTCCGCTTGGATGTTTCTCTCGTTGTTTTCAGCCATCTTTTTCTCTTTCAACTTTTTTCTCAAAGTTTTCTCAAGTTCTGGATCGAAAGGAACTAGGTCTTTGGTAGATCTAGTCTTTCGAATATAGATAAAGAATTTGCAAAAATCACCCAAAGAGAGATATCAAATAACAAGAGCAAAGCTCCCAAGCTCGACAACCAAGAACCGAAATTTGGTATAGACCAAATTCCCGGCAACGGCGCCAAAAACTTGTTCGCCTCAAAGTGTGCGTGCAAATAAGTTTTAATTATAAAACTGAAACAAAAGCAAGCGAACCCGCAGTGTAAGGATCGGGGTAGTTAAAGAAGTATTCCAAAGTATCAAACTCAGGGATTTGGTGAGTCAAATTCAGTTTCGATTAATCGAGCAAGTAAAAGTATAAAAGTTTTGCAAATATTGGGGAAAACAGCAACCCTAAAGATCCAGGTATCTAATTGTGGCAATCGATTCAAGATATACTATAGATGTAAGGACAGAGTTGAGATTGCAAAGGTATAACTAAAATAAGGTAATGTACGGTGAAGTTTCAAAACCCTATATATCTCACCCAAAGACACTCTCTATAAAGGTTGTTGAGGCTGCAGTATTGAAAGAATCTAAGGACAAGAATTAATCTCAAATACCCATGCCCAAACCCAAGGAATCAAAGACAAACTAAAACGGTTAAGGTTGTGACACTCGAAACCGAAATAGAGGATATTGAGTCTCACTACTACCTAGAAAAGGCAAGCCAAGGCTAGGTTAAAGCTAATCTTTAACTTTGGATTAAAGCAAAAGCAAGGGTCGTAAAACAAAGAAAATCACGGCTAGATCTTGAGATTCCACGGCCGTGGAACTCAAGAACAGACCGTGGTTTAGGGTGTCGACGATGTTTCTCACACTCTCAGGGTCCAATCAAGTTACGATCGATCTATCATCATCTAAGCCACAACTATCAACCCTTCACCTTAGAATTGCTAAAGGGTTTTAGCCAATAACCATCATCATGATATCAAAATTCAATTTAAGAAGAAAGAAAGATGAAAACCCTCGAAAACTCAATAACAAATCAATGTCAATCTCGAATCCGAATAACAAAAGTAGTATGTTTATGAATTCAGAATATAGAATAAGAATCTTCACAGCGATCTTAGGGCACAATGAAGAACGGAGTGTCAATCCATCTCCGAAAGTGAAAACCCTAAGAAAATCTCCAAACCACGTCTTTCACAATTCTCCAATCTTCCTAAATCTTCAATCCTTAAGGTCAAATGAACCCTCAACATCCGTCTTCAAAGCTCTCAGCCAAGGTGTAAGCGAAGGTCCTCGAAACTCCTTTCTCAAGCCTTTTTATAGGGCGAAATAGGGTTACGAGAAAGCCCAATGACGTTGCTGACGTGACAAATATGACACGTCACAAAATCATGGAAATCACGGTCATGTACAAACTTCCACGGCCGTGGTTTAGGCCGTGTAACTTTTTGTTGTGCTTCAAACTCACTTTCACGACTCAATTGCCAAGTCCACGACCGTAATTTAGGGTGTGGTTCTCCAAATCCTTATGAAAGCCTTTATTTCGTGATGGTCTTCACTCATGCTCCTTCCTTAGCCCCTCCAAAACATCTTCTTGCCATCAAGCATGATCAAATACTCCTTTTCTTCCACATTTTGCTCCAATCCAAGCCTTTATTCGCCTAAAACAAAACAAAGCTAGTGTAGATCTCTATATCGACAAAGGTGTTTCTAAGGTTGGAATAGATCACCAAAATTCTCACTACTCACTATCTCAAGCCAAAGATCCTCTCACCGGGTAAGTCTCAAGGTACTAAGGAAAGGAACTATAATCTCAAACTAACACACCACCCAGAGGATAAAACTAACCTTTACCGGGTATGTCTCACGCTAACTCTCAAACATGGGATGAAGGCACACTCAAACCCTAATAAAGGATAAACCTTTATTATCTAGCACTCATGATCTTGGTTGTACAAGCAAAGGAATCACCGGGTAAGTCTCAACCTAGGTCTGCATATGGGCCAGGAAAGGTATAACAAGCATAGGATTTGGCAAACTGAAACCTCAACTCAGAGAAGGAACAAAAAAGATATCGCCTCGCTCAGTTCATGTTCCATCTCGGTCTTGATGTTCTACAAACTGACCGAGGTGAGGTGAGGTTAAGGTAAGACTTGAGCTATCAAGGTCCACTGGGATAAAGGCTCATTCTTTCATCGTCTTTCCCACAACTTTCAGCCAATAACCCTAAAATCGCACAAAGAACTTAGCCAATAATCATCATGATAATAATAATCAAATATATATATGAAAAGGGAATAAATATTCAAACAAGAAAACATTAACACAAAGGTCTCAATAACTCAATCAAACAATTAATCAAACAAGCAAACTGTGTTCCTCAATCACAAAGCAACAGACAACAATCAAACAATCTAAGAAAACCTTACAACTTCCTTCAAAGCCTTCAACTTTATCTTCAAAGCCAACTTCCTTCCTTCATTGGAATATCTTCAATCTTCCAAACTAATCAACCAACTAGACATGTTTCCATCCAGAAAATCCATCACAATATATAGGAGAAACACTTGCTAAAAATAAAAGATCTTCAGCCATGAATAAAAGATCTTATGGGCCGTGGGTCGTTCGTCTCGATCCAGTGCAGCGCCAACACCTTGGTCGAGATGGTACTGTAGCCATCCGAGGTAATCCTCAACTACGTTCCAATCTCTCTAATCTGGTCCAAAATCAAATTTTTGTCCAACTTCCATGGTTCCTAAGTCTTTCTTGTAGCTCCTCAATGCTCCATAATGTAGCTCCAATGAATCCTTAGATCTCTTATCTCCATATCACTCCAAAACGTGTTATTTTTCCTACAATCACAACAAAACTAGGTGTAGACCTTGATTCTTACAAAGATAAACAAAACAGCATAATGATCAAGAATATACATCCATATATGCAGATTTATGAAGATAAAACGTCCAAACCAATCCCAAAGTATAGACTATAATACATGCTATCAAAATACCCCATACTTGTCCCTTGCTTTTCCCCAAGCAAGATTCAAATCTCACATACAAGATAGAATGGATTATAAGTCATTAAAAAGATCAATGAAAAACATTTCAAAACCTTTTGGTGGTGTGCTCCATTCATAGATCACCCTAAGAGAAGCTTCATGGCAAATAAAATCAAAACATGGTCAAAATATTTTATAAATATTAGAAAGCTGTTCATATTATCATAAAATCATAGAATGCATAATAACTCATATTTATCGAAATCAATCATGTATAATCCATTTTAAACCACCAAGTCAATCATCATACTCTAGGTCTCAAGGGCTTCCAAAAGAGGTCAAGAAACGTGCTAGGGTGGGATGTATATAGGGTAATGTGGTGCTAGAATTCGGGAATAGGATCTTTACTTCACTTTCTTTAAATCACAACATCTTCCACCAATAAGCTTTGCTTATTTTCACCTTTTACTTTACTTTTTGGGAACATGGACAGAGGTGCACAATAACCGAAGCCTAGGAGATCAACAATCATCAATTTCTCGAGATGCATCAAACCCTTGATGCATATACCATGACCCATTAGGAGTATCGATCAATCCGAATTTGGCAAGACACAAACACCCAGCTATGTGAATGGTGCCGAGTTACTCATCATCAAGATCAACGTCCCCAAACCTAATTTTTTCTAACATTTTCAGCCAAGATCTCAACTTCACTTCACACGCTTTTCATCAACTACATCCAAATTCCTGGATAGGTAACGGGAGGCAAATATGTATATGAGGGGCTAAAGCATGGTCAAGAAGAATAAGAAGAAGATAATGAAGTGTCTTAGTCGTCCCAAGAAGAATGTGAGAGAACCCATAATGTTGTGTCAACCTTCAAATCCAACATAATTTAGATAAAAACAAAGAATTAAACATGCTAGAATTTCAAACAAAGCATTTAGCAACTTAAACATATCATAAAAACAATCGAGCTTATAAAGATTTGAAATCCAATCTGGAAACAAATATCTTCATCGAGGTCATGTCCACAACAGAAGCATAAAACTTTTCGAAAATCTTTTCAGGTAAAAACCCATATCGGTCGAGGTGATCTGACATTATCCGAGGTGTTCAACCGAGATGTATCCCGTTTTTACGACCTCGCTTGGTCAAGAACGTCTCGGTCAAGCCAAAAAAATTTTTTGTCAAACTGGTTTTTGACGTTTTTTTCAAACAAAAACCTATATGCATTGCATTTAATGACACATAAGCATATGAAGCCAAATAACGATAATATCCAACAACAAAGTCATACAAACCATATCAAGTCATACAAATACCCCATACTTCGGACACATTGTCCCAATGGGTAAAATATAAGTCATAAGAAACAAGTACTCACCGGATAAAGCTGAACTGCATAATAACTAGAAAATAAATCCATGAAGCGCTCAATCCTCTTCAGTTGGCGGTGGTGGTGGTGGAATGTAGGGATACTGGGACGGATCAAATGGATAGCCCATCATCTGCTGAAACTCTATCTACATCATCCGACGTTGGAAATGTTGGCTCTCCTCAATCCGGTGTGTCCATCCATCTATAGCTTTGCGCTGAGCATCGAAACGTTGGGTGATATCGGTCCGTAGGGTTGCGTAAGAATCAGTCATATGCCTCTCGAGATCATCTATCCTCTGATCTGCCTCGGGATCTCTACGGCGGCGGGCTCGTTGCTGGGATGGTTGTGGCAAGTCAGTTGGAGGTGCAGGCGCCTCTCTCTCTCGTCCTCCGCGGCTGTTTGCCTCAAAGTGTGCGTGCAAATAAGTTTTAATTATAAAACTGAAACAAAAGCAAGCGAACCCGCATTGTACGGATCGGCGTAGTTAAGCAAGTATTCCAGAGTATCGAACTTAGGGATTTGGTGAGTCAAATTCAGTTTTAATTAATCGAGCAAGTAAAAGTATAAAAGCTTTGCAAATATTGGGGAAAACAGCAACCCTAAAGATCCAGGTATCTAATTGTGGCAATCGATTCAAGATATACTATAGATGTAAGGACAGAGTTGAGATTACAAAGTTATAACTGAAGTAAGGTAATGTACGGTGAAGTTCCAAAACCCTATATGTCTCACCCAAAGACACTCTCTATAAAGGTTGTTGAGGCTGCAATATAGAAAGAATCTAAGGACAAGAATTAATCTCAAATACCCATGCCCAAACCCAAGGAATCAAAGACAAACTAAAACGGTTAAGGTTGTGACACTCGAAACCGAAATAGAGGATGTTGAGTCTCACTACTACCTAGAAAAGGCAAGCCAAGGCTAGGTTAAAGCTAATCTTTAACTTTGGATTAAAGCAAAAGCAAGGGTCGTAAAACAGAGAAAATCACGGCTAGATCTTGAGATTCCACGGCCGTGGAACTCAAGAACATACCGTGGTTTAGGGTGTCGATGATGTTTCTCATACTCTCGGGGTCCAATCAAGTTATGATCGATCTATCATCATCTAAGCCACAACTATCAACCCTTCACCTTAGAATTTCTAAAGGGTTTTAGCCAATAACCATCATCATGATATCAAAATTCAATTTAAGAAGAAAGAAAGATGAAAACCCTACAAAACTCAATAATAAATCAAAGTCAATCTCGAATTCGAATAACAAAAGTAGTATGTTTATGAATTCACAATATAGAATAAGAATCCTCACAACGATCTTAGGGAACAATGAAGAACGGAGTGTCAATCCGTCTCCGAAAGTGAAAACCCATGAAAATCTCCAAATCACGACTTTCACAATTCTCCAATCTTCCGAAATCTTTAATCCTTAAGGTCAAATGAACCCTCAATAGCCATCTTCAAAGCTCTCAGCCAAGGTGTAAGCGAAGATCCTCGAAACTCCTTTTGCAAGCCTTTTTATGCGGCGAAATAGGGTTACGAGAAAGCCCAATGACGTTGTTGACGTGGCAAATATGACACGTCACAAAATCATGGAAATCACAGTCATGTACAAACATCCATGGCCGTGGTTTAGGCCGTGTAACTTTCTGTTGTGCTTCAAACTCACTTTTACGACTCAATTGCCAAGTCCACGGCCGTAATTTAGGGCGTGGTTCTCCAAATCCTTGTGAAAGCCTTTATTTCGTGATGGTCTTCACTCATGCTCCTCCCTTAGCCTCTCCAAAGCATCTCCTTGCCATCAAGCATGATCAAATACTCCTTTTCTTCCACATTTTGCTCCAATCCAAGCCTTTATTTGCCTAAAAACAAAACAAAGCTAGTGTAGATCTCTATTTCGGCAAAGTGGGTGAATGAACTCACAATTGCCTCAACCTCATATATATGTACACATAAAAGAGGGAAAAACAACTAAAACAAGTGCCTAAAATATAGTCATATTTTATGCTAGCAGTGGCCTCATCATCAAGGTCAATGGTGGGAATACTAGGACCACCGGTATCAGTACCGGTATCCATGGCAACAGCTCCTCCATAGCCATCTCCATCATCATCTCTATCAATAGCCTCTCTAGTAGCATCCTCCTGCATGTAAGGGAACCAGGAAGAAGACCAGTACTGACGATCATACATTGAGAACTTTGAAGACCAGATAATGCCCTGAGGAAACTTCGTTTCCTATAGCATGGCAACATAATGTGTGCCAAGACCACGGGGAACGAGTATACGCCATGTGATCATCTCTTGCAAACCCAGCGACTTCGGTGCCTCCACCAATGTACAACCAGAAAGATCCAACTCCATGTAGGTCACCAACCCACCACAACAAATATCTCCCTACGCCTTTTCCTTGATCCTATGAAGATCCCTTCCCAGCGTGGCAGCAAAGTTTGGAACTCCCCGTGTAACCATACAAATCAAACTAAAGAGACAACCCAGTCGGACCTTTTGGGGCATCTCAGTAGACACCATAAGCATCTCACTGAATATCCTGTGAGCTAGACGGAAGGCTAGGTGAAAGATGATCCGCTCCCGGGAATCACCAGGCTGCCATCTATCACGGTAGTCAGTCACGTGGGCTATCTCTCCCCAAACACTACGAGCCTGCACTCGTGAAATAAAGTTTGTCGTTGTGGGGTCGGGAATCCAAAAATCTCTCCAAACCGATCTAAAGGAACGACGTAGTTCTTGTTCAGCAGCCGGTACTTGATTCCTCTACACTCCGACATGTAGGTAATTGAGCTCAAAAACACGAACGTCGGCTCCAGATAGCCGGTGCTTGAATGGCCATGAAGTCCTCAAGGCCAACCATGAATATCATCTTCATCAAGTCCTCCACCACGTGAAGGCACTCGAAGTCAGCAACGTCAACAAAACACGGGGCAACAATGGGCACCCACATATCCTATCAAAGTCCTGCTGGAATCACTCGTGGGTCACCGGGACGGTAGGCTGAGATGGAGAAGAAGGAGAAGAGTGGTGGGACCTACTAGGACCCTCTCTCAGGGCCAACTGATGATGAGATCTCCTGGAATTGCTCATAACTTAATTTCACCTCGGTCGGATCAAGAACACCTCGGCCGAGACGCAGAAGGGTCATCCGAGTCGAAGAACTGGGCGACTCGAGATCCTGAAAATGCAAGCTTTTTCACCCAAAAACACTACCAACTGCTTCCTAAGGGGTACTTATATCTTTCTCAACAGCAATCTGTGGCAACCAAAGTTATATTTATGCGGAATCGAAGAAAAAGAAGCAAGTTAGAGTTTTTGATTAAATACCCTAAAATGTGCAGATTCCGGTCAATGTTCGTGCTGTTTGCTGCTTGGAAACTGATTCTTGTACTTCTCCTGAGGATTTAGAGCCAAAAATCTTTGAAAACGGGCAAGAATTGAGAATTGGAGCAATTGTAGTCGTCGCGGTCGAGGAGGGCAAAGAGAGGGAGGAAGTGAGAGGAGAGAGAAATGTCCGGCCTCCTTTTATACCCCTCGCTGAATTTGATTTCACCTCGGTCGAGGTGTTTCTGGGTGCACCGAGGTGTCAGAGTGAGGTGGTTGTCAGACCTAGGCACCTCAATTGACGGAGAACACTTCGGTCGGGTGATGTGATAGCACCCAAGATGTGTCTCAGTTAAACTCCGTCTTCTCAATTTCTCGAACGTCAATCCTTCCATGTAACTCCTGAGTTGTAATTTCTTCTTAGAGATCACCTGATTCCTGTCTAGGAGGACACCCAAAACACAAAGCAAACTATCTAAACTAAACTAGAAAAGGGAAGAGAAAGAAATACCTTGGGTTGCCTCTCAAGAAGCGCTTGGTTTAAGGACGCTAGTTGGACCGTACGTCATCCTCAAACAAGGTGTAAGGTGGCCTCACCCCATACTTCAACTGCACCATGGGGAGGGCAAAAGGTTCCATCCAATGCTCCATACAATGCAAATGCTCATCAAGAAATGAGTCATCAATGGGTAGATCATCCTTCTCAAACGAGATAAGTGGTAGCCGACTGAGGTGATCCGCCACGGAATTCCCGGATCCCTTCTTATTGCAAATCTCTAGGTCAAACTATTGAAGCAAGAGAATCCAACGAATAAGGCGCGGCTTTGCATCTTTCTTAGCTAGCAAGTATCGAATAGTTGCATGGTCAGTGTAAACAATAACCTTCACTCCCACTAAGTAAGAGCGAAATTTCTAAAATGCATAAACAACTGCCAATAGCTCCTTTTCGGTGGTGGCGTAGTTCAGTTAAGCTTCATCTAGCGTCTTGCTAGCGTAGTAAATGGTGTTGGTCCGGCCATCCTTCTTTTGTCCAAGTACCGCTCCTACGGCCACATCACTAGCATCACACATGATCTCAAAGGGCAAGGTCCAATCCGGAGGTTGGATAATGGGAGCGGAGATCAACGCTTCCTTTTTCCTGTAAAAAGCATCAAGGCATTCTTGTGAAAACTCATAAACAACATCCTTATTCAAAATATTAGTGAGTGGTTTAGAGATTTTAGAAAAATCCTTGATGAACCTCCTGTAGAAACCTGCATGCCCAAGAAAACTCCGCACACCCTTAACAAAACAAGGGGAAAGAAGTTTCTCAATAGTCTCGATCTTAGCTCGATCGACCTCGATACCTCGGTTGGAAACGAGGTGTCCTAGAACAATTCCTTCGCTAACCATGAAGTGACACTTCTCCCAATTCAAAACGACATTAGTGTCTTCAGAATGTTGTAACACTAGAGAAAGGTTAACAAACAGTTAGCAAAAGAGGAACCATATACCGAAAAATCATCCATGAATACCTCCATGATCTCCTCAATATACTCGGAGAAGATAGCCATCATACAACGCTGAAAAGTAGCGGTGTGTTACACAATCCGAATGGCATCCTCCGATAAGCGAATGTCCCCACTGAACAAGTGAAAGTGGTCTTCTCTTAATCATCTGAATGGATAGGAATCTGAAAGAAATCACTATAACCATCTAAATAGCAAAAAAGGGAGTGTTGTGGAAACCGTTCGAGCATTTGGTCGATGAATGGAAGAGGGAGATGGTCCTTTCTTGTGGCCAAATTCAGCTTCCTATAGTCAATGCACATCCTCCAGCCTGTAACGGTCCTAGTAGGAATCAACTCGTTATTCTTGTTTGTCACAACGGTCATCCCACCCTTCTTGGGAACTACATGCACCGGACTCACCCATTTGCTATCCGATATGGGAAATATGATACCTGCATCAAGCAACTTAAGAATCTCCTTCTTCACAACCTCTTTCATGATCAGATTTAACCGTCTTTGAGGTTCCCGTGAAGTCTTGTGATCATCTTCCATTAGTATTTTATGCATTCAAAGAGAAGGCTTAATACCAACAAGATCATCAATAGTGTAACCCAAAGCCTTTCTATGTTTCCTCAGCACATGCATCAACTTAGACAACTCATCTTCAAAAAGAGAAGCATTAACAATGATAGGATAAGTAAAATCCTGACCAAGGAAAGCATACCTCAAGTGAGTCGGGAGTGGTTTAAGTTCTAAGACAGGATGTGCTTTCAGTGGTGGATATGTACCTTCTCTCTCCGGTGAAGAGGACTTAGACCGAAGTATTGGACTGATGTGATTCTCAGTTGACTTCATCTCGCTTGTTGTCTCGTTCATGGTCCGAGATAATGGACCAAGGTGTTCTTCAGAGAAGGTCACCTCGCTTTCTCCGGAAACTGTCTCGGTCGAGGTACTGGAACCGGGACCAAAACCTAATGTGCTTTTATTCTCCTGAATCAGTTTGTCGAATCCAGCTCCTAGATCTACTTCCAGTGCTTCCAAGCTTCGTACATCTGCATCACACAAATCATCTACACCTTCCTCCATCATACTAAAACTCAAAACTTTCTCAAGAGGATCATTAATAAGGATAGAGATCACCAATTCTTGAGAATCTTCTTCATCATAGATGTTGAAGATATCATCTTTCAAAGGCTCTCCTTTCATTGTAGCCAAGAGTGCAAACTCCGCATGATCGCCTCCAATGTTGAACTTCAACTTGGCGTTCTTACAATCAAAGTTGCAACCCGATGTTGATAGAAATGGTCTTCCGAGAATGATAGGAATGGGATAATCTGCGGGAATGTCCAACACAACAAAGTCTATAGGTATGAAGAAATTACCTAGCTTATTGGGAATGTCCTCCAAGATTCCAACGGGACGGGTAATGGAACGATCTACCATATATAACGTCATCTTAACGGGCTTGGGAGCTCCAAGGCCAATCTTCTCACAAAGTGCTAGAGGATGATGCTCACACTAGCTCCTAGATCACAAAGCGCATCATAAGTCACATCCTCAACTTAGATGGGAATGCAAAATGAATCGGAATCTCTCAACTTAGGTGGCATTTTCTCCTTCATGATTTGAATGAGCTCCAAAGATCTATAGGTCATCCGTACTTCTCCAAAGCCTTCCAACTTTCTCTTCCTTTGCAAGATCTCTTTCAGATATCCCATAGGCGGGCATTCCTAGGATAGCATAAAAGAAAGGGATGTTAATATGTAGCTTATTCATAAGATCAAGAAACTTACCAAAGTGCTTGTCTAGATGTGCCCGCGCCCTAGACTGAGGGAACGGGAGTGGTGGCTTATAAGCAGGTGGTGGAACATAAACATCAGCTTTTTCTTTTGCTTTTTAGGGCTCCACCTCGACCAAGGTGTTCCTCGTCTGATCGTGGTCCGACCGAGGTACTAGATCTGCAGTCTTCAATCCATTGCGTGTTGTGATTGCCATGACTTGCCCTTTTGGGTTGTTCTTTGTCCTTCCTGGAAGTTTACCACGATCTCTTGGTACTTCATTAGCTTTTCTGAAAACTTGTTGTTCTAAGGCTGTTTGTGCCTTTGAAAACAAGTTCACAGAAGTCTCCATAGCGTTGAGCTTTATCAAAATAGCTTCCAGCACAGCGTCCGGCTTCTCCTTAGGCTTCTGCGATGAGCTTGATGACGGCTCCTGGCTCCTCAATTAAGTAGAAGAAGAAGGGGAGTTAAGAGCATTTTCAGCATGAGAATAAGGGTCACCGGGATTTTGTTGATTTGATCTCCAATTATTGTTGAAATTCGTGTTATTGTTGTTGTTATAATTGTTGAAGTTCCGCGGCCCTTGATAGTTTCCTCTTCCTACATATCCAACATCTTGCTCCTTTTTAGTTTGAGCTAACAAAAGCTCCTTCATTGTTGAGCGTGGTGAGTTGAGTAGCACTTGAATTTGTAAGACTTGTATCCGGAAAGCTAACTCGCCTCGCTCCATCTTCAACTCTTCGATGGGAGTATTTCTCCATGTGTAAAGCTTGATTTTCAATAAAGTCCCAAGCTTCATCAACTGGTGTATCCATAAAAGCTCCAGCAGAAAGTGATTGGAGTTTAAATTGAATTTCCTCATCCAACCCCTTGAAATAAATCTCTAGTAACTCAATCTTCGGAATCCCATGGTGAGGGTAATCCAATAGAAGGTCCTTGAACCTTTCCCATGACTTGAATAAACTTTCTTTATCCTTCATAACAAAAGCATTGATCTTACCCCTCAATTCAACGGTCTTTGATGGGGGAAAGAACTTAGTAAGAAACTCCGTATTCATCTCTTCCCATGTGTTAACTCTTCAAGCTGGGAGGGATTGATACCAAGCTAGCGCCTTATCTTTCAAAGAGAAGTAGAAAGGCCTTAGCTTGTAGTTGTTGTTCTCTACTCTTAATGGTCTCAAAGTCTCCATAAGAATCTCATAGTTTTAAATGTGTTGATGTGTAGATTCTCTTTCCATGCCTCCAAATTGACATTGCCAAATCATAGTTAGAACTTGAGGTCTAAGTTAATAATCATGCTCAGTTGGATCTCCTAGATTAACTCCTGGACGCCGCACTTAGTGATTTGGGTCCATCCTTTGACCTAGGGTTTGCGGAGCTCCAGCAAAAAGGTCGCGTCAGTCAACCATAGCCGGTAACCGAGGTGGTAGGTATATCTCGGCCGGTGCAACTAGGGTTGGATCCTGCCTCGTTCGAGCTACTAGGACCGGTCGAGGTTGAATCTGAGCTCATAGTGCGGCCATATCAGCTTGAATCTCTTCAATTCTTGCAAGTGTCTCTTCTTTCCCTCTCTGCAATTCTTCCTTACTGAGGCGAAGTTGTTCCAATGCCTCCTTCAATTCGGCTTCAAGATCTCGATTATCTTGATCGCTCATCTTAGCTTCTTTCAATCTCCTTTTGTATGTCTTTTCTAGCTCGGGATCATAAGGAACGAATTTCCTTTCCAGCACGAGTTCTTCGCATAAACCTAAAGAAAGATCCTAGGAAATCACTCAAGTAAAGTAATCAATAGCAACAAAGGCAGCAACCCTAAAAGACAACTGAAACCAAACCTGGTCTTGACAAGTCCCCGGCAACTGCGCCAAAAACTTGTTCACTCTCAGACGTGTGTGTATGGTGAACGATATAGCTTTAAGTTTATAACCTAAAATATAAGCCTGAAACAATATGAGAACCCGTAGTGTACGGATCAATTTTAATAACAGTAAATACTCCAGAATCGAACATAGGGACTATGCAGATTCTAGAGGTCAAAGCATCCAGTTGTGGTTCCGACTCAAGATCTCAAAGGATAACATGGACAAAACTGAGGTTTGCAAAGGGAAGGTATTTCTAAGGTGGGAATAGATCACTAGGTAAGTCTCACTACTCACTATCCCAAATCAAAGATCCTCACACCGGGTAAGTCTCAAGATACTAAGGAAAGGAACTATAATCTCAAACCAACACACCACCCAAGGGGATAGAACTAACCTTTACCGGGTAAGTCTCATGCTAACTCTCAAAGATGGGATGAAGGCACACTCAAACCCTAATAAAGGATAAACCTTTATTACCTAGCATTCACGATCTTGGGTATACAAGCAAAGGAATTACCGGGTAAGTCTCATCCTAGGCTTGTGTATGGGCCAGGATAGGTGTAACAATGATAGGATTGGGAAAACTGAAACCTCAACTCATATAAGGAACAGAAAAGATATCGCCTCGCTCAGTTCATGTTCCATCTCGGTTGAGATGTTCTACAAACTGACCAAGGTGAGGTTCGGTTAAGGTAAGGTCGATCTTTCAGGGTCTAGTGGGGTAAAGGCTCATTCTTTCATCGTCTTTTCCACAACTTTCTGCCAATCACCCTAAAATCGCACAAAGAACTTAGCCAATAATCATCATGATAACATTAATCAAATAAATGAAAAGGGAATCAATATTCAAATAAGAAAATTTTAACACAAAGGTCTCAATAACTCAATCAAACAATCAATCAAACAAGCAAACTATGTTTCTCAATCACAAACCAAAAGACAACAATCAAGCAATATAAGAAAACCTTACAACTTCCTTCAAAGCCTTCAACTTTATCTTCAAAGCCAACTTCCTTCCTTCCTTCGTTCCTTGGAATATCTTCAATCTTCCAAACTAATCAGCCAACTAGACATGCTTCTATCCAGAAAATCCATCCCAATATATAGGAGAAACACTTGCCAAAAATAAAAGATCTTCAGCCATGAATAAAAGATCTTATGGGCCGTGGGTCGTTCGTCTCGGTCCAGTCCAGCGCCAACACCTCGCTCGAGATGGTACTGTAGTCATCCGAGGTGATCCTCAGCTACATGACAATCTCTCTAAACTAGTCCAAAATCAATTTTCTGTCCAACTTCCATGGTTCTTAAGTCTTTCTTGAAGCTCCTCAATGCTCCATAATGTAGCTCCAATGACTCCTTAGATCCCTTAGTTCCATATCGCTCCAAAACGTGTTATTTTCCCTACAATCACAACAAAACTAGGTGTAGACCTCGATTCTTACAAAGGTAAACAAAACAACATAATGATCAAGAATATACATCCGTACATGCAAATTTATGAAGATAAAATTTCCAAACCAATCCCAAAATATAGACTATAATACATGCTATCAAGATACTCCGTATATCTCTTTCCTTCTTTATTACATCTTGATAAGATATCTCTTTGAAGATATGTTCCAAATATAACTTTGAATCTGATTGGATTTGGAGAGAAAATCTCTATTTTTCCGTTATAACAAAATCTCATGTGAATCTCAAAAATTTCTGGGGCGAGATTCGTTCACCGGGGTCGAGATTACAATTCTGCAATGGAATCTCGAGTTGAGGTTTCACTGTTTGGGTTATGGTTGCCTTGTGTTTGGCTATGGTTGTTCTCTCTTCTCTAAAAGTCATAAGACAATGCACGTTAAGTTCAAATAATCTCGAAATATATGAAAACACACAAGACTAGATTTTTATGTGACTCAAAGAAGACTCAAATAAAAAATGCTCGAACCTTTGGTGTATGCTTGAGTTGAACTTCAATCAGTTAGCTTTGATATTACTTTGATGCGGGATTGATGCCGCAGATTCCCGATCTAGAATGAAGTTTACGAACATGACACATAGGCAAATCTCGGCTAGCAATCTCGGGCGAGATTCGTGTGGTTTGACCAAGATTTGTGAAACTCGAACACAAAAGAACGTGAGTTTGATGGATTGATAATGGAAAGATAAGAAGATGAATATGGAATGAATAATGGAAATATAGAAAGTTACGAACCAAGGTATTCTTGAAAAGAACCTTGACAAATTGGATAAAAACCCCTTAACAAAGAGCTTGTCTTAACCCTGTCTTCTTTAACCTTGCACAAGCCTTCTCAATAAGACAAGCACAAGGAGGGACTAGTTCGACTAGTAGTACCAATCTTCAATAAGATTAACATTACAAGAACAACCTAGCAAAGACTCACAACGATTCAACCAAAGACTCGTTTTTTATTGAATGAAAAGAATATGCCAGTATACTCCGTAAGAGAAGCAGCGAGTTCACACACTATTGTTGAAAATAATAATCAACATCAACGAACTATGAATCTCGACTTATATGGCTAATTATAGGAGAGATTCCTCTAGAAAATAAAATAAAAGATAATCCTAAAAGATAAGATCAAAAATCAAAACATACCTTCATAATGTTTAGATATGTAAAGATATTAAATAAATAAAATATACAACAAATAAGATCTCGAATGGATTCTTATTGATCTCTACAAAAGCAAATCTCGGGCGGGATCTGTAATCTCGAGCGAGATTTGGTTCTAAAGACCGAGATGTTTACTAGTTTGCTCAAATCTCGTTCTAGCCACTTTTCTTGCTTCCTTGATCATCTTCACTCTTGTAGGGTTCATCTACAATGGATATCAATGTCACTAAGGAAGACTTAGACATGAGTAAGGACTCCTTGGATGTACATGATGCCCACAAGTTAGCTACCTCCTCGAGGATGGCCTTTGAAGATGACAACTTTTTCTCCTTCAATGTTCTTGCTCTTGCTCTAGTGATTGGTCCATGTGTAAGGGTTGTTGTAACAGCCAATTTTGGATGTCTCCGCCCTTGCGGTGACACCGGCCGCTCCAACAGCAAGTTGCGTCTGTCCCCGCCCCCGCGGTGACAGTGGCCACCCCTACGGCCAGCCGTGGTCGCAGAGGGGTTGAGCCGCGGGGCAGTGGACCCAGGACTCGTAAGATTTGTTATCCTTTTCCGTTCTATTTCTTTTCGAAGATAGAAGATCTGATCTTCTACCTTATGTGCCAGATTTCCTTTGATCTTCTAACTTAGAGGCGTCCTTCCTTATCCTTTCCAACCGTCTTGTATAAATTTCCGCCTTCTCTTCCTTCTCCTGTTTCTTGCATACGTTATTCTTCAACCTCGAAAGTTGCAACCTTCTTCCCTTGTGAACCTTGTTGAACGAGTAAGTCTTCTTCCCTTGGTTTCTCCCTCACGTTCTTGAGCTTTATGAATCTTTCCTCCCTTCTGTTTCTCTTCCTTTTCGTTCTTCTTCTTCTTCTTCTTCTTCAAGGATCAAGATCGAGTCTTGATTCTTGTTGGCCTTTTTGTTGTTGATACATTGTTGTTCTCAGGCTCCCTTCGTTGAGTGTTGACGTGTTTGGATCAAGGAATCAAGCTTTGGATCCCTTGTTGTGAGTTTTTTTATCAAGAAAAACCCCGATCGTACCTTATGTCAGTGCCTTGCCCCCGCTGCTGCACATCCCCGCCCTCGCGGATCTTCCCCAATGCCTCCCATGCGGTACTGTCTGCCCCCCCCCCCCCCCCCCCCCCCACGGTCTTGTCTGCAGTAGCCCCGTCTTTGGTGAGCTGCTTTCGTTCCTTGTTTCCCTTGTTCCTTTCCTTGGCTTTTGTCGATGTTGTTGACCCTTGTGATTTTGTAAGACTAGGGTTTGTAACCCTAGTGTAACATCCAGTTTTTGGTTGTCACCGCGGGGGCGGTGACAGCGGCCGCAGCTACGGCAAGCCGGTGTCTGTCACCGCCCCCGCAGTGACAGTGGCCGCCTCTACGGTAGGGCGAACCGCCGTTGGGGATTCACCACAGATCACGTTGATATGTTTTTCCGTTTGTTTTATTTCCATCCATAGATAGAAGATCCGCTCTTCTATCTTATGGGCCGGATTTCCTATCTTATTTCTTAACCCTAGAACGTCTTTCCTTCTATCTTTTCACCCCTTTTCCTATAAATTCCCTATTTTCTCTTCTTTTTCCCGTTTCTTGCATACATTTTTCTTCAACCCTGAGAGCTACAACCGTTTCCCTTCTTCCCTTTGCTGAACGTGTAAGTCCTCTGAGTTCTTCATCACGTTCATGAGTTGATGCATGCCTTTCCCTTCTGTTTCGCTTTCTTCCTTCGTTCTCCTCTTTTCTCCTTCTCCAAGAATCAAGTTTGAGTCTTGATCCTTGTGGAGTGTTCCGTTGTTGATACGTTGATGTTCACAAACTCTCTTGGTTGAGTTGTGATGTGTGAGAGTGTTGAGAGAAGCAAGCTTTGGCCATTGCTGCATTCTTTATTGTCGGCCGTTTCGGTCACTCCACCGCCCCCGCGCTTGCACAGAGCCGCCCCCGTGGTCTGTCCAGCCGCCCCTGTAGTTTCCTCTGCAGTATCTCTGTCTTCGGTGAGCTGGTTCCTTCCTTGCTTTCTTCGTTCCTTCCATTGGCTTATGATGTTGTTGTTGACCCTTAGTGATCTGTAAGACTAAGGTTGAGATCTTAGCTTGTGGAGATCTCTTAGAGATCCTGGAGACTAGAAGTTATAGTCTTCTAGGAATCGTTTCGGTTCTTGATTCCTTATGCCTTGTTTGAGGAGGCATTCCTTCCTTCCTATCCTTCGGGAACTGAGTTGTTGCTGAGTTATTTGAGTGATGTAAGTCCCTTGGACTTACTTAGCTGCGTTATGTATATTAGATTGATTGGATTGGCTTGTTTGTGTTGTTGTTATAACTAATAGCCGGAATGGGACTGACTATGTTACACCTTAATTGGCCCAAGTGTATTATAATCGGGCGGTTACCTCTTGTCCTGTTCAGATATGGGAAACTGGGAGATGCTCTTGCGACCAGTCCAGCAGGCGATGGAAGGATGCATACGTTCTATTCCTGTTTGTGAAAGGGGACAGAGGCGAGATCGTAGTGATTCTCGTGTAATAACCATAAGTTGAATTAGTAAAGGGTGTAACCTTAATGAAAGATAATAACCCGCTGAGAGCGAGCATGTTTATGTGTTTTACTCTATGTGTGTTTGTGCCTTTACAGTCATTCTGATATCTAGAATGTTAGCTAACGGTTTATACCGATGTTGTAGATGCCTTGCAGGATATAGGTGTTGGCGAGTGATTCGGACGGTGTGGTCAGTCGGGGTTCATGTACATTATAGGACGGGATCGGGTTTATATTTCAGTTGTTGTCTTTCCCTTATGTTTTGAACTCGGCTGCGTGTCTTATATGCTTCCTTTGTTTAAACCTTTGGTTTTATATTGAGTTTTGGTTTTTCATTTATTTGTGTCTTGTTGTAAGATTTGTTGTGGCGTTGCTACTTTGAGGGTCAGGACCCATTGTAAGGTCCTAACCCGTAACGCTTTGAGTTCTCAGAACTTAGGATGTTACACCTAGCCTGTGGATATCTCTTAGAGATCATGGAGACTAGAAGTTATAGACTTCTAGCAATCGTTTCGGTTCCTGATTAGTTATGTCTTGTTTAAGCAGGCGTTCCTTCCTTTCCTTAGGGAAACTAAGTTGTTATTGACCCTTTGAGTTACCTTCGAGTGAGGCAAGTCCCTTGGACTTACTTAGCTACGTTTCGTATAGTAGTTTGATTGTTTTGGCTTGCTTGTGAGGTTGTTTATTGTGCTAAGGGATAATTGGAATAGGATTGACATTTTATACCTTAATTGGCCCAAGTGTATTATAACCGAGCGGTGACCGCTTGTCTAGTTCAGAATGGGCAAACTGGGAGGTGCTCTTGCGACTAGTCCAATAGGTGACAGAGGGATGCATCCTCTCTATTTCTGTTGGTGAAAGGGGACAAAGGCGAGATCATAGTGATTCTCGTGTGACAACATAAGTTGAATTGGTAAAGGGATTAACGTAATGAAAGATAATAATTGGTTGAGTGTGAGCATGCTATATGTTCATAAAACCTTATGTGTGTTTGTACCTTTACTGCCTTACTGATATCTAGAATGTTAGCTAACGGTTTATACCGATGTTGTAGACGTTACACAGGTTAGAGATGTTGTTCAGTGATCCGGATGCTGTGGTCAGCCGAGGTTCTCATACATTATAGGACGGGATCGGGTTTATATATTAGTTATGTCCTTTTCCTTTTATTTTGAACTCGGATGCGAGTCTTTGACGCTTCATTTTGTTTTACCTTTGGTTTTATAACAGTTTTGATTTTCATTTATTTGTGTCTTGTTGTAAGATCCGATGTTGTCGTTGCTACTTTGAGGGTTAGGATCCATTGTGAGGTCCTAACCTGTAACACTTCAAGTTCCCAGCACTTGGGATGTTAGAGTTGTTGGGAATGGTCCCACATCATATTTGCCATACTAGGCAACAAGAACTACATCTAACTCTATAATCAAATTCACGCAACAAGAACTTCATCTAACTCTATATTCATATTCATTCAAATAAATATTTCCTCTCCTAAAATGTGAAAGTTATGCGTAGTTGCTTCAATCACACTATTAACTAGCTTTATACTCTGGTCCATACAAATTCATGCTCATGAATTCTATATATATATATATATATATATATATATATATATACTCACACAAGTTCATTAATCAAATATATATTTACCACACAACATACAAATGCATGCTCTTTAATCAGCTCAGATTCATGCTCTTAATCAAGAGTCTTTTACTCAAAAATCCAAGTAAAATGAGTCTATTGTAGTTGCTTCAATCACACTATTAAATAACTACTTTGTACTCAGGTCCACACAAGCTTATTTAAGCTGTGTTACCATAATGATTATAAAATTCACATTATCACAAAAGGCAATTCACATCTTAACTTAAAACTTTATACTCAGGTCCACACAGCTAAATGATTGCAGTTGTTGCAACCATTCACAAGTAATTCACATTTTCATTTCAGTTGTGTTATGAGACATTAAGTTGTGTTATGAGATTGATTATAAAATTCACATTTTAACAACCGACAATTTACATTTTTCTAAATTAAAAATCTATATTCACATCCATGCAACTTCATTTATTAAGCTTCAATCACACTATTAACTAAATCACTCTATATTCAAGTCCACACATCTAAAATGATTGTAGTTGCTTCAACCATTCACAACAGGCAATTCACATTTTCATTTCAGCTATGTTATGAGACATTTTTTATTACCAATTCACATTTTCATTTCAGCTATGTTATGAGACATTTTTTATTACTAAATCACTCTATGTTTTTTTTTTCCCTATTTTGTTTTTTTTTTCCCGACCCGAAGTAACTCGATAAGTATATAATGGCATAATTTATACTATAAGTTCATACTATAAGTCTATAATGACATATTAAATACATATTACATAATCCATTCTATAAGTTGAATATCCAAATCTAGTTAAAGATCATTTCGATCAACAAACCACCCAAATATTTGCGGATAATTATTCAAACCGACAAAAATCGTTTTTCACATAGATACATAAGTCATACTATAATTTTTAAAAATCGGCATTTTAAGGATATTTTTTTATTCATTATATTGTATATATATATATATATTACATATTTCATACTATAACTATAAGTCTATAATGACATTCTGCAACTCCGACACGATATATGTAAGGTAACAATATTTTTAACTCATTAAAATAAATTTTGATTTTAACTTATGGTTTACTAATTAATTACTTACTATAATTATTTTCCAACTTTAATTTTCGATTTCCTATACAAGTATTAATATATATATATATATAACATGATACATAGTATAATTGTAAAAGCATATATGATGACATTTTTGAAGTATTAACTGTTTTACCTTGTTGGAGAAAAGATGTCTTAAAGTGTTAACAATAAGTTTCTTCAAGAAAAATTGTATCAATTATACGGTTTTCACTTTTATTTGAGTTAACTTATGTGACTAATTGACTATGATATATTTTATTGTACACTTATAGCAAACAAAATAGGGAAAAAAAACATATATGGAACCAATGGATATGTCACATTAGGTATATGGATCAAATGGATCAGTCACATTAGATATATGAATCAAATGGATCAGTCGGATATCCAGATCCGGTTAAAGTCATTTTCAATCAAACGGATCACGCTGAAATCATTCCGATCAAACAAATCAACCAAGTATTCGCGGATATTATCCTATCTGACTAGAATCGTTTTCAAATACAATATTTTATAATTTGGATAAAATAAATCAACCAAATATCTACGGATTATTATCTCATTAGGAGAAAAGTGATATCAAATAATATATATATATATATATATATATATATATATATATATATATATATATATATATATATATATATATTGTGTTTCCCACAAGTTTAAGAAAGTAAGAGTTGATTAATATAAAATTATAATAACGATATGCCGGTTATTTATCATAATCAAATTAATTGATACACAATCCAAACCGGTATTAACCTAAATCGATACCAATCTAAACCCACTTGACCCAAAATAAACCGTTAAAATGAGAGATTGATTTGACCCGGCCCATTTGAACCCGAACAATTGATACCCGATCCAAACCGACCCGAAACAAACCGCTAAAAAGAGAGAGATTGTTTTGACCCGATCCGTTTCAACCCGAGCTTTTTGTGACCGACCCGAACTAACCCGTTGGTCCCGTTTGACACCGCTATCAAGAACCGAGCTAAACCGACCCGTTATAACCCAAGAACCGAGACTACCCGATAACCCGTTATAACCCGAATAATGTAACACCCCGAATCCGCGGGACTCGGGATGCTACGGGTTGGGACCTCACAATGGGTCCCGACCCTTAGCCTGACAACAATTTCACCGGATCTTTTAACATGGCACAAATAAAGGCAAAACCAAAATTCCTTTTAATGCAAATGATAAGAAACCCGAAGGAAAACAACAAAAGACTTCAGCCGATAATCAACACCAAAGATCAAAACGCCATACACACGGCATACCAACATAATAAACGGAGAATAAAACACAACCCGACTTCAACCAAAACCCACTCCTAAAATGTACGGAACCCCGGCTGCCCACTCTTCTGGATCTCTCGGCCCCTTTCCTAACCTGCAAGGCAATCTACAACAATCGGTATAAAATTGTTAGCTAATATTCGAAGCATTAGAATTAAAGAGAAAGGCACAAACACAATTAATTCAACATAGTCACACAACATACTCAAAGCACACAAATCCGGTTTATTATCTTTATTTATTAAGTCATATCCCGTTCTAGTTCAACTTCTTTTGTGACACGAGAATCCTCCGAAACTCACCTCGGTCCCTTCTTCCGGCAATGGAACGGTCGGATGCCTCCGACCGTCTAACCAGCACGGGCCATTCGCCGAGATCCCCTAGCTCTCATGGGGAGCCACGCATGATGTCACCGCCCGTTATCATACACTTGGGCCAAATAATATAAAGGTCGGTAATCCTATTTCCGGTTTAGTTGTTATAAACAATAAAATAGTAAACACACACCACCAAACACACAATAATGCTAATACAAAGAATACGAGCTAAGTATGTCCGGAGACTTACCTCGTCATCACACTCAACTCACAACACTCTCGCTTCCTTAGGGGAGGAAGATCATAACCTGCTCACAAGAAGATAACTATATCAAAACAACACTCTCACAATAGAAGTCTAAGACTTCTATACAAATGGTCAACACAAGACCATTTGACTCTCAATTCTAGGACCGCATCCTAGAATCCCTCATGCTCACATCACACTCAACAAGCTAGAAGTCCTAAGACTTCTAAACCCCCGGATCTTGCAAGATCACAACTCACACACCACTAGGATAACATGCCTAGTCCAAACAAACTCAACGGTAACAACATCATGCTAGGATAAGCATATCCTAGCCCATAAACTCAACAATCAAATACTCCAATTCTCAAACCTCACAAGCCACACAAAGTGACATCAACACCTTAAGTCATACAACATTTCACAATCCTCAAACACTCACCTAAGGTCCATAACCACTACTTGGTATTCACTCTAAGTTATGCTAGATCCAACCTAGCATGATACTACTACTAAACATTACTAGGTCGAGGAAAAGAATACTCACACGACGTCAAATGACGGAAGGCGGTCTTTGGATGTCGATATGGATTCGTTGGCGTTAAACGGGGCGCTTCCGAACCTAGCATCAAACTAAACAAATTTAGCATAACGCTAAATTTGGACATACTATATAGTATATATAAACTATAAGAATAACCCCCGTAATTCAAATCCGAGTTTAAAAACCGCTAACTTATTTTCCGGAACAAATAATATCATTCCAAAATATGGGTCATAATACGTAATTAAATATTTGGGCCAAATTCCATAAATAAACCAACAAGAACACAATACGTAATATATATAAATATAAGGTCAAACTCGTATATAAAATCCAAGATTAAAACTCATAAAAACATTTTCTGGGCAAATATGACAATATCATAAAGCTTCGGTTATTTTCCATAATTAAAACTTTGGTCCCTTTTTGTAATTATTTCAGCAGAGGGCACATCTGCAACTTTCAGAAATTAGGGCCAATTCTGCAAATACAAAACACTGGTTACAAATTGTAATTACACTAAAAATAAGGGGCCACAATTTGAATTTAACAAATAGGGTTTCTTCAACCTTTCCCCAACTGCAGAGAAGGGCAAGGAAGAGGGGCGGCCGGCGGTGCTACGGCTGCACTCGGCGGAAGGGTTCACTGGCGATGGGGCGGCGAGTCTGTGGCAGCAGGGCGGCCCCATCTCCGGCGGCGGTGGCTCTTTCCTAGCGGCAATGGGAACAGAGAAGAATGGGCGAGAAGAAGGCGGCTCCGGCCTCCGGTTGGTTTGGATGCCCAGGCGAGAGGGCGAGGTAGTGGCTAGGGCGGGGCGATGGTGGCGCGAGGTTGGCGACGCCGACGGTGGCCTCTTTTCCTAATTCCGGTGTTGAGCGCTACAGGGGTGCTCGATTTCGAACGGTACAGAGGTGTTCGGAGGCAGAGGTTTGATGTGAGGGAGAGAGAGGGCTGCTCAATGCCGGAGGTGGTTGCTCCTGGTGTGGACGAGAGAGATAGGGCTGCAAGTAACAGGGATGAGAGTTGTTGCATGGAGGTTCGAGAGAATGAGGTTGAGAAAGGCAAGAGGAGAGAGAGAGTGAAGTGGGATGTTGTGTGAGAGAGGGAAGCATATCACAGGTTGAGTGATTCTCTGTGGAAGAAACTTGTTGCAGTGGAGAAAGGGGGTAGTAAGGGGTCGGCTAGACAGTCAAGAAGGATTGGGCACATCAGGCTAGATAATAAAATAAAATAAACAGGTGATCGGTATCAATAAACTCGATCAAAAACATTCGGAACGGGATTTTCAAATCAAAAAGCTTTCCCGACTTTTCCAAAAATAATAGTACGGATATACGAACGTATCCAAAATGTAAATATATTCGAAAATAAATATTTTACGCCATAAAAATACTTTTAATATGTAACTCCCCAAGTTTCGAATCTCGGGGAGCTACTGGTTAGGACCTCACAATGGGTCCCGACCTTGGTTTAACAACAACATTACTTGGATCTAACAACAAGGCACAAATGTACTTAAAACAATTTCAAAACATAATATTTTTACTGTATGAATGTACACATGTGACAGCCTTACAAAACATATACATATACATAACATGCAAGCTGTAAGGGAGACTTCCCCGTCCCCATCTAATGAGTACGTGGACCCGGTTGACCATCCGTTCCGGATCATTCTGCAACTGTCTATCTCTACAAATCTACAACACGTATAAACCGTTAGCTAACAATCCAAATATAAGCAAAATAAGGATAGCACAAACACACTCAAGATAACATAAAACAATCATCATGCTGGCACACAAACCGGTTATTATCTGTTCATTAAGTGAGTCACCTTATTCCATTTTATAGTTGTGGCACGAGAAATCTTAAGAGTTCTCGCCTCCGTTCCTTATCCAACTGGGTGTAGGTCTAGCTTACCTCCGCCGGTAGCATCACTACAAACCGAGTGTGGACTAGTCCGTAAAGAAACCCCCAGCGCCCTCAGGCTAACTGAGCAGAATGCCCCCGCCCGTTACTCTTAGGCCAAAGTATAGGTCGGTAGATAATTATTACTAAAATATAAATATAAACATCTTATTCACACACCACTATCATTATCCACACTCATATCTGGAAGTCAGCTAAGTAAGCCCAAAGGACTTACCTGAATTTAAACATAATCTCGTTATCTCGACTCGGTCTGTAACCGCAGGAACTCAACCGCCTGTTATAAAAGGCAAGTGGATCAATAATATATCCCACTTAATTAGAAGTCTCTGACTTCTAAGATATTTAACTCTATGATCAGATAAATTACCAAAATACCCTTATACGATAAATGACTATTTTACCCCTGGTCCCGAAATTTCATAAAATTCCATAATAAAGTTCCAAACTATTCTTTGGAACTCAAAACCACACTCAAACTCTCAAAGGAAAGTTTGCTAAAGATTTAGAAGAGTTAACTACATTCTTGACTTTCATAAAAAGTCGCTAACGTCCGACTTTGGCTTAAGATATGAGAACCGGATAAAAAAATAAAAAGTCTAACAAAAATCTCTAAGTCTTGTATGCTATGCACTCTATCCATAGTATCCAGAATTTCCCAAAAAAAACATAATAATCACTTCTACACAAATTCCCAAAGTCAGCTCCTAAACCAGAAATTCAGACTTAGCCAAAAACTGAGTATTTCTTAACTGCTCAGCCAGTCCACTTTGTACCTTCATAGATCTAAATCCAACCGTTGGATCAACTCCAAATTTTGATACACCACACTATGCATGACACTCTATAACATATTAAAAACGGAACGGTGGATTATGTTTCTAAGGTATCCAAACTTAAGCTCCAACATGACTGCACAACCCAAAAATTCCAGCACTTAACAATTTCAGCAACATCCAGAAAATTGTTTAAGGTCTCAACTTCAAAAATTCATAACTCCTAAACCACTAGTTGGATTCATCCCAAATTTTAATATGTTCCACCAAAATATGCCAACTATATCATATCCAACATTCAAGTCAAACAAAGATCAAACTCTTATTCAAAACTATGTCTCAAAACAGCATCACATGCTGTTTTTCCCAACACTCAGCATAGTTATAAAAATTGTGTTAGGAGTCAACTTTGAGACATCATAACTCTCAAAACGTAGCATGGATTCCTCTAAAATTTTAGTATGACCTACTATACTACATCAAATATAACTTGTCAGAAAATCAAGTCTAACCGAAGTCAATCACCCCTCCAAATTTATTCCACAAAACTGCATCTCAAGCAAATTTCCTCAAACTCAGCATACTAAAAAAAACAGCATGAATAGCCAACTTCGGGATACTATAACTCTCACACCGTAACTCCGATTGTTCCCAAATTTTAGTATGATATACTATGCAGCATTGACTACAACATACCAGAAAATCAGCAAGAAAGAAGGTGTGTAACATACCCAAATCTGGACTCGAACATGCCTGCTTGTCACTTCATGAAAACTCAGAAAACAACATGAATCTCTACTGCTCCTCTATGGCTGTTCTGGGTAGATTTAGGAGACATAAAAGGCACTCATTAGGTATGGAAGACATGAACGTACGTGCAAAGAAGAGAAGGGTATCAAGCTTACCCGATCCCATGACTCGAGCGGGAGAATGACGATGGTTCAAGGTTGCTGTCAAACCCGCTGTTGCACAGGAGAGAATGGTCTGGGCTGGTGTCGAGCCCTACTCCTAGGTCGTCGCTGCTGCACAGGAGGGAGTGGTCTGGGCTGGTGTCGAAGCCCTCCTCTTGGGTCGTCGCTGCTGCACGCACAGGAGAGGATGGTCTGGGCTGGTGTCGAGCCCTACTCCTGGGTCGTCGCTGCTGCACAGGAGGGAGTGGTCTGGGCTGGTGTCGAAGCCCTCCTCCTGGGTCGTCGTTGCTGCACGCACAGGAGAGGGGACGGTCTTGTTGATGAGATCGTCTCTGATGCACAGGAAGCATCAATCGAAGGTGGCGATCTACGGTAGAAGGCGAGCGTCGGAGGCGGAATGAAACTGGACGTGAAGGCTGGGCGAGATACACGCGATCTGGCGCTGCTATGGAAGGAAGGTCTTCAACAATCTGCACGATATCCGGCGGTTATGTAGAGATAGGAGAGACAGAAGATCCTCAGCTTTACTAGCGGACGTGAGGCAGATAGGACTGGGCTGGCGCAGAGATGGGTTTGGGTCCGGGAAGGCAAGACGATTGGTTGGGCCTGCTGTATGACTGGTTATACGCAGCACACAAGGGATGGCAAGAAGTTGGGCTGATGAAACAAATTTACGGCCCTGGCTTGTCACAATAAGGATGGGGTGGCAATGGGCTGAGAGTGTCATGTGAGATGTTCTTATTACGGTCTTGTCGAGCTTGTCGGTGACGTTGTCATGGTCTCGTCATGCCTTCGTCGAGATCTTGTCCAAGGGCATAAACTCATGATTGTAAATTAGGGTTTGGGTGGTATATTTTTATTATTTTATGTGGGAATAGCTCACATAAAATGATAGAATATGCGATGATACATAATGCTATGTATCCTAAAAAATTAAACAACGGGTTGACATCCGGTAATATACGAAAATAAACGGAATTAAAAATTCTGGGTATTACATAATAATATATGTATATATATATATATATATATATATATATATATATATATATATATATATATATATATATATTACACGCTAATAAATTATCGATAAAAGTCGGAAAACAAATATCGCAAAAGCGCCAAAAATTTGGGGCGTTACATCATATCCTCCTAAAAACAAGTTTCGTCCTGAAACTTGCTATACGCCGAACTTCTCGATCCCTAAGGCCGAGGTATGAACTCTCAAACTAAGGAGGCTTAAAACTTCTAATCTATACTCATAAACTACTCGGACTACCACTACAAGGTATATCAAGTCATATAGCACATTCTAATATATATAATCGGTCCTAAAACAAATTGCCGCACGGGCACAAACAACATATAACATCACACACATACACATAACTCAACCAAGGAAAGAACTAGGTCTAACCCGTCAATTCTATCGATTCTTCTAGCTCAGAGTAAAACTCACTCAAAGATACTATCCCCCATCTTCCAGTTAACCTCTTCGGTTCCTCGTCTGCCACTAGATCGTCATGACTAACAATATGTCTCGATTCATGTATGACTCTCTCGATTGATACATATCAAACACATGTGAACACCCTCCATTGTCGGCGGCCAAGCCAACCGGTAATTCACTTTCCCAGCTTGCGCTAAGATCTCAAAAAGGTCCGATACATCGGAACTCAACTTCCTTTTCCGGGTCTTTCTCAATAAAACACTTCCATATGGTTCTTCTTTGCTTGTCTCTAACAAGAAGATCGAACTTCCAATTTACACCGTTGGATTTGGTTCTTGTCGAAGAAAACTTGATGTTACGCTTCCCCAATTCCTGTTGCAAGTTCCAAATAAGGAAGGGAGTACATTACTTCCCACTGCTTCTACTAACAAGGCATGTATGTTGTTACTTCTCACTTTTACATCAGTACTTAACCTAGACCTTGTCTTGAAGAATCACTTGTACAACACCAAATCCATCGTACCTCAAGGTAAATCAAACAGTTGCACCAATGAATACCTCTTAACTCTTAACAACTTCATTGTCAGTTTTCGTCCCACTCAATACTTCATTGTCCTCCGGAGTAGGTTAGTCATAGATGGTGTTTGGAAAAACTCCCAACAAATCCGGTAATGACCAACATCCAAGAAATCTTGTAGCTTCTTCCACGTCCTTCGGGGTTGTCATCCCGAGACATCTTGTCATACAACTTCTCTCTTCTTCGAGAGTAAACCAAATATCTTATTCAGGGCATTGATAAGCCCATTTGGAATCTCTACAACTCGTAGTGACCATGGTTCGTCCGGAAGGTCGTATTTGCAATATTCCAATCTCGAATTCTCAGTTTGTGACAAACAGACCTTAAATCATTCTTAGAAGGAGACTGCCGACCCTTGCGACCGGTCGAGTAGATCATCTGTCCGAGGCGAGGGATACTTGTTTCTTCATTGTTATCTTGTTTGGCTCATGGTAATCGATGTATAAACGGAGATAACCATCTCACTTTTCGCAAACTTGTGTTCTCCATAACAACTTCAAATCAAGAGTTTAAGATATATTCCAATATGAACTTCAAATCAAGAGTTCAATATCACGTCTGGTATTTTCTATGGCAGTGCATTGGTTCTAATGAACCTTTATCCACAAGTCCTTGCAACTGGTCGTTCAAATGCTTCTTCAACTGACGTATCTTCACTATCCTATACGGCGCCTTTGACACCGGAAATAAATCAAGTTCGACCTTGGTGGAAAATTCCACATTCTGACGTATTGGAATCTGTGATATCTCGGGTTTCTTTTTTTTTTTCTCTTCCCGTCACATATCATAATAACCGTCACAATCCTGTTTTATCACTTTACATGTGGTCAAGACACAATTGATCTACCTCGATCTATTGAGGTGACGTCTTCAAGACTCGTGTATTGTTCCATCTTCAGCCATGACCGTGTGTGTTCTCTTTCAAGGGCCCTTCTTTTCTTGAATCCGTATTGTTCCATCCTTTTTCACCTTGAACGTTTGGTCTTAATAACCTTTTAAGAACCCATACTTATGTGTTGCCATAAGCGTCTTAACTGTAGGGCATAACCACGTCTTATAACCAATCGATCTTATCTTCTTCGCCCTCCCGGTCATCCCGACATGTTGGGGGAGTTCTTCGTATTCCACCTAAGATTGCATCATTCCTTCGACTAGGTGTAGAACTACTTCATTTCCTTATGGAACGTTAATCCGACCACAGAGGTTCTAACCTCAATCTTTCATGTACTTCTCGTACTTCTCATGTTGATGTTCGCTCCTAAAGGTGTGTGCAAATAAGTTTTAAATTTATAAAACTAGAATCAAGCAGCGAACCCGCAGTGTACGGATCGACGTAGTTAAGCAAGAATTCCAGAGTATCGAACACAGGGATTTGGGTGGGAACAAATTCAATTGCAGATTATCAAGCAAGTAAATATGAGAGTTTTGCAAATATTGGGAAAACAACAATCCTAAAGATCCAAGTATCCAGCTGTGGCAATTGATTCAAGATTTACTATTGATATAAAGACAGAGTTGAGATATGCAAAGGTATGCTAATGTAAGGTAATCGTACGGTGAAGTTACAAAAACCTTATATGACTCAACTATAAGGCACTCTCTATACAGGTTGTTGAGGCTCAATATAGAAAGATTTTAAAGGTGAGAATTAATATCAAATACCCAAACTTGTAATTAAAGGATCAAGACTAACTTAACCAATTGAGGTTGTGACACTCACAATCGAGGTAGAGGTTGTTGAGGCTTCACTACCACCTAGAAAAGACAAGTCTAAACTAAGTTAAAGCAAATCTTTAACTTTGGATTAAAGTAAAAGCAGGTTCGTAAACTTAAGGGAAATTACGGTTGGATCTTGAGATTCCACGGTCGTGGAACTCAAGAACAGCCCGTAATTTAGGGTTCGTCGACGATTCTCTCAAACTCTTAGGGTCTAATCTATTTACGATCAATCTATCATCATCTAAGCCACAACTATCAACCCTTCACCTTAGAATTGTTAAGGGTTTTTAGCCAATAACAGTCATGTTGATATCAATTCAAGAATTATAAGATAAAAAGATGAAAACTTCTGAAAACTTTCAATAAACTCAAAACCAATCTCATAGTCACAATCAAGAACAAGTATTCTTCACAAGATCCGGAATAGAACAAACAAACTAAATCTTAGGAAAGAAGGAAGAACGGGATGTCAATCCGTCTTCTAAATCAAACCTAAACAAGAAGAGTAGTCTTCTTGCAAGAAACCTTCCGAATCTTCCGTCAATCTGGGAAATCTGGAAATCCCAGCGATAATCTCCACCAAGTGCGAGATTAGGGCAAATCCAAGCACGAACTTTGATCTCCAACGAGATCTCCAAATGCCTCTAAACGAGGGTAAGCGGGGGTGCCGTCGATAAGCGGTCTTGTCGCAAGTGTAAGCCTAGAGCGAGATGCGTCTAAGCAGGCATGACGGAATCTTGCTTCGTCCGTCTTTTTATAGGGCAAGATAAAATATCGGCCCGGCCCAATCTTCAAAAGATCGTGGCTTCAAAATGTGGCGAAAAAGATCGCCAAGATCACGGTCGTGGAAGTTTCTACGACCGTAATTTAGAGCGTGGAATGGGTCACGGTTGAACCATATATTCCACGACCGTAATAGTTACTGGAATGCATCACGCCTCTCTTTGCAAAGTTCCACGGCCGTGGAACTGAACGTGGTTTGTAATACGGCCGTATTTTAGAGCGTGGTTTAGGGCAAGAACGTGATTCTTCCCTAGCCTCGTGCATTCCTCAAGTTGAACTCCAATTTGCTCCTAAGAATGCCTTCAATCCATGGACATATCAAATCAACTCTTCTTCGCTCGATTCCGTTCGGAAATAGCTCTTAAGTACCTATAATCAACATAGAACTAGTGTAGACATCCATATCGACAATATAGGCAAACTAGCTCACTAATGCAACAATGCTCAATCAAAGACTATCAATATGAATCAAATATGTTTAGAAAACGTGTCTAAAGTGTCACAATATTTCATGCTAACAAATAACCCCATACTTGCAACTTGCTTGTCCCTAAGCAAGGTCTTTCGAAAAAGTTTTTAGAATAAGAGTTAGGATGAAATATGTGTACCTTCTTTTGGATGAATGTGCCTTCTAAAGAATAGATCATTCTCAAACCTTGCTTCAACCGTTTATCAAACTTTCACACACTTAATCATAGAGTAAAAAGCAAAGAAAACTCATGAATCAATTAAGCTTCCAAACAAGCATCATAACCTTCAAACATTATCAAAATCAATCATAAGAAACTTCATTTTAGATCACAAAGTCATATAGCATTCTTTTGATCTTAAGGTCTTTCAAAGAAAAGGTCTAGAATATGGAAAGGGAAGGAGACTTTAAGGGAATGTGGTGCATGAATCCGGGAAAGTGGACAACTACCTTCTTCTTCTTTTGCGGTTTCCGCAACACTTCAACTTAGAGCTTCGCTCTTCTTCCTTTCATTTTTCGACTTTACTTTTGGAGTTATGGATAGAGGTGCACAAAAACCGAAGCCTAGGAGATTGGCGTTTCTCAATTTTCATGAGATGCCTCAAACCCTTAGCGCACATACCATAATCCACTAGGAATATCGCTCAATCCGACTTTGGCAAGACACAAACACCCGGCTATGTGAATGGTGCCGAGTTACTCATCGTCATGATTGACTTCCCCAAACCTATAATTTCTTTCTATTCCTTTGATTGCAGATAATTAATCTCATGGCCCTCCCACATCAAACATGCCTTTTTCATTCACTTCTCCAAAATTCCCGAATAGGTAAAGGAGGTTAATATTTCAATGAGGAGCTAAAATGATCAAAAGGAAGAAGAAAGAAAAATCGAATTGCCTTAATCATCTCAATAAGAAGCATAGGAACTTATAATGTGATTTCAACTTCAATTTCTTAACATGATTTAGGTAACATAATCACATTATGAAACTTGCAAAAGAGGTATAATTCATTCATTCAAATTCTTTTCGATTCACTATTCTTTTAAGCATGCAATTGTTATCAAACTCCATTCACAAGTAATGATTATCATGGAAATCATCTCAATTCATTAGAAGCACAAAATTTTCAAAATTTTTCAATTTTTATGGGTTTTTCAAGTTATTTTTCATGCAATGCAATAATGAAACGTGCAACACATAATGTAATGCAAGATAGTCTCGAATGAAAGCAAACATAGTGAGTAGAGTTATTACAAACTTTTAGTACATCCCACCCCATACTTAGGACGAACATTATCCCTAATGTTCATAAGAAAGAAAGAAAAGAAAGAAAAGAAAAAGAAACTCACAAAGTGGTGGTGGTGCTGCTGGCTGCTCTGTGGACCAAGGAGGGGGAACGCCATACCATGTGGGAGGTATGGTCATCCACGTAGGCTTCTCACTCACGCTAGCGCGGCAAGAAGACGAGCCTGAAGCTCTAGATGGACGTGGAGAACGTCTAGGTGCAGCGGGGGCCGCCTCCGGCTGATCCGGAAACGTGCCAAAGTCCTGCTCGGCTCCTCCACCCTCAAACTGATCTCTCATATCCTCCTCCTCAACAACTGGTGGCGGAACATACGGGGGAGCTACTATCCTGTTCGCATGCATAGCAGCGAATGTCTCCTTCCAATTATGGCGTCCCGCCATAATGGAGTACTCTGGAAGCCACTCTATACCCCTGCCCGTCCTACTCTCCCAAGGCATGCCCGCATAAGGCGGACCTCTATGTGTGGGGAAGATGAGACCCCTAACCATGAAGGCATGGAGTCCTAAAGGTACGGCCGGTATGCGGGTGCAAGCAGAAAAATCAACACCAAAGCTCCTAGCAATGTGGGTAACTATCCCACCATATCCGATGTTTCCCTTCTTCTTGTTCTTGAGCTTGCTCATCGTAGCAGCCAAGAGAGTAGCACAATCTGCACGGCGTCCATAGAGCATGGAGTAAAGCAAGAATAGCTCATCCGTCTTGATCTTTTGGGGCGTCTCCGTCCTAGAAAAGAGACACTCCGAAAGAACACGGTGAGCTATCTTCAAGGCTAGATGGTACATCAATCTAGCCTTGGTATCAGCGGGTTGCCAACGGTCCTCGTCGGCGTATATCATCGCAACCTCCTTCCAAAAGTCTTTGGCGTAAACGCCACTCGGAAATCGACCATTGAAGGTCTCATGGAACCCGAAAATGGTCCCAAACTCACGGATACTCAAATGGTAGTCTCTTTCCATGAGACGGAAAGAGACGGTCCTGTCTACGTGGTTGTGCTCGAAAGACGTCACAACCTCCCGTGTAATCTCCTCATAAGCGTCTTCTCGGATAGCCGAGAAGACAACTAATCCGGCTCTATCCAAGAGCCAAGTAAGATCCTCCACAATGTTGAGAGGAGCTAGATCCTCCAACAACAAATATCTAGGGCCAATCACTGCCCTCTCCTTGATCCTATCAAGTGCATCAAGATGATCGTCGTGTATGGTCGGGACTCTAGGGTGAGGGGGTGAAGATGGAGGTGAAGGTGAGGATGGAGGTGAAGGGGAAGAGGGTGGTGGTGCCCTAGAGGATGAGGAGGAGGAGGGATTACCCTTCCTCTTCTTATTCTGACCACTCTTCTTCTCTTTTATCCTCCCTGAAACTCTTCTCACAAAATCCATTCTGCTCAAAATTACGGTCTGTTCTTCAGAAACCACGGCCGTAATTCCCCCAGAGACCGTGATTCGTCTCAGAAAATCACAAATCTCAGCAAATCAGCAATCAATCTCCACAACAGGCAGTCCTAGTCTAATTTCTTCCAATCTAAATCAGTTCTTCCTAAAAATTTCTAACAAAAACGAACCAAATCGGCAAGAATCAAGAAGAGAGAAAAAACCTATTTTTCGGATTGAAAAATCCGAAATGTGCGTTTGTTGATGAATTTCCGCTTGATTCGTCGCTTGGATCTTGTTTGTGGTTGAATTTGCTGCAGTTTAGGAAGAAGAATCGTTGAAAACGTTTAGGAAACGAAGATTTGAGAGAGGGTCGTGGGTTTTCGGCACTTAGGTCGTGGAAAGAGGGGTTTTGGGTGGTTTGTGGCTTATATAGTCACAGGCAAAATTTTTGAAAATCACGGTCTGTCGGGGTGTTCCACGGCCGTGGAAGTGTACGGAACCGTGGTTTTGGTGATTTTTCAAAGGCTTTTGGAAATTACGGGCACTGTAGCTATGACGACCGTAATTTAGACCGTGGAACCCTCTGTAAAGCTCCAAAGTCCAAATTTCGTTGCTCTTCTTCAACATTATCCTTCTCGTTTCCTTCTCCATCGATCCTACATCCAAAAACACGAACATACCGGAAGAAAATCGAGGCAAAAACAAAGCAAAAAACGTCTATACTAAGCTAAACTATGAATCGAAAACAAAAACGAAAATGCAATACCTTGGGTTGCCTCCCAAGAAGCGCTTTGTTTAAGGTCCGTAGCTAGACCAATCTCGCACTTATTCGAGTGCGGTAGGTGCGAACTCCTCAGCTTGGAGTTCCGGCGTATACTTCTTTAGTCGTTGGCCGTTCACCTTAAAACTTCCGCTCGCTTCACCCCATACTTCAACTGCACCATGGGGGAAAATACGCTTAATTAGAAAGGGTCCCGTCCAACGAGATTTAAGCTTACCTAGAAAGAGGCGAAGTCTTGAATTGAAGAGGAGAACTTGATCTCCTTCTTTGAAGTCCTTTGGAATGATATGCTTATCATGCCAATGCTTTGCTCTCTCCTTGTAGATCTTAGCGTTTTCATAAGCGTTCAAGCGGAGTTCATCCAACTTATTGATGTCTAGGAGACGCTTCTCTCCCGCTTCCTTCATGCCGAAATTCAGCCACTTGATAGCCCAAAACGCTTTGTGCTCCAACTCTACCGGCAAGTGACAAGATTTCCCATACACAAGGTTGTATGGTGTGGTTCCTATAGGAGTCTTGTACGCAATCCGGTACGCCCATAATGCATCGTCAAGCTTCAAGGACCAATCCTTCCTAGTCCTTGAAACCGTCTTCTCTAGAATTCCTTTGATCTCCCTATTTGAGATCTCAACTTGTCCGCTTGTTTGTGGATGATAAGGAGTAGCGACCTTGTGAGTAACCACATACTTAGTAGAAGAGCTTCAAAGCGACGGGCTATGAAGTGAGAACCTCCATCACTAATGATAGTCCTTGGCGTCCCAAATCGCGGGAAGATGGTCTTGTTGAAGAACTTAACCACCACCATGGCATCATTTGTGGGAGAGGCAATTGCTTCCACCCATCTAGAAACGTAGTCTACCGCCAATAGTATGTATTGATTTCCACAAGAAGATGGGAATGGTCCCATGAAATCAACTCCCCAAACGTCGAAAATCTCCACCTCTTGGATGTTGTTGAGGGGCATCTCGTTCCTTCTAGAAATATTGCTTGTTCTTTGACAAGCATCGCAGCAAGAAACAAAGGATTGCACATCTCTAAATAAAGTAGGCCAAAAGAATTGTTCGCTCCAAACGGTGTGTGCAAGCTTTAAATTTATAACCCTAGACTTAAGCTTAAAACAAGGATGCGAACCCGCAGTGTACGGGTCAATCGTAGTAAAAGCAAGAAAATTCCAGGGGTCGATCACAGGGACTTGGTGAAACAAAGTCCAACACGGTGTGCTAATGTTAATGCTAACCACAAAAGCAAGTAATACAATCAAAGATGAATAAGATGTCAAATAAGCAAACATGCAATTCTAGGGATTAAAGCATCTAGTTGTGGTTCCAACTCAAGATCTATAGATAAGCGGACAAAGCTGAGATTTTTGCGTGGGGAAGGCGTTTCTAAAGTGGAGTAGATCACCGGGTAAGTCTCACTACACACTAATCCTAAACCGTAACTCCTATTACCGGGTAAGTCTCAAGGAATTAAGATAAAGAACTATTACCTCAAACTAACACACCATCTAAGGGAATAGAATCAACCTTTACCGGGTAAGTCTCAGGCTAACTCACAAAGATGGGATGGAAGCACACTCAAACCCCAATAAAGGACAAGCCTTTATTACCTACACTTATGATCGTTGGTACACAAACTAAGGAATTACCGGGTAAGTCTCATCCTAAGCTTGCATTGAACCAGGAAGGTGAAATAAGAATAGGATTTGGCAAACTCTAACACTTAACTCTCAGTTTAGGGTCGGATAAGTCACCTCGGTCAGAAGAATTCCACCCCGGCCGAGATGTTCATCAACCGAACGAGATGCTTAGGGTTAAGGTTAAAGACTCGAACTTTCAGGATCCTACTGGAATCTAAGATTATTCTATCATTGTTTTTTCCACAACCTTCAGCCAATCACCCTAGAATCACACAAGGAAATTAGCCACTCATCATCATAATGAAAGTATTAAATATATGGGAAGAAGGTGAATATTTGAACAAAGAAGAATTTAATGAAAACACTTCAATAACTGAATCAAATAACACACAAAATCGTTCCTTGGATAATAATCCAACAAGACAAGACAACAAGGAAAGGAATTGAAGACAATCTTACAAAACCCTCCAAAAAGCTATAAAGCTATAGTCTTCAAATCTTCCTTCAACCTTCAAAAAGGTTCTTCAAATCTCTCCCAACTTGGAGTATGATGTGGCTGCTGCGTATTCTTAGCTGTAATCGAGATCGTATGCGGTGTATGCAGCCTTCTCAAATTGTAGAAAATCAACCCTTTTTATAGGAAAAATAAACCTCCAAAGATAATAAATCTTAAGAAGATATTATCCCATAAATATAGGTAAAATATATATTCTGCATATCTCCTTCCTTCTAGAAGCTCAGCCCAAAAATATAAGATCACTTTCCAATTTTAAAAGATCTCAGCCAAGAATAAAATATTCTCGCCGCGTCCTAGGTGTTCGCCTCGGTCGAGTCGGCGTCTCTGGATCGCCTCGGTCGAGATGAATCTCTGGTCAACCGAGGTGACTCATAACTGAATGTGGAATCTCTCAAAACTGGTCCAAAGTAAATCTTTAATCCATGGTTGTGCTTCCTGAATGTAGCTCCAAATGACTCTTGACTCCTTTTGCTCCTTTTTGATGCAAAACGTACCATATTACCTGCAATTACAACGAAACTAGGTGTAGACCTCGATTCTCGCAAAGGTAGATGAAATGGTAGTAAAATCACATAATGTACATACAAACATGCAGATTATGAAAGATAAAACGTCCAAACAAACCCCAAAATATAGACTATAATTCATGCTATCAAAATACCCCATACTTAGCTCTTGCTTGTCCCTAAGCAAGTTCCTCATATAGAAATCAAGATAGAATGGATTATAAGTCAAGAAAATCAATGAAAAGTCTTTCAAAAACATTTTATGGTGTGCAACTATCATAGATCACTCTAAGAGAGTACTTCCTGGAAATTAAAAACTCAATATGCTCAAAACATTTTATAAATATAGGAAAGTTGTTCATCTTTGCATAAAATCATAGAATGCATAATAAATCATAATTATCAAAATTAATCATGTATAATCCGATTTAAACCGCTAAGTCAATCAACAAGCTCAAGGTCTCAAGGGCTTCCCAAAAGAAAAGGTCAAGAAACGTGTAGGGTAGGGATGTATGTAAGGTAATGTGGTGCTAGAATCCGGGAAAAGGATGAACTTCACTTTCACTTTGACTTTCAACATCTTCCACCAATAAGCTTTGCTTATTTCACACTTTTTCTTTTACTTTACTTTTTGGGATGCATGGATAGAGGTGCACAATAACCGAAGCCTAGGAGATCCGCAATCATCAATTTCTTGAGATGCATCAAACCCTTGATGCACATACCATGACCCGTTAGGAATATCGCTCAATCCGACTTTGGCAAGACACAAACACCCGGCTATGTGAATGGTGCCGAGTTACTCATCTTCATGATTGACTTCCCCAAACCTATTATTGCTTTCTAACACTTTCACTTCCAGCCCACTTCTCAACTTTAACTTGCTTTCACCACTTCGCTTGCTTCCAAATTCCCGGATAGGTAAAGGGAGGCAAAATGTATATGAGGGGCTAAGCATGATCAAGAAGAAGAAGAAGAAGAAGAATGAATTGCCTTGGTCTTTCCAAGAAGAACGTGAGAGAACTTAACCTACGGTGTCAACCTTCAAATTCAACATAATTTGGATAAAAACAAAGTATTAAACATGCTAATAATTTCAAACAAAGCATTTAGCAACTTAAACATATTATAAAACTTTTCAAACACATAAAGAATTTAAAACCAGTAGGTAAACAGAATCTTCACTGAGATCATATCCAGATAAGTAGCACAAAATCGTTTTCGAAAACTTTCTGTTACACACCTCGGTCGAGATGTTCTTGGTTCAACCGAGGTGAAATGCCTCGTTTGGCCAGAATCTCCGCGGTCGAGGTCAAAAGATTTTTTTAAAACCAAATTTTTTTTTCGGTTTCGACGTTTTTCTCAATCAAATAACCTGTAGGTATGCATGTAATATCAGATAATCACATAGAAGCAAACTGAAGCATAAATATAAAATATCCGATGAAATAGAATGTCATACATCAAAAGTAGTCAAATAACGTCAAGTAGTCAAATAAGTACAAACACCCCATACTTGGGACACACTGTCCCAGTGGGTCAGAATAAGTCTAAGGACAGGATACTCACCGAACATAGCTAAACTGCATGAAGAAGTAAGAAACAGCTCCCAGATAAGACCATCTCGGTTGGCGAAGCACATATCGGTCGAGGTGTTCTGACAGTACCCGAGATGTATCTCAGTAAAGCTCGTTTCCTCAACTTCTCGAAATTTTGTTCTTCCAGTGTAGCTCCTGAACTGTGATCCTTCCTTTTGGAATACCTGGTTTCTGTCTAGACGAAAACAAAAACAAAGCAAAAGCAAACTATCTAAAACTAAGCTAGAAAAGGGAAAAGAAAGCAATACCTTGGGTTGCCTCCCAAGAAGCGCTTGGTTTAAGGTCGCTAGCTGGACCCTTCTCCATAGAATTACTCAATGTACCTTGAACACCATGGAGTGCTCATCACATCCATCATAAAATTCTTCCAAAAAGGTTCCGGTTCCTAATTTCACCGGCAAATGGTAAGATCTCCACGTACAAGCTTGTACGGTTTGATTCTCATCGGAATCCTTCTAGCCTTCCTGCACTTCAATGGGACATAATCTAGCCTTGCGTCCCATCCTTTCCTTGATCGAGAAAATAGTTTCTCGAGAATCATAGCAGCTTCCCCATCTATAGCTTGGGGATGGTACAGGGTCCTGAGCATGCGAGGGACCCCATACTTGAACAAATAACACTTCGTTGCCTTAGCGGTGAAGCGCTTGTTAACTTCACTCCTTATAATCCAAGGAGCATCTTTCTCCAACAATTTCAAGAGAGATTTCATCTTGATCTTAGGAGGTTCTTTCGGAAGAAACCTCCAACTCTCCGGTGCTTTCCTGAAAAATTCAGAAATTTTAATAGGGAATTCGAATGGAGTAAGAGAATGTACCTTGTAAAGTTCTCCAAAGCTTGAGACAAGTTTCGTGTTGGGTTGATAATCCACCCACGAAATCTCTCTTAGTTCTGCTGGTCTTTCTTCCACCTTGACCACAATCTCAGTAATTTGGCCAAGGTTCTCTGCATCTTCCACTTCTGGTTTTGCAGATTCTTCTTCCATCTCGGTCGAGATCTCTTCCACCTCGGCCGAGGTCTCAACAGTCAGATCGAGACCTTCCATATCCTCCTCTTCCTCAGAAGTTTCAGGAGAAATTTCTGGTTTGACTGGGGGAATGCTTGGAACGTGCAACACTTCCTTATGCTCCTCTTCCGGCTTAGCATAGGATATGGTGCTTTCCTTGAGCTCCTCTACCTTCTTCATCAACTTCTCCAATCTTGATTCGAGAGAGTCTTCAAAAGGTTGCTCATAAATGTTTTTAGGGATATTCTTCTCATCCCATATCGCGAGTTCATGTTGAATGGCCTCTTCTCTTTCCCATTCATTGTTGAACCAATAGAAGGAGTACTTCTCCTCCAAGTATTCATAATGGTCCGCCCTAGCACTTTGTCTTGCTATCCAGGCTGGATCAAATGTAGTCATCGGAAATCCTGAAAACTACAAAACTCATAGAAAGAGTAGTTAGTAGCAACAGGGGCAAGTGCCCCGAAAGCAAACCGCAACCGGCTCGGTCTAGACCAAGTCCCCGGCAACGGCGCCAAAAACTTGTTCGCTCCAAACGGTGTGTGCAAGCTTTAAATTTATAACCCTAGACTTAAGCTTAAAACAAGGATGCGAACCCGCAGTGTACGGGTCAATCGTAGTAAAAGCAAGAAAATTCCAGGGGTCGATCACAGGGACTTGGTGAAACAAAGTCCAACACGGTGTGCTAATGTTAATGCTAACCACAAAAGCAAGTAATACAATCAAAGATGAATAAGATGTCAAATAAGCAAACATGCAATTCTAGGGATTAAAGCATCTAGTTGTGGTTCCAACTCAAGATCTATAGATAAGCGGACAAAGCTGAGATTTTTGCGTGGGGAAGGCGTTTCTAAAGTGGAGTAGATCACCGGGTAAGTCTCACTACACACTAATCCTAAACCGTAACTCCTATTACCGGGTAAGTCTCAAGGAATTAAGATAAAGAACTATTACCTCAAACTAACACACCATCTAAGGGAATAGAATCAACCTTTACCGGGTAAGTCTCAGGCTAACTCACAAAGATGGGATGGAAGCACACTCAAACCCCAATAAAGGACAAGCCTTTATTACCTACACTTATGATCGTTGGTACACAAACTAAGGAATTACCGGGTAAGTCTCATCCTAAGCTTGCATTGAACTAGGAAGGTGAAATAAGAATAGGATTTGGCAAACTCTAACACTTAACTCTCAGTTTAGGGTCGGATAAGTCACCTCGGTCAGAAGAATTCCACCCCGGCCGAGATGTTCATCAACCGAACGAGATGCTTAGGGTTAAGGTTAAAGACTCGAACTTTCAGGATCCTACTGGAATCTAAGATTATTCTATCATTGTTTTTCCCACAACCTTCAGCCAATCACCCTAGAATCACACAAGGAAATTAGCCACTCATCATCATAATGAAAGTATTAAATATATGGGAAGAAGGTGAATATTTGAACAAAGAAGAATTTAATGAAAACACTTCAATAACTGAATCAAATAACACACAAAATCGTTCCTTGGATAATAATCCAACAAGACAAGACAACAAGGAAAGGAATTGAAGACAATCTTACAAAACCCTCCAAAAAGCTATAAAGCTATAGTCTTCAAATCTTCCTTCAACCTTCAAAAAGGTTCTTCAAATCTCTCCCAACTTGGAGTATGATGTGGCTGCTGCGTATTCTTAGCTGTAATCGAGATCGTATGCGGTGTATGCAGCCTTCTCAAATTGTAGAAAATCAACCCTTTTTATAGGAAAAATAAACCTCCAAAGATAATAAATCTTAAGAAGATATTATCCCATAAATATAGGTAAAATATATATTCTGCATATCTCCTTCCTTCTAGAAGCTCAGCCCAAAAATATAAGATCACTTTCCAATTTTAAAAGATCTCAGCCAAGAATAAAATATTCTCGCCGCGTCCTAGGTGTTCGCCTCGGTCGAGTCGGCGTCTCTGGATCGCCTCGGTCGAGATGAATCTCTGGTCAACCGAGGTGACTCATAACTGAATGTGGAATCTCTCAAAACTGGTCCAAAGTAAATCTTTAATCCATGGTTGTGCTTCCTGAATGTAGCTCCAAATGACTCTTGACTCCTTTTGCTCCTTTTTGATGCAAAACGTACCATATTACCTGCAATTACAACGAAACTAGGTGTAGACCTCGATTCTCGCAAAGGTAGATGAAATGGTAGTAAAATCACATAATGTACATACAAACATGCAGATTATGAAAGATAAAACGTCCAAACAAACCCCAAAATATAGACTATAATTCATGCTATCAAAATACCCCATACTTAGCTCTTGCTTGTCCCTAAGCAAGTTCCTCATATAGAAATCAAGATAGAATGGATTATAAGTCAAGAAAATCAATGAAAAGTCTTTCAAAAACATTTTATGGTGTGCAACTATCATAGATCACTCTAAGAGAGTACTTCCTGGAAATTAAAAACTCAATATGCTCAAAACATTTTATAAATATAGGAAAGTTGTTCATCTTTGCATAAAATCATAGAATGCATAATAAATCATAATTATCAAAATTAATCATGTATAATCCGATTTAAACCGCTAAGTCAATCAACAAGCTCAAGGTCTCAAGGGCTTCCCAAAAGAAAAGGTCAAGAAACGTGTAGGGTAGGGATGTATGTAAGGTAATGTGGTGCTAGAATCCGGGAAAAGGATGAACTTCACTTTCACTTTGACTTTCAACATCTTCCACCAATAAGCTTTGCTTATTTCACACTTTTTCTTTTACTTTACTTTTTGGGATGCATGGATAGAGGTGCACAATAACCGAAGCCTAGGAGATCCGCAATCATCAATTTCTTGAGATGCATCAAACCCTTGATGCACATACCATGACCCGTTAGGAATATCGCTCAATCCGACTTTGGCAAGACACAAACACCCGGCTATGTGAATGGTGCCGAGTTACTCATCTTCATGATTGACTTCCCCAAACCTATTATTGCTTTCTAACACTTTCACTTCCAGCCCACTTCTCAACTTTAACTTGCTTTCACCACTTCGCTTGCTTCCAAATTCCCGGATAGGTAAAGGGAGGCAAAATGTATATGAGGGGCTAAGCATGATCAAGAAGAAGAAGAAGAAGAAGAATGAATTGCCTTGGTCTTTCCAAGAAGAACGTGAGAGAACTTAACCTACGGTGTCAACCTTCAAATTCAACATAATTTGGATAAAAACAAAGTATTAAACATGCTAATAATTTCAAACAAAGCATTTAGCAACTTAAACATATTATAAAACTTTTCAAACACATAAAGAATTTAAAACCAGTAGGTAAACAGAATCTTCACTGAGATCATATCCAGATAAGTAGCACAAAATCGTTTTCGAAAACTTTCTGTTACACACCTCGGTCGAGATGTTCTTGGTTCAACCGAGGTGAAATGCCTCGTTTGGCCAGAATCTCCGCGGTCGAGGTCAAAAAAAAAAAAAAAAAATTTCTTTTTTTTTTTTTTTCGGTTTCGACGTTTTTCTCAATCAAATAACCTGTAGGTATGCATGTAATATCAGATAATCACATAGAAGCAAACTGAAGCATAAATATAAAATATCCGATGAAATAGAATGTCATACATCAAAAGTAGTCAAATAACGTCAAGTAGTCAAATAAGTACAAACACCCCATACTTGGGACACACTGTCCCAGTGGGTCAGAATAAGTCTAAGGACAGGATACTCACCGAACATAGCTAAACTGCATGAAGAAGTAAGAAACAGCTCCCAGATAAGACCATCTCGGTTGGCGAAGCACATATCGGTCGAGGTGTTCTGACAGTACCCGAGATGTATCTCAGTAAAGCTCGTTTCCTCAACTTCTCGAAATTTTGTTCTTCCAGTGTAGCTCCTGAACTGTGATCCTTCCTTTTGGAATACCTGGTTTCTGTCTAGGACGCCAAAAACAAAGCAAAGCAAAGCAAAAGCAAACTATCTAAAACTAAGCTAGAAAAGGGAAAAGAAAGCAATACCTTGGGTTGCCTCCCAAGAAGCGCTTGGTTTAAGGTCGCTAGCTGGACCCTTCTCCATAGAATTACTCAATGTACCTTGAACACCATGGAGTGCTCATCACATCCATCATAAAATTCTTCCAAAAAGGTTCCGGTTCCTAATTTCACCGGCAAATGGTAAGATCTCCACGTACAAGCTTGTACGGTTTGATTCTCATCGGAATCCTTCTAGCCTTCCTGCACTTCAATGGGACATAATCTAGCCTTGCGTCCCATCCTTTCCTTGATCGAGAAAATAGTTTCTCGAGAATCATAGCAGCTTCCCCATCTATAGCTTGGGGATGGTACAGGGTCCTGAGCATGCGAGGGACCCCATACTTGAACAAATAACACTTCGTTGCCTTAGCGGTGAAGCGCTTGTTAACTTCACTCCTTATAATCCAAGGAGCATCTTTCTCCAACAATTTCAAGAGAGATTTCATCTTGATCTTAGGAGGTTCTTTCGGAAGAAACCTCCAACTCTCCGGTGCTTTCCTGAAAAATTCAGAAATTTTAATAGGGAATTCGAATGGAGTAAGAGAATGTACCTTGTAAAGTTCTCCAAAGCTTGAGACAAGTTTCGTGTTGGGTTGATAATCCACCCACGAAATCTCTCTTAGTTCTGCTGGTCTTTCTTCCACCTTGACCACAATCTCAGTAATTTGGCCAAGGTTCTCTGCATCTTCCACTTCTGGTTTTGCAGATTCTTCTTCCATCTCGGTCGAGATCTCTTCCACCTCGGCCGAGGTCTCAACAGTCAGATCGAGACCTTCCATATCCTCCTCTTCCTCAGAAGTTTCAGGAGAAATTTCTGGTTTGACTGGGGGAATGCTTGGAACGTGCAACACTTCCTTATGCTCCTCTTCCGGCTTAGCATAGGATATGGTGCTTTCCTTGAGCTCCTCTACCTTCTTCATCAACTTCTCCAATCTTGATTCGAGAGAGTCTTCAAAAGGTTGCTCATAAATGTTTTTAGGGATATTCTTCTCATCCCATATCGCGAGTTCATGTTGAATGGCCTCTTCTCTTTCCCATTCATTGTTGAACCAATAGAAGGAGTACTTCTCCTCCAAGTATTCATAATGGTCCGCCCTAGCACTTTGTCTTGCTATCCAGGCTGGATCAAATGTAGTCATCGGAAATCCTGAAAACTACAAAACTCATAGAAAGAGTAGTTAGTAGCAACAGGGGCAAGTGCCCCGAAAGCAAACCGCAACCGGCTCGGTCTAGACCAAGTCCCCGGCAACGGCGCCAAAAGACTTGTTCGCTCCAAACGGTGTGTGCAAGCTTTAAATTTATAACCCTAGACTTAAGCTTAAAACAAGGATGCGAACCCGCAGTGTACGGGTCAATCGTAGTAAAAGCAAGAAAATTCCAGGGGTCGATCACAGGGACTTGGTGAAACAAAGTCCAACACGGTGTGCTAATGTTAATGCTAACCACAAAAGCAAGTAATACAATCAAAGATGAATAAGATGTCAAATAAGCAAACATGCAATTCTAGGGATTAAAGCATCTAGTTGTGGTTCCAACTCAAGATCTATAGATAAGCGGACAAAGCTGAGATTTTTGCGTGGGGAAGGCGTTTCTAAAGTGGAGTAGATCACCGGGTAAGTCTCACTACACACTAATCCTAAACCGTAACTCCTATTACCGGGTAAGTCTCAAGGAATTAAGATAAAGAACTATTACCTCAAACTAACACACCATCTAAGGGAATAGAATCAACCTTTACCGGGTAAGTCTCAGGCTAACTCACAAAGATGGGATGGAAGCACACTCAAACCCCAATAAAGGACAAGCCTTTATTACCTACACTTATGATCGTTGGTACACAAACTAAGGAATTACCGGGTAAGTCTCATCCTAAGCTTGCATTGAACCAGGAAGGTGAAATAAGAATAGGATTTGGCAAACTCTAACACTTAACTCTCAGTTTAGGGTCGGATAAGTCACCTCGGTCAGAAGAATTCCACCCCGGCCGAGATGTTCATCAACCGAACGAGATGCTTAGGGTTAAGGTTAAAGACTCGAACTTTCAGGATCCTACTGGAATCTAAGATTATTCTATCATTGTTTTTTCCACAACCTTCAGCCAATCACCCTAGAATCACACAAGGAAATTAGCCACTCATCATCATAATGAAAGTATTAAATATATGGGAAGAAGGTGAATATTTGAACAAAGAAGAATTTAATGAAAACACTTCAATAACTGAATCAAATAACACACAAAATCGTTCCTTGGATAATAATCCAACAAGACAAGACAACAAGGAGAGGAATTGAAGACAATCTTACAAAACCCTTCAAAAAGCTATAAAGCTATAGTCTTCAAATCTTCCTTCAACCTTCAAAAAGGTTCTTCAAATCTCTCCCAACTTGGAGTATGATGTGGCTGCTGCGTATGCAGGATGTTAATTCGATGTATGCAGCCTCCTTTTCGGTGTAGGCGGGCTGTTGGATTTGTAGAAAATCAACCCTTTTTATAGGAAAAATAAACCTCCAAAGATAATAAATCTTAAGAAGATATTATCCCATAAATATAGGTAAAATATATATTCTGCATATCTCCTTCCTTCTAGAAGCTCAGCCCAAAAATATAAGATCACTTTCCAATTTTAAAAGATCTCAGCCAAGAATAAAATATTCTCGCCGCGTCCTAGGTGTTCGCCTCGGTCGAGTCGGCGTCTCTGGATCGCCTCGGTCGAGATGAATCTCTGGTCAACCGAGGTGACTCATAACTGAATGTGGAATCTCTCAAAACTGGTCCAAAGTAAATCTTTAATCCATGGTTGTGCTTCCTGAATGTAGCTCCAAATGACTCTTGACTCCTTTTGCTCCTTTTTGATGCAAAACGTACCATATTACCTGCAATTACAACGAAACTAGGTGTAGACCTCGATTCTCGCAAAGGTAGATGAAATGGTAGTAAAATCACATAATGTACATACAAACATGCAGATTATGAAAGATAAAACGTCCAAACAAACCCCAAAATATAGACTATAATTCATGCTATCAAAATACCCCATACTTAGCTCTTGCTTGTCCCTAAGCAAGTTCCTCATATAGAAATCAAGATAGAATGGATTATAAGTCAAGAAAATCAATGAAAAGTCTTTCAAAAACATTTTATGGTGTGCAACTATCATAGATCACTCTAAGAGAGTACTTCCTGGAAATTAAAAACTCAATATGCTCAAAACATTTTATAAATATAGGAAAGTTGTTCATCTTTGCATAAAATCATAGAATGCATAATAAATCATAATTATCAAAATTAATCATGTATAATCCGATTTAAACCGCTAAGTCAATCAACAAGCTCAAGGTCTCAAGGGCTTCCCAAAAGAAAAGGTCAAGAAACGTGTAGGGTAGGGATGTATGTAAGGTAATGTGGTGCTAGAATCCGGGAAAAGGATGAACTTCACTTTCACTTTGACTTTCAACATCTTCCACCAATAAGCTTTGCTTATTTCACACTTTTTCTTTTACTTTACTTTTTGGGATGCATGGATAGAGGTGCACAATAACCGAAGCCTAGGAGATCCGCAATCATCAATTTCTTGAGATGCATCAAACCCTTGATGCACATACCATGACCCGTTAGGAATATCGCTCAATCCGACTTTGGCAAGACACAAACACCCGGCTATGTGAATGGTGCCGAGTTACTCATCTTCATGATTGACTTCCCCAAACCTATTATTGCTTTCTAACACTTTCACTTCCAGCCCACTTCTCAACTTTAACTTGCTTTCACCACTTCGCTTGCTTCCAAATTCCCGGATAGGTAAAGGGAGGCAAAATGTATATGAGGGGCTAAGCATGATCAAGAAGAAGAAGAAGAAGAAGAATGAATTGCCTTGGTCTTTCCAAGAAGAACGTGAGAGAACTTAACCTACGGTGTCAACCTTCAAATTCAACATAATTTGGATAAAAACAAAGTATTAAACATGCTAATAATTTCAAACAAAGCATTTAGCAACTTAAACATATTATAAAACTTTTCAAACACATAAAGAATTTAAAACCAGTAGGTAAACAGAATCTTCACTGAGATCATATCCAGATAAGTAACGCAAAAATCGTTTTCGAAAACTCTCGAAATTTTGTTCTTCCAGTGTAGCTCCTGAACTGTGATCCTTCCTTTTGGAATACCTGGTTTCTGTCTAGACGAAAACAAAAACAAAGCAAACTATCTAAAACTAAGCTAGAAAAGGGAAAAGAAAGCAATACCTTGGGTTGCCTCCCAAGAAGCGCTTGGTTTAAGGTCGCTAGCTGGACCCTTCTCCATAGAATTACTCAATGTACCTTGAACACCATGGAGTGCTCATCACATCCATCATAAAATTCTTCCAAAAAGGTTCCGGTTCCTAATTTCACCGGCAAATGGTAAGATCTCCACGTACAAGCTTGTACGGTTTGATTCTCATCGGAATCCTTCTAGCCTTCCTGCACTTCAATGGGACATAATCTAGCCTTGCGTCCCATCCTTTCCTTGATCGAGAAAATAGTTTCTCGAGAATCATAGCAGCTTCCCCATCTATAGCTTGGGGATGGTACAGGGTCCTGAGCATGCGAGGGACCCCATACTTGAACAAATAACACTTCGTTGCCTTAGCGGTGAAGCGCTTGTTAACTTCACTCCTTATAATCCAAGGAGCATCTTTCTCCAACAATTTCAAGAGAGATTTCATCTTGATCTTAGGAGGTTCTTTCGGAAGAAACCTCCAACTCTCCGGTGCTTTCCTGAAAAATTCAGAAATTTTAATAGGGAATTCGAATGGAGTAAGAGAATGTACCTTGTAAAGTTCTCCAAAGCTTGAGACAAGTTTCGTGTTGGGTTGATAATCCACCCACGAAATCTCTCTTAGTTCTGCTGGTCTTTCTTCCACCTTGACCACAATCTCAGTAATTTGGCCAAGGTTCTCTGCATCTTCCACTTCTGGTTTTGCAGATTCTTCTTCCATCTCGGTCGAGATCTCTTCCACCTCGGCCGAGGTCTCAACAGTCAGATCGAGACCTTCCATATCCTCCTCTTCCTCAGAAGTTTCAGGAGAAATTTCTGGTTTGACTGGGGGAATGCTTGGAACGTGCAACACTTCCTTATGCTCCTCTTCCGGCTTAGCATAGGATATGGTGCTTTCCTTGAGCTCCTCTACCTTCTTCATCAACTTCTCCAATCTTGATTCGAGAGAGTCTTCAAAAGGTTGCTCATAAATGTTTTTAGGGATATTCTTCTCATCCCATATCGCGAGTTCATGTTGAATGGCCTCTTCTCTTTCCCATTCATTGTTGAACCAATAGAAGGAGTACTTCTCCTCCAAGTATTCATAATGGTCCGCCCTAGCACTTTGTCTTGCTATCCAGGCTGGATCAAATGTAGTCATCGGAAATCCTGAAAACTACAAAACTCATAGAAAGAGTAGTTAGTAGCAACAGGGGCAAGTGCCCCGAAAGCAAACCGCAACCGGCTCGGTCTAGACCAAGTCCCCGGCAACGGCGCCAAAAACTTGTTCGCTCCAAACGGTGTGTGCAAGCTTTAAATTTATAACCCTAGACTTAAGCTTAAAACAAGGATGCGAACCCGCAGTGTACGGGTCAATCGTAGTAAAAGCAAGAAAATTCCAGGGGTCGATCACAGGGACTTGGTGAAACAAAGTCCAACACGGTGTGCTAATGTTAATGCTAACCACAAAAGCAAGTAATACAATCAAAGATGAATAAGATGTCAAATAAGCAAACATGCAATTCTAGGGATTAAAGCATCTAGTTGTGGTTCCAACTCAAGATCTATAGATAAGCGGACAAAGCTGAGATTTTTGCGTGGGGAAGGCGTTTCTAAAGTGGAGTAGATCACCGGGTAAGTCTCACTACACACTAATCCTAAACCGTAACTCCTATTACCGGGTAAGTCTCAAGGAATTAAGATAAAGAACTATTACCTCAAACTAACACACCATCTAAGGGAATAGAATCAACCTTTACCGGGTAAGTCTCAGGCTAACTCACAAAGATGGGATGGAAGCACACTCAAACCCCAATAAAGGACAAGCCTTTATTACCTACACTTATGATCGTTGGTACACAAACTAAGGAATTACCGGGTAAGTCTCATCCTAAGCTTGCATTGAACTAGGAAGGTGAAATAAGAATAGGATTTGGCAAACTCTAACACTTAACTCTCAGTTTAGGGTCGGATAAGTCACCTCGGTCAGAAGAATTCCACCCCGGCCGAGATGTTCATCAACCGAACGAGATGCTTAGGGTTAAGGTTAAAGACTCGAACTTTCAGGATCCTACTGGAATCTAAGATTATTCTATCATTGTTTTTCCCACAACCTTCAGCCAATCACCCTAGAATCACACAAGGAAATTAGCCACTCATCATCATAATGAAAGTATTAAATATATGGGAAGAAGGTGAATATTTGAACAAAGAAGAATTTAATGAAAACACTTCAATAACTGAATCAAATAACACACAAAATCGTTCCTTGGATAATAATCCAACAAGACAAGACAACAAGGAAAGGAATTGAAGACAATCTTACAAAACCCTCCAAAAAGCTATAAAGCTATAGTCTTCAAATCTTCCTTCAACCTTCAAAAAGGTTCTTCAAATCTCTCCCAACTTGGAGTATGATGTGGCTGCTGCGTATTCTTAGCTGTAATCGAGATCGTATGCGGTGTATGCAGCCTTCTCAAATTGTAGAAAATCAACCCTTTTTATAGGAAAAATAAACCTCCAAAGATAATAAATCTTAAGAAGATATTATCCCATAAATATAGGTAAAATATATATTCTGCATATCTCCTTCCTTCTAGAAGCTCAGCCCAAAAATATAAGATCACTTTCCAATTTTAAAAGATCTCAGCCAAGAATAAAATATTCTCGCCGCGTCCTAGGTGTTCGCCTCGGTCGAGTCGGCGTCTCTGGATCGCCTCGGTCGAGATGAATCTCTGGTCAACCGAGGTGACTCATAACTGAATGTGGAATCTCTCAAAACTGGTCCAAAGTAAATCTTTAATCCATGGTTGTGCTTCCTGAATGTAGCTCCAAATGACTCTTGACTCCTTTTGCTCCTTTTTGATGCAAAACGTACCATATTACCTGCAATTACAACGAAACTAGGTGTAGACCTCGATTCTCGCAAAGGTAGATGAAATGGTAGTAAAATCACATAATGTACATACAAACATGCAGATTATGAAAGATAAAACGTCCAAACAAACCCCAAAATATAGACTATAATTCATGCTATCAAGAATCCAGATTGCAATACCTTTGCGCTAGTCTTGTTCGAACTAGCGTGTCCTCCACAAGGTAGTGAATGACAATGGCGGATGACACTTTGCATCTCATCTTCCGGCACACATCGCCGAATGATGCCATCAGGACCCCTCTTAAAGAGGAGAGGCTCGTTCCAATAGTATTCCCGGACGTCCTTAAAGAACTTCTTCCTTTGTGCGTAGGATAGTCCGGGTGGTATCTCCTGGCAAACTAAATAGTTAACAAAATCAGCAAACCATGGTTCGTTACCTTTGGAGATCACGTTGATGCACTCCTCTATGATGTGTAAGTGTTCGTCCGGAAAGGAGTCATCGATGGGTAGATGGTCGTCCTCTAGATGTGTTAGGCAACTCAAATGATCCGCAACAGAATTTTCTGAACCTTTCTTGTCGCGGATCTCAAGATCGAATTCTTGTAGGAGAAGAATCCATCTAATTAGCCTTGGCTTCGCATCTTTCTTCGCAAGGAGGTACCGGATCGCAGCGTGATCCGTGTAGACAATCACCTTTGCACCTACAAGATAAGAGCGAAACTTGTCAATAGCATAGACAATGGCTAAAAACTCTTTTTCGGTAGTGGCGTAGTTGAGCTGCGCTTCATCTAGCGTCTTGCTAGCATAGTATATGGCATGGGTTTTCCCTTCCTTTCGTTGTCCAAGAACAGCTCCAATAGCTACGTCACTAGCATCGCAAATAATCTCAATGGGAAGAGTCCAATCCGGAGGTTGGATAATGGGTGCTGAAATTAGAGATTGCCGAATGGTGTTAAAAGCGTCCAAACATTCCTGTGAAAACTCAAAAACCGCATCCTTCATCAATAGATTAGTGAGAGGTTTTGATATCTTAGAAAAGTCCTTAATGAAACGTCTATAAAATCCAGCATGTCCTAGGAAACTTCTTATCCCTTTCACCGAAATTGGGGGAGGAAGTTTCTCTATGGTCTTTATCTTAGCCTTGTCTACCTCTATCCCTCTACTAGAGACTAAGTGACCTAATACGATTCCTTCCTTAACCATAAATTGACACTTTTCCCAATTAAGAACTAGGTTAGTGTCTTCACATCTTTGCAAAACAAGAGAAAGGTTAGAAAGGCAATCGTTAAAAGAGGAACCGTATACGGAGAAGTCGTCCATGAAGACTTCCATGATTTCCTCTACGTATTCGGAGAAGATGGCCATCATGCACCGTTGAAAGGTGGCTGGGGCGTTGCAAAGCCCAAACGGCATTCTCCTATAAGCAAACGTACCCCACGGGCACGTGAATGTGGTCTTCTCCTGATCGTCCGGATGTATCGGAATCTGAAATAAACCACTATAGCCGTCAAGGTAGCAAAAATGTGAATGTTATGCTAACCTTTCAAGCATTTGATCAATGAATGGCAATGGGAAGTGATCCTTCCGCGTTGCATTGTTGAGCTTGCGGTAGTCTATGCACATCCGCCATCCCGTCACAGTTCGGGTAGGAATGAGTTTGTTGTTCTTGTTGGTGATGACCGTCATTCCTCCCTTCTTCGGAACCACTTGAACTGGACTCACCCACTTACTATCGGAGATAGGGTAGATGATACCTGCATCAAGGAGCTTAAGAATTTCCTTCTTGACAACCTCCTTCATGGTCGGATTCAACCGCCTTTGAGGTTGTCTTGAAGTTCTAAAATCTTCCTCCATTAGTATCTTATGCATGCATAGGGAGGGTTTAATTCCTACTAAGTCCTCAATAGTATAGCCTAAAGCTTTCCTATGTTTCCTAAGGACAATCATGAGCTGTTCATGTTCATCTATGCTTAGTTTGGAACTAACGATAACCGGAAAGGTAGAATTAGATCCTAGAAAAGCGTACCTTAGATGAGTAGGAAGTGGTTTGAGTTCCATTGCTTTCGGAGCTTCCAACGATCCTTGAGAAGCATCCGATGTCTCCTTAGAAGTTTCTAAGGGTGTTGAGTGTGCTGGAGAAGAATCAGAAGAATTTGAAGAAATGTCTCGATCACTCTCTTCCACGGCCAAAATTACGGGTGGATCTTGTCCTCCACGGCCGTGGTTTAGGGCGTGGAAGGGAAATACGGTTGTCACATCTTCTCCACGACCGTATAATCCCCTGGAGTGGAGGACGTTTTTAGTTGTAAAATCCACGGTCGTGGAATACAGGGTATGACCGTGGATTCTAACATTCTCAGCCTCATCGTGGAGTTTCTCAAACTCCTCTTCATGCATCTCTTCTTGTGCTTCCAAGGCTTCAATTTCCTCTTTGCACTCTTCTTCTTCCCCTACATCTGTTAGACTCATAGTGATAACTTTTTGTAAAGGATCGTTAAAGAGAATCGCGCTTACCTCCTCCCTAGATAGACCTTCTTCATCTTGGACATCGTAAATATCCTCATCGAAGATTTGCTCCTTCACTAGAGTGGAAAGAACGAACTCTACTTTCTCTTCTCCTATATCAAAAGCGAGTCTACCATTCTTGCAATCGACTATGCAGCCGGAAGTTGCAAGAAACGGTCTTCTGAGTATGATCGGGACCGGACTATCTGCAGGAATGTCAAGCACGACAAAATCAATGGGAACAAAGAATTTACCTAACTTGACCGGGACGTCTTCCACAATACCGACGGGGCGAGTGATGGATCGATCCGCCATGTATAACGTCATCTTCACCGGTTTAGGGTCGCCTAAACCGATTTTCCTGCACAATGCAAGTGGTATGATGCTCACACTTGCTCCTAAGTCACATAAAGCGTCGTATGTGACATCTCCCACTCCAATGGGAATGCAAAATGACCCCGAATCCTTCAATTTTGGGGGCATTTTCTCCTTCATGGTCTTGATGAGATCCGAAGAATCCGAACTCATCTTGACCTCACCGAAGTCTTCTAGCTTCCTCTTGTTATAGAGGAGCTCCTTCAAGAACTTGCCATAAGCCGGCATACCTACAATAGCATCAATGAAGGGTATATTAATATGCAGCTTACTCATGAGTTCTATGAACTTACTGAATTGTTTATCGAGGCGCGCTCGCGCTCTAGATTGAGGGAATGGTAGGGGAGGTTTGTAAGCTGGAGGAGGAACATAGACATCTTCCTTCTCCTTCCCTTTCTCCTTGTTCTTCTCTACGGGGACTTCAACGAACGTAGGCTGCGGATCGGTAGTAGTCACTCCGCTCCTAGTCGTAATCGCCATAACCCTTCCCTTAGGGTTGTCCTCCGTCTTTCCTGGAAGCTTCCCTTGATTCCTAGGAACTTCCTCCGCATGGTTGAACATTTGGTTTTCTAAAACCTTTTGAGCTTTATCAACCTTAGAAACTTGATCATCAACCTTGATGAGGCGGTTCTCCAACCCTTGAAGCTTTCCCAAAATCGTCTCCAATATGGGATCGGGCTTCTCCTTTCCCGAAGTGTTTCCTCCATTTGATGTTTGCCCTTGGCTTCTCAAAGGAGTAGAGGAAGAGGAAGGTGGAGTTAGCGAATTAGAATTGGAAGGGTAAGAGTTACCGGAATTTTGTTGATTAGGGCGCCAATTGTTGTTGTTTGAACCCCTATTGGTGTTCCAATTGTTGTTCCGATTGTTGTTGTTTCCATTCCAATTGTTATTCCGGTTGTTGTTCCGGTTATTGTTATCGCCGTCATTGTTGTTGCCCAAATAACCAACATCCTTCCCTTGTTGCTTTGGGAAGTTGGTCTTGATAGCCTCCTTCAACTCTTTGATCTCATTGTTGAGGGAGAAAATCTGATTTTGAGCTTCATGTGTGAGCGTTGCTCCTTGCTCCACACGATTTCCCTCCACTTTCCGGTGGGAATACTTCTCTATGACTCTTGCTTGCTTCTCAATGAAGTCCCAAGCGTCATCTTCTCTCATTTCCATAAAAGTTCCACATGAGAGGGATTGGAGGTTGAACTGTGTTCCCGCATCCAGCCCCTTGTAGTAAATCTCCAGCAAGGCAAGTTTGGATATGCCATGATGAGGGCAATCCAAGAGCAAATCCTGAAACCTTTCCCAAGATTGAAACAAACTTTCGTTAGGTCTCATGGAAAAAGCATTAATCTTACCTCTAAGTTCCGCAGTTTTGGAAGGCGGAAAGAATTTGGTGAGGAACTCCGCGGAAAGGTCTTCCCACGTGTCTAGTTTCCCACTAGGAAGAGCTTGGTACCAAGACAACGCTTTCCCCTTCAAAGAGAAGAAGAAGGGCTTGAGCTTGTAGTTGTTGGTAGTAGCATTCTTCGGTCTCATCGTCTCCATCATACACTCAAAGTTTTGCAAGTGTTGGTGTGGAGATTCAGCGCTTGTCCCGCCAAATTGGTTTTGGCGAACAAGAGTAATAACTTGAGGGTTGAAACTAAACCCTTGTACATCTTCAGCATCAAAATTCACGCCCAAGCGGCGTGGTTGTTGCGTTGGATCCATCCGCTGGCCAAGAGTTCTTGGCTCATCGTCCACACGCTCTATCCTTGCGTTCCTGGGTGGAACACGGCGATTAGCAGCTCCTTGTGGATGGAAAGGATTCGCATTGATCGTGGGATCAATTTCTTCTAGCGGTGGCATGGAAGAGTCACTATCATCAGTGGATGAATGACTTCTTCTTCTTCTTCTAGATCTTGATCCCCTCCTTGAGGATTTCTTGCTTCCTTTATTCTTAAGGTCGCTTAACTCTATCCTCATTTGGAACATCGTATCTTGTAGTCTGCTAACTTCGGATTGATGACGATCCATTTCATCCCGGCGGAGATTCTCGTTTCATTGGAGTTGAGCTTCCTTCTCCGCCAACTCCGCTTGAAGATCACGTTCGTGTTCTTCAGCCATCTTCTTTTCCTTGCGCTTTTGCCTTAAAGTTTTCTTTAGCACTTGATCACGAGGTAAGAGATCTTCGGTGTTCCTAGACCTGCGCATGCACTCAAAAAGATATCAAATAACGAGAGCAAGCTCCCAAGCTTGACAACCGGCTACCGAATTCGGCCGAAACCATATCCCCGGCAACGGCGCTAAAAACTTGTTCGCCCCTAAAGGTGTGTGCAAATAAGCTTTAAATTTATAAAACTAGAATCAAGCAGTGAACCCGCAGTGTACGGATCGACGTAGTTAAGCAAGAATTCCAGAGTATCGAACACAGGGATTTGGGTGGGAACAAATTCAATTGCAGATTATCAAGCGAGTAAATATGAGAGTTTTGCAAATATTGGGAAAACAACAGTCCTAAAGATCCAAGTATCCAGTTATGGCAATTGATTCAAGATTTACTATTGATATAAAGACAGAGTTGAGATATGCAAAGGTATGCTAATGTAAGGTAATCGTACGGTGAAGTTCCAAAAACCTTATACGACTCAACTATAAGGCACTCTCTATACAGGTTGTTGAGGCTCAATATAGAAAGATTCTAAAGGTGAGAATTAATATCAAATACCCAAACTTGTAATTCAAGGATCAAGACTAACTTAACCGATTGAGGTTGTGACACTCACAATCGAGGTAGAGGTTGTTGAAGCTTCACTACCACCTAGAAAAGACAAGTCTAAACTAAGTTAAAGCAAATGTTTAACTTTGGATTAAAGTAAAAGCAGGTTCGTAAACTTAAGGGAAATTACGGTTGGATCTTGAGATTCCACGGTCGTGGAACTCAAGAACAGCCCGTAATTTAGGGTTCGTCGACGATTCTCTCAAACTCTCAGGGTCTAATCTATTTACGATCAATCTATCATCATCTAAGCCACAACTATCAACCCTTCACCTTAGAATTGTTAAGGGTTTTTAGCCAATAACAGTCATGTTGATATCAATTCAAGAATTATAAGATAAAAAGATGAAAACTTCTGAAAACTTTCAATAAACTCAAAACCAATATCAAAGTCACAATCAAGAACAAGTATTCTTCACAAGATCCGGAATAGAACAAACAAACTAAATCTTAGGAAAGAAGGAAGAACGGGATGTCAATCCGTCTTCTAAATCAAACATGAACAAGAAGAGTAGTCTTCTTGCAAGAAACCTTCCGAATCTTCCGTCAATCTGGGAAATCTGGAAATCCCAGCGATAATCTCCACCAAGTGCGAGATTAGGGCAAATCCAAGCACGAACTTTTATCTCCAACGAGATCTCCAAATGCCTCTAAACGAGGGTAAGCGGGGGTGCCGTCGATAAGCGGTCTTGTCGCAAGTGTAAGCCTAAAGCGAGATGCGTCTAAGCGGGCATGACGGAATCTTGCTTCGTCCGTCTTTTTATAGGGCAAGATAAAATATCGGCCCGGCCCAATCTTCAAAAGAACGTGGCTTTAAAATGTGGCGAAAAAGATCGCCAAGATCACGGTCGTGGAAGTTTCCACGACCGTAATTTAGAGCGTGGAATGGGTCACGGTTTGAACCATATATTCCACGACCGTAATAGTTACTGGAATGCATCACGCCTCTCTTTGCAAAGTTCCACGGCCGTGGAACTGAACGTGGTTTGTAATACGGCCGTATTTTAGAGCGTGGTTTAGGGCAAGAACGTGATTCTTCCCTAGCCTCGTGCATTCCTCAAGTTGAACTCCAATTTGCTCCTAAGAATGCCTTCAATCCATGGACATATCAAATCAACTCTTCTTCGCTCGATTCCGTTCGGAAATAGCTCTTAAGTACCTATAATCAACATAGAACTAGTGTAGACATCCATATCGACAATATAGGCAAACTAGCTCACTAATGCAACAATGCTCAATCAAAGACTATCAATATGAATCAAATATGTTTAGAAAACGTGTCTAAAGTGTCACAATATTTCATGCTAACAGTTGACATCAAACTTCAAGACTTCGATCTTCTCTTCCTCTGGTTGGTCACCTTATGCATCTCTCGGTATCCTACAAAACTCCACAACTGTACCAGTATGCCTTGTGGAAAACGCTAGAACAAATTTCCCATCCAACACCACTAAAATATCCAACTCAGTACTTCTCAAGTGCTAACGCCGTAAGCTCTAAGCTTGCGGTGTTACTACAATCCAAATTTCTCATTTCACGTCATAGCCACTATGGCTTCGCCATGCGAGTCACAAAAACCTTGACTTAGCTGGGCTCACGAAAACATGGCATCCATAACCTTAGAACAAACATATCATACCTCCCCTTATAGATTCCCCTTTACGCACAATAACCATAGAAGACTCACCTTTCTCTTCGTCCTTCCAGTCCCCTTTACCCTAATCCGTGTCATTCCTCCATATGACATTCCCATGACCTAAGAAGGCCGCCCATACCGTTACAATCCCTTTTTACACGGTACGTTACTATCACTTGTTGGAATCGATAATTTGCTACATGCTTATGACATTTGCACTTCCCTGTATATACCTCATTATTGCCGACATTCAACCACCACGAATATTCCAAGTTCTTGTTCCCCTTCTTCATGATCTCACATCCTGGGTTACTCTTCTACCTACAGTCACCAGTACACAACCCGCACCCGAACATTCTCAGGGTCACCGATTAACTCATTGATGACCCTCTCCAAGATCAACGACTTACCCTCCTACCGCACTTCCATGTTACCATACTCCTGAAGGATACCCTCTCGGGGTACTTTGTCTTAAATTTCACTTGCTCATTTCACTCTTCCTTCCGCTTTTGTAAGATAAATATACCTTCCCAACTCTTTCGTGTCATATGCCCCATCTTCAAAGGCTTAACCGTCATCCTGATAATTATTTTATTTTATTTTATTTTATTTTATTTATTTATTTTTTTATTACTATTATTTTTTTATTTTTATTTTTTTTCAAGTGCACCTTCCCAAATATTATAGCCTTAGCTAACATCCACTCGCGTTCCTCTTGGTCGGTATATTTAGTATTTCGATCATATCTCCTTGTTTGATCTTTCATCTGTTGGAGATCATAATCAACACACACCTCCTCCTTCTTAGCGTTTCTTAGCCATATCATCATAACGGTAACTGGTCAACTCCACGTGAATCCCTATCATGCCCTTCTTCTCATAACTCTTGTAATGTTGACGCTTCACTTATTGGTACCTTGTAAGCTTAATTTACGGTATCTTAAATTTTCTGCAAATGGTTCAATCACTTTCTCATCTCGACTCCAATGCTTAGGAGCGCCTAAGGGAACTTTCACATCTTAATGTAATACCACCTTTAACCTTGCTAAGATGTACCCATCTCCTCCTCGATTCACATCTTTAGTTGTCCACGCGTCTTCTTGAAAAACTTAAGTTCGTTCTCTCCCTTGGTCTCGTCGTTGTTCGATTATGGCCTCTTTAGAACCGCTTCTACACTTTAATGTTCTCTCCCTTGGTCTCTCCCTTGGTCTCGTCGTTGTTCGATTATGGATTTTTCCTTCCACTTGTTCGTCCCGGATTTTTCCTTCCACTTGTTCGTCCCGGATTTTTCCTTCCACTTGTTCGTCCCTTGTCATGTCATCTCTACTCCTCCTCTTCGACATCCTCTTAAAGGATTCCAAGAACTTAAGGTGATCTTTAGAGCGTGATACTCAACTCGATACTTGAGCATATTCATCCTCGTATGTACACTATCCTAAGTCAAACGACGTCGTCCAAGGATGATGATATCATACTATCATCTTAGCTAAAAGGTCCCATAACTTCATATGCTACTATATATATAAGAATACTTATACATAACTATATAAGTCCTAAGTCCATATTACTACTAATATCACGCATTCGGCATTCCATTACAACAATACAAGGATTAAAACATATAATCGTTCACATAGACAACTATACACATAAATCATGTCCATCATGCAACTACAATCCACATATAATAATAGTCCAAAAACATCCTAAGTCCACGATACATATCTACATATATACATATATATACATATATATACTAAAAATCCAATAAACTACGTTGCCGAGATCCGCGGAAGGAGTGTGGTCCGTACATTCTACCCCGACTCATGCATGTGATTTTGAAAACAAAAACTCAGAACCCGCGGGGTTCTGTTTTATTCCTTCTTCAGCCTTTAGAAGATTGCGAGTGCCATTGTTGTCAACCTAGGGCTCTGATACCACTTTTGTAACACCCCGAATCCGCGGGACTCGGGATGCTACGGGTTGGGACCTCACAATGGGTCCCGACCCTTAGCCTGACAACAATTTCACCGGATCTTTCAACATGGCACAAATAAAGGCAAAACCAAAATTCCTTTTAATGCAAATGATAAGAAACCCGAAGGAAAACAACAAAAGACTTCAGCCGATAATCAACACCAAAGATCAAAACGCCATACACACAGCATACCAACATAATAAACGGAGAATAAAACACAACCCGACTTCAACCAAAACTCACTCCTAAAATGTACGGAACCCCGGCTGCCCACTCTTCCGGATCTCTCGGCCGCTTTCCTAACCTGCAAGGCAATCTACAACAATCGGTATAAAACCGTTAGTTAATATTTGAAGCATTAGAATTAAAGGGAAAGGCACAAACACAATTAATTCAACATAGTCACACAACATACTCAAAGCACACAAATCCGGTTTATTATCTTTATTTATTAAGTCATATCCCGTTCTAGTTCAACTTCTTTTGTGACACGAGAATCCTCCGAAACTCGCCTCGGTCCCTTCTTCCGGCAATGGAACGGTCGGATGCCTCCGACCGTCTAACCAGCACGGGCCAGTCGCCGAGATCCTCCTAGCTCTCACGGGGAGCCAGGCAGTGATGTCACCGCCCGTTATCATACACTTGGGCCAAATAATATAACGGTCGGTAATCCTATTTCCGGTTTAGTTGTTATAAACAGTAAAATAGTAAACACACACCACCCAATACACAATAATGCTAATACAAAGAATACGAGCTAAGTAAGTCCGGAGACTTACCTCGTCATCACACTCAACTCACAACACTCTCGCTTCCTTAGGGGAGGAAGATCATAACCTGCTCACAAGAAGATAACTATATCAAAACAACTCTCTCACAATAGAAGTCTAAGACTTCTATACAAATGGTCAACACAAGACCATTTGACTCTCAATTCTAGGACCGCATCCTAGAATCCCTCATGCTCACATCACACTCAACAAGCTAGAAGTCCTAATACTTCTAAACCCTCGGATCTTGCAAGATCACAACTCACACACCACTAGGATAACATGCCTAGTCCAAACAAACTCAACGGTAACAACACCATGCTAGGATAAGCATATATAGCCCATAAACTCAACAATCATATACTCCGATTCTCAAACCTCACAAGCCTCACAAAGTGACATCAACACCTTAAGTCATACAACATTTCACAATCCTCAAACACTCACCTAAGGTCCATAACCACTACTTGGTATTCACTCTAAGTTATGGTAGATCCAACCTAGCATGATACTACTACTAAACATAACTAGGTCGAGGAAAAGAATACTCACACGACGTCAAATGACGGAAGGCGGTCTATGGATGTCGATATGGATTCGTTGGCGTTAAACGGGGCGCTTCCGAACCTAGCATCAAACTAAACAAATTTAGCATAACGCTAAATTTGGACATACTATATAGTATATATAAACTATAAGAATAACCCCCGTAATTCAAATCCGAGTTTAAAAACCGCTAACTCATTTTCCGGGACAAATAATATCATTCCAAAATATGGGTCATAATACGTAATTAAATATTTGGGCCAAATTCCATAAATAAACCAACAAGAACACAATACGTAATATATATAAATATAAGGTCAAACTCGTATATAAAATCCAAGATTAAAACTCATAAAAACATTTTCTGGGCAAATATGACAATATCATAAAGCTTGGGTTATTTTTCATAATTAAAACTTTGGTCCCTTTTTGTAATTATTTCAGCAGAGGGCACATTTGCAACTTTCAGAAATTAGGGCCAATTCTGCAAATACAAAACACTGGTTACAAATTGTAATTACACTAAAAATAAAGGGCCACGATTTGAATTTAACAAATAGGGTTTCTTCAACCTTTCCCCAACTGCAGAGAAGGGCAAGGAAGAGGGGCGGCCGGCGGTGCTACGGCTGCACTCGGCGGAAGGGTTCACTGGCGACGGGGCGGCGAGTCTGTGGCAGCAGGGCGGCCCCATCTCCGGCGGCGGTGGCTCTTTCATGGCGGCAGTGGGAACAGAGAAGAATGGGCGAGAAGAAGGCGGCTCCGGCCTCCGGTTGGTTTGGATGCCCTGGCGAGAGGGCGAGGCAGTGGCTAGGGCGGGGCGATGGTGGCGCGAGGTTGGCGACACCGACGGTGGCCTCCGTTCCTAATTCCGGTGTTGAGCGCTACAGGGGTGCTCGATTTCGAACGGTACAGAGGTGTTCGGAGGCGGAGGTTTGATGTGAGGGAGAGAGAGGGCTGCTCAATGCCGGAGGTGGTTGCTCCTGGTGTGGACGAGAGAGATAGGGCTGCAAGTAACAGGGCTGAGAGTTGTTGCAGGGAGGTTCGAGAGAATGAGGTTGAGAAAGGCAAGAGGAGAGAGAGAGTGAAGTGGGATGTTGTGTGAGAGAGGGAAGCATATCACAGGTTGAGTGATTCTCTGTGGAAGAAACTTGTTGCAGTGGAGAAAGGGGGTAGTAAGGGGTCGGCTAGACAGTCAAGAAGGATTGGGCACATCAGGCTAGAAAATAAAATAAAATAAACAGGTGATCGGTATCAATAAACTCGATCAAAAACATTCGGAACGGGATTTTTAAATCAAAAAGCTTTCCCGACTTTTCCGAAAATAATAGTACGGATATACGAACGTATCCAAAATGTAAATATATTCGGAAATAAATATTTTACGCCATAAAAATACTTTTAATAATATATATATATATATATATATATATATATATATATATATATATATATATATATATATATATATATATATATATATATATATATATATATATATACACGCTAATAAATTATCGATAAAAGTCGGAAAACAAATATCGCAAAAGCGCCAAAAATTTGGGGCGTTACAAATAATAGATACCTGGCCCAAACCGACCCGACCCGAGCCAATCCGGTTACTAACCAAGCCTTTTTTTTATGACCCGACCCGTTTCAACCCGAGCTTGTTGTGACCCGATCCGAACCCGACCCGTTGGGTCCGTTTGACAGCTCTAAGAGCAATCAAGCGTCTTGTAAAACGAATTTTAAAATCAAATCGAATTTCACAAGATTCCACATAATGAAAATATGGGTGAGTTTTTCTAAGATTTTGTAGAAGTTAGGTTCATGAAGAAAGGGCTTAAAATAAATGTTTTTTTATCATAAATATATTACAAACAGTTATCACTTAGAATAATCTATAACCATTGACAATAATAGCTCATCATTACAAAATTTCATTTCATAAGCATCTTCGTAAATTTACTTACGTTATCGTAAATTATCATATCATGAAATCGACATTGTGTAGCACTTCACTTAATTTGCAATGAGATAACATATTAGTTTATACACTGTGATCAACATGTTGTTCAATTAAGAAAATAAAGTACAACCGAAAGACCCACCCTCCCACTCTTACGTCACGATCGTCTTTGATTACATTTGCTCTTCTTTAGATGTTTTTTCCGCAATTTCTTTTAAATTTATTTGCCGCTCAGCTAACACTACGGTCCACTTTGCGGCAAGACTCTTACTTGATTACGTAACCTCGATTTGGTTTGATTATTTCCCGTCTAACATCATTGAGCTAGCGAAAATTGATCTTATTTAATGCATTACACGGTTTTACTCAAAAGAAAAAATAAGAAAATAAAGTACATAGGCAACAAGTGAAATTACAGTTACGAAGTTTTTTAATTTGGAAGATAGAGCTTCAAGTATTCGTCTATTCGTTTGTAGTCGACTTCTGGGTAAAGTGTGGATGCTTCTTCATCTTCCCCCACCTCAAAGTTCGTCAGACAACCATCGTAGAATATATGATAAAGACGACCTATGATTCCTTGAGTCGCAAAATCCGCACCTGCCATAATATTCATGGCATGAATATGTATACAGTGTTGATATTGAGGTTCTAGGTACCAATCAAGCGTATGTCCGAATATTATAGGGATAGTACAGCTTTAGTCACCGGATCAAACGAATGATATATTCAAATACATATGAATAATTATCTGATCCCGCTAAAATCACCTTGAGACATTATGTTTTAAGATTCAGATCAAGCAAATAATTCAAATATCTATGAATAATCTAAATACGTGAGGATAATTATTTCATCTTGTAAAAGTAAGATATTATGTTTTAAAGTCCGGATATCCACGGATAGTTGTTGGATTAGGCTAAAAGACGTTGATACGTAGATATATTACGATTTGAGGTTGAAAGTGCATACCTTCCATCATAGAAAGAAATTCGGATCCAGAGATGATTTTCTTGTTGAGCTCTTTGCCGATTAGCTTCTCCCATATCTCTATTAGTTCCCGGTGCGATAATATGTTTTCAGGTGGGCGGATGTGCAAGGTCTTATTCAGCGTACGTGGATCGTCCATCGTCTTTACGGTATAAGTAGCCACATCATCTTCGTCTACGAAAATGGCTGAATACAAACAAAACATTTAGGGGTCGTTTATTTCAACTCCGAAAATAAATTTAGTTCACTTAAATGCTTTTTCATTTTCAAGAATAAGAAATAATTCCAAGACTTTGTATGAACGAGATAGCTGGAATTGATGTTTGGAGAGAAGAGTGGAAGTAAGAGCTTGAAATGCGATCACCTTTGACATTTCCATCTCCGTAGAGAAGTAGGTTGTCCTTGGGAGGAAGAAGACTATTGTTGAGCTGAGAGAGGCCACCTACGAAGTATCCGGCAAAGCAATTGGCGGTAACGTAAGTGAACGGAATGCTTGCTTCTTCAATGGCTTTCCTTACCTTCTTCTTCTCGTCAACTGTAACCCTGGTGGCAGCAAATGCATTTCCCATCCTCGCTGTGTCCATTCCAAATTCAGAGGGCAAGAATCGCTAGAAGGAAAACATGACAATTTACATATGTGCAAGGTTAAAACCCAACACATAAATCCGATGAGGTTACGTCCTAAAACCAATTGGAATAGGAGGAATAGCTCACTGAACTTATATATTAATTCCTAACTTTTGAGATGGGAACTTATTATGTCCAACAATAATTATTATATGTTTGTTTGCTTCATCTTATAAAGACATATATACCTTGACATTGCCGGCCTCTTTGATGGCCTCAACCAGCTTGAGTTGGAGCAACACACAATGGCTTCTATAGTGCACGCCGGACATGGCACTTATGACGACGTCAACCTTCTTGACGGCTTCGACAAGGCTCCGGTGGTCCGAAAACGATCCTTCGACGAGACGAGCCCCCTTCTTCTTGAAACTTAATAGTGTTTGAATTTTGTCAATGTCAAGCCCAATGTCTGGCCTTTGCAAGACAAAGGTCTCGTGGCCTTGTCTCAAGCAGGCTTCAACGAGCCTCTTTCCTAGGTAGCCTGTGCCTCCCACAACCAGAACCTTGCTCTTCCCCATCTATCTGCAACAATCAAATGAAGTCCCTAAAGAAAGAAGAAGGTTAGCGGCAAGGACTCCTTTGCAATTTATGAGTGTCTAATTGGAAAAAAGCAGCAGTGTTATATAAAAGGCGAGACATCACCTCTCTTCGATGCAAGGAAGAAGGAGATAATTAAGCAATAATGTAGTGGAGAAGATGATATAGCATTGCTAAGATTCTCGATCAATTACTCTTCTGTCGGGTTGTGTATTATTGCTGCAGCACCCAGCTCACCAGTCACAATAATACAGCTACTACAGTAAAGGCGACAGGCAACTTACTATCCAAAAATTCTCTCATGTGACACACGTTTTTGTAATTAGGGAAAGGGGCGATTGACCAACCTCCTATTAGGGGTGGCTATCGCCTATCGGATTGATCCGATCAAAATGGCCGAATATCATTTTTAGTAAAAGTATGATCCGATCCGGCCGGATATTCGAGAGTTTTTGGTCGATCGGATCGGATAATTACTCGCGGATATCCAGCCGATTCATTTAATCAGAAAAATAAATATTTGTATCCGAATTTGATTTAGCCCGGTGAACTGATCATCATCCGCGGATATTCGTGTGATCCGTTCAACCCAAATGACAACATCTTGACCTGATTGATCCGAAAATTCTCATTGGCCCTAGTGATCCCACTGACTATAAAAATTTACGGATCTTAAAATGTGATCAACTTATAATAAAAGATTATAATGAATATTTGTGCATTTAAATGAAATCAATCTCTAATAAAAGATTATTATTGAGACAAACTTATAAAAATCTATATCTTACAATGAGATCAACTTATAGTAAAAAAAATTATTATGACCATTTTTTTATTTAAATAAAACCAAATTCTAATAAAAAAGATTATTATTGAGACCAAGTTATAAAAATTCATATCTTAAATGAGATCTACTTATAATAAAAAAATTATTATGAATATTTGTTCATTTAAATCAGACAAACTTCTAATAAAAAATTATTATTAAGCCTAACTTATAAAAATATATATTATATATCTTAAATTGAGATAAACTTTTAATAAAAAAAACTATAATGAACATTTGTTTCATTTAAATGTGACCAACTTCTAATAAAAGCTTATTATTGAGACTATAAAAAAAATTTATTTTAAACATTTGTTCATTTAAATGAGACCAACTTCTAACGAAAGGTTATTATTGAGAAAATCTTATAATCATATTTATAAAGATTTATATTTTACAATGAGATCAACTTATATAAAAGAATATTATGAACAATTGTTGATTTAAATGAGACCAACTTCTAATAAAAGATTATTATTGAGACAAACTTATAAAAATTTATATCTTATAATGGTATCAACTTATAATAAAAAAAAATATTATGAACATTTGTTCATTTAAATAAGACAAACTTCAGATAAAAATTATTATTGAGACCATCTTATAATCATATTTATAAAAATCTATATCTTATACTGAGATCAATTTTTAATAAAACATTATTTTGAACATTTGTTCATTTAAATGAGACCAACTTGTAATAAAAGATTATTATTGAGATCAGCTTATAAATATCTATATTTTAACATGAGATCAACATATAATAAAAAGAGTATTATGAATATTTTTTTCATTTAAATGAAAACAATTCTAAGAAAAGATTATTATTGAGACCAACTTATACAAATATATATGCATTAAAATGAGATCAACTTATAATAAAAGATTATTTTGAACACCTTCACACCTCTCTTCGGTATTTTAGAACCCTTCTTCTCTTCTTACGCTCAAATACCAAATCCAACTGCATTCGCTCACTCCAAGGTATGATTTATTGCTTTAATCTTCGTTCTTAACCTGATTCTAGCACGTTTTTACCCTTGGAATTGAAGATTTCATGATTTCTCCACCCGAAAAATCCCAAAAAACCTAGTATTTGTGTTTTTCTATTTTGGAATGTTTTGGCTCAAACTGGTTTATATTTATGATTGATATGATGATTATTGACTAGGATGAATGATTTTCATCGATTTTTGGCTTTAATTTTATCGTTTTTCATACACATGCATATTTCGGTCGTTTTGAGCCCTAGGAATACTTTATGTGAAATTATTTTTCGCTTGAACCACTTTCTTTGATCCATATCTCCTTGGATAGGTTGTTGAATGTTTAATGACTTTTAGAGGCCTTGCTACACGGATTCATACATTTTGGTTAATTTTTTCCATTTTTTGCCGTTTTTGAGTATTTTTGTGGAAATCGTCGGAATTTTGAAGGTTGCTTATGGTTTGTTGATGATTGTTGTACGTCATTGGCCATGCCTACTATTAAACATATTCTCACATATATTTTTGTAGTTATTATGGGCTCATCTTGAAGCCGACACAAGTAGATGATGATTTCAAGCTTGACGATTTTGATGTGTCATCATCTTTCTTCACCACCACCACACGTTGCATATCATGTTTTTGTGAGTATTATATTTCTTTACTTAGTTGTTTGTCACATTGGGGACAATGTGGAGTTTAAGTATGGGGTATTTATACTCACTCAAGCATTCATGTTTCCCTTTTGTGTCACACATTTTCCTTTCATGATATTTTTGTTTTTGTTGAGTCTTTCCCTGCAATTCTGCTTGCATTTAGAGTAGATGAGTCAGACGGAGTCTACATTACCTTTTGAACATTGATATATTGTAAAATTTCTATTTGATAATTGACGTGTTTACGACGCTTTAGATTATATCTTTTTGTTATTGTTTATGCACATGAGGTTTTGGAAAAGAATTTTGATGATTGACTTAGCCAAACATAGTGAGCACTCTTGACCAATGCACATGCATTTTCATGTGTCATTTCTTTCATATTTTTGTGTGATCTCGAACATGCTTAATTTTCTCTTCTAGAACTTGCGAATGACTCTTTTTCAAGACTACGGATTAATTTGATTTATGTACTTGTTTGTGAACATGATTGAGGCTCTCTTTATTGAGCCTATATGACATTTACTACCCTTATATATGTTTTCCTTCTATTAGCCACTTCTTGCCTTATTTTCTCTTCTTTGGTGCCCCTAAAAATGCATCACAACCGTAATATAGCCTCATTTGACCTTATTTGGGGTTGTGATGGAAGCAATGAATGAAGAAATCATTTATGGGGTATTCCCCAAAAGAAGTGTAACGCGAGTTTGGAAAGTATATTATGCTTACGAAGATATTTTCTTGGTTGGTGAAAGGAACAAAAAAATTTATCGACATCTCTTTTGCTACAAATAAGTAAGCATTGGGTTGTGAAGATTTATAGTGTTTTATCTTTAAAGAGTGCTTTAAAAAAGCTTAAAAGTCAAGTGTTATCAACTCCTAGAATAGTGCAGCCAATATAGTTGTGTTCAATCCTCAGTGGTGAAATATTGAAGTGGTTCGAGTTTGGCCATATTCGATACCCAAGATACTACAAGCCATTTGGCCTTTTTTTTTTACCTCAGTTACGATGTTTTTCCTTTGTCCCATATAACCCCATTACACCTTATGAAAAGAACTCATGATTCACAACTCGTATTTTAGTTTCATTTGATAAGTGGTGGAGATTAAGAACGTCTTGACAAGTGTTGGTAAGTTCTTTGCATGATTGTTGAGTTTGAGTGATTATTAATATATGTCTAAACACATCATGTGAGATTGAGTGAAACACGTCATCCTTTGAATGGTCTGGAGAGTTATGATTATCTTTTATCCTTTGACAGTAATTGATGATATGATGACATGGTTTGAAAAGTTATTCTTCTTCTTAGTGAGGCTTGCTTTTATTTGCATATGATATTTCTTATGTCATGATATTATTCGAGGACGAGTAACATTTAAGTATGGGTATTTGATAAGAAAAAAACATGTGTCTTTTTAGATTGATGTGGGATAGATGAACTATCCCAAAACCACATAGTACCGCAAGTATACGCCCGTGTCGATGTAAGAACATGATGTTGTATCAAGTTCATAATCCCAAGAGACTATGTATAATTCAATTATTGTTTTAGGTCTAACTAGTAAAGCAAGAGTGTGTAAAAGGAAAGGAAAGAGGTGATCAAGTGATCAATATGCTTTGGTTTGGGGGGTAACAAGGATCTTCCTCCAAACCATAACTAGGCACATGCTTGATCATGTTGTGTTTAATAAAATAGGAGAGTTTAAGTCACAAATACTAAAGTAGCATGGTATAGGTATGCTTTGTCAAGGCATTTGACATGTTTCAACTAATGGGTATCACATGGTGTTTGATATTCACTCATTAGTTGATAAGCTTTTATACAACTTATGACTATATTAAACTATACAAGCATCACATGGTGTTTGCTATTTGCTTGCACAATCTAGAATAACCATAGTCTGGACATTCACATGATAAGTGTACTAGTCATCCTTTCGGCCCTAGATAGTATCACTCAAGCAATGTAGGCATCAAACATTGCACAATCATATATGAATTACGTATAGATCATATCTCATCTAAGATTATTAACTCATAAAACACCCATTCATGCTTGAAAATATACAATGTGCAAAGGGAATAGTCTAGATTATGACTAATCTAGCCTCCGACATTAAAAATAAGATCAGGCGTGGATGAATATTAATATGAATTCGAGAACCCTTATATGCTACTAGACATGCATTTGATTCTCCATAAATTTATAAACACAAGATAGACCATGATCACCCTGACATGATTTTGAGTTTTTACCCTAAATCCTAGCAAGGTGACTACTCACACGTGACCGAAAATCTAAGAACACAAACAGTATAAATGGATAGAATTGTGAGAAACTAGACTAATATTAAGGAATGCTAGATTAGTCATAATCTAGACTATTCCCTTTGCACATTGTGCAAAGGGAATAGTCTAGATTATGACTAATCTAGCATCCGACATTAAAAATAAGATCAGGCGTGGATGAATATTAATATGAATTCGAGAACCCTTATATGCTACTAGACATGCATTTGATTCTCCACAAATTTATAAACACAAGATAGAGCATGATCACCCTGACATGATTTTGAGTTTTCACCCTAAATCCTAGCAAGGTGACTACTCACACGTGACCGAAAATCTAAGAACACAAACAGTATAAATGGATAGAATTGTGAGAAACTAGACTAAAATTAAGGAATTTAGGAAAAAGAATGGAATAAATCGGACTTATCAATCCAAATATATGGTCAAAACAAGTTCCAAACAAGATCTAGAGGAGAGTTATGAAGAACATCAATAACATTTTCACTACTTCAAGGCCAATCGACCAAATGCTTACAAGAGAGCATTAAGAGAATTTTTTTTTGTGTCTAGAATGATATGAATTAAAATAAAATGTGCCCTCAAATTATAGGCTAAAATTCATGTTCCCCTCATTCTAGAATCATTCAAAGAAACTCATACAACTAGCATGGAGTTAGTTACAAAGTGGTCCACACCGGGTAACCCAACCTCGGGGGGAAATTTTGCCTTTAGGTCGGGTTTTTGTTCTTTGGGTTGAGTTTCTACACCTCCATAGAGAAGTACACTTAGCTCGGGGTTTTTTTTTCTTCTTTGATCGGGTTTTTGGGCTTCTTTGGTCGGGTTGCCACATTCACCCGAGGTAACTAATTTAGATAAATTCTATCATCTATACTCAAACACACGTGGTCACCGTGATTCGATGCCGATATACTACATTTGATCTCGTAACTTGCGGGTGAGGTGGTTGTTAACTATTCGGTTAAAACTTCCACGATCACCGCTCATATCTTGTCTTCCAAGATTCCAAATTTTGAAACAAAGTATAAGAAACTGTAAATCAAAGTAACAAAAAAAAAGGATTTAGATCTATTGGAGACAACCAAACTATTTGTTGTCCCCGACAACGGCGTCAAATACTTGATCGTGGAAGTTTTAACGTAAATAGTTAACAATAACCTCCCCCGCAAGGATAAAGGATCGGATGTAGTAAATTCGGGTATTGAATTCACGGGGACCGTGTCTATATTGGTTGAAACAAATAAACAAATATGTTAATATAAAGAGAAAAAAGGAATGGGTAAAACCAAGTTTGTAATAATCAATTTGTAAACATAGAACAATAGGTAACAAGATGTGAAACGATATAATTGGAATGAGTAATCTAAGAAAGGGATTATCCCCACTATAATGAATTAAATAGCAACCGTGCATGTGAATAACATGAACTTTAATAATCAATAATGTAGGTAACCATCTAAAATAGTCTTTGGCATAGACAAACAAAGACCGTGCTTTCCAACTCGCGTTGTCTTCAATCCGGCGGTTTGACGAGTATAGGAAAACCCTTCATGAACTTAGAAATCCAGAAAAAACCAAGAGAAACCTTCATTTGTGGTATATCAGTTAGAAAAGGTACAAAGATCGAAACATTCTACGATAGTTAGAAGTCCTCAATGCAATGATAAAACCCTACTCACAAAGCCAAGTTCTTTTCAATATATCTAATAAAACACCCTTTGTTTGTGGCCCTTCGGTTATTTTATCTAAACCAATAATAAACACAACTTCTTTCAAAGGTATATAAAAGGTGAAAACGAAGTATTTTGAAAAGAAACACAAACTTGTTGGCATTCATTTAGTAATTCACATAAACAATCATCATCGATCCATCATAGGGTTCAACAGACCCCTTAGATTGAGGGAAACTTAGCCAGACATGGAGCAAAGAGACAAATCGGATAAAAAGAATAGTCTTTCCATATAATAAAACTCAAAGCAAGGATATAACAATTTGGTAAAATAAATCTAACCGCGGCTAGGGTTATGAGGTGAAGTCTAACTGTATATGATCGGCTGATCCGAATCTGATACCCTAGCAATTGAGAAACGGGAAATAAATAGAAAAAATCCCGGGTCAAAACACACAAAAAGCCTGAAAAAAGGATAAGAAAATAGGTCAAAGGACAATGTTGTTGTCGCGGTCCAAATGGCCTAGTGAGACAGCCATTAAACGATCAAGAGACGGTTGACAGGCCGTTTAGAAGCCGTTTCATCTTGTTTCGGTTGTGAGTCTTCAACGTCTATGTTAGGGCTTGAGTAGGAGCAAATGGGCCGATATAAACGGCCTTCAAGCCGTTTGACAGACTGAAGCACCTTGTTTGGGTTGATCGTCTTGTATGATTTTATGTTCCATTATAAGCAGGTTCTTGGCTTGCATCCAAGGTGGTTATTCATATTTCAGACATTCAAGGCCTCAAAATAGGCCTTGAATGCTTGAAATGTCAAATAACAGGAAGTAGATACCGAAAACATAATATGAATGTGTTTTGCGTTATAAGGATATATATTTTACCAAAATATGTGTAAGTTTGTATGAATAACAGGGTAGAAAACACGTATGTTTTGATGTTATCATGGAACGAACAAACTCTTTTAGATTCGGACTCCTTCAACTTGTTTGTGAATCAACCTACCCTTTGAGAAGCGGCACTCATTAACCATAGATTTGAAAATTGGATTCATGAACCCTATATCTTCAAAATTACAATTTGTGACTTGAATGTGCAGGTTAAGATTCGGACTCCTTGAATCCTCAAAAAGACGTTTGTCACTCACACTGACCTTGAAGAACGGACACGCATTAACCCTAGATCTTCATAAAATGAGTTTGTGGATCGAGGGAACACAATGAAATTTGTATTCCACGAAACCTAGATGTTCAATAACAGAGTTTGTGGCTCGAGAAAACTCAACGAGATTCGCTCTTCATTAACCTTGATCTTCAAAAACTGAATTTGTGACTCGAGAGAACATAACGACAAGATTCTCTCTACAAATATGGAGTTTGCGAATTATTACTGAAATAGCACTTTGACAACACCTACGATTGTGTGCCCAAGGTTAAAAATAAAATAAGTTTTCTTTTTTACAAAAAATAATTTAAACAATCATTGCATTTCATTTTCATACTTTTCTTACACTACCTAATTAGTGTATTACCCGCACCTTGTGCGGGGTTGAGTTCTAATTAGTTATGTAAAAGACGAAGTTGGTAAATGTATCTAACAAATTTATTAATTTTATTTTGAAGGATTAGAAACTCAAAAATATAATACATTATCGGTTTTTGTAATGTACCAAAAATATTAAAATACAATTTCGGATTACAATTAACGTAATTGATAAAAACTCAAAAAATAATTTAAAGCCCGAATAACACACTAATAGTTATATATGATCGGTAATATTATATGTATGAGTGTATGACACTACAAAATATTTTACAATCTGTAAATTGGGAAGAAATATAAAAATTACTTGTATTTGTAGGTTTTTTTTAACTCATGACACGTCAATTTACTTAGTCTACACTATTTCAACCCTAACTACATATATATTGCTTATATAATTTATAGGCTTTTTCCTAAAATATGGGCTTTCAATTAAATAAAACTATCATAATTAATTTTAACTATACTTTTTTTTACCCGATTATTATTCTATTTTAATTTATACATTGTTTATTAGAGTAGATTTAAGATTTTTTTTGTTTGAACTCTTTCCCATCAAATGTTAATCTTCATAAATTTGCTGGATAATTGTATGAATAAATATTAAATATTTTTAGGTTAATGACGACGTGTGTTTAGTTTTTTTTGGTTGGTTATTCTGATAATCTTAACATAAAAAATATAGTAACAATTTGAATTTAAGATTTAAAAAATGGTGTATTTTGTTATATATCTTAGCATATAAGTAGTTAGATGGTGAAGTAAACTCAATAAAAAACAGAAAATTGGTCTAATAATGATGATTTTAAGTTGTATGAGATATATTTCATAAATTGAATACAAAGTCAAAGAGTCAAGCAAACATTGTGTATGCATCATAACACAGTAGACAATGTCCTATGCATTAATGACATTGCCATCATCTTTCACATCCCCTTTGCTTCATCAATTGTACAATCTCCCCTAGGAGCAACATGTGTAAAAAGGAAGAAGAAAAACATACCCATACACTCGAAAGGCCAAAAAATAAAAGCTAATTATTGTTTATACATTAAATAAGCCTAATACACAAAGCAAGCCATCCGGAACTAAGCACATTTTTTTTTTTTTTGAAGAGGTACTTAGATCACCCGGTTCGATCAGCTTTTTCATACATGCTGCCAGGAGGATTCGAGTTGCCGGACTAACCACTTAAGGAGTCTAGCACCACATCCCACAAGACCAACTGAGTATTGGTGGAACTAAGCACATTGACAATACCAAAAGGACTACAATTAACAAATATTGTCTGGAAGACAAACTTATTTTTACAGGCAATGGAAGAATATTCATTTGATCCTTCTCCGGTTGCAACAATAGTGAAAATTGGAAGAAAGGAAAGGAGAAACAATGAACACATTCATATATTCAGGAAAAAAAAGCAGTACATGTTTTACTCTCCTAAGATCGGACCATATCAAATTAGGGACGTGCAAAGTTGCGCTTTTTTTCCCTCTCCAAACTCCTGAATCTCCATTCTAATTGAATTTATAGTAAAATTAGGATGAAAATAACTTGATATTCAATTTGAAATAAAAAATATTAACAAATGAAAGATTACGGTTTTGATGAGATATGTGAAGGAACAATATTGGTAGAAAAATAAAAGATTAAAGCAAAAAAACAGAAATTGTTGAGTTCGATAAGATTTGTTGAGATAAGATCGGTATTATAGGTTTTAGTTTCAACAAAATTAGAATTAATAATTAAAAATGTATAAAATTAGTTATTATTGTTTTTAGAATTAATTTCACTTCAGTTTTAGATATGGTGATTCTTTTTGAAAATTTCATTTTAAATAATGATTGAAATTGAGGAATTAATTATCAATTTTTGATATGGTTTTTGTTTTAATTATTTACGTAAATATTATTTGTTTTTGTTTTTTAAAGAAAGATCTTGAATAATACTGTTATTTATTTCTAAAATTGAAGATACCAATTTCCGGGTTCAAATCTTAACCAATTTTGTTTTCGTCTATACCATTTTTTTATATTTTTTTTAGTTGTTATTCGATTTTTTTTAATTTACTGATACAAAATATTTATCAAATTACGGAATTAAATATTTTTAATAACAAATTTTGATTAATTTTTACAATTAAAAATCAATGAATTGATTACTTTTGATAATTGATTAATTTTTAAATTATTGGTGGATACGTATCAGTGAGGTAATCTACAGTAACCGATTTGTTTTAATTATAATATTTAAAAACTAATAAATTAAATACTTTTGAAAAATAATTTTGGGGACTTCGATAAACGTGGTTGTGACACATGACAAAAAAAAGGGCTCTCCTTTAATACATATAGGATGCTCATCAATGAGGTTAGTCGAGTCTGAAAACCTCCATAGTGTTTGGACATGACCATCACAGATATCTCAAACATGATCTCGGGATTCTCGAACTCCATAGCACAACACATTTATAGGAAAATTAATACGGTCGCGGACAAGATTGTCATGCATGGACACAACATCGTACTGGACGTCAGTGCTATTCCTGAAGATGTTCAAGATCTCATCCGTAAGGATACTTTCGGTCGATCGGTTTTAAGGAACTAATCCGCCTTATTCTCTCACCCATGTATCAAAAAAAATACTTTTCTTACACTAGATATATACGTATAAAGAACATGCGTATAGGGATGAGCATAGGTTCAAAATCGCGTTGAACCTACCGAAACCGAACTAAAAACCAAAAACTGGAAAAACTCGAACCGAAAACCGATTATTTAAGACCTCGGTTCTGTTATGGTTTAAACCGATTTTTTCCGGTTCATGTCAGGTTAAATAGAAACAAAAAATGAGCATACATTCGTTTGGAGTATGGACATAAGTTGGGATGAAATCTAAAAGCGACAACAACCAAATCCATGGGTGGATATAGGGGGTAATGGGGTACGGTGCCCCGGCTTGGGGCATCGTTTTGCCTTAGGAAGGAAAAAAAGAGAAGCAAAAACCCTCCTTAAATCAGAATGTGATACATAATGTTCTACTAGTTCATTTGGTAGAGGAAGGAAAGAATTATTTTTTAATTTCATTAACTCTTAACTAATACAATAAAATTAATATGATTTTTAATACAATAATTAAGTATTTTTATTTATTTATTTAATTTATAGATTTGATTATTGTTTAACTTCAAACTTAATATGCGTTATAAAAAAAAATATTTATGCCCCAACGAGCCTCCGTCATCACCAAATCTGGCCTCTAAATCTGAAGTAGGAGAGAATGCCTCTTTGAAACAGTAAGTGAACATACATTGCTTCACACTTGAGAAGAATAGACTTGAATCAATGCCTCTCGCCGCTAAAACTTGACCCTTTGAAAAATTCACATATTCACTAATTTCAGTGGGGGAAGAGAAGTAAGAACTAAGAAAAATTGCAAATCGAAACATAGGACACAAGATTCATGAGAAATTGATAATAGATAAGAGATGAACCGAGAAACTGAAGAGAAGTAGCGCACCGAATATGTAATAGAAGAGAAGACGGAGAAGAGATTAAACAGATTAGTCACCCCCAGTCGCCGCCGATCTCTACTCTTCTAAGATCCACCGCTCCAGTCGATGCCTCTCCGCTCCAAACTTTAGGTATTCGGGATAAAGAAATTAGAGTTCAAACTTGAAATGAAAAATTGTAGCCTCTGCAATTGTGACACACAAAACTCTATTTATACCACCAAACATGAAACCATAATAACCTGGTTCGCATCACTATATTTTAGTTTTTTTGAAATCGATTTGAACTGCGGTTTGACAGTTCGGTTCATAAACCGAACCAAAAACCAAAATATATTTTTATCCTAACCACTAACCAAATCGTAATTTACGGTTTTCGATTCGATTTGGGCTAAAATCTATCGGTTTGGTTCTGATGAACCAACCGACTTATAATCGGATCTTTTACCTATATAGCAATAATAATAATAATAATAATAATAATAATAATAATAATAATAATAATAATAATTACTAAAATGACATATCATCAAATTATTTTACCAAAATAGCAAATATCCTCGCACGTTGGAAGGAAAGGTAATTTATTTCATGGGATTAGTTATAAACATGATTTTTTTTTTTTAGAACACATCCCTCGTGTATTAATCATATCTTTCAAAAGCAACAAAATAAGCGGTTCAGGAAATTCGGGAAGTGTTCAAGTAAGACCCATTATTCCGGTACGGCCGTGCGGCCGTCTGTACGGCCGACACGTGTCCCGGAAAATTTTTTTTTTTTTTTAAGAACGAGTAAAAGTAATAGTTCAAATTTTATTATGAAATAGTTCATAACTTATAACAGGATAGTTCATGAACTATAATAGGATAGTTCATAGTGCAAAATTTATAAAGGAATGAAAGTAATAGTTCAAAACTTATTAAGGAATAATTCATAACTTGTAAAAGGATAGTTCATGAATTATAATAGAATAATTCATAGTGCAAAATTTATAAAGGAGTGAAAGTAATAGTTCAAAACTTATTATGGGATAGTTCATGAATTATAATAGAATAGTTCATGAATTATAATAGAATAGTTTAAAGTGCAAAAATTTATAAAGGAGAGAAAGTAATAGTTCAAAACTTATTGTGGGATAGTTCATAAATTATAATAGAATAGTTCATGGATTATATTAAAAAGTAAAAGTTCATGGATTATATGGGAATAGTTCAAAGTTTATAGGAGAATAATGCATAAATTATAACATGGTAGTTCAAACAAATTTTCATTCGTTTCCGAAAAAAAAAAAAAAATCGTTTCAGAAAAAAAAAAAAAATTTAAAAAAAAAATTTTAAAAAAATAAATAAATTTTTTTTTTTCGGGACACGTGTCGCCCGTACGGTCGGCCGTACGACCGTACCGCAATATAATAACCGTACCTGAACATTTACCCAGGAAATTCATTAAAGTGACTAAAATGAACTAGCGGGAGAATCAAAGAAGTCAGCCAGTGAGCAGGGCCGTTAAGTTTTAATACACTACTTTATGTTTTAATACACTCTTATCTTTTTCTTTTTATTTTTTTTTCAACAGCAGCAGTTTTGCAAAAAAAAATTAAATTAGTTTTTTTTTTTCTATTTTTAAAATATACACGTATGCTGTTTATAATTTGTAAAATATTTTTTATTTTTGTATAATTTAACAAACGAATTTTAAAATTTTAGATTAGAAAGTATATACTATAGTGTATGTTAATATAAGTTTTTTTTAGATGATATGACTTTATACAGTTTTAAGAATTCAAGTTTACAAAAAATAATCATCCAAATCAACATAATACTATATCATAACTCTAACATAAAAATACATATCTTACAAAACTTTAATTCAATAAACAAGTCTACCGCAAGACTAACACAATTACATATTATTATTTTGGCTGAGAATCCAACTCTCGAATTACAAGTTAATTTGTAGTGCCCAACATGTGAGCATTTGTTGTACCGAACAATTGTTGTTTGGCTTTGATCCATTTCATTTCTGAACCGACGTGAATGAGGTCTTCCAATATTCCGTTTACTCCACGAACTTGAAATTAACCTTGAACGTGATTGTGAGGGCCACTCTAAACTAGAGGTGGGCATAAATCACGGTTTGATCCTGTTCCGTTCCGGTCCCTTCCCGATCCCGGCGGAATTTGAAAAAAAAAAGTGTACGTCTCGTCCCGCATATATATAAATAATATTTTTATATGTTTATAAATATTATATAGATAAATAATATACATAAATTTTAAATTTATAATTTTTTTTAAATATTTTAATATTAGATCGATAATTTTTTATTAGTCATTCACTCATTCTTTACGATTCATTTGGTTGGATCTAAAATATTAGAGTTTTTGTTCTCCCTTGATTTAGTCCGTTCGCCGCCTTATTCTGGTCCGTTTCATCATCGCCCTTGCTCTAGTCCGTTCCATCGCCCTTGTATTTGTGGATTCCCACAATTATAATCGACAGTTAAATAAATACATTTTTTGTAAATTATCTGTTGTTATTTTTTGAATCTGAATCGGTAAGACACTTTGATGTAACTTGAATTTGTTTTCAATGTATTACCTACTATTGTAGGCGTCATGAATCGATAATTAGGTATCGAGTTTTTTTTTCCCGATCATTTGTGTCTTTAAACATGAGAGAAAACATGTATACATATTGAATATAATCGGTTCATAATTTTCGCGGATTCGTCTCGTCCCATCTCATCCCACATGGGACAAGGCCCGCGTGGGACAAAGAAAAAAGTCATAAATCCTGTCCCGTCCCATATCCACCCTTACTCTAAACGATCACAAACAGGATAAATAAAACACTTACAAATGATAAACAACATACATATATATATTTATAAAAAATTTAGAAAAAATGCTGTTTAATTTATTTAAGGCAAAACTTATGCTTATGTTAGAGTTTTTTTTAAAGAAAAGGTGTATTAAAAGATAAAGTTGTTAGCACATATATTCTATTTACATGTATAGATTATTTTGTATTATATTTATGGTTAATAATCCCTGTAATTACGATACATTTGTACTATATATTGGATGAATGAAAGATAGTAGAGCAGGAATCCAAATTCCTTAAATATCATCGTATCATGCTTAAACTAAAACCCAGTTTTAGACCGCTCGATCACCACACCGCCGCCTCCTCTCCAACAGCCACGTCCCTCGGCCGTCACCTGCGCCACCAATGGCCGCCAATACCTCCGCCCTTGACCGGTTACATCCAACACAAACTGTCACCAATATTAAAAACCTTATCTCCCTTACTCTTGATCTTACGAAGGTTCATTATCACACATGGGCGGAACTCTTCTCCATCGCCGCCACCGGTCATGAAGTGCTACACCACATTGACGGATCAGAGTGCCCCGCTAGCCTTTTTTATGCCAAGTGGAAACTATTGGTTTCCATCGTGTTATCGTGGATTTACGGCACCATATCACAAGATCTCCTCCTTAGGGTCATCAAACCGAAGTCGACGGCACGCCAAGCATGGGTTCATGTCAAAGATCTTTTCCACAACAACCAAAGTGCCCGGGCTACAGATCTTGAGAGTAAGTTCATCAACGCTCGCCTTGATTCTTTCCCGAAAATTTTGGCTTATTGCTCTCACTTAAAGTCCATTGCTGATCAATTATCGGATGTGAATCATAAGGTTAGCGAGGAACAACTGGTTCTTCAAATGATCAATGGTTTATCGGCATCTTACGACACCGTCGGAATGTTCGTAAGCCAACAATCACCACTCCCCAGCTTCTCCAATGTGCGAAGTATGCTGAAGCGTGAAGAAACATGGCGTACCCGTCACACCGAGCTGGCTCATGCTCTAGTGGTTTCCGGAAAGCAGACTGTCTCCTCCCAAGATGCGCAAAATACCCAGTCCAATGCTTCTACAAAGACGTCGTCAAATCGATCCTCTAGAAATCGCAACAGGAATTGTCGCGGCAATACATCTAGTGACTCTAACCAAGCTGGTCAACAACAGGCCTAGCACCATTATACGGCCCAACAGCTACCCCCTACAGCCCACATGCAGCATGGAAGGATCCCACAACCTTGGTCCTCTCAGCCTGCTTATCGGGCTTGGCCTGCTCCGCCTCCTTGCCCTTATTCAATACTAGGCCGCAACCAAGAAGCTCAGTCTCAACAAAGCCACTCTACCCAATATCACTAGCCTCCTCAACGTCAAGTCCATCAAGCCAACGCAGTTTTCCAGCCCACGGATATTGCTCAAGCCTTTAGCACGGTTTTGCTTCAGCCACCTGATATAAGACCCCAGTCTTTTGCCTTCACCGCCCCCGCGGTGAAGAGTGCCGCCCCTGTGGTAGGCCGCACCCGCGGCAGGGTCAGCCGCCCCTGTGGCTGACGACAGATCGTGCTCGATCTTTCTTTTGTTCGTTTTATCTTCCTTCCATAGATAGAATATCCGATATTCTATCTTATGGGCCGGATCCCTTATCCTCTTTCTAACCCTAGACGCCCTTCCTTCTATCCTTTCAACCCTTCTCTTATATTCCCTCGTTTTCCTCCTTTTTCCCGTTTCTTGCTATCTTCTTCAAACCCTTAAGAGCTGCAGCCGTCACCTTGCTTCCTACGACCTTGCTGAACGTGTAAGTTCACCATTCCCTTGTTCTTCCTTACGTTCATGTACTGTAGCATGCTTCCTTCTTTCTTTTCGTTTTCTTCTTCTTCTCCAAGAATCAAGTTTGAACCTTGATTCTTGTTGGCTTCTTGTTGTTGATGTATCGTTGTTCTCATGCTCTTTGGAGTTGAGTCTTGGTGTGTGTGAGCCAAAGGTTTGAGCTTTGGTTGCCATTACTGTGAGTTCTGTCGAAGAAAAGCCCGACAGCGCTTTCTGTCATGCAGCCGTCCCCGCACATGCACCTACCCGCCCCTGCGTGTTGCCGCCCCTACACCTTGTCCAGCCGTCCCTGCGGTTTTCTCTGCAGTAACTCCCGTTCTTGTGAGTAACTTCCTTCTTTGCTTTCCTCGTTCCTTTCCTTACATCTTTTGGATGTTGATGACCTCTAGTGTATGTTGTAAGACTAGGGTTGAACCCTTAGCATGTGTGGATCTCTTAGAGATCTTTGAGACTAGAAGTTATAAACTTCTAGCAACCGTTTCATTCCTGATTCGTGATGCTTGTGTGAACAGGCTTTCCCTTGCTCCTTTCATGAGGGAAACGGAGTTGTTCCTGAGTTATTCCTGAGCTTTGAGTTATCTTCGAGCGAGGTAAGTCCCTTGGACTTACTTAGCTTCTTTCCGCATATTAGTTGGATTGTATTGACTTGTTTGTATTGTTTATCATTTTATAACAGATAACGGGAATACGATTCACCCTTTATAACCTTAATTGGCCCAAGTGTATTATAACCGGGTGATGACCACTTGTCTAGTTCTTCAGGAGATTAGAACGTGCTCTTGCAACCCAGGCCTGCAGGTAACGGATAGTACTGATCTATTCCTGTTGGTAGACGGAAGCAGAGGTGAGTTTCAAAAGGATTTTCGTGTGACAAAAGAAGTTGAATTAGTAATGGATAAATTTAAGGAAGATAATAACCGGTTGTGTGCAAGCATGCTATATGTTTACGTTACCTTATGTGTGTTTGTGCCTTTACGCTCTTGCTTATACATAGAATGATAGCTAACGGTTTATACCGTCGTTGTAGATATTCCGCAGGTTCAGGATGCTGCTGAGTGATCCGGATGGTGTGGTCAACCGGGGTTCCCGTACATTATAGTACGGGATCGGGTTTATGTTTCTTTTGTTGTTTTCCCTTTGTTTTCAACTCGGCTGCGAGTCTTTTCCGCTTTGCTTTGTTTAAACCTTTGGTTTTATATTGAGTTTTGGTTTTCATTCGTCTGTGCCTTGTTGTAAGATCCGTTTGTTGTTGCTACTCTGAGGGTCGGGACCCATTGTGCGGTCCTAGCCCGTAGCGCTTCGAGTTCCCAGAACTTGGGGCTTTACAATATGGATATGAGAGCATCCGCGCACATGACCTCAAACACAAGTAACCTTAGTACCTATTTTAATTCGGACACTTTTCCTAATATTTTAGTTGCAAATGGTTCTTGTATTTTAGTTTCAGGTTCCGGATTAGCGAAATTACCGCAATGACCGCCCAACCTCGCCTTCCAAGTGTTCTTCACACACCCAAATGAATAAAAAAACCTTATTTCCGTAAGACATTTTGTCACTGATAATAACGTTTTTATTTCATTTGACCCATTTGGTTTTTCGGTGAAGGATCTTCATAGGGCTGTGCAAAATCGGACCAGACCGGAATTTACGGTCCGGTCCGGTCTGAAATATTCAATATTGCAAAATTTAGGTACAAGCCAGTCCAACTTGGAACCGGACCGCTACGGTACGGTCCCGGTCCGATCTACGGTCTAGGGTGTTCTCACTTTACGGTCAGCCAGTCCGGACCGGACCGTATGCATAACCCTAGATCTTCATACGGGGACCCAACTAGCGAGGTGCAAAGTTCGAGCAAACTTTACCCGGTTCTCAAGACCACATCCGTCATGCCCGTTGCTCTATCCCCCTCTACCACAACGTCATCCTCCCTTTGGCATGCCCGTCTTGGACACCCCGGTGATCATGTTTTTAGTTTCCTTTGTCAGAATAATTTCATACCAAAGAGCAAAGAGCCTCGCTCTCCCCTTTGTCATTCTTGTCAGCTTACAAAACATAAACGGTTACCTTTCCTTGATTCAATATAAAAAACATTTGCTCCTTTTGATATAATACACAATGATATTTGGACATCTCCTATTGCTAGTGAATCGGGTTTTCGATATTATCTTGTGTTTTTAGATGATTTTACTCATTTAGCATGGGTTTTTCCCCTAAAACACAAATTTGATACTTTCGTTAAAATTCACCATTTTCACTCTTTCTTCCGAACTTAATTCGGGAGTCTTATCAAATCTTTTTAATGTGATCTTGGAGGTGAATTTAACAATTATGTGTAACACCCCGTTTATTGGGAGCGTTTTCGGTTTTTTTTTTTTTTTTTTTTCTGG